>CM063113.1:22518061-23746186 GCA_031841125.1 Acanthococcus lagerstroemiae | reverse complement strand
GATTTGCACATTGTACTTTCCTTGGTACAGGAGGTGCATAGAACAAAAATACCGAGCGGGGTATCTTTAAACACTGGTCGGCATACTGATAAGAAATATCATGCTGTCTTTTGCAAGATGGACGACATGTCTCGTCATTCGAAAACGATAGCTGATGCAAAGAAGCATCGAAAAAACATGCATCATTAGGTTTTTCCCGTTCATCACTTTCACTGTCTTTTACAATGGTATTTCTCGCTGCAGCAAGATGAAATTTGGTGTATAGCATCTACTGGTGATCCTTAATAACATTCTACTCAAAACCAGTTTTCGCTATCACTTACAGAAAACAATTTTCGAAGTTACCCCACTTCCGGGGTAACTCTGAACGATCCCTTCAATCTTGAACACTGCCAACAACATTACGTGAAATACATATTTTGTTTCACATGTATTTCGATAGATTTTGTTTATCTTCAATAGATACCGTTTCATCCAGCCCCTTACCTCAGTCTGCTTCTCTGCATTTCTCAAAATTCAAGGTAATTTTTTTCAATTTCCTTTCAATGTTACCCTATGTTACGGTACGTGAAGCAAATGAGATGCACAAAGCAAGTGATATCCACTTAGCTGCACCCACATTCATTTGGAGTAGCTCAAGATTTTCTTTTTATGATGCTAAAGTAGGAACAGAAAGTCTTTCCAACTACATACTCATCGAGTACATATATGAAGATTTGCGAAGGTAACTCTTTTGTTGTATTTCTTGCCAATGCTTTTACTCGGACATTAGGGAACATCACGTGTGCATTGCTGTACATTCTCAAGATTGCCAAGTGTTTAATCGTTAAAGAAACATCGGTCTTAGTTTATATTCTTCAGTTTATACTGCAGCTGTGGAACCTTTCAGGGCGTGTCATCAAGTTGAAAGAATCTAAGAATACGTATAAGTGTGTTCAGTTTGCCTAGTCTGTTGAAGCAGCTCAAGAATCTCTTCTTGGTTACCGATGACGGGAAAGTAGAAAGTGGAAAGCTTTTTAAAGTTCAAAAGGTTCATCAAGCAGCATAAAGATTTGAGAAACCGCTGTACTCGCTAACGCTTTTGGACTGAAGACAGATTACTCGTTTTCAAGTTCTTCTTAGCTTCATACATCACCAGTTGCCAAATAATCAAAAAAGAAAAACTGACTTCTATATTTTTAAATTTATGTCGCGGAACATCTTGCAGAGGAAAAGATCTGAAAACGTCGCATAGCGTATTGAGCATATTCGATCTGCTACTTATATTAAACAGCTCGAGATACTCTGCGATGTGGAAGTAGAAAGCAAAAAACGTTTGAAACTGTTTATCGAGTTGCACAATGATTAGAAAAACTCTTTTCCATTTCTCGCCAAATCTTTCATCGGGGCTATCAAGGCGGACAGGCAGACTGCTCAACGTAATCAAGATAACTTATCTAAAGGTACATCTTCAGAGCTGGCACGCAGTCAGCAAAAGAAAGAATCGCTCTCGCCAGAAGAAAGACGGCCACTGACGATCTTGTCTTTCCACACCCCAAAATCCAGTCTGGTTAAGGAGTCCAGTCAGAAGAATTTCTCAAATCATTGCTTAGTACTGTCGCAACCTCTCGACTAGAACATCTTTTCATCACACTAGTAAAAGACACTGTCAACTAATATCCGGGCTACTCGGCATTAGATTTTCAACGCTGATTGGTCTTGGCAGGGCTCACACGAAGCAGAAAATATTCAAATTCGAATCTCGGCGCGGTATCTGTTCATCGCACCGACGGGTGTTCAGCCACAACTTTAAAACGTAAATCGGTCGAGCTGCCGATTAGAAAACCAAATTTGAAATCTTGTTGTTTGATCTCTCGATATAAGTTCCCAACAGTGCGACCGTCAGAATTTGTTGGTTGTTCTTATAGCGGATACACACAGCTTATTACTCGAGCGGGTCCAAACCGAGGCTCGATGTAGAAAACAAACCGCGTGTTGGTAATCCGACACTTGTATATTAATCAGCGGCGTGATCGTGCTGAACATTATAGCAGAAGCATGTTGAATGTTTACTCGCTCTATCGTACAGATAATCCGATTGCAGAAGATTATAAAGGTGAACGGGTTATACTTTTAGAAACATAATAATAATATCAAATCGACTGTAGGTATATTAGCATTTGAGTACAGTGTGTTTCACAAACTGCCACCCCTCCTTTTTTTATTGGAAAATTTTCCCTCACCCAACGGGCAGCTGGGACGAGCCCCCAACTTTGGAATTTCACAAATCAAGAAAAAGATCGAAAGACAGGAGATTTCAAATCGCAAAGTTCCCGAAAATATGAAATCAGATTTTCAATCTAACCCCGCTTTGGGTCTCAAATTTGACTTGCTATTGAAAGCCTAGTTTGAGTTGAACTGGGTTCTGGAATAGGAAATTCTTTTGATCGCATCAAATCTTTGATCTGATCCTGATTCGGGTCCAAAAACCTAAATTTGATCCTTCAAATAGATCTATTTAATTTTGCTGAAAACCCTGGACAAGGGATCGAAATAGAAGTTTCTGAGGTCGCCGATTTCGAAAATTCAGTCAGATTTTTAATATGACTCTGATTCGAGCCTCACAATCCAAATTTGACCCCTTCAAACGAGCCAAACTGATTCAACTTAGACAATCGAACAACGAGTCGAGGTATGATTTTTTGGTTTCGACAAGTTCGAATATCTAATAAAGTTCTTGATTCGAACTCGATCGGTGCCCCGAATTCGATTTTTCTCTAACCAATCAACTTTGGTGAAAGCATTATGTACATGAATTACAAGAAGAGAGATCTCTTGGATCGCCCATTTCGAAAATTCAAATAGATTTTGGATCCGATCCCGACTTGTGGTTCAACATTTAAATCTGACTTCTTTAAATGGACCTATCTGACACTGCCGAAAAAGTTGAACAAATTACTGGAAAAGGCTTCTTGTGTGTGAGTGTGTCGCTGAGCTCGAGAATTCAATCAATTTTTGATTTGGTCACCAAATTCTTCCTCCTCTTCCCCCATTTAAAGATTCTAATTTGTCTTAACCGAAAACTTGAACAAAGTACTGCAATAAGGGTTTCTTGGGTAGTTTATTTCGAAAATTAAATTATGTATTCGATCAGATCTTGATTTGGGCTCCAAAATTACGAACGTGGTTTCTTTACGAAGAAGAAGAAATCGTCCCATTCCTGAATGAGGAGAACTTCATTCCATTTTTAAAGACTGGAAAATAAATTGTTTCCGATTTTGAAAAGTGAGTACCTACTGAAAAGGAGAAGAAGAAGGAAACAGTCCTGTTCCTTTCGTATGTGAAAAAAAGTTCGTCCCCTTTTCAGAAAAGAAAGAAAATTACCCCTTCCACCTACTAAATTACAAAACCGTGGTTCTTTTATGACAGGAAGCTAAATCAAGCTTTTCCGTTTTTTGAAAAACGTGTAATATACTGTTTCCTTCAAGGGGAAAAAAAACAAAAAACAAAAACAAAAACTTGTTTTCTTCTTCACTGAGAAGCGTTTTTTCTCTTTGAGAAAATAAAGTAGCTCCTCCTTTTCTTCCTTCTCGACGAGAGAAAAACTTGTTCTTTTTCTCAGGGGAAGTGAGGGAAAATATCCTTTCCGTTTCCTCAATAAGAAAAGCTTTCTTTTTTCCCCTTGAAAACAGGAAGAAAATCATTATTATTTTTTTTTCAATGGAAAGTACTCCGCTTTTCTCTTTCAATAACAAGACGGTTTCCTTTCTCCACGAAGAAAAAAAATAAAAATCACTGTTTTTTTCGGACACGAAAAAATTACTTTGCAATAAAAAAATTGAGTAACGGAAGGAGGAGAGGGGTTGTGATACCCTTCAATCTAACGTTGAGCTTTTCATGAGTCAATTTTGTGAATTCAACGTTCGAAATTTGGATTTGAGAACCAAACTAAGATGAGATCGCAAAATCGCATTGCGTTTATGCCAAATTAGTGACCGCAAATAACTGACTCTCTTCCGATACTTTGTTCAGTTTTTCGCCGCAGTAACACAGGCTCCTTTAAAGGGGAAAAAATTTCTGCACCAATCGAAAACCTGATTAAATTTTGGAGCTCAGTGACAAAGAAAACCATTTTTTCCCAATCTCGAAATTTCCAAGTAGGGTCAGTTGGGAAAGGACAATTTGTTTTCTTTCCACGTGAAAGAACCAGACTTCTTCTGATTTTGGAAATGAACTAGGTTTTTTCTGTTTTCGTGGAAACCCCGGAAATTAGCCTTTTGCAAGAGGAAGAAATCACATTAGTGGCGCGAACTGAAATCACATAATAATTCTTACTAAATTTTCGAACTTAGTATTTCATATCATAGTTTAATTTTCCAAAACGATCGACTTTACCCATTCAAAGTAGTCAAATTTTGATTCTATGGTCCAAATAGGGGCTCGATACAATAATTTAAAATAAGCGACACGAAACCCCTTATTCAACTTCGTTTGATTTTCTTAGTTGGATCAATTTTGCCCACTTGAAGACGTCTAATTTGAATTATCGGATCCGAATCGGGGTCGGATTTAAAAAAATAACGTAGAAATGTCAACCACTGAATTCGTGTCAGGGGGCGCGTTTCCGTTACGGGTTTCGCTCAAGTATACCCAGTAGTAAAAGCATATAAAATACTAAAATCGGGGACCCCAGGAACCCCTGTGCCGGTACCATACTGTTCTTTTCAGGCAAGGAAAATTAATCCATTTGAAGGACCCAGATTTGAATTTTAGGGTACAAATCGGAGGTGGATCAAAATTTGATACGATTTTCGAACTCAGCTATCCAAGAAATCCCTGTTCTGATGCCTCGTTCAATTTTTTCAACTAAGTTACATTGGTTCATTTAAAGTACCCAAAATTGGATTTTGGGGCTCAAATCGAGATCAGATCAGAAATTTGATAAAACTTTCGAACTCAGCGATTCAAAAAATCTCTATTCCAATAATTTCTCAGTTTTCTCGGCAAATTCAAATTGGCTCCTTAGAAGGGGCAAACGTCGAATTTGGAGCCCAAATCGGGGTCGGATCGAAGTTAAGCGACTCAATACACCAAAACCTTCATGTGCTTCCCTTCAAAATTGGAGGGTTCATTTAAAAAACAACCATGGTTTTGAAATTTGGACTTGGCCGAAAGATAGCGCTATAAATGCTCTTCAGCAAGGGAACTGTCAGCGTGAGTTTGCCTGGTTCCAATATACTATTGTGCTGGAGCATAATGGCTGCGAATACAGCGCTATCTATCTACAAAGTCAGAATTTCAAAACTGACTATAGTTATTTTTTAAATAGACCCTTCAATTCCAAATTTGGTGGCACGTCCTAGCTTTCCTCGGGGAAGAGGGAACATTTTTCTCACCCTGTGATAAACTAGACCTTAGTCCTCGAAGATAACCGTATGCCCCATCTTGACCAGACTTCAAAGATGGGACCAATTCGTGAAATACCCTGTATACAATATGGTCAACGGTATTCACAAAATAAAAAGTATGACACTATACGAGCTCTATGGGCAGATACTCGGGAGGTTTTCTCCTCGGTTTTGGACAGAAGTTATTCGAACGGTTTTTCACTCTTCAACAAGAACCAATCACACCTACTTACGTAGAACAGACAGTATGTCTGAAGGCAACACAAGTGATGAGTCATCAGATTTGTAAATAGTTCGGTCGGTAGCATGCGGTATAAACACCTTTTACACGCGGTCAATTGAGGGGCGTTCCTCATTCAACTTCGAGAGGCCAAAGAATGTTAATGTGAATTCGCCGGAACTTGGATCGAGTGTGTACGAACAAGTGTTGAGCTGTCGATCGAACCTAATTAGTTGGCGCGAGTAGCGTTAAAACAGATCAACTTGTGCTGAGTTTCGATCACGGACAGGCCAACGGCCAAACCTCTTTAGCTTCATCAAAAAAATGACAGGTTCTCCGGTTTTCAGCGACTTAGTTTTCACTGACTAGAGGAGAAAATTCGAATCAATGGCGGGTCTCAAGCTATTTTAATCGAATTTTCGCAATCGGATTTCCTGTTTCTGGGCGACAAAAACGTCTGTCAGTGCTTCGGTAGTAATTTCCGCGCACTTAACTCGAACATACTTCTGCACAGCGGGAAGGGGTCAATGTGGGAAGGTGATTCGAACGAGAGCACCACACCATGCAGGTATCGAGCAGACCAAACGATGTGACATGTTTCAGAGTGGTTTGAGTTAAATAATTGACCCGTATGAGTAGGTACTAGGTACATGTCGCGAATAATTTTGCCGGATATGCGACGGAGTAGTCGCGAGCGGGAAGGAAGGCGGCTGTGGAACAGCGCCAGTGCAGTGCCAAGTACGCAGGCATCGAAGGCGGATTATTGAATATGTTTTGCATCTGCTTTATTAGGTTTGACTGCTGAATTCTAACAAATCAGCCGAATTCATTGGCATGATATAAGTTTTTTTTTAGGAACAGGAAAGCACCGTAGAGTGGGTGACTCAGAAATAAAAGAGTTCAATGGTGAAGCATGCTGAAGTGCTGTAGAGATGGTTCTTTTGAAAGCGCTAATTATTTCGCAATTTCCTGTGATATCAGATCGGGAGATACTCCCAGAACCATTACAAAATAAAATTTCATAAGTTTCAATTTTCGTAGGTATACTCTGCCAAGGTTGCGGTTCAAAGTTAATGTTTGCCTCCACCGAATCACACAAATGAGGATGAAGCTCCGGGGGAACTTGTAGCAGATTCTGAAGGATAATAACTGAGCAAAAGTCAGATGACATTCACCAAGTTATAGCTTCCTCCAACTTTATCCAATTCGAATGTTGTACCGGTAAAGATGCGGCCACACTTATTCAACTTTGGTCGCCTATGGGGTAGAAGTTGTGTTCAATCGCGCAAATGTGGACGTGCAGGTTTTGCATGACTTCGTCGAAAGAATTTAGTCGAACGACCAAACGACAAAATTTAGATACGTGTGGACGCGCCTTAAGACTATATTATTCGTAAACATGGTTGCATGGGTACCTTGGTAAAACGCAAACTTTGCCTTTTTCAATTATGTAGTAATGGGTCAAGTTTTGCTGCAGTTAATGCACTACATCAGGGACTGACTGAAGACAAGATTAGGTAGGGAACGCTGTTTTCACAATCCATAATGGTTAAATCTCGATAGACATGGGTGAAATGCAAATACCAACATATACAACTTTTAAGCTTTCTTTAGGCCATTCCATGGAGCAAACCGTTAGTCGGCCTCTTTATGCAGATGGTTCGCAACTTCTTTTCCCGTTGTATTGACAAACTTGAAAATACAGGATCCAGTCTTTTTACGGCGTTTCAATAGACTTTTAACTTCTATTTAAATACAGAATGGTAGAAAGATCGTAGTGTCCCCTGATCTACCAGTTCCTAGCATAAGTATAACAATACTGATTAGAGCCAGAGAGTTAGGGTCGTAACTATACACTGTTTCGGCCAGCCCTAGCAGTTTTCAACCTCCCCCCCCCCTCTCTTCTGAATGATTCTTTTAGAGTTAGGAAGGCGTTTCAAGATTGAAATTATCAGTGGCGTAGTTAGTTCTGTTTTTTTTTGTTTTTTTTTTTGGTGGGGGGATTATTTTTGTGGAATTTTTCTAGTGTTATTTTGATCGTGATAGGTGCATCGTACACGCGTGTATGAGTGCCACGCCAAAATGTCGCTATGCAGAAAAATTTAGAGCAACGTTATGCTGCATTCAAACGTCGAAATCAATATCATCATTGTCGATGAATCCTGAATGTCGTACATCCTTCTTTTTTCAGAACTGCAATTCTTCAAAAGCCTTTTTTTACCTTGGGAGGAGGGGGTAACCCCAAAAACCCTTCAGCTCCTATGCCACTGGAAATCATAATAAATTAGGAGCTCTCCTTCTACTCCTTCATGGCTCAACTTCTCTTTGCTGATCTACGCCACTAGGAGTAACAAGAAAGAGAAACAACGAGAGAAATAACTCAACGTGACAACAGATAAGTTAGGAAAAGAGATCGTTAAAAATATTAAGACTCGTTAAGACGTAGTTATATAAGACCAGTTAATGCACACTCGACGTTTTCCTGAGAGGGGGGGGGGGATGGATCAGCAGAATTTCGCTCAGCAAGCAAAAAAGTCTCATGTTCAAATTTTGCCCAATTTTAAGCAGAAGAAAAAGATCGTGTGTCAGAATTTTGCCAAAATTTTGTTTGATAAACGAAAGGTAGAAGAAGAAGTCTCTTCGAATTTGAAATGTAACTTCACACAGCCCCGGATTAAGATTAAGGCCGTTTACAAGCACTCGGACCTCGAGCCACTTAGCCGGAAAACATTTTTTACGTATCTATTCAGTAGCCTTTTATTTACACTGCCGTGTCTGGCTGGTGGCATACACCAATATGCTGAAGGCAAAAATGCTCAAAATTCGGCCACCCCTCAAAATCGGCCGTTCTAAGCCGATGTTTGCTGTGCCTATAGGTAAACCCGGAGCTGACTTCACAAGTTGTAAATTTTACTTTTTCCCTGTCTGTGTGAGGGGTGTTTCAATATTTTCCCTTATTTACGCCACTAAACTGGTTGAGAGTAAATACGACTACAAGATTCTGCTTGAAAAGCCACATTCAAACTGATGAAAACTATCAAGACTCATTATGAAGACTTATTAAAACTTCTGAAGACACTGAGACTTTGCACGATTTGTTGAAATCGATTATAACTCATCAAGTTTCCTTCAGCGTATTACAGCTCCTTAAGATTCAGTTGGGACTCACTGTGACTCGTTAAAATCAAGATTTTTTCTCAAGACATCTAGAGAGTCTGCTCAAACTCGTTAATACGCTGTAAAGACTAATAATGATTCGTTAGAACTTGGGACAAAAGTCATCGAAACTGGTTTAAAACTAATTCAGACTCATGAAGTGTATTAAACATTCATTACGACTCGTTAGTATTATGTTAGTATTCATTAAGACTCCAGAAGACTCGTTAGGACTATATGAAGAAACTTATTAAGATTGATAAGGTTCAACATGTTTATTCAGATTCACTCAGACAAGTTAGGTGAACCATCAGTAGAGCACCTGCAAACAACCGAGTATGGACATCCGCCACCTTGAGTCCAGCCGCGCCCGTTGATGCCGAATCCAACTATGCGGAGCTAGCGGAGCGTACCGGATAGTTAGTTTGGCATCGACGGGCGCGGTTGGACTCAAGATGGCGGAAATCCATACTCGGGGTTTTCCAGGTGCTCTACCATCAGCTCAGTGGCGATTGGGGCATACACACCCAATATTTCAGTACTTCAGGCCTGCGTGGATCTTAACTCTGCGATTCCTTTTTCATGCAAAGGAAGAGGAGATGACATTTTTGGTCTTCAATTATGATACGAAACATGATACCACAATCAAAAGATTTCCTTAAGGGGTGGGATGTGGTACATACTATACCATACAGAGGCGTGATGGATTTCGAAATTTAATTTGCTGGGTCTACAAGTTTGACCTGATCACAAGTCGGGAACGATATAAAAAGAATCTGCCGCACGGTATGTCTGTCTGAGTACCTAACTGTCTGCCTGGACATCATTGCTTGCGTTGTCTTGCTGAATCTTAGGTTACCCACGAGACGGTGAAAGATCAACAGGACGGGAGGAGAGAGGGGTAAAGAAAATCTAATCACAGGGAAATCTGATTTGAGCGAAGACTTGGTGCGAGGAATGTATTCCCTTCCCAACGGATTAAGAGAAATTGGGTAGCTTTTTCCTATACTGGGCTCAGGGGGAAGGCTCAGAGAAGGAAAGTCAAGTTTGGCAGCAGATAGTACACCTCCAGTGTGAGAAAAAAAAAGTACGAACATGGATCCACTGCCCTTTGGTTATAGAATCAAGACGGGTTTTCAAAATATATCGTGAAGAAGTGGACTTAAAAGATGGGTTTTGAACTAAATTGCATTCACAGTGTAGCCCTCCATCCAAGCAGAATCATCGCAAGAGACGTTTCTTCACATCCAGTCTCGAGCTTCCTTTTCAATTTTTCTTTTCGAACAAATAAATTTTCATAAGCGAAGTCCGAACTACGTTTCTCTCATTTTCCTTTGATCTGCCGCCGACATGATTTCCCAATAACTGTAGAAATTCACTGTATACCAGATCTCGGTATTCTAAAATTAATTGGAAAACGGAAACTGCAAAGCTGGGCACCATAATATTATTACCGCTCGTCGGAATTATGTGGAATGTAATACATGCCCGTTCTCTTGCTTCGCACTTCCTCAATTGAGACAGCGATTCCATTTTTGTAAAATTATCCATTTCTCTTTCGAGAGAGTAATAATGCCTTCAACCAGAGGCCGACTTCATCGGTCGCTAATTGAAATTCTTGCCGATGAATTACTCGAACATTTAAATTACTTCGGTGACAGACGCCATAACCGTATAATTATTTTTCTTATTAACACTTGCCAGAGAGACTGATATTTCAATTAACTTTGTACATTTCTACGCCGATAGGGCTCCTGGGAAATTTTTCCTTTCTCAACGTCGCTTTGACGCATCGTATGGGCTAAGTCGGCTCGTACTGCTTACTGAACTACTAAACTTTTCTCTCGACCGAGCATTCATTTTTTTTTTCAACTTCGCGAGTTCTGCCTCTATTTTTATCTGACCGATAACCTATTTCATTAGTTGGGAGTTATTACTACTTCAAGCCAAGCAGTCTGGAAATTCTTATCTATACGATTTCCGGGAAACTTTCTTTATCAATATGAATGGCATATGGCAGGTCGCTGTCGATGCCGTACACAGCGAACACCATTTGTGCACTACAGGTGTAAGTATGGTGCAGTGCCAGAGTGCTGTAAACGCTGCAACATGGCCTTGTCCAATGATATCAGTCTGAATGAGTGATAACAGTCCGCGATCGCATCGAACCGGCTCTGCTGTCCCGACCGGTAATTATTTTTCTATGAACAAGTAAAATTAATGAATCGCACGTCGACGTCATTCGAGCAGAGAGGAGAGCTGACTTCGAAAGGTCGTAACTCGTAAGTTGTATAACTGACCTTCATCGACGAACTATGTTAAGCTGCTGGAGATTTCAAAATCGGGAAGAACAATAAAAAATGACCGAATTTCGAGGAAAACTTCGTGCCGGGCCGCTTCACAGCTGTGGCACGACTAGAAGTGTAGAAGTTGAATGTTAATGTATTACGAAGCGACGTGTCGTGTCCCTCGTGTCGTTTTCGAATAATATGTGTGTTTTCAATCTCGACTTCTCGACATCTCGACAGGAAATGTTAAACGGAATAGTTCGAGTGTTACAAGGTCGATAATTTAGACAAAATTTACGTAAAAATGCCGGCTGGCTACCGGTTTTGGAGATTTGTGGCTGCTAGCGTTCGACAGGCTTTAAACGTATAGGGCGATAGAGAAAACATCCACGGTACACAGATGATCTGAACCGACAGCTTATAAGCTGAATTTCTTCAAGCTGTCGCTGGAGATGATTGTCCCTTATGGACTTGTTGGAGAAAACTATACAAATCAAATTCGCTGCGGTGGGGTAGTGGCGTAACCAGGGGGGGGGCACGAAATCTAGACCCCCTCCAACCCTTGCGACTTTGTCAAATAGGATTTTTCTAATTTTAGCGCCCGCCCTAACACTCCCATTCTTTGGGTCATGACCAGACCTCTGGGGAGTAACCTGCAAATCTGAAAGCATGTTCGCGAAGCTGATATGACATAGTCACAAAATTGGGTTAGATGACGACCGTTGTACTTTGGTTCATCTGATGTAGTAGAACAGTAAATGTCACTGATGAAGACGGCAAAACATAAGCAACCATGCCACACTGACCAGCGGTACCGATTTTCAGTTTACATTTTTTGTCGACCCCCTCCCCCATTGCTTGTATTAAATATGCTCCCACTATGTTCTACCTTAGAGTGGTAAGGGGACTTAAAGAGAAACTAAAGACACACAGCAGAAGGAAAACTCCGACAGATAACTTGATTAAAGCAAGGGGAAACTACATCAGTATTCGTCCCTGGAGATGCGTCTCCACCGTCACAATTACGATAGCAACTCACAAAGTTAATAATACTCGTAATTCCGGACGTAAAAAGTCTCCCATTTGGATGTCCGGGCGGAAACTACCTAGTAAGAAACTATCAGAATTGAGAATAGGAACATGGAATGTGACGACAAAGATCTGTATCAGTACGAGTGCGGAAACCTGCCATTTTGTATCCAACCGCGCCCGTCGATGCCGAATTGACTACGCGGTACGCTCCGCATAGCCGGATGCTGCATCCACGGACACGGTTGGATACAAAATGGCAGGTTCCCGCACTTAGTGCGATGGCCAGAAGAAAATGATTTTTGGACATGGGAGAATAGAATAATTAATACAGCAGCGAAAAGAGGGCAAGCAGGCGTAGGTATTATCCTGAATAAGACTGTAGGGAATAAAGTGAAAAGTTATACCCAACATAGTGAGAGAATATTAATGGAGAGAATTTCAGCAAAATCAGTATCTAGTGATAGGTAATTCAAGTTTATATGCCGACAGAAAGTTATAGTGAAGAAGTGAAAAAAATTTGTGAAGAAATTTATGACGTATTAAGCAAGGTAAAAGGAAAAGGAAATTTAATTATAATAGGAGATGGGAACGCCAGAGTAGAAGGGAAAAAAAGAAGGGGTATGCGGAGAGCATGGTTTAGGAGAGCGAAATAAAGAGGGGCGAGGCTCACAGAATCTTATGAATAATATAAACCAGTTATTGAAAACACTCTGTTTAGTAAAAACCATTAGAGCAGGAAATAACTTGGAAACCCCTGGAAATGAAAGAAGATATCAAATAGATTATATCATGACGAAAAGAAGATATAAAAATAAAATATTGTGTTGTAAGACATACCCAGAAGTGGATGTAGGTACTGATCACAATTTAGTAGTAATGAAATGTAGGTTTAAATCCGCTGTACACGGTCAATAAAAATGATCATTATTGAGTGCTGCGTCAATAATAGTGAACGTGTACAAAGAACAAGGTCATCATTTTAATGATAAGAGATCATTAAAAATGATCAAGCGTCATTAATAATTCAAATCGTTTTGAATTTTTAATGACCTTAGATCATTTTAGTGATTATTTTACATGAGATCATTTTTACTGAAGGTGTACAGCTGGTTTTAAATTTAAAAAGATGAATAAGAAGAATGTAAAAACAAAATAGAATCAGGAGTTATTAAAAGGGATAAAGAAAAGAGAAGAATATCAACAAAAAAAAAATACGAAAGAACTTTTGTAAATCACAGGAAGGAAATGATATTGAAGAGGAGTGGATAAATAAATCTGGCAGCAAGAGAGACATTAGAATACTCAAATAATAGAAAAAAGAAAACCGAGATACTAGAGTTAATGAAGAAAGAAAGTATAAATAAGCCAATAATAGAAGAAGTAAGGACAAATATAAAGCTTCAAGAAATTAAATAAAGAGAGAATGTAAGAAGGCCAAAGAAAAATGAATTAATCAGAATTGTGAGGAAATTGGGGAGCAAATGAAACCAGGAAAAACTGACCAGACATATTAAAGTAAAAAGATATTTTAGAGCAAGAACAAAGAGAACAAATAATTTAAGGGATGAAAAAGGAAATTAGACTTCGAAAAAGACAAAATAAAAAGATGGAAAAAGATGGGCGAGATATGTTGAGAAACTGTATAAGAATGGAGCAGGCATAAGTAAATGTATGGACAGAGAAGATATAGTACGGAGAATAAAGAAAGAGGAAATCCTATTTTGAGATCGGAATTTGATAAAGCTCTGAAAAAAATGAAAGCAGGTAAAGCAGGAGTTGATAAAATTCCTATAGTGAGTTGTTGAGACGCGCAAAAGCAGTTTTAAATATTTTTTACGAATTACTTAATTTGTGGAATGTATGAGGAAGGAGAAATGCCAATAGGTTTCCAGAAAATCAGGTTGATTAGGATCTCTAAAAAAGCTGGGGCAAGCAAATGTGAAGATTATCGTACTATAAGTTTGCTATCACATGTATCAAAGATTCTAGTCAGGATAATAAATAAGACAATGCTAAGCAAAATGGAAGAAAGAGTGGGAGAAGATCAGTTTGGATTCAGAAAAGGAAGAGGAACTAGGAAAGTAATTTCATGTTTGAAGCTTTTATTAGAAAAAAAGGTTTGAATACATATCAACGGCGTAGCCAAGGGGGAATGGGGCGAATGCCCCCCGCCCACCTCAAGGCACCTAAAATTGAATGCAAAATAAGCAAAAATGAGCAATTTTTCGCCTTTAAAACATTTATTTTTCGAAAAATTTTTGCTCGAGCAGTAATTTTACCTTCATTTTTATAAAATAGTCCTCTAACATCGGCGATTTTTAAAAAATACCTCAATTTCCGACTTTTTTCCCTTGAAAAACTTACTTTCCCCTCCCCATCCCCTCTGGAAAAATCCTAGCACGCTACTGAGCATTTGTAGGTTTAGAAAAAGCTTTTGGTAATGTTGAATGGCCCAAAATGTTTTCAATTTCGAAGAAGACAGGAGTTAAATAGATAAGGAAAGAAAAGTAACATGGAACCTATACAAGGATCAAATGGCTCAAATATAAATAGAGGATGAAGTGGGAGAAGCAGAAGTCCAAAAAGGAGTGAGACAAGGTTGCTGTTTATCACCAGTATGACTTAACCTATTTATAGATAACGTAATTAAAGAAAAAAAATGAAAGGAAATTAGGCGTGATAGTACAAGCGGAGACAGAATGATAAAGTTTGCAGATGACACTGCAATAGTGGAAAGAAGAACTAAAAAAACATCGAAAAAAGTGGATGAAAAACTGATAACAAAAAAATATAAAACGAAGATGAATAAAAATAAAACGAAAGTGATGGTATTCAATAGTTAGAAACAAAATCCAATAAATATGGAAATAGGAAGTGAATAAATACAGGGGGTAAAGAAATTTAAATACTTAGGTCGTCTGATAACGCAAGATGAAATCAAACAGAAATAAAAAGTAGAATAGAACAAGCTAAAAGAGCTTTTTCAAAAAGGAGAACATATTCAAAGCAAATTAGCATATAATATAGATTTGAAAGTAAGACTGAGATTTCTTCAAACGTATATTTACAATATTGCATTGTATGGGTGTGAGACCTAGACAATTGGAACACAAGAAAGAAAAAAGGTAGAAGCTTTTGAAATGTGATGTTATCGGAGAATGTTGAAAATTAAATGAACAGAAAAGATCAGGAATGAGGAAATATTGAGGCGAATAGGAAGGAAATAAGAAATTTGGAATTTAACCGTGAAGAGAAGAGATAAAATAATAGGTGATAATATGTATAATACATCCAGGGATATTGTCATTACTGCTAGAGGGAGTGTCTGAGGGTAAGAAGGAAGGCAAACAATGAGCTATGAAGAGCAGATAATGAAGGATGCAAAGTGCAAGTCTTTCTCAGAAATGAAAAAATTAGCGCAGGAGAGAAAAAAGTGGAGAGACGCAACCTACTAGTCGAGAGACTAAGGAGTATAATAACATTAAATATGGCAAAGGGCATGACGGTGGACAAGCAAGTCATCTTGCCAAAGGTCAAGATATTTGAATTCTTGAATCTACGTATTTTCCTAAAAATAAAAAACCAGAGACCCGGAGCTCGGAACTCCCAATAGAAGATTTTCACAGAGAACTGTAGTCTCTCTCTACTTCCCCTGCCTTCACCGCATCCTCCCCCTCCTTATCTTTCCCTGCACTCCACCCGCTCCGTAAAAATGTGGAGAGTAGGATGCAAAACCACATTTTCGATCGAACCGACACCAGAATCTTTCAAGAATTTTTTGCTGGAGCTGAAAACAAGTCAGAACAGCTTTGGGTTCAAGACGAACTCTGGTTTCTGGACAAGAACCAGTGTTTCAGTGACCAACTAACGAAGACGGGACGAAGTGTGATGTAAACTGAGTACAGCACTGGAGGCGAAACAATCTTCCATCTGAAGTTTTAAACGCTTCGCTGTTTCGTGCTTCGACCCTAGCACTGCTCTTGTCAGTTTGATGTAACTTTTTCGCAGCTACCACCAAGCATGGAACGACGAAAGAAAAAAGCATTAGTGTTCGGCATCCCCGTCTGAAAAATAGCCGAAAAGCATTTGCTTTCGGCGTTTAACATTCGATCAAGAAGCATTTGCACGAATGCGAAACGCGAAACGCCGATCCTATTTGGCCTTTTTCCGGCATTCAGTATTTCTCTATTTTCAGGTATTTTTAGGTTAAAAAATCCGGTTTTTTGTAGTATCAACAGCCGATAGTAATAAATTGCGGTATACAGTAACAGTATAACTCATGACACAAAAAAAGAAAAAACCTTAAATGCCTAAGAATGCCGAAAAGAAAAAGCATGCGCGTTCGGCTTTCCACATTCGACAAAAATAAATTGTTGCGAATGCTGAAGGCCAAATGCAAATCCTATTGGCCTTTTTTTCGGTGTTCAGCGTTCCACGCTCGTAATTCTTCCATCCCTGGCTACTGCTACTGGATTCAGCTCTGCACAGTACCTACACTTCTGATTATTTGACGTAATTGGGGGCTAGGATCTGTCAAATAATATGGATTTTATCGGAAGAGTGTGCTGTATGTAATTCAGACACCAGAAGGGGTAGCAGAGCATAGTTTGCACACCATTTATCTCAGCACAAGTACATTATCACCAGTAAGTGTGGCCTTCTATACCAAGTTAAAGTTACATAATTTTCGACATTGTGCGAGGTTCTAAACAAATATTGCAGTGTTGACAGATCGCTGACAGCTCTGCATAAGCCCCGCAGAGTGTACTACTGTAATTTTCAATGTATTATCCATGTACTTGGTAAAAACTTATTTCTACTGACTAACGTGGTGTGACGTGAACGGAGATTCTCACATGCAAGTTATACAAACATTTCGGTATTACGGGATCGTTTGCCCAAACCCCACGCAGTTTGCCTCCGTCATTTTCAATACCCAAAACATGTATCACATGGAATAATAAGGCTGATCCAAGAGACATGTTTTACTCAATTTGAGTTTCAACTAAGCACTCAAGCACTCAGTCTCCCAAAACTCACCTAATAGGTAGAATCAAGACTTGAGTGGTGAATATCTTCGAGTTTTTTTTAGTTTCCACTACAGGAAAAATTTCTGTTTGCTGAGTCGGCTCTTTTAGCCAGTTTTTTGCTCTTCCGATGGGATTTTCCAATCCATTCACCCGGGCTTATCCACTCTGACTTTTAGCTAGTTCAGTCTGTTCACAGTGTGAGGATTGCGCCACTTTTTCCAAACTTACCCAGTTTTCAACACCATTTTCAATCATGGGTCACTTTTGCCACTTTCTTCTGGTTTACCGCACTATTCTAAAACTTTATCGCCCTCTGTACACGGAAATATCGTACGCCACCCCTTCAAATACGTAAAAAATGACTTCTCCTGCGATTTACTTCACTCGGCTTCGTCTCGTTTCGTAAAATTTATACTCAAATGTCATTTTCCACTTTTTTTTGCTTTAGCTACATGATAGAACATTTTATTCGGTTTATTGACCACAATACGTTTTTAGAACAAGAAATCTGAATCTCTATTCCAATGACAATGCATGCGAATAATAAAGAAACAATTTTTAGGACTAATATGATGTAAGTAGCGGTTTACTATTTGAGTTAAAATGACTCTGTCCAAATTGAAGTTGAGGTTTCCCTCACTACTGCTTTTCAGATTTTCAGATTCAGCTCGCATTCTTTCTGGTGAACGAATTCAAATGAAAGAGAGAACGTTGGACTGCATATTGACAATTAAAAATCATACTATAACTGTATGATAATAAAGTAGATTGTATCATCAATTCATCATTCCAAACAAATTGATTACTTTAGCACATAAGGCAAGTGCTAGTCATCAAAATTATTCGGCAGAGCGAGCTGGGAAAAAGAAGAAAAAGAAGAAAGAGTAAAATATGAAAAAAAAAGCCAAGAAAGAAGCGTACCAAAGAAAAACTACGCAAGTATCTATGAAACTGAAGATGAAAAAAAAACGTCCAGAAGGAAGAAGGAGGAACCCTTGAAAAGAGCAGCTTGTGGAAAACTTTTTGAAGCAGCCAATAAACGACTGAAGGAAGGGATGCGCAAGAATGACATGGCTGAGATTCAGGCAACTCAAGCAATGATGAACTTCTCCAATAAAATGATAGAAGAGGAAACATTTTTGAAAAAAGATGTCGACAATCTCAATAAAGCTATGAATAAGAAAAAAGGTCGGTTAACCTATTATTATGAACTTTCATCAGACAAATAATGTTTGGTTATGCAAAGAAACACTGACCCTTCAAGTTTTCCTTACCTTCACTATTTTCCAAAGAACTGTTACTTTGTAATACCAGTGAACTGCTTTGCTATAATTCTTTACATAGCATTTTAGTTTGAAAGCACTGTATGTTTCATCTACTTTTTTGTAAAAATCTAGATGTTCGCCACTTTTTAAATTCACTAATCCAACTTTTTCAGCTAGGAAAAAATTTGATCTCCACCCCGTTGTTCATCAATTTCAGGCCGTTCTTTGGTTAGGGGATTTTTATCACATTTTAGGACTGTTCTTACCGTCAGAACATTTCTACCGTTTTCGGCGACTTAGTGTCATTTTATGTTGTTTATGGTAATTTATGGTCGGATTCGTTCATAATGAGTCTAGTCCTTCAGCGTGACCTCTTTCACAAGGTGCAAATCGAAGTCCACGGGAGAAAATAACGATTTCCATCTTCAGTAAACAAGCAAAAAGTCACTTCAGTTTCATTTTTGTGTCTGAATCCGGAAAATAAAATCTTCCAGAAATCAGCTCGAAGAATAATGCCTCCGTTTGCCCCCAACCCCAACCTTAACCCGGATGCAACGATCCGTTCGTATTGCACGTAGCTCGTTTCTAGTTAATCTTGGTCAGCGTTTGCCCATTCAGTTGAGGCCAGATTTGGAATGTTTCATTTCCTTTGGCTGTCTTTGTTCTTTGGTTATGCTTGGTCTGGATTGTTTCTACTTATTCTTAGTCAGATTCAATTGTTCACGGTTTTGAGCTGTTTTATATCGTAGGCTACCTGTCAGTTTCACTTCGTAACAATTTGGGGCTATTTATTAGTTTTGGGCTTCGCAATGGCTGTCTGTCAGTTTTTGGCTGTTTAGTACTTTTGGACGCTACCCGTCAATTTCAATTCTGTACCAGTTTTGGGCTGTTCATTAGTTTTAGACTTCATCGCTTTTGGGCTGTCCGTCAGTTTTTAGCTGTTTAACGCATTTGGACGGTTTACCACTGTCGAATAATGTCCGATAATTTTCTTAAATTTTTTTGGTCGAACTTGGACAGTATTTTGGTAAGACTTGCAGAGGACGTTTTTGATTATGATTGAGTAATTGGTAATTGTTGGTTGAATTTGGTCCATTATGGTCGTTTTTGGTTAGGTTGGTCGGGTCCAGTTTTTTTTTGTCGGTCTTGATTGGTCAGCTTTTATTCTTTTTATTGGTTTTAGTCAGGTTTGTTCTTTTCAGGTAGTTTTTAGTCATGTTTCATTTACATTGTATTATTTCGTGTCATGCTTAATCGGAATTGCTCTAGTATTCAGTTTTAGGCAGTTTACGAGCTTTGAACTATTTGTTTTAAGCAATTTACCAAAATTGGACCGTTTATTTAGCTTCAAGCTGTTCCCTAGAATTCGGCGATTTGTCGGGGCGAATGGGTTGTTTTAAAACTAGTAAGAAAATTTTCACGGGCCTCCCTTTCAAGATTAAATATTTCCTACCTCGGTGCCAAGTAAAATTTTCAATTGATAAACCGGTCTTTTCACAGGCGTAACCACGGGGGTATGGAGCTATTGCCTTCCCGGAAGTTCTGAGTATTTTTTAAGAAGCTAAAACTAACAAGTCAAGGATTTTACTTTTTCGTACAAAATTTACCCCCTCCCACTTTTACTTTCTGGTTCAGCCCCTCCCAAAGGTAATTGCTGGTTGCGTCTATGGGTCTTTTCAACCAATTTTTGAACCAACTCGGGTGGACTTTCCAGCCCTTACAACCGGGTCTATCCACCCACGTCCCAAATACCTCATTTTCAGTTTCTCCGAGGTTAATAACATTAAATGAAATAGTACGGTGAGTAACTGCCATTCGCGCTCCGTTTCTTTCATAAAACTGAGGTTGATCTAGATACACGAATAACGTGTATTTTTATAACCGAATACACAGAAACGTTTGCCTTCGAACAGCACTTTATTACCTACATGAAAGAGTATATGTATAGGCATTAGGCACCACGCGAGGCTTCGATCCACCTCGTCTTTCCCTCACACCTCACCGTATTTTTCGAAGTCATTTATGTCGACAAATAATTTCGAATTCCAGTTCTTGGAACTTTGTCTACTCCAGCAAACCGTGAAATTTGTTTTACGCGTGATCTCGTCTCCCGCCGTATGTGTGTGTTCGTTATTACGGTTGAAATAATGGTGAATTTTCAGTTTCTTCCCAGCTTCCGGTGAAGGCACCCATGTTACAAGTGCTGCTGTGCACCCACTATACGCAGACACTTTTGCCACTAATTCGCCTTTCATTTTCGGATTTGATTTATTTTCAAACTCGATTTAACGACCTTTATGGTAACTATAGGTAATCTACTTGACAGTTTCCTAAATCTAACCCTCGTCAACTCTTCGGAAAGTTCCCCTCTGACTGGTGTAGTTGTACAGGTGTTATGCATTACGATTCAGAAAAACACAGCACACGTTCGTGTTTATTATTTTTTAAAGCCCGTTCTATACCAGTATACACGATTCTGTTGAAGGCTACGTGAAGGTTAATGAATATACAAAATGTAAATGCAAATCGTCTGAAATAATTTTCGTAAGTTCGCGTGAAAAATACCACAGCAATTAACCACGATGGATATTAGTTGTACTAGCATTCTCATTAGGCTTTCAGTCTTTTAAGCATCTAACAGCAAAAGAAGTCTTTAGGTGTTCCGAGGCACGGGTGTACACTGTAGAGTAGACTGAAAATGAAGGAAACATTTGGTGACGAGGATCTGTCGGATCTGTAGTAGATGAGGGCAACTTGAACGCAGCAGGTACCTGGATAATATCCGTTTCGAGGTGTCAAAATTCAGTCCGTGCACTGGTAGCCATTTTTCACGCCGGTACCAGTGCTGGGGTTTCGGGACTGTGCCGGCGGTAAAATGAATTTCAAGATCTCTGGGTTGTGAAATTGATATCCGGTCGAGGCAACGAGTATAAAGTTCGTAAATTATACGACTTTTGAAACTAGACGACGCTCGATGAGTTTTAACCGACGTGGCATTCATTTTGAATAATGCGTAAAATACTTTCTGAATTCGATATATACGAGAACAAAACACAAACCAGTCTCGCTCCGATTGTATGAAGTCGAGTGGTCGTAATACGTACACTTATGTAGCACTTCAAGATCGATAAATTTGTTTGCGAACATATTTTAAAATAAGTTTTAGAGTAGTACTCGCCAAATATTGAGACCGACGTATTTTCAAGAATACTTTGCACTCTGTGCCTGCACAGAATTGTGTACACTCATCCATTACAGTACGTGAGGTTGTGTAAATTCATCCATTAGAAATAGTGTAAGGGAAACCCCTAGGACCGAACAGCCACCGCGAGACAGAAGATTTGCGAGCAAAGAATTAGGTTAAATTACTGGCTTCAGTATATTATCAAAAAATTTATTACTAGGAATTCTGTATATTAGTCAGATTAGCGTACTATTAGTCACAGTTCACCAATGGTAAAAATAGCTAATTTTATGCCCGATGGGAGGAGGCTAACAAATCATTTTTATACGCGATAAACTTTTTTCTCATTTCTTAAAACAGGCGTTTTAAGTCAAAACAATACATATAATTTTCCATAAAGAGAGCTTAGTAATTTCTTAGTCAACTGTTCTAGGGTTTTCAACGAATATCTTAATGTTTCCAACTTTAGGAGCCATGGGAGTACCTAATATCTGAAGAAGAACGAAACACATGCCTACCTGTACTTCCATTTGATTGCCTCTCAGATTCTGTTGAACTGTTCATTGTTCAAGAAACAGAAAATAACTTCTTTCAGGCGCAGGGCACCGTGTTATTAAATCTAGATTGAATACGTCCGACATTTACGCAGTATAATTTAACTAGATATAACTTATCAACCGGGAAACACATAAAAATTATCTCAAGTTTTGAGGCTTAGTAATCATGTGATAACAACCAAATGACTGTAAGTTGTCCATCAAAGCTGACCTATTGGTCAACGTCCCTTGTTCTTTCGGCTTCTTGCTTTGTAGTCCTATACCTATAATATTATAAACCTACGTAAGTTAATTATCATGAACTCAACTTTACATGACTTTGATTTCATTTATCAAATCCCGATTATAAATCTCGAATGGATATAGTATTGATACAATGCAATACTGTCATCTATTATGTCAAGTAGATATTCGTGTTCAGATATGTTCCGCGCCCTTATCCCTCCAAAGTCAAATGAGAAAAATCATCGCGGACGCAACAAACGAATCAGTTTTTCCTATTTCGTCAAATTTAATAAAAAGAAAAGGAACCCATTTACTAGTAAAGCTCTAGATAAGCAAGTACAATCGTCCGCCTATTTTGAATCCAACCGCGTCCGTCGATGCCGAATTGATTACGCGGTACGCTTCGCGTAGTCGGATTCGGCATCCACGAGCACGGTTGAAGTCAAAATGGCGGACGATCGTACCACTAACACAAAAGCTCTATTACTAGTGGCGTCACACAGAGTTACTGTTCTTGGTTACTGTTAGCAAAAATACCCGGCGTCTAACCAACGAACGTATTGATTCCTATTCAGGGATGTGAAGCGAATAGTTTTTGGGCTTAGCTTTTGCTTTGGCTTCACAAGTTTTTACCAGTTGGCTTCAGCTTAGCTTTGGCTTTTTTGTCTTTGAAACAAAAATGGGCTTTTCGCTTCGGCTTAAGCCGTTATAGGCTTAAGCTTTCCATCCCTGTTCCTATAAGAAAACCTCAAAGAGCAAAGATCATTATGTTACTACCTGACAACAACAAATTTGTTGGAAACCAGAAGTTTATTATCGAATGCTAAGGACCTTCTGGATTAAAAATATATACCTTATAATTCTTAATTATTTCTCATTTTAAAGTATTTACATAATGATCTTTGCTCCGTGTGCTTTTCTTACGGGAGTCAATACGTTCGTTGGTCACAGGACGGGTATTTTTGCTAACAGTAACTCACTGTGTTGACATCACGGTAAATAAATCCATTACGAGAAATTCAGTAGGGAATATTTTTCACTTTTGACAATTAATAGATCAGAAGAAGTTATTTTGTGACTGAGTAGTATCCTGTTCGCTTCGCATCGTTGCTATACTTGTGGCTTGTGGTTCGACTCCTAGTGCCCATAATGCACCTTAGCCCGAGTGTTGCCATACGCCATTTTGGTTACAATCGTGCGCGTGAATGCCGGACTACGCGGGACACTCCGCATAGTCGAATTTGGCGTCCACAGGTGAAGTAGGAGTCAAAATGGCTTATGGCTACACTTGGGATAAACTGCTAGAAGCTAGTGATAAGGTGCCATCTCTCGCCCCGCCACATCGAAGGGAACGAAGAAACCGCATCAGGTACCCATCAAAGTGAATAGATCACGTGCTCTGCAGGCTCTGTCAGTTCCAAGGAACAAGACATTACACTCGCACAGGACGTTATCACGAGTATCTGAAGAACTGATGGTCTGTTGCGTGCGTCTTGTGGGTCGCTTACTGATACTGAGCGGTGAATATGATACTAGAAGAAGAGAGAATAGATTTTAAAAAATGGAAAAGTCAGAGGGATCGAACCGCAGACTGAAGGCCCGAGAACAGTGATGTTGGACAAAACGATTTTTTGTCATTTTGTCAGACGAGCATTTCATTTCATTTTTTTTTTTTGCTATGTCATGAGTTTTGTCATGTTTGGAGTACTGTCAGTTTGTCTTTTCATGGTTTTTGTTATGTCATTACAAAATCATTTTGTCGAAATGCCAATACCAGTTAATATACAGGCAGACGCGGGCGGATTTAGGAAAAGGAGATAGGGGGGAGGAGTACAGTAGCAGCGGTGCATATTGATTAGTTATTGCGTTTATGTTGTTAGAGGTGTGGGGGCGGGGGTGCTCCTGGAAAAATATTTTATCCAATACAGGAAACGTAATAACGAATAAAATTCATCATTTTTATTCCTTTCTCCCCCTATTATTGCGTTAAAAATATTAAACTCAGGGGGGCATATACCCCATGCCCCCCTGGATCCGTTACAGTTTACAGGTATTTTTACATATACAATCCAATTCCACCAATGTTATTCCAACAAAGGTTGCATAGTAGTCAATAACTGCATTTTGAAAATTGAAGAGTTTGAGCTTCCTGTGAAAACATCCAGCAGAACAGCGGCAGTTACGTTCCTGTCTGGCGGCGAAGTTGAAATTTCAAAACTGACTCAGGTTGTTTTCATGGGAAGTTTTTCAAGTTATTACTTTATTAGGGACATGAAAAGATAAAGAATACACAATTTTTACCAAATAACAATAGCAGCTTACTGAGTTTCCCTTTGAATATAAGAATAAAAGCAAAAGACAAGAATGAAAGAAGTAAGATAGCAAGAAGGTAAACACTACATAACAATAACAGGCAGGGACGTACCGATGGGGGAGGGGGTAGGGCGTAAGACGAAACACCACATCCCTTGGATTCAGATAAATATGAGAAGTGGAAGTCATTTGGAATATCAATAACCAAGTTGGTGGTTACGATTTGAGATTATCGTTATTAAAGTACCGAATCGAAGTGATGACTGAATTTCCTCTCTCACAGCTCTACATCTGAGCGCGCCCATTTACTTCTAGTCCCACCTTAGCACCTTCATTTGGTAATTCCCTAACCATATCTTCAGTTTCGTCCGTATTTTTACCAGTTAATACGATGTCGTTGGCAAATCTTAAGTTGTTGATTCTGAATCCATTTAAAACCAATATACGTTATAGATCTATGTAAGTTAGAAATAAAAGGCAAAATGTATTGCTTTGCCGACGACATGGCAATAATATACAGAGGAAATAACCCAGGGGAACTTCTGAGCAATATAAACACAGATCTAATAAATGTAGCGAAATGGTATAGGGAAAATGGATTAGAGGTGAACTGAAATAGTTAATGGCCACAAGAATTGGGGAAGCCCAGAAATTACTATAAAAATGCCAAATCATAAGAATGTATTACAGGAGCTGGAAAGAGTGTATGGAACAAGGTGCCTGGGCTTTATTTTTGATACGAAACTTACATGGGGCCCGTACACAGAGCAACTGCTCTACTACCTTAGTACATACTTTAACACAAAGCATTTGGTGAAGATCTACACGGTACTATATGAGTCTGTTGCGCGATTTGGAATGGAATTATGGGGCGGGGCTGCTGAATTCATACTAAACCACCGAGTGTACTCCAACGAGCGGCAGTTAGGTCTATTGGTAAGCAGGGTGGGATTCAGGGAGGGTCAGCCGACATTTTTAAAACCCTGCAACTATTGTACATTCAAAAACTCGGAATATGGGCGATAAGCATATACACAGCAAAGAACATGGAGCGCTTTAAGCAGATCGGGGCTTACACAAACAAGATCAAGCGAACACCGTACTCTGAAAACACCTGTCTACTTAAAAACAGCCTGTCGCTGGCAATTTCACTATCATGCCCCAATGAAATTTAACAAACTCCCACCCCCAACCAGAGCTGCCGCAAAACAGGTAGCCGATGACCCTCAAAGAAACAAGTTTAGGAACTTGAAGATATTTAAAAAGAAACTGAGGTATTACTTGCTTACAGGGGACCTCAATGATGAGTGATAAACGAGAAGAAAAGAAGGGGGTCTCCAAATGAAAACGGGTCTCTTTTACTCCACATCAAGTTTACTGTTGCGATTTCCTATTTTCCATGATATGGTTGTTCTTATGTATGTGTCTCGCATTGTTATTGCTGATTACCTTATTTATGTTTTGTCATCATTCATGCCGCGTTGTTATCGGATAAATTTGGCTATTTTCTGCCTATTATTATTATATCTTAGCTTGATTTTATTTTGTTAAATTTAATATTGTTGTTATAGTTTTGAATACGTTTATAAGAGCGAAAATGTTGTTATAGAAAACTGATTTTAATTGTATACCTGCTGTAGCTGGGTGAATTTGGCTATCGTTAAGACTGTTATTATTGCACGATATTTTGATTCTATTTACTCATTTATTTTCTTGCATTAGTATTGTTAATTTTAAACATAATGTATATTAACTGTCATGTAGTAGTCACATATACTGATGACCCCTATTCGGGCCAATTAGCATTGGGGTGGGGGTCAGATTAATGTTACAAATAGTACCTTTATAATCATTTGCTGCCAAAAAATATTTGATATTTAAAAAAAAACAAAAAACCATAGCTATTCCAATTTAATTTGCGGAACTCCTCCTCGAGTACTGCACTGAAAATATACGGTGATAGGGGGTCACCCTGTTTAACAAACCTTTCTATCAGGAACGCTGTCCTTTTTATATCCAGTGTAATATACGCTTTGGAGTTCTTATAAATAGTTTCTAGCAGTGGCGTAGTCAGGATTTTTCCCAAAGGTGGAGGGGGGGGGGGCAGAGTAAGATTTTCAAGAGAGAAAAAGTCGAAAATTTAGGTATTTTTTAAAAGTCGCCGATATTAGAGGACTATTTTATAAGAATGAAAGTAAAATTACTCCTCGAGCGAAATTTTTTTTCGAAAAAACGTGTTTTAAAGGTGAAAAATTGCTCTAATTTCAAGTGCCTTGGAGGCATTCGCCCCTTCGCCCCCCTGGCTATGCCACTAGTTTCTAGTAGCCTAATCATGGTCTTAGGAACCTCCTGCGTTGCTAGGACACCCATGCACTATCGTGTTTTATGGAGTCGAATGCTTCGTTAAAGTCAACAAATGCCGAAGCTACTTCGATACCAATTGCATTCTTCTACCCTCACTAGAATTTGATTCAGCGCGTGAATATGGTCGATTGTCGGGAATTCTTTTCTGAACCTCGCTAGTTCTATTGGTTTTGGAATTGGTTCGAACAACTTGCAACACTAGCGTGACTATCGAGTCGCTCCCTTCACCTTGAACATTCATTTACGATCTCCCCTAGTCATACATGTTTTGGCGGGAAAATGTAGGTATCGACTACTAGTTCACTCGCTTCAGAAATCTCATGATCAGAAACGGAGGATCCAATTTAGCGTGTCAATACGCACACACACGAACACGTCAACCAATGGTACCTCCATCTGCATTGCAAAAATCACCGTCCATCGGCTCTCTCTTTTCGCTGAGTCATCGACAGCGGGTCAGGTATCTTTGTCACCCACTATGCACTAGTAGTAACGCCGATATCGAAGGTCGGTACTCACCGGTCGTCCTGGGCCTGTTGACGACTCACGCCTCCCATTGAACAACGAACACCGACACTCGCGAATTACGAAGACGAGTACACCTCGCGAACATCACAATCGGCGACACTGTATACACGAACGGTATTATAATAATAATATCAAATATTGAACGAGAACAAACAAACAAGTTCAAACGCGATTCGCACCGCACTGAACAAACGAATCGCGAGTACTACCGCATGAAACTAATTATCGTATAAATATCATTACGGTAACGAAGCCTCGTAAATGGCGTAACGGACGGCGATAAGACACCACCAGGGTACAACCGCGAGCCCGAACCGAAACCGAATATATCGCGGGTACCGCTGAGTCGCCGTAGTGAAGAGATTGGCCCCACCGTCGCTCTCGCCACCACCACCACCACCGCCGGCGACACCACTGCTCGGAAAAAACCGTTTCGAACGCAACGTGTGTATAAAATATTTACGTGTATCGGGTATCACCGCTGACATAATGTCATCATCTCCGAAACTCGCACGTGACTTTCATCCTCGCGTAACGCTTTACTCGAGGCATTCTTCTCATTCTGTCGACTTCCACTGTCGGCCCGTAAAAAAACCACTCGTTTCGCACGACCGTCCACCGAGCACCAGTCCGGTCAACAATGACACTAAAGAAATAAGAAGTGCAACTGTAACCTGTTCCCTATGTGGAGGAACGCAGAAATCGACTCGAAGATGAGCAACGGGTTTGCTGAGCTGCGTCTCAGTTTGCCTACATAGGTACCGTAATGATCGCCACGTTCCCCATCCCAACCATGTCCGTCATTGTGCACCAACTCGTGACGTGTATAATGAATTTACAAACACAAGATTCGTTTTAGCACGCTCATTAGTAGCGTAACTGAGGTGATTTCAAATTACTGTACTTGCAAAGACCTGGTGGCTAAACTTGGTCCGTTGGTCAATTTACGGTCAAGGTAATCCGACCTCCTGCAACCAGGGTTCTCGCATAGAAGCAACAGTTCTCTCACATTTAATCAGAAGTGTCGTGATCCCCTTGGTTCAATGAAGAAGCCCCCTCAAACTGTCTTGGTTAACCCCCCCCCCCAATTTGAAATAGCAGTAAATTTTTTCTCTGCCTGACACAACGTGGTATTCAGTTATATTACGTAACAACGTTAAGGGACTAAGCAACCCCTTCAAGTACTACATATGCTATTTATTGTACTTCAGAGCATGAATCAGCAAAGAAAAAGAAACAACCGACCTCGCGGATGCCGAGGTAGTAACAGGGTGTTTGCCATTGGGACTGTGCAGATTGTAGATCAGATATTTTTTGATAAGCGAACGGTGCTTTGACGTCACACAGTCAGTAAGGAGAGGATACATTCATAATTCGGACTCTGCACCATTTAACAGTAAAATAAGCGACGTCCACCGGATTTCATGAGAACTAATTGAGGAGTTATCTGTCAAAAGGGCCCCTGTCGAGCGGTGGCCCTTTTTGCGGAGATGCTGATTTTCGAATTCTCCGTGTCCTACTTTATTAGAAACTAGCTGAATTACCCGTCCTTCGGACGGGCTCAAACATATACATTAGTACATATGAAACGAAATAACATGTAAATTCCCATACAGAAAAAAAACAGGCGTGTGGAAAAAAATAAAGAAAATGAAACATGACATTGTTTTTTCCTAAAATTGATAAGCTTTGTAATCTTTGGAAATTAAATAGAATTGCCCATTCTTCTCTATCTCCAAAATGAGATATATGATCGAATTATCCTGTACATTTCACGTTCTCAATAGAAGTACTGAGCGGTACTTTTGCCCAAACATATGCAATAGTATGAAACGAAATTACATGTAAATTCCCATATAGAAATAAACAGGCTGATACTTATACGTTTTGATGATTTTCTTTAATGAAAGAAAATGAAGCATGAAATTGTTTTTTTCATAAATGTGTAAGCTTTGTAATCTTTGAAAATTAAATTGGATTACCTGTTCTTCTCTATCTAAAAAATAAGAAGTGATCAAATTATCCTGTACATTTCACGACCTCAATAGGAGTACTGAGGATGTTTTTGTTCATTGTCACGTCCTGCTTCAACAGTAATAGAAATTACCTATCATAAAGAACTTATTACTACTTGTGACAGCTACTTTTGAGTTTTAAGCATTTTTGGATTTTTTCCCAAAAGTTCTCAAAACCCAAGATTGAGTGCAGCTCCCAATTATGGGTATTTTTTGATTCTCCAACAATTCACTATAAAATATCCTCACAAATGACACTGAGGACTACAGAATCTGTGCATGGACAACTATTGAAATTCAAAAAGCACTCTGAGGCCTTCTAAGTTGTTCAAAATTCCAGGTGGAATTCTCTCGATCCGAATAACTTTTGAAAATACCAATTATGGGTCGACCCATATTAATTGGCAACGACCCACAATTGATACGAAATTTTTTGATATACCCACAATTGGTAAGTACAATAAATCAAATGAAAAATTATGTAGTTTACTTAAGTAAGCATTTCAAATTTATTTTAAAAACACGTTGACTCGTCTTATTTGACTTTAAGTATTTTAAAAACACATTAAAGTCGAGTAAATTCACAGTATCAATAAAATGGGTCTGAAAAAAGGTAGTACCAATTGTGGGTCGGGCTAAAGTTTGATTAGAAAAAGTAACTGAAAAAACGTGAAATTTGGTTTTATAAGTTAAAGTATCACTTGTACTACACTTTTCATTCGATTACCCGATCATTCACTTTGATTTTTCGCGATTTTTGCAAACTATTTCCACCATTTTTTGAATTCCTTTATTTTTTCCGCACACACATATATGTGGACCGAAATCGAAAACTCAAGCGGAAAAATGTTCCCTAGACTCTCCTCTACACAACCATATATAATACGTTGAGAAAATATTAATTTAAAGTACTTATCAATCGTTTTTCACAGAATTGATATTTCACACACATGAAAAATAAGGCATGTTTTGATAACAACTTTGAAAAAAAATCCCATCACAACAAACACATTGAGTTATGAACTTGAAACCAACATGGATAGTGTAAAACATGTTGGTCCTTCGAATGGAAGAGGTTTCACGGTTGTCCAATGCCTCGATCTAGCGAGAAAACGCATTTTCAAAAAACGGACTCACAATTGATGCTAGGCTCAGAATAGGTAGCTTACCTTACTATTATTATTTTAAATAAAATATTTCAGAATAGACCTCAGAGGATAAAAGTTCGAATGGTGATGGTTTACATTATAACCTATTTGACGCTGGCGCTTCTATAATTTGCACAGTCCCAGTCAGAGGCTTTCAAAAACATTAATTATAGATAACAACTTTGATAGGTAACAGTTTGTATGTTTGTGTCACAGGTCGCGCTATATGTTCTTCTTGTCATTGTATGCAGTACGATTGTAACTTCGCACTTTGAAAATGCCTAGCTGGTATACTTTACTTATAATCTAAATCTCTTTAATCTCTTCAATAAATGAAAAATGAAGCAAAAAAGTATTTGTAAAATAAAAGTTTGATAGTAAAAAAAAAAAAAAAAAAAAAAAAAAAAAAAAAAAAAGCACTAAAAGATTCGACGCTATAGTGCTTCTACAGTTTGCACAGTCCCAGTCAGAGGCTCTCAAAAACATTAAAGATATCGGCTTTGATAACAGTTTGTACATTTATGTCACAGGTATACCGCTATAATATGTATATTCTCCTTATCATTGTATAATAACAAACGCACTAAAAGATACGACGCTAGCGCTTCTACAATTTGCCCAGTCCCAGTCAGATGAAATAAAAAAAAGTATTATTTGTAAAATATAAAAGTTCGATAGTAAAAAAGCGCAACATGAAACATCTACTTACATCTCTTTAATCTTCTCAATAAATGAAAAATGAAGCAAAAAAATGTTTGTAAAATGAAAGATCTATAGTAAAAAAACGCAACATGAACTGAGTTTTGAACTTGGTATATCTGTCTCCCAACCGTATGCGCATTCAGTTACTGCAATCAGTCACCCTAGTTACCCGCGGAAAAGTCACCCATCCATTTGCAAACGTCAGTTGGACGCTGTTAAGCGCAAGGAAACCAGCTGACATTTGTAAGCAGAATGATTTATTAGTATTGTTATTGGTGAGTGCATAAAAAGTAGAATTTAGTATCGTTATTGGTTAGTGCATAAAAAGCATAATTTTTCAAAATTCCCCCCCCCCTCCCGATTCAAAAATGTGCACTCACGTTGAAAAAATCTTATCCGTAAACGCTATGTCACATAATTTCTATATGGCTCGTGAACTTTGAATCACGTGTTCTCAAAAAACAGATTTAACTGGTTGGTTCCCTTATGCTTAACAGCGTCCAGTTACCCTCAGATTACCCAGAAACCTGTCAGTTACCCTTGGTTCCCTTTCAGTTACTTGTGTAACTGGCGGGATTCTGCGCATCGGAAAGTCAGTACGTTTTACGTTACAGTTATCAAAAAATGTTCACGCCATAAGCCTGCTAGAGAATACTTACTTCTAGATGAGACATTTTTAAAAAGATTTCCTTCAGTAATACCTGAGAACACTGGTGAGGAAAAATCGAGACTTGTCTTTATATATATTACATTAATCTCTTAAATGAAAAATGAAGCAAAAAAGTATTTGTAAAATGAAAATTTGATAATAAAATAACGACACATGGCCTAAGTTATGAACACATGAAGCCCTACAAAAGGATTTGTGAAGTAAAAGTTCAATAATAAAAAAACGCAACATGGCCTGATCAACTGCAGTATGTACACTGAGATGCTTTTAGATGAAAGAAACCCTGATCATTCTATATTCACGATGTGTTATATAAAATACTTCCTACTGGTCACACTGATCACTCTAACACGTGTTTACAATGACGGGGTAAGCGCGCGAAATTTTGAACACATGAAGCCCTACAAAAGGATTTGTGAAGTAAAAGTTCAATAATAAAAAAACGCAAAATGGCCTGATCAACCGCAGTATGTACACTGAGACGCCTTTAAATGAAAGAAACCCTGATCGTTCTATATTCACGATGTGTTATATAAAATACTTCCTACTGGTCACACTGATCACTCTAACACGCGTTTACAATGACGGGGTAAGCGCGCGGAACACTCACACATAGACAGAGATGCAAAACGACTTTAAAACTTAATTACAGCTTACCGAATGCACTTCTCTGCAATGTTTTTTTTTGAAAAACCTCCTAGGGAACCCAAGCTTTCATTTGAGACATTTTTCAAAAGAATCTGTTCAGCCTATCGAGCGTGATGGCATTTCATCGACTCATTTATAATATAGAAGGAAGAAAGATAGATAGAATAGAATAGAAAACCCCCGCTCTATGTACCAACATATGATATTCAGCAAAATTGGCGTCAATAAATGATTCCAAACACATTGTATCAACATCGATTCTACGCTGAAATGTGTACAAACTTATCTTATAGTCAATGAAACCAAGCATAGGTACATTACAATATTACAATAGTGTGAACAGCGAGTAATTTCAACCACGATAATACACCTCAGAAATTACACATTTTGGTTGCATTATAAAAGCAGAATGAGGCATCTTTGCTACTACATAGCTTCAGTCACGAGAATTGACAATAAATCATCATATTCAGCGAGTTAGGAATTGTGTTGTCTCATAAGTTGTATAAATGTATGGAAACAAGCCAAGTAGAAGAGTAAATGCATAAAATTCACCAATATTCTCATTGAAAAATAGCTACTGATAAACCACAACACGTCCCACCACGCTAATTTTCCCATTGCTCTAAAAAGGGTCCCTGTCATGTTCCTTCTTTCACAATTCGTCCACGTTTGTTTCTGAACCAACTAAACAATTAATCAGTCATGTCTATCAATTAAATCACGGTGAACACTTTTTATAACAACATATTTTTCAATTAAATTAGTCTGAAAGGAGTATTTCAGCTTGAAAACTTTGAAGTTATTTTTCTCAAAACCATAATTGCTGACAGGGGCCCTTTTGACAGATAACTCCTCAATTCTAACCGAGATAAGAATCTTATTTTCAACGTTCCGAGTCAGATTTATTCGTATAATTTCAGTTTGCGTGGTGAAATAATTTAGATTTCAATATGCTCTCCTGTAACCAGCATTATTTATGCAATATTTAGTTTAAAAAAAACAACAAAATTTGAATTAAGGAAAAACTAAACAAGGCAAAATTTGAATCAAACCATAGGACGCGCATCAATTTTATCCCGGTCAGACTTATCACTGTACACGAATATAAAACTTTTTGATTATATCTATGTAGTCGAACAATATAAACATTAACGACACTAGCGCTGCGGCATGATACCGTTGTGCAGAGTCCGAATAGTAAACCAACTTATTTACAGACGGCAGCCGTTGTTGGAGAACGCAACTGAGCTAAAGCTGAACTATGAACTGTAAACAATTCAGCCGTATTTAATGAAAAAACAAGCTACCTCGCAGACAGCACGCTGAAAAACTTTCAGCTTCCAACTTCTGGCTTCTCAAAATTATTCTAAGACTGCAAAAACGTCGGGATTCTCCGCATCCCTGGTGTTGTTGCGCTAACTTCCTACACTGGCATTGATAAAACAAAACCAAATCGTTCAAATCTGAAATGTTGAAGCTTTTTGAAGCTAATATTCAGACACGGTACCAATGTCTATGCGATAAAAAAATATATCTACACCACAAAGCACGAACGCCAGAATGAGAATCTTTTATTTTCATCTTTCCAATTCCAAATTGCATTCGATCATAACGGAGAGAATACATTCATAATAGTAGACCAACTTATTGATAGATGGCAGCAGTTGAAACGTTGGTTTCAATCAAATGTGCTTTTAGAAGTGGTGCTTATGAAGTTGGATTAGTATTACCTAATCTTTTCATGATAGGATTGATTTTTTTGGAATGAAAAATGACACATGATAACAAACATGTTAACAATTCACCATCTGAGAGACCACAAAACCAATAGACTAAGTTTATCTAGTTTTCAAGAAATTCCACCAAGGTCTGACAAGGTTCCCAGTTCAATACAATAAGTCAACCAGAAACTGAGTTACTTTTTAAACGTTGGATCGCGTTCGATATAAATCTACTGACTTTGAAACAGCGCAGTAGCCCTGAGCGAATACCTGAAGAGGTGTGTACTAACAAGCAGAAACTGATACCTTTTATTACGCTTTCGTGCGAGTAAATTATCGATAAATGTCGCCAACTAACGTCTTTATCAAACTTCATTATAAGGATTTCAGTTTCTTAAATCAAACTTTTAACGTATTTTTAAATCATTTACAAGGTTCTTAACGAGTTTCCAAGGGCCTCGGCGAAATTACATTTGTCAGAATGACGAATGTTCAAACAGAGCGTGTACATGAGACCTATTAAGACATTCTTGTATGGTTCGTCGTACATATGGCACGGGTTGCTGTGAACTGGTCGAGTCAGGAGTGTTTCCAACGGTGACAATTTCTAAATTACTTCAGCTATTTCGAGAATGCGCGTTGGTAAATATAAGAATAAAATACTTTCTGCACTATGCAACCCACCAAAAAAGAAAGAGTTAGTTGTCAGTTTGGAGAGTTGAACGTTCGCTGGAACAGTTCTTCTGTTTTAAGACTAAGAGGTGCGGACAAGGAACGATGACATTGAGCACATCGCACGATCTGCCAGGTCTCGTTGTTTCTCGTTTAGAGTGTTCAGCGGTTACAAAATGTCAAAATTAATTTGGTCAGAACGACAGTGCAGCTTTTTCATTGGCTTAACCAACAGACAAGCTGTACATGTGAAATTCAGGATGCACAAGCCTCAAACCCAACTTCAGATCCACTACCTTCCCTATGATTCGTGAAGGTTGACATAATCAAGTTCTTCATTGTTAAACACTCTACTCATTTGAACTCTTGCAGCGGGTAAATCAGCCATATCTAAGATATTGTACTTGAGTTTATAACCAGGCACATAAGACATTTAATAAATAATGTAAGAGCTCACAATTTTAGTTTCCTTTCTCTCTCTACTTCAACATAATTCACGACTTCGGACTAGGAATTTAACGACTGATGAAGCCAGGATGAAAAGCTCCACTGAACCATGTTAAATTATCTTCTGGTGAAGCTTTTGATATGATATCAGCAGGGTTTCCGATTTATTTCACACAGTCCCAAACGCAATTATTAGTTAATGGTTGGATTTCCGACACTCGACTAGCAACAAATTGCTATCAGACAGACCAAAGATGTATATCACACTGACTTGTCTATTTTCTAGAGATAGGTACTGTCAAATTTTTTAAAGCTCTGTCAACAGGGAGACTGCACAGAGTTCTAATGTAGCGGTATTGAGTTGCTTTCACGAAGCCGTGCTCTCTCAATTTGGAATTTATCAGGTTAAACGCAGAATCCCAAGCAAGTACTTACATCAATAGAACAACAACACAGAAGATGGACTTTAAGTCAGATCTAGACCCGTAAGAAAAGCAATGTATTTTTATGCGAACTTGGTATGTTGATCAGCAGATAAGAAAACTAAGTATCTCAAAGTATTCTATAATATGGGTACTGTATATACTGTCGTAGCAAATTTACTTTACTTGAGTAGAAATTCTTTTAGAGATTCTTCATCTCCACCTAACTGCCTTCACAAAATTTTAAAACACCTAGTTTGGCAATACCGCAATCTTTCCGTTTTAGCCTTTAGATACAGTCGTTGTAAAACGAAAATTAAACACAACATATTCGGTATCCACAGCTTATGGAGGATTTTCACAATAAATTGGTTAATCCTTGAAACTGGAGAAAATTCATGTTCTATACACATTGCAGGTTAATGTCTGATAGAAGTTTTGGATTATTAGAAGCCCAATTTTTGAACTCGAGTCCAGCAGAATACCAGTATTCTTCACTGTTTTCAAATAAACGAACTTCAAGGAGCAGTAGCTTTTTGCACAACTACATATAACTTTTTTTGTCACATATGAATCTCTTTGCAGTCATAATTGGTAGCAAATAGGATTTCAATATATTTCGTGTTCGATGTGAGAAACTCGGAGAAAATTCGGAAAGATCTGGAGTAGACCTACTTTTAGTTTCAAGAAACTAACCTATGTATGTCAGATTTTGTTCCAGTAATTTCAGTACTTGAGCTTCAAGCATCTGTATCGGCGATTTATACACACCATTCAACAAAGAAAACACGCTAATTGTAACTCGACATGAGTTTTCATGCCATATAGATCCTAGCACTATAATTATTAGTTTCAGTTACATACCATCTCAATATTCATATTCCGACTGATTGTTTAGATGACCATTGTTGCAGATCTTCAGCCTTTTCAGCAATTTCAAAATCTTGGACGTTATCGGACATTTTAAATCGAAGCACAGTACGCGAAATACAAAACGATAAAAACTTCACGAAATAATTTACAAAATAATCGGTAGAAAAATACACGAAACAATTCACTAACTGATCGGCCGAAAATTTGCAAAACCATTTTTTTTTTTTCCATGATCCGAGACAAACACCCAAAGACGTTTAAATATAAAGGTAGCGCTAAAAAACCAACGCTTGTTATCAACGTTGGGAGAAGGAACCCAAATGAAATACATTGTAATCTAATTATCTAATGGGAAGTTGAGGAATTTTTCCATTGATGTTGAAATTTCTCGAAAATAACCAGAATTATGTGAAAAATGGTAAGAAGGAAATAAAGGTATTTACATTTTTAAAATTTTTATAAAACAACTTCCATATAATTTCAAATATTCTCTCGCGAATTATTACAATCTGAAAATTGACTATTCTAGTAAGTAGTAAGTAGCTTAACATTTTGAATTATGTATTGGATTCACATTATTTCTGATTAAATTTATTAATATAGTCAACTTTTCACCACTGATTGCCAAAAACTTGGATAATTTGATGAGAAATGGGCAAAAATATTATTTTGTATTACACATGCATCGAAACAAAGGTTTAACAGTCTCAGTTTGCAGATTGAAAGTTCACGTTTTCACGATAGATCGCAGCTGCGTTTGTAAACGCTATGGCACGTGCGCAGAAGACTCTTTTCAGTCCTAGGACTTGCAAAAGGACTGAAAAGAGATTACGTCACATATTTTTCTTTCACAGATGTGTACAATCTAGGTACAATTAGCTGTTCGATGCATTTGTAATACAAAATATCTTACAATGCAAGGATTGAAGCGAGTTATCACGCCTCCGCACGACTAGCTTCACTCGCCTTCGGCTCGCTCCGCTAACAGTCGCACTCGGCGTGATAAAGCTCGCTTTCAATCCTTGCAGTGTAATATACTATTGTTATCAGTCTTATCAAACTTGTGGGCAAAATATCTAAACAAAGCCAAAAAGTGACATTCCCATATTTAAGGTGCTTTTTTTCTAACTTAGGAAGAAGATGGAAGAATTTGCAGTGTTGTTACAAACAACAGAACAAAATGTGATTGTCTCCACAAAAAAGCTCTGCAGCATGCACATCTTCAACCATTTTTTTGTATGGTTGAAGATGCCAAAATGAAATATTTGATAACAGTATAAATTGAAAGGTAAAAATAATGTCCTCTTTCATGTCAAAATGATGAAAACAAGATTTGTTCTTATCAGGTCCTATTAACGGTCAAGGAATACAGCTAAAATTATTCAAGTATGATATCTGTTATCAATTTTTCTTTTTGTTCTAATGGAAAATTCCGTTTAGCATACTGAGAAGCTTTTTCCTGGGGACAATTGCAAATGACAAAATGACAATAAGCGCTACAACTTAAAGTTTCTGAAGTTGGTAACCATGCCACAAAATTTTCTGAAAAGGTGATCATGGACACGTTATCACTATAAGAATACATGTAACTTAAATCTAGGCACATCCTATTTTCTCCAAATTCTATTCAGTTGGCTTCAAATATTCAAAAATAATCTAGTGAGCACCGGAATATAATTTTTTTTTTCAAAATCCAAGGCTCCTCTACACTCAGGGTTGGTTGGTTTCTTTACACTTAACGGCGTCCATTTCATCACTGACATAATGAAAAAACGAATACAATGACAAAACAAAATTACAAAAAAAAATATTAAATTATGCGGTATTTTATCAAGGTATATATGTACACGATGAACCACATAAAATTAAGTAATAACTAATGATACTTTGTGCTAAGTAAGTGACATGCGACATTGCCAATAATAACAGACTATACACAGCAGGGTTGGAAAAAAACATGTTTTTTTGTTTTAAAACTGTTTTTTTCCCTGTTTTAAAATGTTTAGGACAAGTGTTTTAAAACATGTTTCTTCTTCTTTTCTATTTTTAACCTTTTGTCTCACCTTTTTGTTCTGTTATTCAACCTTTAACTCTGACATTACACAGTTAACAAGAATACCCGTTGTTGGGCCAACAAATGTATTGATAATCCACTGATATCAAATCATATTCTGTAAATTTTTGTGTGAAATTATGAAAGTTATTTCTTATATTATTCTTTGTACTTGACAAATTATTGGGATATAAATTAAAGCTGCAAATGTTGGCACGATTGCACCTAATCAGTAGTATCTGGTAAGAATGGGTGATCAGGGAGATTTATTGGTAAGCATGTAGCAAACTTCGCAACTATCATTAAGTCGATTAAAAATTTACTTTCAAAGAAAATTTGTTCTAAAATAACTGCATCATCACTAAAAAATTGAATTATAATCAGTTCCACTGGTAGAGTAATTTCTTCTTGTTTGTTCCCCTCCTGAAGATAGCAGAGTGTTTCTATTTGAAAGTACACATGGTCACCTTTTCATTTCCCCCGCTAACACCCGCACAGTTGATTTTGCAGCGCACTCTAGTGCAGGTTTATATCCCAATTTTGGTCTCTGTAAGTTCTGGGTGAGAAAATCCCAAAGAAAATAGGCGATAAAACCTGCACTAGAGAGCGCTACAAAATCACCTGCGTGGCTGAAACTGAAAGGGTGATTATGGATAATTTTAAATCAAAATACTGCTATCCTTAGGAAGGCAAAAAACGGCCCAAAATTATTCCACCCACTTGCGTTGACTGTAATTTTATCATTTAGTAACAATATAATAAAATGTAGGACGCGTTTTTTATTTTTATTTTTAAATCAATTTCTAATTGATTTAAAGACGTTTAAATTTTGCTGTAATCTTATGGAAAATTATACATGATCACCTTTTCAGTACACAGGACTACCAACTTTGAGAACTCCAAGTTGTAGTGCCTAAGGAAAAAAATAGATATATAGTTTAAAAAAACACATTTAAAACTAAACAACAAGTTTTAAAACATGTTTAAAACGAGTCTTAAAACAATTTGTTTTAAAACATGCCAACCATGGAATAATAGGGATGTGGAACAGAATGTAGGAGCGCTAATGTGCACTTCCTAATGAAAGGTTGAGGTTGAGTGATCACAGAGGGAAATAACATTGTCGTAAATGGGAAATACTGGTTCTTCAAAAAATCATTATAAAATTAAGAAATGAAGAACATGCTTCAAATTTGAACTTATGATTTAATATTTCAGGGAGCAAAATTAATTGAAGTGTGGTGAAGTAAAAAATGAGAGGTATGTTATTAGTGTTGCCGGCCCAACCCGTACCCTATGCTACTAGCGCGACCTATTTATTTTTTCTCCATTGATCACCAGGGTTGGCATGTTTTAAAACATGTTTTAAAACAATGAACAAAACAATCATTGTTTTAAAACTTTTTTATTTTTGTTTAAAACATGTTTTTATAACCATTTTTTCTTTTTTTCATTTTCTTTGATATTTTCTTACCCAGAACTGACAGGGACCAAAATTAAGATATAAACCTGCACTAGAATGCGCAGCAAAATCATCTGTGCACGGGTGTTAGTGGGAAATGAAAAGGTGACATGATCATGCGTACTTTCAAATAGAAACACTGCTGCCTTCAGGAGGGAAACAAGCGAGTAGAAATTACTCTACCAGTAGAACTGATTATAATTCAATTTCTTAGTGATGATGCAGTTAAAATTTAGAACAAATTTTCTTTGAAAATGAATTTTTAATCGACTTAATGATAGTTGAAATTCGCTACACGCTTATGGATAATCTCCACGATCACCTGTATTCATACCACTGATAAGACGCAATCGTGTCAACATTTGCAACTCTTAATTTCCCAATGATTTATCAAGTGAGGAGTTATCTGTCAAAAGGGCGCTTGACATATGGGATCCCCATATGTCAAGCGCCCTTTTGATGTTTTGACAGATAACTCCTCAAGTACAAATAATAAATTTCATAATTTCACACAAAAATTTACAGAATGATTTGATACCAGTGAATTATCAATACATTCTTCATTGGCCCAACAACAGGTATTCTTGTTCTAACTGTGTGATCCAGATGTCAGAGTTGAAGGTCGAATAACGGAACAAAAAGGTAAGACAAAAGTTCAGAAATAGAAAAAAAAAAGAAGAAGAAACACGTTTTAAAACACTGTTTTTAAATATTTTAAAACAACAAGAAAAAACATTAATGACAACATGTTTTAAAACAAAAAAAAAACACTTGTTTTGTTCTTTCAAAAAAAAGTTATTTTTTCCAACCCTGTTAATCAGTGATCACTCAATGAGGGTTCACAAAACATCCGCTAGATGTCAGCCACTTGGATGGGGGATTAGGAGGAGCTCAAGGGCACAACAACAGCCCATCGCTTAAGCTAGGCTTACACGGGGACACTTTGGTGTCTATACAATAAAGTTTCTTGCTAGTTGCTCAGCACCATCCCGTTTACACACAAGACAAAAAAATAATGTTTCTATCAAGGATAGAAAATACAAAACTTTGAAATATTTTCACAATAAATTCCAGCTAGTGGCTAAATTTGATAAGAAAAACGCTATCACTAACGACAACCAATCAGACTTGTAGTAGCAGTCACGTGATGAGAATTGCAGGGACACTAAGGAAAAAAGTTGCCCGGGTCTCTCTCAACTTTAGTTTCTTTGAGTTTCCTGTGAAGAAAGTTTGCTTTCTCGCCTGTTTACGTGAAGCAACTAGCAAGAAACTTTATTGTCTAGACACCAAAGTGTCCCCGTGTAAACCTAGCTTAAGTCTTCAAAGTTGAGTGTCTCCATAACGTGAAAACGTTATCAATTTTATTTATCCGCTCTCCCCTCTCCTGTAAAATTTAAATTTTTGCGCTGAGGTCCTTTTCTTCCTGTCAGCCCACAATTATACTAGCAAGAGACTTTATTGTCTAGACACCAAAGTCAAAGTGTCCCTGTGTAAACCTAGCTTCAGCTTTAGCATACTCTGTCGCTTGATTGGGATTGGGATGTAGCTTATTGTACCTGCCCAGCTCAGCATTCTTTAATTTATTCATCATTGAGAACTTTCTTTATTATAGCGGATGTTTGAAGTATCTAGAAGTCAGGTATAATGAATGTGTACATAGCTGCGTACATTTTACCATCGAATCTACAAATCTGAAGTAAGTTAAACCTTTTCCCTTAGTTTATTTACATAGTCGCCGAAACAACACACACTCTGTTTAGATTCAGGTCGCGCGATACCGGTTTAGAGACAAGCTTATACCGAAAATATAACATACCTAATTGATAAACAGATAAAATATATGCCAGCAAACTCGCTTGCAACTTTTCCAGTCAGTAAATTTTAAAGAAAATACGCCGTTTGTGAGATCTGTTTGTGATCTCAAACGTGTTCAGTATATTGATTTTGGATCCCAGTGATCCAGAAACGCGCCATGTTTGTAGAACCGAGCTACAAAGTTGATTTGATAATTTTATTATTTAGTATCTGAGGCTGAGGGCTCTAATTTCTTTATTATTTATTCATTTGTATCTGTGTAACCTCACTAGGTAATAACAGCAACGTGATAACGTGAAGACAATGTTACAAAATGAAACCATGTATAATCTGATAAGAAAACGGGAAGGCGACGGTAATGCTGGTAAAATGTTCGGTTGCAAAACTGATGACGCGAGCAGGCGACAAAACGAGTTAAACCTATGCGAGTTACAAGTTACACTCTAGTTGACAGCCATGGTCAAACATCTCTGTCTCAGGACATCATCAACAACGAAGAATTAATTTATCGAGGTGAGCTGTGCAGTACAATAAGTTCAGCATAGAACATTTCTTGGTGTGTGTTACTCGAAACAATCAAAATCCAAAATCATGTAAGAAAATCGTGAACTTATACCCATAAAATGCTGTGTCTTGTTCTTACTACAGCTAATATCGTTAATTTTTTCTGAATGATGTAAGTACAATATTGCTAAAACGTAATTTGTTTCTGTACTTATAGAGGACATCCGAGAGAATTAAGAATCGTCTTTTGAATCACTCAAACTATTGGATCTTGGATTCCGATTTAATGTCCTTCAGAGGTAGCGACAGGAATAATTCCACTAAATACTTCATATCTGCTCATGAATTACAACAGAAGCAAATAGGTACCTAATAGTGTAAATTCTTCATGTTCTTGGTTATTTTTTTTTTTAAATTCTTCTCCATAGGATGAAAAAAAAAAATGGCGATGAACTCGAAGGACAAATTACTCAACAGTTGGTAAACTTAAACGGACATGAGCCTGAGGTCAAAATTACGCTGCTGCAGCTAGTCTCTCATGACTCCAATAAAGAAGCCACAAAAGGTGGAGCAGTTTAAGAAGCTGCAGAAGAATTCTTGTTGCAACAGGTATCTATCAAAAATGAAGTATAATGTTTGTCCTAAGCTGGGGCTATACGCGATGCGTCCTATGCTCCCAACGTTGGACACTTGAAAGATGTGACGGATCGTGTAGCCGTAGCCCAGATATCACACGACTGGTAGCCAGCATCAAATTTTGACGTTGGAACATGTTCAGCTGTCTGTTGGTCTTTTTTCCCGCTTAAAGGATGATTTTCTAACATTTGAACTAATAACGTCTTGAGACATTCTGCACACGGCTACACGATGCAACGAATAACGTGGTATATGGTATGTGTTCTGAATAACGATTTAAATAGGATAAAGCAACCTCTTGAGTGGCTTGTTACAGCTAAACAAATCTTTATAGTAACCGATACCGATATTATTAGCAGAGTAATCCAGATAACATGGTCGATGAAAAAATTGACTGTCGACTTTCAAAATCCGTCACTTTTCTGACGCGACATTGTGGTTGAATTAGGTATAGAATTCGATACAAAAGTCGCGTTACCTTTTGTCGAGATCGAATTATAAGTTTACCGGCGTGATACCATGATGTCCCATGGAATCACAGATGTTGAAAGAGTTCGAGTAGACGTGCAGAATATTAACTTGGCGTGCCATGGACCTATCCATGTGGTCAGCCGAGACGGTGTTGATGTAAAATTATAAACTATCCTATAGATAATTGAATAGACATAAATGTCCACTTCTTCTGAACCTTAATGTCTACATGAATTCTACCTAGACTGTCTAAAGACGAGAACGACCACTTGTGTTTAACCTCTGTCAACATGAATGCTGACGGTCCACACGTCTCTTTTAGACGGGTTTATTTTTCCATATGGACATCATATGGTAGATCTATGTAGACATGTTTTTCACGGTTGGTAATTCGACTTTTGTGTCTAATTCTATATCCAATTTGACCAGAATGTCGCATCGAAAAAGTGACGGTTTCTTCGTGTCGATATTTGTTTTAAGGGCAGCCGTTGCTCAAAACGGGAGGCGATACTTTCCACTTGCAATGTCTCCCCTTGTTCCGAAAAAAGTATCCATTGAAAACATATCTGGTCAACCATTCTCATCCATAACGCATGACGAATTGTTTGAACATTTGTACCTTAGTACGTGATTAGTGCAGTCTGCAAACTGTTTTCACTCGTCGCAATTAGTTGTGAGCAACCATCTTTTTTTTTTTTTCCAAATTCTATTTTTTTTTTTTTTTAACTATGCGTAAGTGTACTTGTTAGTCAGTCGTGTAAATATACAAACGCGGTTCGAACACCTTGATAACGCGTGTTCATTAATAAACGCGGCGATTTCGAAATAAATGAGAAATCACACTCTTATCAGCTACCTACTCATAAATAACAAACAGATAAGCGATAATTCGCGTCCAATCATTTTATTACCCGTAATTTCCCGTTCGTCGGAGGAGGAAATACCGGAGGACTGGCCAGGAAAAGAAGTTTCTATTGCAAGGAATGAAATTGCTCCCCTGTTCGGACATTTCTTCTTCTTCATTCAAATGTATACTCTTGACACGTGTCTATATTTGCTTTACCCTAGCTACGCCAGATTTCGAAATCAACGTTCGGTAAAAGGAAAACCGACAATCTTGAGATTGAAAAAAGTTCATTTAGAACCATTTTCCGCATCTTTCGAAACGCGCCCGCTTGGTAATCTTTTTAAATCGTTCCAGTAAGAGAACCATATGAAAATCCCTGATCTTACTGTCGTATTTTACCTTTCATATGAGGTACTTATATCTAATAATCTCTTTTTTTTTTTTTTTTTTTTTTTGTAATAAATTAACCGTACGATACGTAATAATTTACGATCAAGCTAGAAATAATCGGCCGCAACCGAATCCCGGGAGAATTCAATAAAAATTTTGAATAAGAAAAATGAGAATACAAAGGTCGTCGTCGTGGTCGGAAAACGCAGCGTTAAACCGCGACTTAAAAAACATTTCATATAGGAAGTTCGAGATGGTAAGGACCTCTTCGCTAACTGTTATCTGTTCGACAACAATCGAGCCCATAAAGGAGTAGACGGTGGATCAGCGTGCACACCTGTCGTCGTCTATAGCCATAACAAAAGGGGCCTTCGCCTTCGCCAAGAATCATCTATCACCGAAACGTCAATCTGGTTAACAATGGCCCGTGATACCGAAGAGTAAACCGTCTTGACAAAAGAATCTATTTGATACCGATAAAAGTTCAGTAATTGTCTGGCATTGTTGCCCGGTCCATCGCCGTGTACGTACACCGACCTTTTTAATACAGTTAATCGAGTATAATATGTTTATGAGTATCTCATAAACAGAGCGCTTTGCCATTTTCGATGAGTATAATGGAGAAATGTGCGATCGTACCTATACGCTAGAGAAATCGCACTGCTCATTACGCCTTATACGACACCGACGATCAATAGACGTGCACTCGTAAAAATTGAGGCAGGTTGCAGCAACCGGGAATGAAAATTGTGAATGAATGAATGACGAGGACTGAATGAAATTGAAAAAAAAATTCCCTTCAGGCTAGACGTGATTCTGTCAAGCTGCGTGCTTCGCGAAAACGTACCTTAACAAAACCCACTTATGCGAAGGTCGAAGTTTGGAAATCATTCTCGAGTTCGTTGTTCAGATCAGGTCAAGTAATAGCTGTTAAGTGCTGACAAAGGCTAATTAAACCGTTGAACATGGAGTCAATTTTCCCTCTGTATAGACGAACATTTTTATTGTCTTCTTTCTAACAAGAATTCCAAAATCTATTCTAGCGTTAACGGTTTCATTTTTATGCCTTTTTCTCTTGACAGGCAAATCATTATACCATGTATTGCGATTGTCGTGCTCAGTATCTCGTGCTGAGGTAGGTAGCATTTGGGCCGTAGGCGAATTTTTTTTTGTTGAAAATATGAACTGAAGTTACACAGTCAATTCGTAAACGTAGGCATGGTTTATTAGAATAGGTATTGGACAAAGGGTTTTGTTGAATTCTTTTGTCATCTGGTAAAAGAATGTATTGATATTAACCATCGGACTACTGATGTGGATATGACTGAAATATCTAAGAAAAGTTAACTTATTTTGTGAATTGCGAAAATGTGTTGAATAGTTTGCATTTGGTTCGAGAACTTTTATTGAACTGTATTGGTTTCAGCTTTGTTTGAACAGAGTTTTGATTTTGAGGAACAGTGAGAGAGAGGAGAAAAAAGTGTTTTGATGGTGTAACGACCGAAACGGCTACTTCCGAAACATATTTATTCTTTTAACAGAAAATTGGTACTTCTTTTTTCCATAACAGAAACATGGAGTTTTACGTACAGGACGAACACGTTATACTTCAACAGCGATTTCACAAATAAAAAGCTGAGGAAAAATGTAATTTATTGCTACAAACAGTGGTTACCTAATACCTACTTATCGTCAAAAAATTTAACATGAATGATGAATCGAATTTAGTGTCAAAATAAAGAATACACGTCCTTGCTTAAGTTGTACCCACTTATACCTACACATTACGTTCTTATTCGTGTTTTTTTTATTTTAAAGTAAACATTAAATTTGTTAACTAATAAAAGATATTGTAGTCCGTTATTATTAATAACGAAAAACCTGAAGTATGGATGTAAGTGAACTTGGATTGTGTGTGTGGGGGGGGGGGGGGGTAAGGGAGCTATCGTGTCTAACAAGTTGATTTTAGCCTCTCTATCAACTAAACTTTTAATGTGTTTTCAAAATTTTGTGTGTGGCTTAGTCGACCTTCTGGTGGTGGAAGATAGCACCCAGGCCCTCTCCCCCAAAATTCAGCAATATTCAAATAGTTCATTTAGTAGAAATTCATGGGGATGTATTTTTCACTCGTCGCAATTAGTTGTGAGCAACCATCTTTTTTTTTTTTTCCAAATTCTATTTTTTTTTTTTTTAAACTATGCGTAAGTGTACTTGTTAGTCAGTCGTGTAAATATACAAACGCGGTTCGAACACCTTGATAACGCGTGTTCATTAATAAACGCGGCGATTTCGAAATAAATGAGAAATCACACGTCGGGTGCAGTCAGATCTAGGACGGTGCGTGTCAGAACAAAGAAAGAAGAATAGAAGTTCTGCTTCGGTGGAGGTTCCAGTTCATAGGACCTCAGTTTTTGTGGCTCGCAATAGCAAATACCAAATTTATGTGCTAGTTGATCATCCTATTTAGCGATTACAGTTTTAAATCCTCAATCCAATCCGAACTTTTTTCATCTGATATGTTATCGTTCGTTCTGGTTTCCTTCAGTGATCTGATCTCTGATCATTTGCCACTGGGGAGTTATCTGAAATCAGTTTTGATTAAATGTGCAGTAATTTCTACCCGGTTTTAATTTAAAGGATACTGGTCTCTTACTTACTGTTAATAGGGCGTTAGTACCTAAAGTATTTCTCTAGTTGTTGATTGTGACAGAATAACTTGACAGTTAGGAAGGAAATGCCCTCCATATATCCGCATGTGATAAAAACTGGTATCTTCCTACACTTGTAGAGAATTTGTTGTGCATTTGTTCGAACACTGGTAGTACTGATAAGAACTAGGTCGCAACATAAATTATCAGGGTTTGGAAATTACACTGGACTATATAGGGTGTACTCTTTTCAGCATGCGTCTCTAAAGTACTCTCTATTTATTACTCCAACTATACTCTTTAACTACTCTGTCCCAAATTTCAACTGTTTTTACAAAAAAAAAAAATCCCTATTATTATTTCTAAATCTCTCATCGTGAATCTCCACACTTCCATTAACAACACGGCTCTAGTGATACTCCAAACTCTTTTTTTTCTGGGCGAATTATTGAAAGTTACAACAGATTGTAATCGGATAAGCTATTTAGTAAAACGATAAAATCTAGAAGCCAGCAATGCTGCGCTCATCATAGCACTTGGGTGGCATAAGTATATAAAACACCTTGATTTAAAACACGTGATTATAGGTATATTGTTTGAAACATCTGTATTAAAAAACGTAAGTAAAATAATGGGTGTTTTGAACAAAGAAAAGGTTTTTGGTTTTGAATGGAGAAAAAAAAAAAAAGTTTTAAATAATTAAGAAAAACACTGGTTTTCCCTGCTTGCATGTTTTTTTTTACCGATTTCAGAATTTGTGTCTTCCAATTCAAAAACTTTTATTTATTTCTATTATTATTTTTTTTTTGACTGAATACTTTTTTACGCTGGTTTTTTTCTTGTTTTAAAACACTATTTTTCTGTTTAGGTCGCCTTTAGAAGTTAAACAATATGTTTTTCATTTAATAAAAATCACCGACAGAAAAAGTTCGGTGCAGGCAAATATGTAGTAAGTGAGCCAAAAATGTTTGACTACATTTCAAATACTTTAAAACTGAATGTACTCTTTTTATCTTTAGTCAGTCTGGTAATCCTGCTCTGAAACCTCATTACTATGTATCCTGAAAATCTTAGTTTTCAGATATAAATACTATACATATGTTCCAACTGAAGAAAATGCAAAACCCATGTATTCGGTTTTTATTAATATTTCCCAGCTAAATACTTACCTGTGTAAGTCTGTACGCTCGATCTTGAAGAACTGAAAACTTTTCTTTCAGTTTTCATACCTCACCAACGTAAGAAACTGGTTAATGATATCCTTTTGCTGAAATGTACTAGTAAATACTTTCTAGAATCTTGAATCAGGCCTCTTCAAGTTGACGATCTTGTTACAAAACGTACCTACCCTTAATAAATTTATTAAAACACAAACTAAATCCGAACTGAATTGAAATAAGGCTTCGAAAAATAAATGTACCATACACCGAATCAAGATGGGAAAGAAATCTCAAATGAAACTCAAATTATTCATAATTGAAATCAGAAATGTGAGCTATTCAGACGTTATGCGTTATAATCTGCTTTCATTTCTCATTTGGTGTAAAAATGGGGTCCAGGTATCTAATCCATTCTCTCTCACACCTCCTTGTAACTTTCGTTCCTTCAGTTCTGTCGCCGTGTCCTTTGTTTTTTAACATATTATACATAACCATAGTAAGCTTAATAAATATGAAGAGAAAATAATTATTAAAAATGTCACAGTTGAGGAAGAAATTTCGAAGTTCCAACCTTCAAATCACATATTTATTTAAGGTGGAATATAATTATGAGTTTCACTATTTAACTTAATAAACAATTCTCTTCACATCTGACAAGTGTAACCTCGCTATACAGCTCTAAATTGTTGTCCAATATGTCTCAGTACTTCGTTAAGACATGTTTCAAGAGTATTGCTAAGCTCCCCAAAAACAGATAACAAACTAATGGGTGACATTGTTCACAGAAAACGCATTATTTACAACTGTATTAAACATCACTCGTTACTGTTTCCTATTCACTTATACACTTTAAAAGAAATTACACGGCTTGCTTGAAAGTTCAAAATAAATCGTTTTCAAGGGTTTCGTTTCTGAATAATAAGATCCGACCGTGTTCACAGATCTACAAATTTTTCTGTGAAATGAGTCATATCGCAAATCATGTTCGACAGTATCATGTAATGTCAAAATATAAAACAAAGAACAGCACATTATACTATGAATACAGCACATAGTACATTATATCATGAAAACGTTACATGTAAACAGCACATGTAACATCTGCTTTATTCACAGCTTGAATTGTGGAACGGTAAACGGAGTTAAAAAATTCTAAATGCGTGCTTTACGAGCCTTTCAGTTTTTGTTCAAGATTTTCCACTACAGCCTGAATAAAATCGTCAGTGACCAGATACATGTTCTCTTTCACGTTCTTCAAACCATGAATGCAGATGGCCAAATCTTTGGTCATTTTCCCACTGTTGACGCAATCTACGCATGCAGTTTCAAGACAGTCTGCGAATCTGTGAATGCAATTAAACAACAGTTAAATGTCATTAGACTGTTTTCACTTTAAATATTTGTAAACAGAGTCCCTTACAGAAATGTCAACATAACATTAAGGTCAAACGTGATACAGAATTCTATACAATCAAGTTACATGTTGAAATCGACTTTTGGTCCAATTGTGCATCGATGTCGATGTAGAATTCTATCAAAAAGTCGATATCGGCATGGTAACTCGACTTTAGTATCAAATTCTGTATCAGATCTGACAACAGTGTCGTGTTGGAAAAACGACGGATTTTTAATGGCGACAAAAGAATAGATTTTTGTGGCCATGTTTTCATGGGAGGGTGTTGAATCTACTGTAGAAGGGAAGTAGTTTAGATTTGGACATCGATACCGATAAAGAAAAGAGCAAAAGCATAATTAATTTTAATTTCCTGAAATAGAATAACTGCGTCAAGGCTCCTGTTTTTTATAATTACGAGTGAATTAAAAAAAAAACAAAAAAACTCGTATATCGATAGTCTCATGGACGCTTGCGCTAACTAACAAAATGAAAATTTTCGGGAAAGGATTCTGAAAATGTTGCCAACTTATAACCTACCAGTTGACTCAATCAGAAAGCGCTCTGGTCCAAATAATAAGTTCATAGCTGTGCTGTGCATACTAAGGGATAGCTTACACCTTCGGCTACAGATCTAATAATTCACTCAATTTTGACAACAATTTTAGTTAGCACAAGTGTCCGTGAGACCATAGATATTTTTTTGGAATAAACTGATTACAGTTCATCATATAAATTATTCTCTGTACGTTAGATGTGTGTTCTGATAATTATTTCCATTTTGTAGGCCAATTCGAATTACCAACAATTTCATTGAGGAATATGTCAAACCATATCAAATAATGATGGAAACGGAAACTCACACTGTCAGGACAGGAGCTACACTTTGAGTCGACACAGTGCAGCAGAGTAGGTAAGTAAACAAGAATGAAACTATAAAATACACAGATGTTCGGGTGAAGCTTTACTAGCAATCACATTTTTACCTTTGCAAATCGGAATTCGAATCCAGCTGTCCTCTGCGTTTCAGCCCTCTGGTCCAGGCAAATATGGATGCTATTGGGTTGGTAGATGTTGGTAATCCTTTTTGATATTGTCTGTAAGGAAGACATATGAATTATCCGGGTACGATGGGATAGGAAAAATAAAAATGCAAATTATTGAAATCATGCAGGATGTAGAATTTCGTAAAACCGGAAGACCATTAAGGAATTATAAAATCGGTAGTTACTGATCAGCACTAATGCTCAACTTTACGACGGTTTAGGTCATTGGATCAAAGTCTAAAGGATAAATAGAGTAAAGGACTCTACTTGATCCGTATTCACCGAGAAGTGAAGTTGTAATTCAAGCTCTGATGTTTGATTTGAAATTCACGGGAACCGCTATGGAAATCGTCTCTTTCCGTGCTTTCGACGTTTTTCTAGACTTTCTTAGGATTCTGGTTGTTATGGTTTAGAATTTGGACTCCAAGTTTTCTAGTCATATTTAAGCCCCCGTCAGACTTTTCAGTGCGTCTTCAGACTCGTGTAAGATTTTTTCAAGACAGCGGGATACTTTCAAATTTTTCCAGACCTGTTTAAAACTTCTTACAATTATTTTATAGCATTTTAAGTTCGCTAAAACTTTTTCAATGCTGTGTTAGACATGGGCAGCGGCACTTTTTAAGGATGGTAAAATTCAATAAGACGCTTTAAGTTTTTATTTAAACCTGTTTAAAACTCCTTAAGATTACGTTAAAACCTTCTTAAGCTCACGAAAACATTTTATTCAACGCTGCTTTAGACACGGGCAGTGGAACTTTTTATTTTCAACGATGGTAAAATTCAACTATTTTAATCCGAATTTGTTTCTTTCTGTTTCATTTCTTATAATATTCAGATCTGAAGAATTCGGTTTCATGACTTTTTCTGCTGGAAATGTTGTACCTGTTTCAAAATAGGGTTTGAAATTCGTCCCTATCCTGTCGCCAATGGTTTCAGACTTATTCCAAGACTTTAGGATGAATCCAGATAGGTTCAAGGTTCTTTAGCACTCTGCAGATCTTCTAAATTTCTTGACGGTTGTGAGACAATTTCAGACCCACTCAAAATCCTTGAAAATTCATTCAACTCTCAGATTCGTCTAAACTTGTCCAAGAGTTTCTGAGGCATCTTGAACTCCCCCAGTTATGTTTTAGACTGTAAAAGACTTTCAGGTTGGTACCAGAGTCATTCAAAAGTATTTCAGACTTTAATAAAACTCTTCAAAACTGATAACTAGCCTGGAAGTATCTCACATATGCCTATGAGTCTGGGAATCCTTCTCAACGAGTGAAAGTTTGTAAGGTTCCAAATTTCTTAAACAAGACTCAATGTCTGTAATTAAACCTTGAATAGGCTGAAATGAGTGTGGACGAGTATTAAAGAATCTTGAACGTATCATGAAGAATCACGAAGAGTCCAAACCATGTTTGAAGTAGTGCAGGAGTATTCGAGAATTTCGAGCCAGCCTGAAAGATTCTGAAACTGTATGTAAATCTACCATAACTTCCAGCTCCTCGAAGGAAACGTAAATATTTCTAAATGAAATACGGCATACACAATTTTATAACAAAATTCAACTTCCTAGTGAGTTCCTTTATCGAAATTCAACTAAATTTTCTTCTCTTCTAGTTTTAATACCGATCGTCGGCTCTACCTGTAATGTCTTGTAACTGTTCCATGGGCTGCCTCTGACTCTATTGTCTTGCCATCAGGACAGACTAATACGGATGACATCATTCCCAAAGAACCTGAAAAAGAATACGCACGTCAACACAGAATTGTGATTTGAACGTTGAATTGTGGTAGGACACTCACCATATCCCTGAGCTACAATATCCGATTGCACATCACCGTCATAATTCTTCAGGGCCCATACAAAGCCGCCTTCACTTTTTAAGGCTTGAGCTACCATATCATCTATCAGTCTGTGTTCGTACCAAATTTTCGCTTTTTCGAAGTCTGCTTTATATTCCCTATAACAAGAATAATATATAAATATCGATTGGCTGCAGCTAAATACAAGCACAGTATTTTGATAACAGTTAAAACTCTTTTAAGTCTCGGAAACCTGTCGGGAAAATTATTCGCAGGAATTACTTCTCATAAATTGCTTCGAAGATATCCTTAAACCGCCCGTCATACTTCTTTAATATCGTGTTCTTGGTGGAAAAGTATAAAGGTAATTTCTTCAGCAAGGCTACCTGCATGGACAGAAAGTTAAACCAGGTTTCTTACGAATAAAATGGCTAATTATAGTTGTTTTTAATGCAGGTACTGAAACGCACCTACAGCGGTACATACATGTAAGTACAACTGAAGAATGAAGTTGGGATTTTACTTGAAAGCAAGAGTGAGCGAAATTCACGATGGATTCATCAGTGTTATACATGGCTAGTGCGACACCAGTGGATTTGAAATTGAATACAGTGAATCTTTCTGTTTCACCAGTTTCACTTGTGTACACCAACTCCACCTGGAACAAAATAATGCGGTTGGGTTCATGAGAATTTCGAAATGCTGATTCAAAACATTTTGCTGCAAGTGAGAGCGATACTGAGAAGATGTTACAGAATGTTATTTTCAAATGAGAAGGTTCTACTGTACTTACTTTGCCAGGTTTACTGACGACGAAATCGGTTGCTTTGTACTGATCACCATGAGCATGTCTTCCGACAATAATGGGTGACGTCCATCCTGGTACCAATTTGGGGATATTTTTACATATAATTGGTTCTCGAAACACAGTGCCACCGAGTATATTTCTAATCGTTCCATTTGGGCTGGGCCACATTTTTTTCAAATTAAATTCTGTAAGTCAAAATAAATCTTTGACACAAATGACTGGAAATAGAATAATAACGCATCGGTTGAGTGTTCTGTAGTTCAGTTATACGAAATCCTCTCACATTCCAAGGATCGAAAACTTTTCTGGACTAGTTATGGGTTACAGTATGATGTTCACCTTTGACTCGAGCCTCATCCGGAGTTATCGTTGCACATTTGATTCCTACATTATGCTTTTTAATTGCCACTGTCGCGTCAATGGTAACTTGATCATTTGTTTTATCTCGTTCGGGCAATCCTAAATCGAAGTACAGACAGGAAACCTGGAAATAACAACCGTTCTGTTTAGTCTCAAGGGTCAGTTTTCAAATCACCTCGTTTTTCGTAGTGCTGTTACATTTTTTATAATACCGCAATACATGGAACGAGAAAACATTACATTAACATACGGGAAAATCAGTGACTCTTTGATCTTCTGCCATATTATTCGAGTCATTTCATCTCCATCCATTTCGACCACTGGTGATTGAACATCAATTCGAGACGATTTGGTATCTGTAATGAATTATATTTTCGAAAACAGATAAAATCGAATAACCTGTAACGAAAGCATTAGAGAAATTATCATCATGTTTAGAAACCTCCAGTGTGGTGGATTACTTACATTTTCGGTAATTGCTGGAGCCACTGACGATACGAAAACTGTTGCCGTAGAAAGTAGGAACTAGTTCGGTAACTCGAGAAAATCTGCGAATGTTTGATGCCATAATTTTGTAGCGAGTGTACAGCCGATTAACAAGTCAACACGTATTTGAGGTGTTTCTGGTATGAATTTTTCAAGTATCACGATGAATAGCAAATAGATTTCAGAATTCAGAGCTTATCATCGTTACGAAATTATGATGAAATAGTTTTTACAGTAGGTAGATTGCGAATTGTTCACGAATGAGAAAATAATTCGAGGAATCTACAATAATAAATTTGTATCCTAATTTATCTATGTAGGTACTTCAAAGACTATTTTTCAAGATCAGATTTTCACAGTCAAGGCTCAATGTGTTATTCTTATCACTGTTATCAGCGGAAAGTGTGAAAGTTCTTCGCTGTTCGATCAGTGCTGCCAGATCCCCAGATCTATCCTTCGGCCTTCTGACACGAGGAGACCTATTATGAAATTTTTTATCACGATACCACAAATCAAACTGTATTATGTTAACACTGACACGATTTGTGGTATCGTGATAAACGTTTCCTAATAGGTTTCCAGGGTTGGCAATCTGAAATTGAATCTGAATCTCGAAGCTTAAGAAATTGTGCTGTCTCTGAAGCCGAATTCAGGAGCTAAGTGTAATCACTTTGCGAGGGATTCGGTTTCCACTCTGCCGTGATACGGGATTTTAACATATATCCACTTGAGAATGTCCCGGGAAAAGTACCTAAAGCTCGCTAGTACTAGGGTAATTTATCAGTATTAACACTTTTCAATGATCGAATGATCGAACCTCTCGTCTCAGATCAGTCCAGTTGTGATTGATTCAACATTTTTGGTACCTATTAGAAAAAATGAAATGACCCAGTCGAAGCTGAATCCGAAACTGAAGCTGAGGTTATCATATCAGTGAAGTTGTATCCAAAATCGGAAGTACCTACCAACAACATAGACATTTCTGAAGCTAGAACCGAATCTGAAAGATCCAGTGGCGTGCGGCGAGTTTTCCTAGGAGGTACGCGATAAGCGTCTTCTTCTAATTTGCTCTCCACCCGAGTCCTGGAATCCGCCTTTTCGAGCATTACTTCAAAGACGTCGGGGAGGCTGTTAGGGCTGTCTTAGCCCTCTTCCCTTCTGGCCGAAAATTCTGGCGAGATGCTACGTGGGCTCGAACCAGGTGAATTTTTAAGCGTTTTATACACCTTTTTTGTATCATACTTTGTTGGAAATTTTGAGGGATAGTAAGACTCATACTTAGTGACAACGGTTATGCTTGATATATGTACCTTACGGATGAGTACAAAAGATTTTAGAATTGAAAGAATATAGTCAATGTCTGAAGAACAGATAGGTATTAATAACTTCCATAAGAAAAACAGGTTTCCTCGTAATCTTGATGTACCTATTTTTTTCTCCTCGTTTTTCATTTTTCCCCCTTTTTTCTGTCTTCTTTTTTTTAAGGTCGAGGCAGGTGTCCAGAGACCCAGAACACCCCTCGTGCGTACGCCACTGCGAACTGACTCAAATCAAAATTACCAAGTATCAAAGCAGAAAAAACCCTTTTGACTTGTTCGATTTTTCCAACTCCGCCTGACTGAAATTGTAGATTTTCCCAACTGCTGAGTGGGAAACTGGGGGGGGAGGTTGCCCCCTATTGGTACGTCTGTGAATAGACATGGCCAACAAAACAGTTTTCCATTATCTTCACAACCTGTTAACCACAAAATGTTTTCATCTTGCGCTACATGGAAATGTCCAGTAAAAATCGAACCACCTTTCTTTTGCTTAGTTTTAAAAAATGGTGATTCTGGTATCGGCTTACCACCATTAATAAATTCTAATTGTTCATTAAAAGTAAATTGTGAAAAAGGTTTTTCAATAAGATCCCGAGTACACATTTTGTGGACAAAAAAAAATAAAATGGAGCATTTAAATTTTACGCGTTGATTTGTACATACTTAGAACATTGATCACGTTTCACCTGCCAACTTTGACGTTCGACAAGCCATAAGAAATATTAAAATCGCTTACAAAACGCACAGCTTTTGTCGCATTAAACATGCTAGTGTGTTTTTGTGTTAGTCATCAACATGGAGACGGAGCGTAAGTCATGTATAGATTTACCTGTAATATGAAAAATAAGCCATTTTCGGATCGCTGCCCTGGTATGAATAAATACGAATACGTTAGAGTAGACTCCGAACAATAAACTCTTCTGTTTAATTGTCTCCTCAACCACCGACAGACAGCGCCATTTTTTGTTTCGCGTGATTTTATAAATGTAATAAGCGGTAATACAATCGCTTCTTTCTTTGCCCAATGTTTCATATCTTTTATTTGTTACAAGTTGATTATATGAAAACTGATTTTCTCGGGATTTCTCAGGGTAAGCGGCGCTTACATCGCTTACCTGAAATGTACGCCACTGGAAAGATCTTTCCATTTTACAATTTAGCTGAATTCGAATCTAGCTTCATAAGTTTCAGCTTTCCCAACCCTGTCTGACATTATTGGGACTCGGAATCGAAGTGGCTAACATCTAGCAGATGTTTTGTGAACCCTCATTGAGTGATCATGGAGAAAAAATGAATAGGTCGCGCGGGTCGGGCCCTCAACTGATAACGTACATTTTTTATTTCACCGCACTTCTATTAATTTTACTACCTGACATATTAAATTTTTAATCACAAGTTCGAATATGCGTAGCTCCATACAGTTCAAATTTGAAGCACGTACGTCATTTCTTAATTTTATAATGATTTTTTTAAAACACCGGTATTTCCCAATTACGGCAATGTTATTTCCGTCTGTGGTCGCTCAACCTTTCATTAGGAAGTGCACATTAGCGCTCCTACATTCCGTTCTACATCCCAATTGGACGCTGTTCAACAAAAGGGAACCAACTAACATTTGTAAACAAAATGAGTTATTAGTAATTAGTGATGGGAATTTTAGGTCATTTAGTATGTCTAGTTCATTCGGTCTCGGTCTTCAGAATGTTTAGGTAAAATGTTTAGTTCATTTAGGTCATTTAGGTCATTTAGTTCAAACTGCCCGAAACGCACTGAATAATCTGTCAACACATTTACAAAGCAGTAGTAGTTACACCGCACGGTGATTTAACCTGTTGTGTGCTGTCTTCCGTAATCTTTTGCTCTTTTGATATTTCTTTTGTGTTTTGTTTGTTTAATATTGATTTACAGGTTTTATGATCATTATTTAAGTTATCTGTATTAAAGTTACTTAAAATGGGTTTCGCGCCCTAGAAAAAGGACCCATACAACATGGAATTTAAATACTGTTCTACGTAAACATTTCTCCTGGAACGCGTGAATGGAGATGAAGGTAGAAGAATATAGGTATGCGCGAGAGTTGGCACGCACCCTTCATTATCCTATTTCAATCTCGGTAATCTGATCATTCTGATCACCGAACATCGATGTCGATCATACGGTCTTCTCCGCAGTTCATTTCACATTTCGGTTTCGTTCTCATTCGTTACTTTCTTCATTCAGTTTGTTTCGGTCAATTTCGGTAGTTCAGTTCATTCTGTGAACTAGGTACTTTAAACGTTTAGGTCTCGATCGTTTAGTTCAACGTGATGTTTAGTTCAAATGAACTAGTACATGAACTACCGACACATCACTAATTAGTATCGTAGGAAAGAGTGTAAAAAGTAGAATTTTTCAAAATTGGGCCCCCGATTCAAAAATGTGTACTCACGTTCAAAAAAGCTTATCAATAAACGCAATGCCATATAGTTTCTACATGGCTCATGAACTTTTCCGAATCACGTGTTCTCAAAAAGCAGATTTTGCTAGTTGGTTCCCTTTTGTTGAACAGCGTCCAATTGGTAACAACTAACAGGATTGGCACATGAAAGCATTGTGATTTACAAAACCTGTCTTAAAATGTATAAATCACTTCTCAAACAGTGTTATTTTATAAACATTTTTTTTTTTTCAAATGTAATTCATAACAGCACAGGATGTCCTCACCTTTCGATGGTTTTTTCATTTTCTTGGGCAATGTGCAGAATTACGGCAATTTCTAGTTTGCATCATATTGTACAGAATAACTGACACAATTCAGCCACAGTCTTAAATTGTCTCTCAGATAAAGTAAAATTACCTATACAAGTATCATACCTCAAACTAGCGTCTCTCTCGGAGTGGCAATGTCCATCACCATTGATAAAATTCAAAACCCATCGGAAAATTTCAGGAGGGAAATGAAACTTTCATTGGTCACTGCACTTACTCTAAAATACCATTATAAAATCGATGAAATAACCATAATTTGTTAGTCCAGGAGCTTATTTATGATTGAAATTGAATTTTAAAAAATACATGCCCTTCAACGTGAACACTGGTAGCCATATTCGATTCAGGTCTCGGAATTTTTAAAAGCACGGAAATGAGTCTATATTGAAGATAGTGCATACTGAAAGGTTCTTAAATATATCCTCGGTGTCCCCTTCCCTGCATAGAAGAAAAATAATGAATTTTTCCATCAGCGCAAATAGAAAATTCTGTTGAACGTGAGTAGTTTACGCATGTCAGTGTGTGGAATCTTCAACCCGGGTGGGCTTCAGAGCCATAGAAACTGAAATTTGAGCTGATCCCATCGCAGAAGGTTGTTCCCTTCACATCATTTAAAACATTAAGAAGTAAGTTTTTTTGGTTTTGATCTACCTTGAAGTGGCCATTATCATGAGAATGAGCCATTTCAAGGTGGATAAAAACTAAAAAAGTGTACATACGCACCCACGCTAACGAATACATGCAAGCAGACGATCAACATAGAATTTTCTTATGTTTGATCATACATTAATTTGTAATCTGTGATGTGGAGAATTAATTTCCAAAAACGGCTATATTCGATCAACTTAGAGCTTATAGAAACCACACAAGTATCGAACGTGGCTGTATATTTTTTATGGGAATCAATTATTAAAAATAAGCTTATTGTATTCGCCACCAGATGTCAGTCATTTCGATTCCAAGTCCCGATGTCCTAATTTTGCGTGATTTTTGTTCATCATATTTTCAAAGAGTCTCATTGTTCAAACATTGTTCACTTTTTCTTTCTTTCTTCATATCACTATTTTTTATAAGTACTCGCACAAGAGTGCATAAATGCGGGTAGCCAACCGGGGGGGGGGGCTCATGACGGGGCTGACGCGTATTAAAATAATGCTGAAAATTCTTTCGCTCATGTAATTTTCCGGAATACTTCTCTTGCAGTGTTAATAACAATTCCTGAGAGGAGTCAGCGAAAATGTTTCAATGTTTTTTTTTTGTTTTTTTTTTTAAAGCAATATTTCTCTTAAAACTCCCTCCAAAATTGTTTTCTAGTAACATTTTTCGGGAGGTGTTTTCCCTCTGATATTTTTATTGGAAGGGGAAGGGGCAAAATGTTTCTTGCATCCCCCTCCGGTTCTGGCCTTTATGGGACTGTCCTATCATCGTATCATCGGTTGTCTTTTGCTATCTAAATGGCGGTCGGTATACCCTGCTTGCACCGAGACATCTTCAACAGTAACAATGCACACCCCTGAAACGGAATTTTGCCCCTCCTCCATGAGCTATGAGTTCTCATCTATCCTCCAAAAGCAGTATACATAGCAAAACACAGAAATCAGACGAGAGTAACTCTTCAATTATACATAGGTAATTATAAAAGTAACAGAAAAATATACCAAGATTCCCTAATACTGACAAAGAATAAATCCATTATTCTCAGGTACATATTATGCTACACACGGTAACTGAGTAATAAACGCAATTTTCAGAATAGAGATAAAACACGTATTTACGATTAATAATGCCGCTTATAAAACAGTAAGATAGATATACTAAACATAAATGAACTTTTTGTTGGAAAGATAACTGGGTAGCCGATTCAAAAACATAGACTAGGTAGTTTTATCTTTTCAGCTACGATTTACATCATTAGTACTTCGTAATTTGACTTAGCAATTTCTTCTCCACCAAAGGGAATGTAACATACACCATGACTGGGCTGTACCTGTGAAAAACATACATAAATACTCTAAATTAACACATTTTCGGTTAAGAAAAGAATAATATTATCATGGTAATGCTCATGCTTTGCGGGGAAAATCCGTACTGTAAATATTTCTATGAATTATAGAGGAAATACCGTTCGGCTTGTGGTATATAATGTGATAAACAGTGGCCTCTTGCGATAATGAAAGTCAGTAGCATACTGGAAGAAGATAATTAGAGGAAAAGAAACTCAAATATTTCTAGAGAGCGAAAATTTTTTGAAGTCTTTTTACTGATTTGATTTGGAAAAATATACAAAAACGTCTCAAACAGTCTTAAAATTTACAACCGTGGGTCACTGATTCTTCAACTGAAACCAATTCTCAAACATTGTGAGTGGGGGTGGCTCTCCCGATATATTCCCTCCTTCGGTACGCTTTGAAATTTGTTTCTGTAGCAATCAGCATTAAATTACAGTTAATGTTTGGCCGCGTGTGAGGAAAAAAGACAGTGTACGTGCTTACCTCGAAGGGCCAATATTATCAAAATAATAGTACTCTTGCCAACGAGTAAGGAGTCATATCTATGGCACTCATACACCTACTGGGCTACCGTGATATTGTCTCTGGGGTTCATCACAAAATCAAAATGAACTAACCTTTCCTGGTGTCAAAGATCCGTTATGGTGCGCTCGACCAATATACAGAGTCTCTCCTCCTTCACTTTTTCCACCAACGAAGGCTCCTGGTGGGACTCGATTTCCACTAGCCTGCACCCATCGTGGATTACCATCACACAGAACCTGAAAAAATAAATTCCAGATCACTACATCAAGTTCCATTTGAATCTCTTGTTCTGTTGTTATTCACAATGCAACAAAAAAGTGTATTAAACGTGTCAGTATCAATTTGGTCTACATACTTCATATTCAAATTTGGAATTCTCTCGGCCACCCCAAGCCACAAAAGCGCCTCCATGCGACTGAGCAAATTTACCAGGCAGTAATGCTCCTTCATGATGAGCCCTAGCTACATAAATTGTTTCACCATTGATATCGTGACCTCCTACTACAGCGTTTGGAGGAGGTACAGATCCTCGACCACACTGCACCCATCGCGGAGCTCCATAACCAAATCCAGGATTGTATGGGGGCTGTGAAAGTTGCGGATAAACTGTGGCAGCTGGCTGTGTGTACGAAGGCTGATAGCCGTAAGGTGCAGGAGCAGCTGGGCTGTCTGTAGGAAGTTAACAATTTTCAAAATTAAGTGATGTCTAAACTTTATCAAATGGTGTTCTCGTCTGTAGGAACGTTAGTAAATCTTTTCAATTTTATCATGTTAATCACAAAATAAGTTAGTTTTTTTCATTTCACAGAGATGTACGCCACCCAAACGTTTCATCATTCAATACGACATGGAGATATGGTGCCAATTTCTGTATGTGTGCAAAAATAACGGACATATAGCCAGGTAATTTTTTTAAAATCTGTTACTCGTGGGGTCTTGAACTGAAATCAACAGGAGTAGAGTAGAATATGCATATATAGCACCTACTATCGATTATCCAGTGACCAGAAGCACCCCAGCCGGTGCAGACGCCGAAGTATTGAATGTGGAACATGTATGGATCATAGTGCTTCAATAAGGGATTCTCATCTCCTTGTACACCCGCTGTTATATATCCACTGTCCCAGCGTATCCAGAAGCCCCTATATTGCTGAGCGTTTAAGATTTGTGGAGTGGCTACTTCGACCACATCTGGTGGGTTCTGTTTATTTTTTCGAATCACTGATTTCGTATTTTCCCAGCCACCAAAGAAAATCTGGAAAAATGAGAAATTTGTGTCGGTCCAAAGATAAGCATTAAGCATGAATAAAATTTGAAATTCATTCAGCGAACGAGTCATCCTTCAGATAAGAAGAAAGTCGTTCAAAAACACATTTTAAGAAACTCGATTTTGGCGCTATTTTGAAATTGAACTAATGAAGTGGGACGAGAAATAAAGCTACTTTGTCTGGAGAGGAGTGGGAGCTTTTCCAACGAGAAAAGGGATGTGAAAAAATGCTAGTAGTCGAGGACAGTTAGGTTAAAAAAAAAATTCAGAGTACGCTGATTTACAGCAGGTACGATGATCCTAATAAACATACTGAAAGTCACTACCCTTACTCCTTGTGCCAATTGTTTAGGGGGTTTAAACCACCATAATTTATTTTTTTATTTTTTCAAAAATCTTGAAACCTACGGCAAATACGAAAAAAGTCTTCGTACAAAAAATTGTTCTGCATCGGATTTGCCATAAAAATAGGCACGTGTACTTTTTTCGTATCTATCTCAGAAAAATCGTAAATAGGCGGTTCAAAATGACCTCCATAAGCAGTACACACTAACGCAGTGTAGAAAAGCTGTTTTTGATTTTTCCTTTTACTGGGTTTGGAAATGCGAAGGGGTTTATATTTTACGTTCGGCTGATTTCTTCACCTCCATACCTTTTCATCCCCGGAAATTTTTTGTCCTTTATGCCCTACATCTCCATTATCAGATGTATGAAATTGTGGTTTTGGTGTTTCACCAGGCTGTTGTGATGGATGTACATGAGCTTGAAAGAGAACAAAAATGACCCCACAGCATCAACTCTGGAGTACTCGAGGCACTTGAATTCAGTTTTGGCATCAGTTTCACCTTAGCTGAAAATTGAAACGCCTGGAATTAAGGAAGGGAGGAAATGATGTACTAGGTTTTTGGAGTTGCTGAATTGATTTTTAATTTACTTCTTTGAACTCAACTTAAATATTCGAATTCGGAGGGTGAGGGCTTAAAATTGAATGAGGAGAAATGTGATATGTGCATCGAAAAGTAGGTTTTCATGGTTGTTAAATTCATTTTTGGCAACAGTTTTGCCCACAGCTGAAAATTCTGGCACCAGGGAGAGGGGGCGGAAGAAATTAGGTTAAATGTATTATGGATATATTTTTTTAACACCCGTTCGATCCCAATTTAAAATGTTCGGTCTTGGGGAAGGAGAGAAGGGCTCAAAATTGAACGAAACAAGGATATCCAGTAGTAAGCTTTCCAATAGAATTTGAGCTGTACGTGAGGAAAAGGATTACTGTGGTATCAGGGAGAAGTCTACGAATTGGAAAATAACTTTAAAAAATACAATATCTGGTCGCTGTACTTCTTTTCAGTGTCTAATTGAAAATTGTGGGGATAGGGAAGAATCGGACTTCGGGTTTCGGGCTTGGAGTTGAAAATATAATAGAATACACCATATAGGAACTGAACATAGGATTCTGAAGGAGGTCACTAAATTTGTTGTTCATGACTTTTTTACTTCCTTTCGATAACTGTGGCAGTGAAGATCGGGCCGAGATCGATTAGAAGCTTAAATCGTAGCTAACGAAGAATCATAAATTGTAATGTTATGACTTCACTCTTCATAACTGCGGCAGTGAGATCGGCAGAGTCGAATTAGAGAGTAATTGTAGTTCCGAACGAGGTTCTGGTGAAGGTTGTGAAATTGATTACTCCCCCCGCTCTGTACCACAGGTTCTGATTTGTATGATGAATCGTTTCTTCTGAAACGTAATGTGAAAAATGAATTCAGTGGCCCAGAAAACCTATCATTTGATACCCATTTGCATTATACCGCATTGTACTTACTTCCCCCCGGGGCCACCCCAATTTCGCTCGCTCTGCTCGTGAAAACATTTTAAATGTTTTATACTGATAGGAGTTGTACAAACAGACAAAAACGTTTCAAAAAGTCTCGAACTGTTCACCTGAGGACCACTGATTTTCCAATTCAAGTTGACTGGCAAACGTTTGGGGATGACGAGCTTCCCGTCCTCTGTTACAAACAAGATTGCTAATGTACTGTAATGTCACTGTGAAATACCAGACTATATTTACTTACTTCATAACAAGGTTGGCAGTCATATGAAGCTGGTAAGAGAATGATATGGGCATCCTTGGGAGCTTTGATTTTGAATGTCAGTCGATTCGAAGTAACTGGGTAGATCTGGTAAACCAGACGATCTGGAGTGTGTAAATCTGTAAACATGAAAATAAAACCAGTAGTGAACGAGATTGGTTCACCGAGTACAAAAAACCATCCCAAAAATTTCCAACTTTTGAAAGAGCCCTATTGACCACTGCAAATTCATCGGGCATCCACCCAGTATTATTGAATAATAACAATTTGTCACTTAAAATCTAGTAAAAATAACTGATGTTAAGCGTGAAAAAATTGCCACATCAAAGATGTTGGCAATTTATTGCTTTTGAGTGTGGAAGTAGTCGGTTGTCCCCGCCATCCATCATCTACACACAGTCCCACAAAGAGATAGCGATGAGTCGATAGGAGTTTATAAAAATAATGATTGCGAAGTGATAGCAGCTGTCGATTCCGGACTTCCCCAGATAAAAATTAAAACATGTGCTTTCATCTCACGAATGATGATTATTACAAAATAGCAGAGCATATTCGTTTTACGAGATGCGATAGAGATCGCAACGGACATACTTTTTTTAATTAGTTGATTCTTTTGGTTTATGAGGCATTTTTCATGTGAGCATGCTTCTTCTGTAAATTGTTTTCAATCTAATTTTTTTTTCTTTTTGTTGGTTATGAAGTATTGTATCGAGGAGGACTATTATAGTTTGTACGCCAGCAGGACACCAATAACCAGAATCAAATTAAACAACAAAATTTCGGGGGAAAAAGTTATTAATACCACTGAGAAGAGCTCATCAATCTCCTTCCAAGGGTACAAATGACTTTTTTTTCGAACTTTGTCGCTTGGTTGGCTTGTGTATGTTCGCGTCTAGATTTTCAATAATGGTTGTTTCTAACTTTAATTTTCATGAAGTTAAAATTTAGGTGCAATTTTGAATACCTGCGTATTATTTATCCTAATAATGCACTATAGGTGCAGGACCCTAACTAGCAAGTTTCTATTTATTCGTTGTTGGTGGTAGGGAGCAGTAGAACAAAAAATCCTGACTGAACCCAAAACTCCAGGACATAATAACCCTGCCGCTACGGCCCTAATTATGCGCTGGCCCTATTATCATGAATATTCAATTAGCCTACCGGGATGCTTTGGGAGTTCTCTGAAAATTTGTGCGGCTACGCTGAAATAAATAAATAAAAAAATAAAAAATTGTACTCCATGATGGCTTCGAAAATGTCAGAAACTACAACGTAATATTGAGCTTCGTGTCCATTTCTGAGTGTGAGTGAACTTGGTAATCTTTCGTGTGTAGGGTGAGCCAATTCACTTTTTCTTCTTCTGTATTCCAGAGCGCTTTCGGCTGTAATGCCATCATCAGTGGAGTACCCCTCTCTCAAGTAGGAATTTCGAGTATGCTTATGTTAAGGATATTATATAGTAATGAACTACGGGTACTCTTGAGCTGCCACACTGAATCCAGTTATCTCTTATTAATAGTTAACGCTGTTTAGAAGGAATTTGCGAATTTATCTTTTGATATGTGATGCGATCTGAGAAAAGGTACACAAAGTCGGCAAACTTCAATTTGCTGTAGAGTGAAACAAGCTACCTCGCAGATAGCGAGGTAGTAAGAGGGTGTTTGCTTAAGCTGAAAAACTTTCAGCTTCCAACTTCTGGCTTCTCAAATTTATCCTAAAACTGCAAAAACTTTCAGCTTCTCCGCATTCTGGTGTTGTTGCGCCAACTTCCTACACTGGTATCGATAAAACAAAACCAAATCTGAAATGTTTAAGCTTTGAAGCTAATATTCAGACACAGTACCAACGTCTATGCGATAAAACAAATATACGCCACAAACGCCAGAATGAGAATCTGTTGAGGTTAGCACTCTCATCTTCCACACGCCTCCGCCTTAAGACCGATCTAACGATCTAAACGCAACTGAGCTAAAACTGAACTATGAGCTGTAAACAATTCACTTTTATTTGAAGAAAAACAAGCGACCTCGCGGATCGCGAGGTAGTAACAGGGTGTTTGCCATTGGGATTATGCAAATTGTAGAAGCGCTAGTGTAGAATTGGTATGTTTTGATAAGCGAATGATGCTCTAATAAGACTGAAGTCTTCTTTTCGTCCCCCCCCCCCCGGACCCGGGAACATAAAAGCTCCGGACGCTACACGCACATCATAGAAGCTCAAGGCTTCGAACTGTGAAGCTGCAAACTGCAATCACCCGGCAGACTTTGATCAACACAGAACATACTAGAAAACTAGAATACATTTCCATTTTCCGTTTAATTCATTCCAAGTGGCAAGCAGAAATCAAACACTCTACATTTACAAGACAAAAAATAAATTCACAGGACATAAATACCTAAATCCAAGGAATTTAAAAAGGCAGGAGTTTCAACGAATATGAACTGTCAACTGCTGATAACAATTCAGAAAGACAGGAATTTTGTTTCGATTCAAATAAACGAGGAATCTTACTTCCATTCAAATAAAGTTGTGTTCTCACTTCAGAAAACGCATATTAATGTGTTCTCACTCCTCATTAGTCATTACAAGACATTACTTAGCTCTATGCTCCACTCCTGTGAATTCGTGAACTGTTAATGCGAGAAAAATAATTTGTCATTTCAAAAACAAAACGTGATCTGCCAATTATTTATTCACGTTTTTCATCAATTCCGTTACACGATTATAATAGAAGTTCAAAATCGTGGTTGAAGGCATGTTGATGGTTTTGGATGATTCCTTGATCCTGACTGATAATGAAAGAGGAAAGTAAATAGTCAAACGAGAAACGAAATATTCGTGAAAGACCTCTGAAACAGAATACCAAAATTACCATTTTTAATACTTTTATAATTCACATCGCATTGTTCCTTACAAATTTTACTGATAAGAGTATCACAGAAAGTTGTGCTATGTTCGAGGTTCGATTCAAAGAAATTCTACATTATTTGAACTGACAGCTCATTTCATACATTAACAAATAATACACTTACCTCTTCTAAATCCAGTTAAATACAAAGTTTACACAGTTTGAGCATATAAATTTTTGCGTATCCTGAATCAAGTTTACATAAGCAGTACTTTCACTGCTCGAAAACTGGAACAGAACAATGATTTTAAAAAGTTCAAAGAATTAGCAAACATAATCCACTACATAATTTAACTAAATGAAAAACAACTCATTCATATGTACCATACTCGTTTCAATCCAAAATATCGAGATTTTCCCATTTGCCAGCATCTTGCTTCGTTACTTGCTTGTTGGTTGTTGCGCTAACTTCCTACACTGGTATTGATAAAACACTGATAATAAAAACTGAACTAAAACTGAACTATGAACTGTAAACAATTCTGTCGTATTTATTGAAAAAAATGATGAAAATTCGATTGCAATAGGGTGCTTGCAGCGCTGCCCGCGGGCAAACACCCTAAAAAATGAAAAAGCAATTGCAATAGGGTGCTTGCAGCGCTACGCGCAGGCAAACACCCTAAAACGAAACTAAAGTCGATATTACCGTTTTCTGGTTTTTGACGGGAATCGATGGAAGTACGCTTTGAGAACATGGCACAGAAATAATAGAGAATGGAAATACACTGGATAACCAATAATAGGGCTTGAATATGTTGAACACGTGTGACGCGTTACAAGAGAAAGGCCTCAGTGTCCAGTTACCCCTCAGGTCCTTTTCTTGTGATACGTCACACGTGTTAAAATCTTAAAATTACTGTTACCGTGATTGAACATTGAAATTATTGTTTGAAATAAAGAAAATCATGTCGAGGAATATGTTTATAATTGATGGGTTTCCTAGAGAAATGTGAATGAATATCGTTTTCTGGAACGAAAGTACCTGACATTAATAAAAATGTATTTTTTGTCCGACCTTTGCCCCGAACCACCCAACTGCTAATTGGCAACTCTGATATAACCGGAAGTGTCGCAACTGAAGAGTTATCTGTAAGCAGGGCCTGCGCTAAATGTATTCATCATGGAGCCGAGGCCCTTTTTACCTATATATCTTGTTTTGCAGTTATAGTTATTTTGAAGTTAAAATTGTGATGAGGGATAAGGTGATAACCAGGCTGTATACACGTAAGGGGGTTGACACCCCCCGCTCCCCCCGGATACGGCCATGTGCTTAAAAATTCAGGAAAATGCGGATCTCAGAAACATTAGAAAATTAATTTGGTTTAAAATACCTCATATGTTAGGTCAATCATCCCCCTCACCATATTCCTGGATACGACACTGGTGATAACAGTTTTCAGTTTTGTATGAAATGATATTTCACTATGATGTTGTGGTATTTGGTTCACTGTCTTAATAATAATAATGAACAAATTATAAATTCAGAGGTTTGCAGACAAATGCAGCCTAATGGCTACAGAAGGTGCGCGTAGCCCACCCAAGTTTCGCGCAGTAGTGTGAGAAAATGTTTTGACCCCTTGTTTTCTTGTACCCCAAATCTATGCTGCTGCGCTAACCCTCTTCATTTTCAGTATACTCTTCTCGTCCTGAAAAAATCTGGCCACCTGAGGACCCGACTTATGATATTCCAAATAATTTTTTCCCGGAAAACAGCTTGACTAACTTTGAAGCCGTTTGCCTCAAAACTTCGTTTTCTGTACAACCAACTTTTAATTACGCTTTTGGTCTCTCTTTTTTTTTTTTTTTTGTTGAAATGTTCATTCGATTTTTCGATTTCTCATACTATACTAGGGTATATCTCGAATTTCATATTCGTCGACTTCGTGCACCTTTTCTCAGAGCGGATCGCATTTTATGAAATGATTTTGATGTTTATATTTTCAATTGGAGTTAACTAAGTTGCAATCAGAATACCTAATATTCAAGACAACAGCAAACACTGTATAAATTGTACGCAAATTTTGTATTCAAAATGGGTGGGTCGAGAGTACCTATAATCTATTACAATATTCCTAATTATATTACCTTTCGTCACTTCGTCACTAAGTATGACGTAAGGAAGCCTTCAAGAAGCGAAAATAAATTTAGACGTGTCGTGATTATACTGGAAAGACGTCTTCTTCGAGTCTCCCCCCATCACTTCTCTACACACACACACACACAGAGATGTCAAATAGCAAATTCACTTGGTACATTGAAACTTACGCTGGTACTCATTTAAAACTTACAGAGCCAATTAAAAACAAAATATCAGAGTCTCAGATTCACTTATAATTATAAATGAATAGGTGCTTCATAAACTTACCGATTGACGCCATGACTACGAGTAATTAATCTACATGCAGAGAAAATAAACGGTTTGTTTCAGTTATTTTTTAGCACTTGCTCATGAACACAAATTAATCTGGTAAAAGTAACTACGTTGTATACATACGTTGTACAGTAAGAAGCGTTAATTAATTGTGAAACACTCAAGTAGATTTGCGCTGCGCTATCCAATAAATTTTTAATGCTAATGCTAGATATCAGCAGAATGCAGCTGACGGATATCGTTTTCAGTACGTTGACATTCACTAAAAGCACGAGCTGGTAATTTCTGGGAAACCGGGAATTTTTCTATCGGCATCACGTCCCGTACCTCCATTATCTCACCCAGTCAGTGTTGCAAGGTCAAGAAAGTAAAATATCTAGTAACGAGCTTGTCGCGAAACTTGGAAGTGTGACTTCATGTATGAATAAGTCCATATTGGATGTCGTGGTACATGTCAGAAATAAGACCAATATCTAATGCATAATGCATATTGCAGAACGCGCGTTAATTTTTATCTAAAATAATTATCTCAACGTAGTTCACAATATCACCTCTTCCGAACTGGTTTATTTTCGATTAAAAATGAACCGTTCTGCCGTATGAGTGACTGTACGCGTCTAGAAAGGATATCAGTGTAAATAAATATCGATTAATTGCTTCTACCCTGGTAGATTGGGGCAAATTCAGCCCCGTAGAGAGAAAAAGACGGTCTGTCGGAATTTCCACGGGGCCCCGGCTCCTTCATTATAAAAATTGCCTTTCTTTCTTTCCTCTTTCTTTCTTCTTCTATTTTTCCTTTTCTTTACGTTCCTCTTTTTTCGAATTGGGGGGGGGGACTTCCCCCGTAGATCCGTTACTGGTGATATCAAAGAAACAGCGCTAACCTGGAACAGTAACAAATAAAAACCAACTTAGATTTCAAATTCAGAAATTTGAAATCACTTTGTTACTATTGTTGAAATATGTAGGTATCTGTGGGGAGGGATTTCGGATCTCGCGCACACACATATACAATACAAGCGTCCAGCATTTCATAGAAATATTTTATTTTGGGATCATGGGACTGTGAAGTAGAGGCGTATATTATTTGAACGAATATAAAGACGAATTATTTGGTGCTCATTCGATTTTCCTCACATTGGGTTTCTGGACTTGAGACTAAAGTATTATTTTACGTAGGTATCCCTGGTTGTAACCGCAGGTATGGATACCGACTTAATGCCGGGTAGATACATGTTTCCTTGGAATGGGTAGGTAAATTTGTGCACCAAATTACGAGTTTTAATTTCTGGAGGGAGACAGTCACAACTACCAAATTTTATCATAATGTGAAGAATTACAATATAAAATACTTCCAATCAGTCCAAGTCAGGAATAAAAATTGGGAGTCCAGAGGAGGCAAAATTTTGTGGCCCATTCCTAATAAGGTTACTGAATTTTTTTTAGCCTAGGATCTTTTCAGAGTTTATACGAATACATCCAGAAAATACGGATCTCCCCCCCCCCGCAGCTCTAACGGTTCATCCACCATCCACCAACCTCGAACAAACGTCCAAACAAACACTTTTATATATACTAGAGATATACTTTTGCGTTTTTACGCACACAGCTACAACAGTTCAGTTTCTACCATAGCTTCTATTTACGTTTTATTCCGCGGACATGGCTACAGTGCTTTGACCTCTGTTCTCAGTTTTTTTGCCGATAGAGGAGACGTTACATTTGTGCGAGGTAGCGCTGTATGTGTCGAATGCTCAGACCTTGTAGTCCATATTGCTTTTTCGCTCAAATTGCTGTTAAGGATCAGCTCAGTAACCTCACTTCTACAGCCAAAGTGAGAATTTTACTGAGTTCTATTCCTTTGACTTCACTGGGTGCTGAATACTCCCGTCCCAGTGTTGTGCGTCTTGTTCCGGCTATTGCTGGGCACTAACATATGATGTGAATCGAGGTTTCTTACTCTTCTCCACAGTGCCTACAGGAGCTGCTTTTCGCCACTCCACATGTGTTTCGTGGCTCCATGGCCAGTTAGAAGTCCGACCATGAGCCTTGCCTGTTTTCTGTCGAGCCCTAGTAGGAACTCGGCGTACTTACCGGAAGCGTCCTCTATCAGTGTTTTGCTGACTTTCATGTCTCTGGCTATCCATCCGTGCATTTTTATCTGCTTACTTATCCATGCCTTTACATTGGATTTTATGAAGCTGTAGGGTACGGGAAGACACGGCCTGGGCGTTACCATTCCTTTTTTATGTCCTCTGTCGATAGCTTATCCGCGATCATGTTTCCTTTTATGTCGCCGTGCCTCAGTGTCCATAGTATGACGACACGGTTCTCCTGAGCGAAGGCGTATTATTTGTTAATATAGTCCGCCATCGCCAAGGATGTAGTTTGGTGTGCCGATAGTGCCTTAATAGCCGTTTGACTCAACAGATCTAGATCTGCTTATTAACAAGGCCCTCTTCTCCTGGCTTCTATCAATGGCCACCGTGATCGCCATTACCTCTGATTGGAGGATAGTGACGCCCTCATCCAGTGCTATTGAATAGTTGTCAGCGCTATCTGCATTCGTGATTTCGATTTCTGCACCTTGGTCATTCTTTGAGGCATCTGCAAACGACACATGCTTTTCCTAGAATGCTTGCCCCCCTCCTTTTTCCCATTTCTCTTGAGTGGGTATCATTGCACGGTATGGCTTATCAAAGAAGTGTTCCACCGGATTCTCTCCCTCAGCATCCCAAAACATTTATCCATCGTTCCCGCCATCTCCCATCTCATTCTGTGGCCTGTTTTTTGGGCCCGAAGGTTTGGTTGGCCCTGACGATGAGCCCCCATTATCGCACCTGCTTCTATAGCGCCGTTCTCACCCCCGCTCCGTATCATCACGCACGCGAGCCTTTATAGGTGGTCCAGTTCCTCTCTGACTTTGACCAGGTGGACCCGGTCCCACCACACAACTGCCGCATATGTGATTCTGGGATGTATTACTCCGGTATACATATATCCAGTGCATTATTTCAGGAGAGAATCCCCAAGCCCTGCCGACAAAGGTACGGCACACCGAAAGAGCCTCAATCCCTTCTCTTTATTTTCTCTGAGACGTGATCCCTCAGGAGAGTTTTTTGTCTAAATATACTCCTAAGTACTTCACCTTTCCTGTGAGAGCTAACGGTCATCTTTTGCACTGCATCTTGATCAACTATTTGCCCTTCCTTTTGTTAGTGAAACGAGTGATCTCAGTTGTGTTCGGGTTCATCGATAATCCTTTTTTGCACACTATTTTTCCACACATCGGCGTCTCCGCTGCGTCAATTCCGCGATGGCCCCCGGAAATTTGCCAGTTACCACCACAGCCGAATCGTCAGAATAGCCTTGTATGTATATTTTTTGGCCATTTAGCTCATCCAGCAAACCGTCCACCACTAGGCTCCACAGTAGGGGCGAAAGTACTCCCCACTGTGGGCAGCCGGATTTTTTTTTTGTAAGTTATCTGATAGGTACTATCCAGCTTATTAAGCTTTCCTTTACTTCCCTTCCCCTTTGGTAGCTAGCAAGTTTTTTTTCTTTTTTCTTTTTTGGAGATGCTGGGTAGAAAGCAAAACTGCCGACTAGAATATACAGAAAGTTTGAGTTGGAATTTAACATTGAGTCTCTACTTTTCAAATTTTGTCGACCAACGACTAAAATTTGCCGAATCTCCGAGTGCTGACTTTTCAAACAACATTGGATGGAGAGGGTAAGACGCACCAAACTCCCATCACTAATGCCCTGCGTGGTTAGAATGTAGAGAAGAAATTGTGAGCGAAAAATAGGTATTTTTTAGAGAGAGAAAACCCGAGTCAAGCAGGTGTGGTAGAACAAGAGATGAGGAGTGGTTTCTCCTCTCAAAAGGAATCTTATTCCTCAGTGGCGGCAGACTGGCTTACCCTGGAATCATACCAAATGAAATCATTTTTACACGACTTGAACGCCTTTTGCAATTATCTATGTTACCATAAAGCTCGGTGAATTACTCTTAGTTGGTTTGTCGACATTTCATTCTTTCGTGGCAGGGAGGAGGGGCAGTTATGAATTCTTCAATACTCGTGCTATAGAAATCGGTCATAATGATGCCGCTGTAAACGATATGCTGCTTACAACGATGTGATCTTCAAGTCCGGCTAGATGAGAGGTAACATAAGAGAAATAATACCTGTTTGAGAGAATATTGGTTTTAACCATGGATAACTGAGTTGCCCGACATCATTATTACTGATTTTTATTGTAATTTATTTGGTGCCACACACGGAAAAATTCTAAGATATTGCGTATCTTGTCTTTTTTTATTAATTTACTTTTGTGTTGGCCGCTAATTTAATAAGCTACCAAAATGGACTAGACCCGAGACACAGGTAGTAGAATAGGGAGGCAGAGAGGGCAGTTGTCCTCTGTCAAAGTCTAGAAGGTTCTCTGCTCTCTAAATTCCTTAATATTTTGCAAGTAAACATAAGTAAGGAGGGAATATTTGAATATAATAGCTCTCATTTTGCCCGTGCTTTTTTAGTTTCTTCTATTTTCAACTTTGCCCCCTGCTTCGGGGCAAAAATACCTTACGCTACTGCTTAAAAAATTCTGCTAAGGCGATTTTTTTTTTTTTAACGATGCAAACTGTTTTAGTCTGTCCATTGATGGGAATTATTGAGAATTGGTATTTGAAATAGTATCGACTGTTATGGAACCTGTATCGTCTTTGAAAAGCATTTTGAAACTATCTGTTCGGTGTTACAGTAATTTTGATAGTGTATAAGATAACTAGTAACTAACAGAAGTTGTTTGCACGAGAAACCGTATTGATCTGTGAGTACATATTATGCACATTTATCAACGTGAGTGGAGGAATTCTTTATCTAATGACGGTAAAATGTAAGCTTTAAATCCATTTTTTCTTTGTTTGTGTGTATAAAATGAAGATCTCAAGATTGTTCTCGAGTCGCGCGTATATGCTTTTTTCAATCAAAATTGTCAGTTTTTCAAAGTATGGCCTAAAAGTTTTTTTTTTTTTTTTTTTTAAAGGAACAGACCTCTTGAAAATCCTATTTTTTCCATTTTCTATACGTAGTTCCCTGACCATTTTGATTTTCATGAAATCTGCAGAGAACTGGGCGAAATCAGGTTCCAAATTCCTTTTCATTACAAACGCTGCTCATGTTTATCTTATGTCTATCGTATAAAAATTTCATTAGGATGATGATTAATCACTGAAAAGGCTTACATCGATAGGCCCAATAATGGCAATTCTTCCTAGAATTTACTTTCTCATACGAATTCGCGGAAATGTGGATTGTCACGTAGGTACTTCATTTGAAACAGTTTGTATAAGGACGAACGTTTCCTCTTATTCGATTTGATGCAAGGGAGTGTCGGGCTCGTGGTAATTATTTTCGAGAAGCTATTTATAAATTAATGAACATCCAAATCCTGCCAGCAATAATTTTCGTAATGTACTTGATGGTGATGAACAGGCGTAAGTAGATATGGTAGTACGAATTTGAAAGAAAATAGATGGGTAATATGGGCGCTAAAAACTTAAATCTGGCTGTAAGATTTAAATAAAACGATGAATTGATAAGGATTTAATAAAAATATATTTATAAATCGCAATGATGTACAAAAGTTTTAATACAAAATTTAATCATAATATAACAGCATCAGTTTGGCGTAAAAACTTCGTTATAATCTGTGACATTGAAAATTTGGATTCTTTATAACCATTTAGAAGGACTGAATAAAATTCGCAAAATGAAAATGGCCATATTTTTATGGAAAAGTTTAAAATAATCAATCGGTAGCCATTAGGACATGCCGTTTTCGAAATTGGCAAGAATTTTTTTAATGTACTTTTTCCGTTCTTCCTACAAATACATAATATTATGAAGTAGGTACATCTAAATACTATAAATTTGTAATTATTTTATTTAAGATTCTAATACAGTTATGATTCTCCTGCGGAACATTAAGATGGTTGTACGTATATTTTTTTAAATCAATGTTTCATGAATAAATACATCACAAATTGAGGAATTACTGGACTAGGTATCAACACTAACACAAGAAAAAATATTTTCAAGTTTAGCATTAATCTTCTAATTTTCTTTTACCGACTTTCTCGTTACAACTTGATTTTTTGGAAGGAGTGATGCCAGAATATGTTATTGAAATTTCAGTTCCCCGACACTTAAAAAACGGTACGTCTTAAAATTATTGTTTCTAAAAAAACTTTTTTAAACTCAATCACATTCAAAACTAAAATATTAGTAAATAAAAAAACAATTTTGATTGTTAGAAACAGTATTTACTTGCTACGTACAGTTCCTCTTTTTTTTTTTGTATCTGTTTATTTTTGATCGAATGTTTTTTTGTAAACTGTAGAATTTTGAATTTTATTGAGAGTGAGAAGTTCATGTATGAATTAGCACATGTAGTTGAAGTTTGGTGATGTATTAAGACCATCTTTCTTCAGAGGATCTTCTAGTTTGAACAGTATAAATAAAACTTTATTATTTGGTATCAAATAGTGATCATAAAAGAGCTATAATTAACAAAAAGGACTGACAATAAATTACAATAACGTTACAAAAAGATAACAAATTTACATTTTTACAAATATGTTAATAAAAGTTTAAAAATCGCTTCGTTGTTGATTAGAAGTACACAGTCAGGTTCATGTGCTCTGAACTTTTGTTGTCGTTTACTAATGGCGTTACACTCACTTCCGGATTCAGCCGAGTCTGCAACAGAAAATGTGATTTTATTATCGAAAAAAAAAAATTTTTTAAAAATAGTGAAGTACTTATTATTTTAATCTCTTCAACAGCAAACGCTGAAAGAAATCTCACAACGAAGGAATTCAATTAAACAATGATTTTGTAATTTTGGATATGGGTTTGTGTGATTTATGAATGGTAACACTTTTCTCACAGAATACAATCATGCACCAAGTAGAGAGACGGGAGGAGCTGAATTCTCCCAACAGTTTCCAGGCTGACAAAGTAAAGTCGAGCTTCAGTTGGCGATAGCAAAATCTCAGAAGTGTTATTTGATCCGCTTTTTCCGCTTATCGATTTTAATAAACATTTTCATCAGTTGATCAAATCGAATTTTCCTTTCTTCTCCCCCCCTCCCCCCCTAAAAAAAAGTCTCTTCGATGCATTCCTGCCAGACTGTGATATTCTTTTCGAGACATAAGTCTCGGTATTCCGGCAAGGTATCGGAACGCCGGGACATATAGGGAAATGTGATGACGATGAGTAAGACATCCTAATTAAATAATCCTCCGAATTCATTATGTTACAAGGAAAATGTTTGAAGATAGTTCTCAGCTCTAAGCTTAATTAGAGGGATGAGTGCAAGACGTGATTCAGTATTTTTTCCCATGTGACAAACTCCGCTAACTGAGATCATGTTGGATGCTTGTTAACATTGTTTGTCGCTGCGAGAAAATCAACTGAACCATTTATTGCACTCAGCCCTCGAATTGTTCCTCATTGCCCCAAATCTTCACCACTCGAACTTACTCCTTTCTGAAAGCAGTCCGCTTCATCATCCCAGCTCAACTTCTTCACTCGTCTGGGTATCGAACCCATCGACCACAGTCCATTACCGCATTTGTTGTTCTGCGGACTCGGCGTGTGCGTCCTGGACGAGCTGGCCGTGTGCTGAGGTGTCGGCGTTCGCGACATATTAGGAACTTGTGGAGGCGCGGGTGCCACTTTGTGGTGACCACGATGCGGCACTGCCGGTGGTGTACGCTGACCGCCACCGTTCCTAGCCAAACCATTTCTACTCGACGTTCCTGCTGGACACATTTCGGTAAAATTGAAGTTAGAAAAAACAATCAACTCGTACAATGCTAAGGGTGATTCAGAAGTCTAATTGGACTTCCGTCCACTTTCAAAAGGATGTCAGCGGTCTGGAATATTTAGAATAAGTGAGTACTCACGCTTGACAGTAGCGGTGTATAACGGGCTAGAAGAACCGGAAGTGTGACGGAAGTCCGACGTACCATTGAAGACAGGGTTCTCAATCTTGCCGAAAGCAGAGAGTGGCTTTTCCGGAGGCGAGGTGAAGAAACTGTCCAGCTTACCAGCTGCACCTTTTGGCTTTTTGCTGTGAAAATGAGTGGAAGAATACATACTGGTTAAATAATATTTGGAAACTGTATTTATGTGGGAAAAAATTATGGACCGTGGATTAAAACTGCTTACTGTTTTTGTATGTACAATATTAGTAGAACAATAATTAAAGCGAGCACTCCAAGGATGCTGACGAAGGATATTAATATGGCAAAACTAGTGTTCTGGGGAACCCAGTGACTGGCCGATGACACAACTGCTTCTGGTAAATGCACGATGACAGGAACCGATGCCTGTAACATTAATACATAATCGTTAATTAAGTGTTACGATGTTTTTACATTAAAATAATTTCGAAATTCCTTGGGTGAAATCTCATAACTATGTATTGGTGGTAATTTCTTAAAGTATCGTTCGATTCTTATAGTATGGGCACTTGTGCACAAGGAATTGAGACTGTTGTTGGTATGAGATACTGGATACTTGATTTTCTTGTGTACTTCCTTGGCGGTACACAAGTTATTCCAAAACACACTATCTCATATGTATAAGGGTATGTTTACATAGCGTCCAGCAAAACCAGCAACCAGTAGACATTCATCGGTTTTGGAGCAGATTCAAACCCTGAAAATGCATTTTTCTGATTTTTTACTCATAAAATTCAACCATCAGCCAGCAACAACAAAAATGTTTGCTGTTACTGGTTACTGAATGAACTAGATCGACACCGAGTGCGTATTGCCATGCTTGGATATGCTCATCAAGTTGGTTTGCTGATCCGCTGGCCGCTGTGTAAGCAACCCCCAAGACATTAAAGGGAAGTTGGCCAATTCTTTCCAAAATTATTCAGAAACAATTATTTTATTTTAAGCTTTATAACTCAGTGTGTCTAAGGTTAACATTGTTCAAATTATTCGAATGGTTATTAAAGGTATTTCCACCCCACCCTGCACAGTTCATCCATTTTGGGTATAAGCTTCCGTTAGGTCCGCCCACCTGCATCTGTGTTTTTGGTTTTGGCTATTCGCTATTCATATCCACCTTGAACCGGCCACCCGAATCACTTCGTCAATCCATCTCATTAAAGATCGCCCTCTCCTCCTTCTGTCTCCAGGTACTGAACTAACCTTCGTGCTTATGAATAAAATGGATAGGTAGGTAGTAGGTATAGCTTCCATCAACTGCCGCCAAATACCCTTCATAAAACATAGTTTTTTTTCTTTTTTCTTTCTCATCCCGGTTCCATGTATATTCATGCATAGATGCATAGATCGACCAAAATGAGCCCCAAAAATCTTCTGTAGACAGATAAGGTGTATATTTATGAACTACTTTGTCTCACCTGCCGCGGAGGAATTCCAGAATCGGTAGCGACAGCAACCAGATGAACTGTTGAACTATTGACCTGACTCAGATCGTTTACTGAAATCTCACCCGAATCATCTACCGAAAAAAGCCTGTAAACAATGTAAGTTGTAGCAGAACAAGCTGAGCAACTGAAGTATAAAATTACAGTTCCTCGAAAAGTCGTACTTTGCGTGAGATCCTCTCAGCGACAGAGTGATGTGATCGCCTCTATCACCATCCGCAGCCTCGACTCTGCCGATAACTGTGCCTGGAACCAGCTGATGAGGCGGCACGTCTGGAATGAAAAACTCGTACTGCGGGTACCGGAACCTCGGGTCCCAGTCGTTCACATTCAGTACTGAAATGTTAACTGATGCACTGGTGTTCTATACGTGGAACAAATGACAGAGAAAGTTTTGGTACATAACTAGAAATTATATCAATTAATTTCGACTAAATTGTGGAGAAGAACGGAGTTTTTACCATGTAACTATCGGTGGCGAATACCAAAAAGCCGTAATTATCGATTGTTTCGAAATCCAGTGGTTTCCGAAGAATGATGTCCCCGCTGGAAGTGACATTGAAGGTGTCTGCGTAGCTACTTAACCAATATTTCAGTCTCTGTTGATCAAAATGAGGAAAAGCCATGTATGTAATGAATGTATTCATAGTGATGATAACTATATGATAGTAAAGATAGGTATTTCTACTTTTAATAGCGTACTATTGCATAGGTAATATGATTGCCGTTGTGGGAGTGTACACCATGATGGCGCGCCACTGTCACCTTACTACTATTGGCAGTGTTACTAATAGCGAAAACGGGGTCATGAGGCATTAACCAATGAGGGAATGTTATTTTTTTACTGTGTCCCGTTTTCACGTTGTTTTCACTAAATTCCATCAAACAGCACCCATTCCAGTGAACTTACCCAATTAACACAAACCGCATTTAGTGATATAAACTCCGTCGGTATGTAGGCAGCGTTATTCCGAAAGGGTATACTCCGTATACGCCGTATACTCTCAGAAAATTTCAGAATCTCCCACACCCCCTGCTGAACTGTTTGTGGTTCCGCATATGATGATAGAGTATACCCTCAAAAAGTTCCTTCAGAACAGCGCTGTATGTAGGGTAGGTAAGGATGTCTGTTACAGTCATGTTATAGACCTAGTAACAATGATCAGAGTTTAGCTTTTACCTTAATGTTTACTCATATCCTGAAGACACCTGTCTCATTCATCACAAACCTATATAGTACCTACGTAGGTACTACATATATAGGTTTGTGATGAATGAGACAGGTGTCTTCAGGGTATAAGTAAACATTCAGGTAAGCGTATACTCTGATCATTGTTACTAGGTCTACGAGTATAACATGACTGCAACTCAGACATTCTAAAACTACGCCAAAGCATCAGAATTTTCAATGAGTGGTATAGACTTGAGAGTTGAGAGGTTGAATAAGTACTGATTGAGTATCTAGTCAGTAGGTATGTCGACATCCTATATCTAGATAGACAAGTTCCAGAGCGAACGGAAATAGGACTTTAAAAAGTGTGAATGAAAAGACTCTAGAATGAAGTGCGTACGTGCATAAAGAGGGAGGCAAATTAACTGCAGTGAATCACATAGACAGCTGCATAATCAGAGCCATAGCAAGAGAGGCTATCACACCCTCCCAATGATGTTTGAAAAGTTTGATACTCTGTAAATTATAATAGCCAGTCAGCAAAATGAAAAATTGACGTTTTTTGTTGTAACTGACATTTTCTATAGTTCAGTCGGTTCTTCTACTGTGTATACCTTCTCCTCCATAAAAACCTTGCTAGCAATGGCCCTTTGCATAAACTCTATACAAATGCTCAGTTAAGCTCCACTTACTTTATCACGAGGCTTGTTCGTAATTACAGTCAACAGAACGCTGTTGACAGGAACATTTTCCAATATGGCAGCGAAATAATTGTTGTGCAAGAACTGTAGATCGTGTAACGACGTTCCAGGCCTGCTGATGGTTAATGTTGCCAATGCGTAGCGATCCGGATTATCGAACTGTGTTGCCTGAATTTGAAACACATAAAATTAACCTTGTTCGTATAGATGCTGAATGGGCATTTTCCTTCCATGACGTTTTAAGTTGGTGCCTAGATAAGTGCATATAGGCAACTTTTTGTTCACGAACGTGTGGGTACTAAGCATTCTCACTTACCCGGACTACTAAGATTGCAGGCTGAAAGAAATCATCGTCGGGAATGTTCCGCCTTACGAATATACTGCCCGTATCCCTATTGATATCGAAATATCGGTAATCAGAGCCTTCTGCAAACCCAAGAAAATTATATTTCGCTAAATTATATTTATAATAGTAATGATAATAATAATAATATGAATATATTTACTCCCCACACCAACAGCCGAGAAGGCCAATTACAGGCAGGGGGAAAATATAAACACAGTACAAGGAATTACATACGTTGAGTACTCTTATATACATCGTAAGCATACCCTCAGTATTCTGCTATTGCTCAGCCACACACTACATCTACTCAACACATATGCTTGCATATGCCAGCATCCTATTCGATTCAGGCATAGCCTCATTCTATTCAACACAGTCACAACCCCTGACACTCACACATTCTGTCATGTCATGCGTTGCTTCCGCTGCCCTCTCCCTGCCCTTTCAGGTGATCTAGTCTTAGCGAACTGTTCATCGGCGAGTGGTTTTGAAAATTCCCCGAAGTCGGGATCTGAAGTCAGGATCTAGAAGGTCGACGGTAGAATTCATCTGCAGCAAATCATTAGCCAGTCTCATACCACGTATTATTGGCGAGTTTTTTAACATTTCATTTCAGTGCGGCCAAAAGGAATTTTGAACAGTTTATGTTTACGTTGCGAGGAGCGGGGTACGATGATACTGATTTTGGACAACTGGTTGGGGTCAGTGACTTTGTGCGTTAGAAGATCATGGATGTATCGAATTGAAGCAATATCTCTGCGAGTTGCTAAAGATTGAAGTTCAAATCCAGCAAGAAGTTCATTATAAGACATCTCGTGGGGGTAGTACTGGGACGTTTTAAAATGCAGAAAGCGGAGAAACCGTTTTTGCACTTGCTCCAAAGACCGACTGCCGCACTGTTGAGCAGAGTACCAGACGGGTGACGCAAATTCCAGCTGAGAACGTACTAACGCGTAGTAGAGAGTTAAGAGGGTTTCAAAGCGTGAGAAAGAGTATGAAAAACGGAATATGAGACCCAGCATAGATTTTGCTATGAGACGCAAACGTTAGAGGAGAGTCGATGGTTACACCCAGGTCCTTAATTTTGGTTACCACCTCGAGTTTCTGAGTTTTTAGGAAATAATTAAACCTTAGTTGGTTTTTCTTTCCGGTGTACGTAATTTGAACACATTTCATTAGATTCAGTTGGAGGTTGTTGTAGTTACACCATGACACTAGAGCATCTAGATCGTTTTGGAGTAAAGTAGCGTCCCTCGGGGATTGAATGGCTTTAAATATTTTGAGGTCATCGGCATACAAAAACCTCAGACTCTTTGACCATTTCCCGAATGTCGTTACCAAAATGTTAAATAGGAGAGGCCCAAGGTGGGACCCTTGTGTGGCACTTCAGCTAAACTCCTAAATGGTGCAGATCGAGCCCCTGCAAACTGAACAAACTGGATCCGATCTTGGAGATATGAGTCTATAAGCCGTGTCAGGCCTCCAGAGAATCCTACCCGTCCTAGTTTCGAGAGCAAAATCTGGTGATCAACTCTGTCGGAAGCTTTCTGGAAGTCTGTATAAACGACATCTGTCTGCAGTCCAGTGTCAATGGCCGCAGACAGAAAATCAACAAATTTAGTCAAGTTGGTAACGACTGACTTTCCAGTAACAAAGCCGTGTTGCTGATCTATGAGTTTGTGTTTCACTTGGTTGTAAATTTTGGTGTAAAGAATAGTTTCAAAAATTTTGCTTGCATTAGGTAGTAAGGCAATGGACCCATATTTCGAAATTTCACTGTTAGGATTACCCTTCGGAATGGGTATAATTTTGGTTATTTTCCAGGCTAGTGGGTAGGTTGATGTGTTTAATACCAAATTAAAGATATGGTGAAGTGGGATTGCCAGAAGTTCTTTGCAGGCCTTATAGGTGAAGGGAGGCACTCCGTCTGGACCAAGGGTCATCTTGGAGGGCGGTTTCTCAAGAACTGCGCGGATATCACGAAAGCTAATATGCTCAACGTCGACTAGAAGATTGAGATATTTACCAATACAATGGGTAGAGCTATTTGTTGGCTTGGAAAATGCAGAAGAAACGTATTTGGCGAAGGTAGCTGCAATTTCTTCAGGGCTAGTTAAGGTTTTGTCGTCATCTCAGAAGACACGACTGGCGGGCAACCCATTTCTCTTGAAAGCTACGTATCTCCAGAATTGCTTGGGGTTGTGTAATACATTATTTTCAAGATCAGATTCGTAATTTCGCCGGGCATTAGTAATAAGGTGTTTGCTTTCTGTACTGCTTCTTGCTGATTTATTTCAAGAATCATGTCTACAAAAGGGTTATTCTTGGTATCCATGTGCACTTCATTGAAATATTTAATGAGTAGAATGTGGTCGCTAACTATTCCTCATCTGTAATAGGAATTCAGTCTTCTGAACAAATATAAAGATAATTGAGCTAAAATATCTATCAGTAATTAAGTTATAATGGATTCAGAAAACTGATGATGCTCCGTGTAGCTTACAACACAAAGACACTCACCAGAATTGAAGCTGTAGTAAATCGGAGACTTGATTCCTAGATCTTGATCGTAAGCTGAAATCTCTCTGGGTGAAATTCTCAGCCTGGTTCCCTGTGAAAGATCATTTGAATTTATACAAAGTCAGAGAACTGAGGACCCTGACTGAGGATTACGTGAGGCCACCATATTAAGTCACTCTACTCACTTGGGTCGCATGGTCCGGTAGTGTGGCATAATAACTGTCGTCGGCGAATTTCGGATTCTGATCGTCGGCATCGATTACGTTAACATACACAATCGCGTCTGTATACTGGGGCGGGTTTCCTTGATCCTATAGCGAACAAAACTGTGATTACTGATGCGAAGATTTGTTGGAGAAATGAAAAATGCTACTGTGGGTTTGGCGGTAAACTGATAGATATGAGGCCTACTGAATCATAAACGTCCAAAACTCACCTGCGCTCTGATTGTGACGGTGAAATTTGGTAATGTCTCATAGTCGAGTGGCTTACGAAGTACTAAGGTGCCCTCTAGGCCGTTCACAAATGAGAAATAATCCTGCAAACGTATAATCGAGTTTAGCATCAAGCACGTAAGTTAAAGTAGATGAGAATTGAAAACAAGGGCCTTACTGAGTATGAGCCGGGAAGAACAGAGTATTGGACCGTTGAAAATGGTCCGAGTTGGTCGATATCGACTGCCCGGATTCCCTGCAGCACTCTAGTCCCGACTACAGTTACCTGGAATTGAACAAACTGAAGTTTAGAAGGGTTTCAAAAGCAAAGGTAATCAGGCTTATTGGGTGAGGACGTTAGGACATACTAGAGGTTGAAGAAAATTTCAACGTACATATGGTACAGCTTGTAACTTGGAAGATTGCGCTTAGGCTTGATTGGCATTCGCGATGGAAATAAAATGAAGTTGAAGTGTATTGGACTGAAAGACAGCTGTTGCACAAATACCGAGTTAAATCAGCGGAATTGTAGCAACATTAAACCCAGACATAGCATGAACATGTGGACGCTACAAGGTAACAAATGAGGCATTTGTCCCCCTAGATTTCAGAAGGCCGTATATTCTTTTATCGAGCAAGTCGTGTTGGGTTCGTCTCCCTAGGATTGTCTTTCCCCTAATTGGAATTCGGAATTGCGATTAATTTCTTTTATTATCAGTACACAATAGGGACCGGAGCACGCTTTGTGGTGAATTAAAACTGCTAATACAATCTCATTATTTCGACTGGCATGCTAGAATGTGGCTATTGAGTGGCAACCGGTTACCACCTTCCGTATCGCGCCAATGCTTCTGTTATTACAGTTACCGGAAACGATGACCTTGGGTGGGTGTTACGAGCACATCGTGGTCATTTAACGTATAAAAAATTCTCAAATGTTCTAGATAAGTGTACTCACTTCAGATGCGTTTAAAAGGTAAGGAGCACCCACAAACTGAGGAGCGTTATCGTTGACGTCTGTCACTCGTATATTCACTGGTATTATGAAGTTCTGAAACAGTCAGTTCAAGCCGGTTAGATTGACTCGATTCCCAAATGGATAATTGAATATGCATGCTTACGTTTTCATAGCTTACCGGGTCTGAGGTTCTTTTTCGGTCGCAGATTACGGTGATGAACACTGAGGATGGTCCTTCTATGCCCTGTTAGAAATTCGTAATGTTTACTTTCCGTATATCGTGCCTAATTGTAAGTAAGGTGCCTCCGAATTCTGGTTTAAAATGTACTCACCTCTTTATCCAACTGTTTAACTAGAGATAGATTCTTCGAAAACGGGGCGATTGATACCGGACTGTCTGTTTCTTTTAAATGCAGCTCGATATTACCGTATTCGCTAGCATCGCCGATTATTTTCAAAGACCCTGCAAATAGGTAAGATGAGAAAATCATAATCAAAGATCAAAAGTACCGGCATGTTTTTCCTCAGTTCAAAAGCCACTGATGCGGACAGACGAAGAGAACAATGACGATCATTGCCCCTCTTGAAAAGAAGAAGTTCAGATGGGTATAATTCACATGTTTCAAAAATAATTGACTCGAGTGAAAGCCTGAGGTATATAAGTCTGTAAGCATCTTAAAGAATCACATCACGAAGTGTCTTAAACATGAAAGACTCTTGAAAGTGTTGAACGCGTTTTAAATACATCTAAAAATGTCTTATAGGATCTTACATAAGTCTTCAAGAATTTCCAGCGAGTTTTGAAAAGTTTTAATTTATTTTTACGAGTCCTAAAATGTCTTGATAATGTGTCTTGAAAACAACTGAGGAACTGATGAAGTATAGCGAAGTCTTTAAAAGCTTAAAATAAAAGTCTAGAAGAGTTGTGGAGAAACTAAAGAGAATCTTGAACAGTCTTAAACAAGTTTGGAAGAGCCTTAGAGTCTAAAGCGAGGTTCAAGGTGTTTCTTCGAATGTTTTGACTTTGATTAAGTTTTTGAAGAGCTTCAATAAACTTTGGAAGAGTTATAAACAAGTCTTGAATTATAAGTGAGTTCTAAAAATAAGAGCCTCATTGAGCTATTCTGGGAGAATCTTAAGAATCTTGAATCTGCAGTAAAGAGTCCTAACTAGTTTTAATGAGTTTTAGAATTAGTGCCATGCTTATCATTAGGTGGATGATGTGGCCGCTTGCAGCGCAAACATGAAGTATGCTTAGCGATGAGGACTTCTTTTCGAAACAAAATAATGAGTCATGGAATAAGGCAGCTGTAGCATAACCCTCCCTTGAAGAAGACTGTCTATCTGCTTAAAATTTCATATTGGCCTGGAAGCGTCTTAAACAATTATGAAAACTACAAAACGTCTCGATAATAATTGCCTAGAAAAGTCTTAATCAAATATGGAAGAATCGTAATGAGTCCTTACCGACTTTTCACTAGTCTAAGCTAGTCTTACACAAGTTTGAGAACACTGTGAAATAAGTCTAGGACGGTTTCATTTCTTTGGAAGAGCAATGAAGACTCTTGACTATTCTTCATGACTGCTCCCCAATTCCCGAGAAAAACTGAATGGTATTACGATGAACGTGACAGAGTCTCCGAAAACTGTCGTTCACTTACGAATCCATAGTGACGGAGAAATGTTGATAAAATATTTTGAAAGGTATTTTCAGTTGTCACCCTCGATAAGAAAACAGTCTCTGCATGAATCGTCTTAAACTCCAACTATTTATCCAGTTATCTTACCTACCTATACTCAGTCACCATCACAAAGGAATGCAAAATAATCCAAATACTCAGGGCTAGCATGATGGGAGGTGTCACATCCCCCAAGTTGTTTGAAAAGCAGGCACGCTACAAATTTTAGTTGTCAGTCGGCAAAATTGAGAAAGTGAAGACTTATTTTTTAAGGTTTCAGTAGATTCAATAGACATTTTAAAAGATTTTAATTCATTTTTGCTGCGTGCACGCTCCTGCGCCCACAAAAAAACTTGCTGGGCCCTGCCCATTCTGGCGAGAGGAAATGCAGGAAAAATTATTCAGGTATTACACACGTTTTGAATTCTTCACTATGTCTAATGCTGAGTTTACAACTGTTTTCGGAAATTAAGAATTTGGGAATATTGTTCGATACACAACTGATATTCAAAAATTATATAATATATGTGAAAGTGCATGGGGATAGGGGCTTTCCGACCAAAAACGAAATTTTACAGGAAAGGAGTTTAAAGTTGGAGTAATTATTTTCTGAGATTCATTTTTCAGCGTTTTTACCGACTTTTCGGAGAAAAGGGAGGTATTTAGTTTTCAAATTACAATTCAAGAAACTGCCTTGAATTAAAATGTGAATTATAAGAGACCTGAAGGCATGTGATGACGTCGCATCAAGAGTAGTTTATTGGTCACGTTATCACGCATCGTAGAAGTGTGTCTGTCAGGAAAAACGTGTGTTTGATCTGAAAAATCGATTTTTCGATTTTAGGTGTTCTCGGTTAATTATTGGCTGCTCTTTCACGTGGCATCATCAGAAAAATTAAAAAAAAATTCTAAGTCGTTACGAAAAAAAAGATCCACTTCACCAGCCCCCCCCCTCAGGTGGATTTTGAAGAGGGAAATGGATGGGGGCAAAAATTTGTGTATAATTTGTGTAATTTGTGTACGTTGGCCCCAGAATTTGTGTACGCTTCCTTCTCTCACTATTAACGATTAAAGTCTGGGAGCTGGGGATATGCTAGCCCCCCAAGTTGAATTGGAGGTCCGGGAATGGGGGCAAACATTTTTGTATAATTTGTGTAACTTGTGTACGTTGGTCCTAGAACTTGTGTACGCTCCCTTCCCCTACTATAAATGATCAAAGTCGGGGGCCTGGGGAAATGCTAGCCCCCAAGTTGAGTTGGAGGTCTAGGATTGGGCGTAAAGATTTGTATACAATTTGTGTAACTTGTGTATCCAACTTCGACAATTTGTGTAGCCTCCATCCACCCCTAGCGACCACTAAGGGGTGAGAAAAAGACCAGCCGCCCAAAATGAGTTCGAGGTCCGAGAATGAGGTAAAAATTTGTTTACAATTTGTGTAATTTATGTATCTACCTCCGGGAATTTGTGTACCCTCTCTTCCACCCCTAGCGACCATATATACTGGGAGGCAGGACATAACACATATGTAGGAATTGCAATATTAACACCGCTCTTAAAGTGGAGCTTTTGAGCGTTGGGAAGAGTGGTTAAAGTTTCTGTGCAATTTGTGTAATTTGTGTATCCACCTCCGGGAATTTGTGTATCCACCTCTGGGAATTTGTGTACCCACTGTTCAACCCCTAGCGACCATATACTGTGAGGCAGGACATAATACATGTAGAAATCGTAATACGAACACCCGCCCCTCTTAAAGTGCGATTTTCGAAAGAATTTCTATAATTTTTCCCAGTTAAAATGCGACACGGATTTCCTCTTTATAATAAATTTGTTTTTGGGTTTAAGTAAGCTTCTCAACGATAATAATTCCTTCCCTTTTGAAGTTTCAAAGTTGGTGATACGTTCTAGCCCCTTAAAAAAGGGAGAAATGTCCTCCGCGACGAAACAAGACTGCCCGATCTTGATCCCGGGGGCAAGAATTTTCCCAGCCCCCAAATTTTAGTCATTTATAGTGGAGGAAGGGAGCGTACACAAATTCTAGGACCAACTTACACAAATTTTTGCCTCCAGTTCCAGACCTCCAACTCAACTTGGTAACAAGCATTCCCCCGGCCCCTCAAACTTTGATCGTTTATAGTGGGGGAAGGGAGCGTACACAAACTCTGGGACCAACGTACACACGTTACACAAATTGTACACAAATGTGTGCCCCCATTTTCGGACCTCCAACTCAACTTGGGGGGAGAGGCTAGCATTTCCCCAGCTCCCAAACGTTGATCGTTTATAATGGAGGAAAGGGGTGTACACAAATTACACAAACTATACACAAATTTTTGCCCGCATTTTCGGACCTCTAATTCAACTTGGGGGGCTTGCATTTCCCCAGCCCCAAACTTTGATAGTTTATAGTGGGAAGGGAGCGTACACAAATTCTGGGACCAAAGTACACAAATTATACACATAATTTTGCCCCCATTTCCAGACCTCCAACTCAACTTTGGGGGGCTAGCATTTCCCCAGCCCCAAACTTTGATCGTTTATAGTGATTGAAGAGAGCGTACACAAATACTGGGACCAACGTACACAAATTACACAAATTTTTGCCCCCATTTCCTTCTTTAAAATCCACCTGTGGGGGGGGGGGGCTGGTGAAATGGACCTCGAAAAAAAGTTTGGAAAGGCAGCGAAAAACGTAGTCACATTATACATTTTTTCATTTGGTTCTAATACAAAATTCGCATTTTGGACCAAATACACGTTTCTTCCTGACAGTGCACATTTAGTGTGCTATCCAGTTGTTATTTGAGGAGTTTTTATGCAAAACACAGTAAGTGCAATTGACTAGAAGCTCCAAGAAATGCAAAAATCTGTTTCACAGCAAAAATTTGCTCTATCATTATGGTCAACATCTCATTGAGAAGGTAAAGACTAGCAGATCACGAATCTAATGAAAGTTCTTTGCTGAAATCTTCTGTAGAGGTATTATGGGGGGAGGAACATACGTCACTGTGGAATAATTGCGTTTTGCGCAATACAAAAAAAACAAAACAAAAACGGGTAGGGCACTTAGAAGACCCAGGCATAGCCATACGCCATTTTTAGTCGTAGAAAGTCCATAGTGAATCTAGGGCCGCTAGCGGCAACCGGCAAATGCCGCGAAGTAAATTCCGAATCATCAGGCACGGAGACTGAATATGGCGTCCGTCCATACTCGGGTGCACGCGGTGCACTCGCGGGTGTTTCCAAGTACCTTATTATAGGTGGCGCACTGAAATGATAGCTCATGACCTCCCCTGTCACGGCAGGCATGCGGCTTGGTCCCTAGATATCTTCATGATGTATTCAGTCTATGTTTCTACCGACAGTCTATGGAAATGCATGGATTGAGTGCGTTTTGACATTCACTTTAATATTTTTACTGCGTTTTGCAACACAACTGATTTTCGAGAGCATATTACAGGCTGTGGAAGTGGTTTTTCGTGCAAACTAACTAGTGCACTCGAATCCTCGTTGAAAATCTTATAAGAATCAACTTTTAACTCAGAAGGGACCCAGATGGCGCTTATTGCGTTTTGCATAAAAACTCCTCATTTATTCTGTGATTGCTGTTTTGATAAGAATGTTGTGCGTTCTTCCTTTATTTTCAATGCACTTATCTCTTTTTCCTTTTCAAACTTCGTGGCTCGATAATAATAAAGTTAAATTAAAAAAACGTTGACCTCATTGCCTTGAAAAGGTTGTGTCCCCCTGAAATTTGAAGTTAAGGGCGTAAGGGCACTTTCATCCATTTTCTGATGGTTTTCTGCATAAAATGAACTGAAAAAGTGGAAATCGAAACTTTGTCGGAGGTCCCTTTCTCCATATGCCCTCACATTATACAGCCGCTAAAGTCAGAAGAATGTTATGATTTTTTGGTGAGAAACGCAGTCGTAATTTTACTGAAGTAGAGACATTACAAACATTGTAGTATTTCCTAGTCAGATTCCATTTGGGATTCGGCTCAGTTTTGTGGTCTCCGGCAATGAGCCAGCTTTAGAGAGTGATAGAAAAAGTGCTAAAAGACTCCTTAGATACTTTAATTATAAAAATTTCGATTTTAATTCTGACTCAACATCTTATATGGAGTATGAGATAGAAAGTTCTAAAACATGGGTAGGTATAGCGTGGTAGCATCGGCATTATTTCTGTATAACCACATCCATGGTAAAGTGTCAAATCCAACTTTCCTTGAAAAGATCTGGATATGTGTTCTCTCGTACTAGGGGAGCATAAAAAGACGTTCGAACCAAGACATGTCCACACAGATCACTATCAAAATGCTCCACTTAATCGTTTAATGTAACTCTACAATAAAATTGAAAGTCCTAGGGGGAAATTGATACACTAGAATCCTGTAGGGAATCGGAGTTCTGGTTAAGTAATCGTGCAGAGCTGCTGGACTGCTCGATGAGGTGAGGTCTGGGTGCCATGTTCCGGAGCTGGGGGCATCATCTGATCTTTTGGTTCTTCTTTGTTCGTTTTTTCTTATGTTGTTCTCCTTCTTCCTGCTTTTATAAGCTTAATCTGTATTATTTTCCAATCCCCTTTGGTAATTGGCTAATGTGGCAGTCAGGGGGCTCAAATAAATGGAATAAAATAAATTGCCTCTTCCAGAATTCCCTTTGGGATCCCTCTCAGAGAACTCGTTGTATTTATTATTTAATACAGTGCGGTTGGAACTTACCTATGAATGACGAAACCGAGAGATCTTCGCTGACAAAAAAGCTCTCTGCTGAACCACCACTCTCCAAATAGCAACGGTTGTCTGTAACTGAAACAGAATAGAAAGCGTTATAATTCTCATATAGGTAGATACCTATCACACAAGTATAAATTGGTATAATCTTTATCATCAATGATAGATGGATGGGAAGGAAGAGAGGGGTACATTACCATTTTAATTAACAGGGCACTGGATATGTTCATAGTTAACGCAATACACCATCTTTTTTGTGGGAATATCCTCGTGGCAGAAGAAAGTAATCGCCGATTACGTTCAAAGCTGATAATCTTTCCTTAAATTCATTTATTTTCTTCTCATTTTCCCTCTCAAGTATTAGGTCTGGGCACCGCTAGGGGAGGAACAAAGAAGGCAGCCCACTGGCTTTTCAGAAGAAATGCGTCATCCCACTAACAATCAGGGTTTTCCGGGAAAAAGTCAGATGGCGCCCATGCTAGACAAGTTTCTCATCATAAGGCAAGTATAGGTTGTAGGTCTACGAATTCAGGATAAATGTAGCTATCAAATAAGTAGGACATTGAGTAGAGAAATTACATGCTATAAGATATAAAAGCCTACAGGTGTTCCAGCAGAAGGGAGGTGGAATCAAATCCCTCCTGATTGCACAAACGAAGTGCAGTCATCGAAGCGTTGAGAATCTTCGACAGAACATCTGTTAGACACCAACATTTACATTTGTTTCTTGCCAATCATACCAAAAAATAAATTAAAACAATAGGTACTACGACCGGAAAGTGAGACCAGATGTTTTTACTGTTGAACCAGTTTACAGTGTCGTCTGCATTTATCATGTCCCCGACGAGCCGATTCAGAGGAATCAGTTTTGTGCATCATTAAGTAATTGTGTTTGTCGACGAGTGTACAAAACTCTACAATCGTCTCTCGACTGTCGATTTTCGAAGTCGCGCTGGAGAAAAACGTATTCGGGAAAAGAAGTTCGCGAAAATTTCAGAGAGAAAAAATTCTCTAATACCCGTTACATGTTTTCAATGAAATGGCGATGCCGATGGCGCCTACGACGTATTACTTGTTAATTGGATTCTTATTAGAATCGTAAATTAGTAATGCTCAATTTAGAATGGAAAATCCGACTAATTTTTTCGGGTAATGAGAAAGCGTCATTTGAATTAATTAAACAGACAACGACATGGTCGGAGTGATGCGATGTAGCTAACGAGAGTGAATCTTACCGAGTGAAAGAAAAGGTGGGAACCTTCAGTGTCGAATTCTCGTGCGTGGAGCATCGGAAGTAACTCATAATTACATTTATACTAATAATCTGATGGTTTAGAAAATTAAATAATGCTAGCTGATTGTTATGCGGGACGTGAACTGAAAATATATGAGTTCAGATATGTCGGTGCTGAAGATTTCACGAGTGCTTGCTGAAGTTCGCCGAAAACGTCGAAGATCTGACAATAACACCGGATGGAGACACCGATTCAAAAATGGTCGGCGGATGTCTTTAATATCCCCGTCTTATGCGCCTGTCTGAACCAAAGTGATTCTAATGTCGAAAGAATCAAGATAAGTTGAAGTGATTCGAAACGATATAGGTCATATGAGTCTTAACTATAAGGTTATACCTCATTAAGTCGAGGTAAAGATATGCATAGATCTATTAGGGAAGGGAGGCTTAGGTCCCAGGATACTCTGTTTTCCAGCCGGGAAAGGATGTGGGGTGAAAATGAGATTTTCTGGAGGGGCTCCACGGCGTTTTGGAGAGGCGCCTAAGCCGTTCAAGACTCCTCCGAAACTCTACCAGTGTTGTCAGGACAACTAGAGAAAACTCATGAGGACTCGAAAATACGCAAGAACACGAGACTGAGATCAGAAACTTATGGAGAAGAAATGTTGAGAAGACTTGAGAAGGCTTCTCAGACTCGATACGGTATAGCGTGCTATCAAGAACAATCGGAAAAGAAGACTCGAGAAAATATCTTCATGATATACATTGCAGTGTACCTACTATCTGGTTCAAATGTACAATTATTCAACCGACGAACTTCTACTTTTGTGGCCTATGTGTATCTTCAATAACAAATGAAACCGCACACGATTTTACTAAATGTTGCCCGACCACCGATGTTCAATTTTTTCCGTACATTCACGGAACTCGATGGTTTTTCCGGAAACAAAGATCGCTCGCGTTCCAGCAGACGGGAGACCAGCACGAATTGCATGAGGTATGATGCCGCAGTCGGTATATTCTGTACAAAGCCGGCTCACTCTGATTATTTATGTGTAATTATTGCGGAAATTAAGAATACTATATAGTTACGTTTACGTTCGTTGTAAGACGTAATTATCATTTGAAATTGGTGTTGTTAGAAATTCGGTTATGAGGAGAAAAATATTATTAATGAAGCGTCACCGCTTATTGACGTAAGGAGATCACAGAATCACCGGGTGCGATGATCTGCTTTGTCGTTGTAAGATTCGCGTTTCTCTTCCTTACTTTTCCATGACAGTAACCAGCTTGGGCTTCGCCGGTGTAGTCACATTTTCAGGCGAAATCAAAGCTTTTACATCCATGATCTCTCTTTTCCTTCATCTTATTTCCGAAAGCAAGCAGTGCAATATCTACATAGGTGCCAATAAGGAAACTTCATTAAGTATTTTAGTCGAAAAATCATATTTTTCTCTTGAGAAAGGATTTTCTTCTCCCTTGAAATCATCTTGATTGTTCTATGGCCGAGTGGTATCACGCTCATCTCGCAACCCTGCAATGCGGGTTCGATTCCAACTACTGAAAAGTTAGTGAACAGGTTTTGTCTTCCTCCTCGCAACATCCTAGCAGGCAGAACGACCGCAGCACCAATAGGGCTTTTCCAGTACTCCATATTGCATACTTATTCGCCTCTCCTGTTATCAAGTTGGTAGTGTAGGTATGATAACAGAATTGGATGTGCGAAATGGGCTCGAATGCAATGGATACTTGAAAACGCCGGAGATCAGAATTTTTTGAGAAAGTTTAGATTCGTTCGGCAACGCAAACGTTGCTGAATTGCGTTGTCGAATGTATAAGCCGAAAATTGAACTGTTATTTAATGATACCGATGATCGGATAAGACCATGAGGAATGATTAAAAAAAAATAAAAATTTCGAATTATACGGAGAACAGAGAAGACAGACGAGGTATCATAAGGTACGACACGACAGACGAAACTCAAAAACGCACTGCTACGACTATTACGAAATTATGTTTATGTCTTCATCATACACTACCGCAACTTGATGACAGGACAGGCGAATAAGTATGCAATATGGAGTACTGGAAAAGCCCTACGGACATGGATAGATAGCGTGCTCAGTTCTCAGGAACAAGGCATCATACGTGTAGAACACGGCACCACCAGTATCTGAAGGATTAGTCCTGTGTTGTGTGTGGCTTGTGGGTCGCTTATTCAATGTTTTGAGACATGTGGCTAGTAACCATTCGTTTGTAATGAATCACAGTAATGATTCACTCTATTTAGCGCAACAAACCATGGGGAAAGTGATGGCAAACTACGCTAATGGGTCATGAAAGCTTCGTGATTAAAAATCACATCCTGCCAAAGGGTAAAAGGACTAAGGAGGAAGAGGAGGAATTATATTGCTCCCCATAACAGAAACTGGTCTGGCCACATCCTTGGATGTCTTTATGAGTTTTGAAAAATTCTGATATTATCGCATAGGTCCTGAAGGCTCTTAATAAAAAATCCGAACCAAGACTTAACAAACTTATCCAAATATTCAGGATTTTTTGTGTCAAGAAATCTTAGTATGTATGTATGTATTGACCGCGGGTCTCAAAAACGCCTAACAGCTTATTGAAGAGTTTTAATAAGTCGCATAATGATTTTGAAATATGCTTTACTATAGGTTCAAAAAGTCTTAGTCTCAAGCCTAAGCAGCGACTCATCATTTTTACGGAGGGGGGAGGGCTAGATTCCAAATCAAAAAAAAAAAATCCTAAATAGGTAAACGGCTATTTTTTTATATCAGTTCTTCTGTAAGCAAGGTAATTTTACCGTGGATGGGTGAAAATTATTTGCGATAGTGCAGGGACTAAGAGGTCCCACTTTGTCGATCCTAGTTTTTGAGATACGGCGATTTTTGTGAATCAAGATCAAAACTGTCGAAATCGGGATTCGTGATGGTTTCGGTAGAATAAACCCTCCTCTTTCGAATGGCGTCAGCACCGGTTTTTCTTTGTCTGCCCTCGTTCGTCCACTACAGACTAAAACGTGAACCACCTCTCTGTTTTGCCCCCACCCAACTCAGTTTTGGTATCACTGGAAATTAAATTGTTTCGTTTCGTATTAGTTTTCTGAAAAAGTCCCACCTTGTTGCCGAAATTCTTTGTAAGATTTCTGACAAAATGTGACCTCGCGGAGCCCTCTAACTTTATTTATCTCAGAGATAAGCGATTTTGAATTTCTAATTTTTCGTTTTTTCGAATCTTTTTAAAACTGTATTTTTCTCAAAATCTTATTTTTTTGGCAGTCATATCTCGGCGAATTTTGAACTTACAGCGTTCCGCGAGGTCTCATTTTATCAGAAATTTCATTTCGTATATGCTTATATACTCATAACTCCATGGATCTTGTTCCCTACGCTGCCACTTCTTGTACCTGGAGAACGTTTATGTGCATGATGAATTACTGGTAACGTTAAAACAGCAATAACAGAATAAATGAGGCTAACATTTTTAAAGGGGGAACGCAAATGCTGCTCTTGTCTCACCTAGCTCAATTCAGAGACCCTCACACAGTCCCCGTCTACGGTTTCAGGGAATCCTATGAGAGTTTTAAAAGAGTAAGCTAAATAAGTTTCAGTATCTCAATGAGTTTTAACCTGAGAGTTGAAGAATCTTGTAAGTTTTAACCAAAAGCTTCAGCAAGTCTTAATGAGTCTTCTGCGGAGTCCAAATGAATCTTACAGTCTTACTAACATCAGTGATGCAAAGCCAAAAAAGTTTGATGTACTACACTTCCTCACACCTCACAGTGAACATCGAGAATATTCTTTATTTACTTATGAATTTGTGCTTGTAATAAATCATTCCAAGCAAAGCCAACTTGTTCGAAATCAGTGACAAAATGACGAAAAAAATGTCGTTCCCTGTTAGTTTCAGTAGCGGATTTAAGAATTAATCGTGGGAGAAACAACTCGGAATCTATAGAAATTGAATTTATGTTTCACCCTAATTTTAAAATTATTTTTATGCACGTAAAATGACATAATGACTATTGAGTTTGTTCAACTGTCAGTAAGAAAACATAAAGCAATAAGGACTTCATGGAATCTTCGAACGTTAAGATGTCTTAGATTCATTTAGACCTTAATACAACTCATCCAGATTCTGTTATGATTCGTTAAGGCTACCGGTGTAAGAACCAGGAGAGGAAAGGTTCAGGTTAGACCCCTTCCCCCTCTAACGCTGTCAAAAAGAGCATTTCAGATGGCATTTTAGCGCATTATTACAGCAATAAGATGAGGGGATATGTGCCCACTAAGAACCTCCCTCCTCTAAGATTGAAACCTCCCTACGCCGGTGGTTAAGGCTCATTAAAAATCTACTCAAGCTCCTGCAGACAGCACTAACACTCATTTGATTCTTTCAAAACTCGTTCAGGCTTGTAAATCCTGGCAACATTCGTGAGACTTATTCACACTCATTAGGACTGGAGCAAAGATTCTTTAAGACTACTTCTGATTCCAGTAAAACGTGCTCAGACCAAGTCAGAACTCATTCAGGTTCTTGGCTTATGAGTAAGACTAGTCAAAGTTGACTCAGGCTCTTTCAAAAATGGCTTCTGATATTCATTTTGACTTGGTTAAAATTCATTTAGCCTTTCTGAAAAAACTTCTTACAACTCATTCAGACTCAATGAGACTGTTCTAAGTCTTATTCAGATTTGATTGTAATTTATGAAGACTCATTTAGATTTTTTGTCACGGACTCGTTCAAATTCGTGTAGATCAAGATCAAGCTAATCAGACTCATTACAATTGAAATTTTTTCCGACTTCATTAAGATACTCACACTCATTGTTTACAATTCATTTAATCGTTTTAAAGACTTGGTCAGATACTTCAGTCTCATTTTGACTCGTAAAGACTCATTGAGATTTAATCGGAATAATCAATGGCAACGAAGATTTTTTCCAGGGGGTGGGGTGTAAAAAAAAAGAATTTTAAAAAGTGGAGTTTACAAGTGAAAAATCTGAAAAATCTCGTTTCAGAAATCTCAAGGTGCCTTTTTATATGCATTTTATCAACACTTACTACATAACCACCTTCCTGCGTCGCCACACGTATCAAGACAAGGAGGTAAGGGGTGGGGGAAGAAAGGAAGGAAGCGCAGTTCAGCTGTGGACCACTCCAATACCAGGTTAACTTTCTGGATGAGCGTTTCCTCGGTCAGCAGGGCGCCCCATATTAGCCCTAACAAGACAGCGCGAATCCGAAGCAAGGAAAATCGAAATGGGTGGGGGTTTGGGCCAGCCTCAAGGCGTTCTCTGGTCGCCGATTTGATGCTCGAAAACGTAGTTTCCGAGGCAGGGGTGCAGTGTCTGAGGAGCCAGTTTGGTATGTGTGCATCGCCATATGCTCCACCAAGTGAACACTCACTACGTAATTTCTTTATTTTTTCATTTTTTTCCTGGGTGGGGACAGAGGTTACAAATGATAAAATTATACTCTGAACCCCTTTCCCGCTCCGATGCTACTACCTGAAGCTCATCAAACTCATTCGGACTTTTAAACATGCGTTAAGATTTTAAATCCGTTAAGACTCACTCAAACTCTGTAAAGATTCATCAACAATCAAGACCCTATCTAAAATGTGAAGACTAGTATGCATCAAGCGATGACTCATTAGGACGCATTCGGATAATTCATTCAAAACTTTGCCAAGACTCATAGAGCTTTTGCTCAGACGCATTCCGACTTTCTTAGGTCTTGATAAGTACTTTACTTTAAGATTTCAGACTATTTTAATTTTCTTTTAAGGCTCAGTCGGCTTTGTTAAAGCTGGCGCGGACACAATCAGACTTCTCAACAGGATTGTAGCGAAGCGAATGTGATGTGGGGAGAGGAAGGACAGATTTTCCCGATTGAAGTTTTCTTGAAAAATGTTTGAGATTTTTGACTGATGTGAGCGGTAAAAATGGGAAAAATGAACTATTTTTGTTTTTCTGTGATCGAATTTTCCAACTCCGACAGTATTTTACCTTCTTCGTACTGGTCAACTTGTTTGGGGGACGGGATACGTCCTTGTTTCTTAACTTTTTATATAGACTGTTCAGTCTCATTCGGGTTCATTCATACTGTAATAATACTTGTTAAGATTCCAATAAAATTTCTTCAAACAGTATGAAAACTGTTGACTTATTCAGTCTCTTTGAGGACTTATAATAAAAAATCATTCAAATTCTGTTGAGACTCATTTAGAATTTGTTTAAAGATCAATCCAGGCCTAGTTCAAGTTCTTTTGTTCTCACACATGAAATTATTGGAATGGATAGTAGCCTGTGTCGTCCAGCCCATTAATCTGCTACTGGACTGACTGCATGAGAACAGTTTTTACTCTGGCAAGAGAAAGGGGGGGGGATAAGGAATACTCGGTGTTTTCAATCCTTTTAGACGACCATTTCTATTTTCAATTTTGGCAAATTGCTACCTCTTACTTGGTGGAACATGTTGCGATGCACACATGCCAAAGTGGCATCCCAGACACCGCACCCCTGACTCCGGAAACTACCCTTTCGAGTATCGCATCAGTGACCAGAGGGACGCACTGAGGCTAGCCCGAGCCCCCCTTTCGCCTCTCCGCTTCGGATTCACGCTGTCCTGCCAAAGCCACTATGAGACACCCTACTGAAGTAGGCAACGCTCACCCAGCATTAACCTGGAATTCGGGTGCACCGCAGACGGACGCGCCATCTTCCTTCACTCCTTACCTCTTCATCTTGGTATGTGTGGCGACGCAGGGAGGTGGTGACGGCGGGGTGAGCCCTGCCGGGGAATCCGCAGCAGCTCTAGAATGCTACATACGCTGAGTGGAATTATCCTACCGTAATTCGTTAAATTCTCTCTTTAGTTAACTCCATATTTTTGAATAATTTTGAATTCGAATTTTTCATTCTGGGCGAGACAGATTTTCCCACCCCCTCCTCGTATATCTGCGTCTAGCTACAGGGGCTATTTCTGCTTTATCTGAGAGTTTGCACTAGATAAGATTGAAAATGCTGTAAAAGCTATTGATAATAGGCTAATTTTGACCAATCCTAGTCAGTTAAAAAAAAAAAAACTTCAATTTTTCTAAGATTGGTTCCTGCTTTTGCTGCCTTTTAGATCCTCTCTTGTTTTGTTTATTAAGTCTGTATAGGTTTCATCGTAAGCACTTTTTAAGTTTTCTATTAGCATAAAGGCTGTTCGTGCATGCAGTCGGGCATAAAGTATCTAACGGCAGCATGAAACACCATTACTGAGCGCAGCAGATTGCCATCGAATTCGCATGACAACTAACGGTTCCGTTTGTGTACATTTCCTACTTCGACATCCTTTACACGTTTCATTAAGATTCCCATCGATGATAGGTATTTTTATCGTAACTCGACTGAAAATACGGCCATCCCTGGTGACGATTTTGAAACGAAATTAAATCATAAAGGTTAACGTACCCTAGTCGAGTCTCGTAACATTGGTACGTGCCTTGGCGAGTGACAAAAAAAAATGATATCACGATTGACGTTCGATACGGTAAAACCGAAAGGAATATTGATCTGTAAAAATCGATTACAAGTACCGTAATGATTCTGTACGTGTGAACGGGTTTTAAAAACGATCTGAGATGAGTATAACTGAGGGGGGAGCCTTTGCTCAGAAATGTAGCCAGTTGATGAATAGTTTTGATTATGCAAAATTGAAAACGGGCTTTTGGTTGGTTTCAGATCCGAGAAATTCGTTGCTGTTAACAGTATTGTAACTAAAATCGTTTTCCTTTCTGTGATTCTTAAATGTTTCAAACCTAATGTATTGTATTTGTAATTGAGGGCGTGTAGTGAAAACAGTTCAATTCGAAAATATTAGGCATTTTAAGAAATGGATGTAAGATTGGGCTTTGAAAAATTCATTGCTTCTTTAGTTTTTGTTTACATGTACCATCGGTTATCAGATTTTTGCTTTTTGTGAAACCGATTGCACCCTGAACTGGCAGACCTATTCGCGAGACCTATGCCAGATGTTACATCTAAGGTTCTTTTTAAGAGACCTTACCGAGGGAGGACCCTGAAAATCTCCTCCCCTTTCTGGCATCAAATTCCCCAATTTTTTATATGAATATTAGTGTGGCGGAGGACTTTTTATGATGGTTCCGAGCAGACCGTTGCATTTCGATGTAAAACTAAAGTATGCAAAAGTCACTGAAAAATGAAGGGTAAAGAATCAAAACTCACATTTGCCATTTTGCTTCAAGGGCGCAAATAGGCAAAATACTGTACACCGATGCAGGAATATCTTTGCTGCGCCTGTGAACGTGGAGTATGTTATACATATCGCATATATACAGACGCAGCAAAGATATTCCTGTACCCGTGTACAGTATTTTGCCTATTTGCGTCCTTGAAGTAAAATGACATGTATAGGTTTTGATTCTAACCTCTTCATTCTGTTTATTCACCCGCAGCAATTCATCCAGCAGAACCGCAGTAGTTACGTTGCTATTTGGCGGCAAAGTCGAAGTTTCAAAACTGACTACGGTTATTTTCACAATAAGGGCTTCAATTTTAACGGAGAAGCAAGAGGCAAAACGTGCTCTGCCTCTCAACTCGGCACTTATGTGATATAGTGATACTGTCCAATCCCCTCACTCCAGAAACGTGATGGCTAATACGCCGAGCTGTTTTTCGCTCTTACCTAGTGGTATCACATTTTTTGACATTCCTAAACTCGGGAGTACAGGATCACAGACTGTCATCCTGTTAACTAGGTGGCCCTCATGAGAGTCCCAGTGGAGGAATGCTGGTGTACTTTTACTGATACGAGCAGCGCACGGCTGCACGCTTCACCAGTGATCCGCACTCACGAATAGGTTTCTTTTGATATTTGGGGAATTTTAAATATAACCCTAAACTGTTTTGGGCAGTAGAAAATCTAGGGGAGAAGTGGAACAGTCTAAGAATGTTCCTGTAAAACCTGGAGTAGTATTGAGTGAGTGTGGAAAAGCTTCAAAGCTAGTGTAGAAAGGTTTTGAAGGACTCAGAGATCATGTCTGGAAGAGTCTTAAAGAAGGCCTGAAGAATTTTAAGCAGATTTTGATAAATCTTGAAGAGTTTCAATGACCCTCTTTTAAACCTTACTGCATACGTCTTAAAAAACACGTGTGAGTGCTAGTTGTGCAAGAGGATGGGATGAAAAAAACACTATTGCAAACTCAAAAGGTTCCATTTAGTGAGAAAAATATATGATATTCCATTTGGTGAATGCCCCATCTAAACATGTTTCGTATTTGATCAATAGTTTTCACCTGCCCCGAAAAGTTAACGTTCGGGCAATTGGTAGATACAGAATTTAAAAAATTCAACTACCCTTAAATGTTGACTTATATTATTCCACAATCGATTCACCTTGATACCTCTATTATAATGTCGAGAAGATCAATGGAGCATTTCTGAGAGGAGTTATTTAAACTGTGGAATAATTATTATTTTTCTTCAACCCTCTTCTATGTCCCGGATGTCATTTATTTTACTTTCACGATGGTGACTAAGTGTACACATAGCAGAGAAATATTTATGTATGTATTTCTGAATTGTTTGTATTACTGACTATTTTTTCTTACTGACGTTAAAAATGTCTTCCGAAGTCCATCATGTGAGTTAAACTTTTTCAACTCACAGAGTTTTCAATCTGGCGAATTTTTTATGTTTATTATGATGCCATCCAATTTTCCCCTCGGGAAATGAAGGGGAGTGCAGCTCTCCATTTCTCTCTGTCTTGTGCCAATTCTTTCATTTCGTAATAAAACCTACATTTTACATCCTTGATTATCTGTTGAACATAGTGGAATCTTTGCCGATCCCTACCCAATTCTTTCCTTCCACTCTTCCTTCTAGCAGCAGTGATATTAATCCTGGGTGCCTCAAATTATGCCCTATCTATCTCTCTTTTTCTTCAGACAATTCCAAATATCCATTTTACCTCCTACTCTGTTAAGTACTTCCTCGTTTCTTACCTTATCCGTCCATCTGATGCTAAGTATCCGCCTATAACACCACTTCTCAAAAGCTCCGATCCTTCTCTTCTCTGGTTTTCCTATGGTCCAATTTTCACATCCATACAAGGCTGCACTCCGAACATAAGTTTTTAAGAACAATTTTACTGAACTTTCAAGTTTGTTAAAACTGTTTGAAACTCATTTGTGATTCTTTATTAGATAAGATCAAGATTTTTTAGAACTCTAATAGCTTTCGAAAACTTGTGTAAGACTGTAAGACTCATTGAGCTAAAACGTTCATTGAAGACTTTTTTAGACTCTTCAAAGTTTTTGTTCAGGACTTAATAACTGTTCGGGACTCGTTTAAGACTTTTTACGACATTTCCAATCTTCAAGGCTCTAGAAACTGGTTTATGACTAACGAAACATCTTCCATTTGCTTAAAATAAGCAAACCTTCATAAAAAGTCGCTTTCCAACTTTTTTAATATTCGCCGAGACCGTTAGAGATTCTTTTCTTCGAATCTTGCCACAGACTTCGTTCTTTTTCAAACTTGATTAAGATTCTTCAAAACCTGATCTCAACATTTTAAGGTATCTCAAGGCTCAACTTTTCAAAACTCATTAAAAACTCTCAAAAAGTTGCTTATGGCTAAAGTTTTGAAATGGTAAACTATGCTCATTAACGTTTTAAAAATCACAGTATGAGTATTTTTTTCCGGTGCTTTAAACAATTGATAATTTTAGATTCAACTTTTACTATGGTCGTAATAAGATGTGACAGTATTAACAATGAAAATTTCTATTATCTAAAGAAGTTATCAAACGTAAAAGACAGTGTTGCTTTTTTAATGAATGGAAAAAAAAATGTTTTGGAATTTTCGATATTTAAAAATAAGAAAATCAGATATAGGTACTCAGAAATATGAGTTAAAAAAGAGAACATGACCAAATATGTTATTAATATGCGCTAAAAAAAAAAGGTCAAAGCATGCAAAATAGAGGATTTTTTCTAAAATGTGCGCGAACAGATCACTGACATGTCTTATAAGAAGTAGCGCGCAAAAAAAAAAAAAAAGAAAAAAGTCGGCGCATCTATATACAAATTTGAGTCTTATGTATGACTACATAAGACTCATCTAGACTCGATTAAAATTCGCTCGTTTACGCGGTACACTTGGTGAAATTCACTAATAGGCTTTTAACACTGACTACCTTTAGTAAAAATTGGTGAATATGGTCAAATCATTATTTTGAGCTAAAACAAACATATTTTGATTGAAAAATGAAAACTTACGATCATTAAAAATCAGTGTTGCCAACAAAAAATATTGAAAATTACCATTCGAAATTTTGAATTCATTAATTTGATCATTTACATACGTTAAAAAAAATAAAATAAAACCCTCGCATAGAAGAAAATTTTGGAACCCCTGAAATACGCCCATCCCTATAATGCTGGTGGTTATCGAAGTCTTAATCGTAGGTAGTATTGAGCGCCCCATCAGTTGTTGACCTACCTGAATTCATACTGCGCTACGAGAGGCGCGAACAGGAATTTTAGTGATTTTCACTAAGTGTGCTATTGCAGGAGAGCTCTCGAATATCTTTTTGAAAGACTAATAAACTTGTTCCATGCTTTCGATATTCCTATTTCGATTTCTTTTTCGGTACGATCTCCTGCTGATATTCAATTGATCAATCATCCAATAAGCCTTTATTATGAGTGTTCCAGCGTTACATACGCTTTTGTTTAACGCGCCCTTCGCCATGCGCACCTCAAACACTCTGCCTCCATTCGCAGGCAAAGACCTCCCCAATTCTCTTCCAGCTAATACGGTTTTGGGCTGCTCTACCCCACTTTGTTCACTGTTTTCGTCCCTCCACCTTAGTGCCGGCCTACCCCTCCTCCTTTTGCATCCATAGGGAGTCCATAGAGTGATTTTTTGGCTCCATCCCCCTCTGGTGTCTCGGACTAAGTGGCCGGTTACTCTATTTTCCTGCTGATATTAGTTGTCCTAAATAAATTGCATTTTTCACCTTTTCTATTTCCTTTCCATATATTTTATCATTTTCGTTAGGCTTTCGCGATTCTTCAGTTTTTTGGTCTTTTTAACCCTCATTACTAATCCTAATTCCTCTCCTTGTGTAGCTAATTTTCCGATCATTTCGTTAGGTTCTCTCTCCGAGTCGGAGAGGAGAATTACATCATCAGCGAAATAAGTTCTTGAGGGGAGGGGGTAAAAATTTTCAAAGAATTGCAGCAGATAGAAGACATTGGGAACGACTGTAGGAAATCTTTGCTGTCTATGGGTCGAGGATCAACCCAGAACGTGTCAGTAATATTATATGCTAAGACATCTTCAGTAAAAGAATATGTTATGGTTTTTGATTTAAGTACGTACGCTACTCAAGTGCTATGTGCGCAGAATTGCGGGTTTGTAATATTTGATCGTTTTACTAAACAGCTCATCGGATTACTAACTGTTGAAACTCTCATTAAATTCGCTCAGAAAAAAGAAGCTTAGAGTAAATTACCTAAAACTCGCTTTTTTCAGTCCATCTAATAGAAGTTGCGACCGTTTCTGATTGGAGTGTGGAGATCGAAGGTGAGAGATCTAAAAATGATGATGAAATATACAAATGGATGACTAATGACTGAAACTTCTCAAGTCTTCTTTCTTCATGTAGATTTTTTTTTTTGTAAGAACAGTTGAAATTTGGAAACGAATGCTGACGAGTACTTCGGAGTCACATGCCGAGTGGAGTACGTCTCGTAACCCGATCAATTGGCAACCTTCGTCTCAACCTCACCAAAAATTGCTTTAGTACCCGGGGTAACTGACGGGTTTCTGGGTAACTGAGGGTTACAAATGGATAACTTTTCCGCGGGTAACTAGAAGGTAACTGATTGCGCATCGGGTAAGTCCCAGGTGTTCTAATTTGTTGTCCTGTCGGTCTCATTGCACTGGTGAGAATTCTTTTGTGAACAGTATTGGCTATTTCTACCTGCAGTCCATTTTCGCTGGACCTGAAAACATGTTTTCACTTGGGTCCGTTTTCTCGTTACGTTAAAGCACCTCTCTGACTTGGCGTTCGATTCAACGACCCGAACTGCCGTTTCCATTTTTCGCCGTGCACGATCGCGCCTCGACACTAATTTTCGTATCTCTATATGCAGCTTCGACAGAGAGGCATCGGCTACTAGAGACGGAGACAAAAACAGAAACAACCGATTCGCCGAGTCATGAGAAATATTATGGATATTTAATATATATGACACGAAGTCGTGTAATAATTTCTGCACGGAGAACTCATCGTACCAGTTGTACAGTTACAATAGTCATTCGTGCAAATAACAACAAAAATAAAGACGAGAATGAAAAAAACGTGTTAAACGTTGGCATAGGCATTAAATTGAAATTTTCGTGGCATTAAAGTACCCGCGGTTTTTTTTTTCACTCTTCCCTTCCTCGGCCCTCTGATTAGGACAAAACAGCCGGCGGAGATGTTCCGACGACAATAATATTTTACTCACTTCGCTCGCTGTCGGTATTTATTGTTTCTCCCACGGATTCCTTTTTGCAGCGTGTTAATTGCTTTATCATTACACCTAGTTTTCTGTTTGTTTTTTTTTATTTATTTATTTTTATAACGAAACTTCGTGGTTTCGTCTTCCTTCCTCGTTCTCATGCGGTGGCCGCGCTGCCAAAAGTAAACCCGCGATTATCGGAGTTCGAAGACGATTCGAGTTTCGAGCATTCGAAGCACCAATACTTTAAAATCGGAAATCGAGTAATTTCGTTTCGAAAGTATTCGTAACGAATCATTTCACTCGAAATGTGCTAATGACGAGAAGCGCGAAAAGTATACAGAAATATTTTCTAACGACCAGGGATGTACGCGTGATTTTTCCAATTACGGGAGTCTGACATCCAGCCGAATAAATGATTAATAGTTTCTGCGGTCAGTTCGCGTTTCCGAATTATTGCGCTGATTTCGAGAAGACGTTTTACACGGTCACCGCGCGACTGTCACCAGAAATTCTTCATCCCGTCGTGCACACTCGTTGGGAAATACCGCAGGTGTAGAGGCGTTGAATGCAAAACGATTGATTTCTTCGATAGAAAGTAATCAGCAGTGTTGAAGACTTTTGCTGTTATTCTGTTTCCATTCTCCTACGCAACAATGACTGCATTTCCCTAGTGTGGACGTCAAAGTCTGTAAGGATTGCCGACCTGATATCCATTCCGGGTTAAACCGAGCAACAACTTCATCTAGACATCTAGAGAGCTACGGAGGTCCTACTCAGACACTTCGGTTTTTACTATTACTTGCTGCGCTCGTGTCTACATTCCTCGGCCCCTGCTTTTTTATGGAAAAAGCGACCGTGTATTTCGCTGTCAACTTATTGCTTTTCTCAGGGGGGAGGGGGGAAGAAAAGTCTCAACTCACATTTTAAGTACAAAAATCATTAATTTTTTACGCAGCTCGAAGCTTAAGTATTTATGTTATTAAATCATCTGATTACCTACCGTGCTCAAGAAACACGTTAACAGGTCAGATGACTTCCATGCGTAATTTGTAAAGGGTTCAAGAGCTACTTAGCATGAACCTGAGGGTTACTTTACCTCCTAGTCACTTCACGGCCTGACCTTGTCGCCGATCAGCGATGCATTGAAGGGGGAGGGAGAACCTTCCTTCACACAATTTTAATCAGTTCACCAAATTGATCCTCAGTTTGGAAATCTTATTAAAACGACAGCATTCTTTCTCCGCTTCTTAATTTCCGAAATTTTCGTCAGTTAGTGACATGGTATCCTCCGTTAGTGACATTGAATTCTGACTGGGTAAGAATCTAATAATCCATGTAGTGAAGTAGTTTCACCTCTTTCTTCTTTGCTTGTGTACATCTATATTCTTCCAATTATTCACAAGATTGACATTTTCAAATACTTAAAATCCCCCTCCCTTAAAATAAAATCTTCTGTAGGCTCATGTCGATCCCTTTTCTGTTTCTCTGTTGGTTTTGTTTAGTTTGACATGGTGTGGTGGGACATATGGCGATGCACGCATGCCAAAGTAGCCCCTATGACACCGCATCCCCAGCCCCGGAAACTACCCTTTCGAGTATCGCATCAATAACCGGAGGGACGCCTTGGGGCGAGGCCCGAGCCCTCATTTTTCCGTGCCGCAACCGTGCGCGCGTCCTATCAGGGCCACCATGGGGTTCCCTACTGACCGAGGTCCGCGCTCCCCAGGTTTGGTTTGGTATGGTATGGGTTTTGATTTGGTTTGTTATTAATTTTTTTTTTAATTTGTCAGGTTTCTTGGTTTTCTTCAGTTTGTTCGATTTGTTTAAATGTTTCTTAATTTTTTATTTGAACTTATTTGGTTTAGTTCTTCATTTTTCTGATGGTTCCCAGTTTTTAGGTATTTTTCTTTATCTTGCTTTTGTTTTCTCTGTTTGTTTAATTTGTTTAGTTTTTCAATTTTTCTGAGTTTTATTTTAGGTTTAATTTTAATTTTTTATTTGTCGGCCTTTTTCAACTTCTTGCAGATTTAATTCCTATCGGGGTTTTTTTCCCTTCTTTTATAGTCATGTTTTATTTTGTCGTTTTAGTTTATTTAGTTCAATGGAGTTTTTCAGGTTTTTTTGTATTTTTTGGAAATGTTTGGCAGCATTTTCTGGTGTTTACTTTATTGTGTGTTTAATATACATTTTTTTGTTGTTTTTTTTGTATGGTTTGGTCTTTTCGGTTGGTTCAATTTTTTTGCCGTCAGTACTATTTAGTCTTCGTTTTCTTGTTATTTAATCAGTTCAGTTTTTCAATTAATAGAGTTTACTTTTCTTCTTTCTTCTGATCTTTTCTTAGTTCTTTTTTTAATAGTTTCATTTTGTTAGTTTTGTGATTGCTTGGTTTGTTTTAGATTATTGAGTTCTAATTATTTTCGTATTTCTATTTTTAAGTTCTTAAGTTCTTTTATTTTTCTTTATCTTCACTGATTTTTTAACGTTTTGATTGTTTCTAGTTTTAGTTCTTTTAAAATGATTCTCGCTTTTGTTTTTGATATTTTAAAATTTTTTTAGATATTCTATTTTGTAAATGAAAGACTTGTTTTTAGCTTCAATGTTTTATTTAGTTACTTTTTTTTAGTAGTTTGTTGGGTTCTGTAGGTTCTTTATTTATTTCAGTTATCTTAGTTTTCTTAGTCTTTTTCTTGGTTTTCAATTTTTTCATACTTTTCATATGTTTATAGTTTTTTTTAAAATTTGTTTTTGCATTTGTTTAGTTTTTTTTAAAACTTTATTAAAGTTCTTTGGTTCTTTTTTCACTTTTTTCGTAATATTCTTAGTTTTTTGTTTGGCCCGTTTATTTTTTATTTTTTTTATTAATTAAAATTTCTTTCCGTTTTTGTATTTTTTCCCCTGTAGTTTTTCTTTACTTTTGTAATTGTTTGTTTTGTTTGTTCTGTTTTTGTAATTCCGTTTATTCCTTGTTTAGTTTTTTAAAGTTTTTTCTTCTTTTTTTTTCTTTTTTTTTTCTTTTCCTCGCAAGTTTGCTTGGTTTCTTAATTTATTTCGTTTTTCAGTTCGCTTAGTGCTTTCGGGGTTTTCAGATTTTTTTTCTTTCTTTGTTTAGTTTGTTGATTTTATTTGGTTTGGTTGTTTAGTTTATCTGGTTTTCAAATTTTAAGTGTTTTTGAGCATTTTTAGATTTTCTTGATTTTCTTGGATTTTGTTCTTGTTGTTCATTTGATTTCTTCGATTCTTCAATTTTTGGAATTCTTAAATCTTAGTTTTTTAGCTTTAATGTTTTCCCCTAAATTTTTCTTTTCAGTATTTATTTTATTCGTTTAGTTTGTTGAACTTGTTTATTTTCTCATATTTTTTTCGTTCTTCCTTTTTTGGCATTTCATTTTTTAATTTTTTCAAACTTTTCAGTTCTTCAAGTTTTGTTTTTTGTTTTTGTCTTTTGTTTTGATGAATTATATCAATCGTTCGAGGTTTTCCAGATTGCAAGGTGACCACTGGATCATTTTTTTCATTTTAAACCATCTGAGGTCATTTTTGGCCATTTTCTTTTAAAATTATGATTCAGATCATTTTTGGGAAAGATTCTCCTTTAAATTTTGGAAATTCTGTCGATTATGAACACAATTATTTTTTTCCTTTATCTTTGCTTCCGCTGTGTAGTGTAAAAAAATTGAAATTCAATTTTCCGGCAGATTGCAGCAAAAACTTCCAACGCAACTCTAATTAGCCAGTTATGTCTGAGAAAGATAATGACTGAATATTACATGTATAACCCTACGCAACGCACATTCTGTTCTATGTATTTCAATACATGATTTATATTTCCATGGCTGATTACGATGCCGTTTGCCATTTTCCCTAGTATGTCTTAATTTGTTGTAAATTTGAGTTGAAGTTTCGAAAATTACTGAAATCGAGCTACTTTGGAACAAGATCTAATAAATTGGGAGATGAATTGAGTTCTCTTTTTGGTGCTATTGTGCTATTTGCATTTAGGAGCACACACTGTGAAAATTCCAGGCAAATGTGATGACAATTTTGAGCTAGTAATTCCAGTTTTCAGGAAGTTCTTAGGAGCTCTATTTGTTTGCTTCTAGAAAATGTAATTTTTATTCTGCTGTATTTTTGTTTAATTAACGTAATTTCGTCTGAGAATACATTTTTTATATCTCTGTAGAAAGTAACAAAATTTAAAAAGTAATTCCAAAATGCTTTTGTAAGTTCTAAAAGTTAAAGTACCTACAGAAATGACGTAGAAATTTCCCATTCGTATTATGAATGTTTTGTGTTTGGCAACACTAATTTTCCGTTACCCTTCGTTTCCTTGTAAATACAAAAGAATAGTAGTGTGGCCACTGCAGGTGTCGCAAACATCTCTTTTTAAGGGAAGCGTTCGAGCCTGTTTTTCCAGATGAAAAGTCTTTCCGCAAAACATGCAATATTTCAAAAAGAACGTTACTAGGAGTCGACAAATTGAATATGTCAGTAAAGAATGTCTAAGCTCTTAATTCGCTTGATTATTTCAATAAGTCATCAGCCCTGTCCTGTAGAAGGAAAAAGAGGGCATGAGGGAATTTCCACGGGCCCCCGATCCTTCCAGTTCACTTTGTTCTTTTGTCAGATGGGAAAAAACTGAGCATACATTCAAAACCAGAATTTTTCATTTTCCTTTCATTAGGGAATGATTGCTGAGTTGATGTACAGTATGATGCAGTCACCAGCGTTGAAATTCAGGCCTTTTAAAAATATCGGGCTACCCTGAAAGTCCGGGCTCGGAGTATTCCCCCCCCCATCCTCCCTCTCTCGTCAGGGTTATAAGTCATTGTTAGAGTAATGCTGAGTGACTTCTCGCATTTTTCATACGTTCAAACGCATGTTTCTCAAAAACTAGACGTGCTAGAGGAAAAGGCCAACAGCATCGTATTTGGCGTTGAAAATACTTTCAGAATCGCCTGATGGGTATTTGTGAAACAAACAAAAATTTTTAAATTCATCCCGTAGTGATAATGATTAAGTGTGCGTTTATAACCGGCAAAGCGAGAAAAAAATCGAATGTTGTGTTACTTCTTATTTATCTCCATTTATTCAAAAATGCAAGTTTTGTGTGATGATTGTGGTTGAAAATATATGATGACGAGTAGTGTGTAAAAAGTGAAGCACAGAAAAGATGGAAAACATAGCAAATGGTCTCCAATTCTGTTTTTTTTTAAGTTTATTAAGGATTAAGGTAATTTTCCAATTTTTCGCCGGAAATTTCGAGTGGTTACTCTGAGATTGTTCATTTTTTGTTGAGGGGAAGGTAGGTATTTCATTTAGGACTTTCCAGTTATTCTAGTCTTACTTGTATTTATTTGCTCAGTTTTTGTTTTTTTTGAGTTTTCGGTTTCTTTAGTTTTTTTGTCATTCGCCAGACCATCTTGCGTAAATGGTTCAAAGAGTGGTGGCATCAAGCCTCTTGGCACAACAAACTCGAACAAATCAAGCTTACACCTGTCACCTCTGGTGAACGACCCAACTTTCCTGACGCCGCGAGGAAGTTATCATCACCCGCCTAAGGATCGGACATACATGTCTCACACGTACGCATCTTCTCACTAACCTGTATCCCCTCAACTGCCGACACTGTGAAGATGAAGACCCTCTTACTGTGGACCACCTCTTCTCATACCCCTCCCTCACCTGCCTTCGTAACTCTCGCCACGTCCCCCATAGTCGAATTTTGGCCCTCTCCATCTGTCGCTAGCACTTAAACAACCCCTTCACCTACCTTTCCGCTGCTGGATACCTCTGCAACATATAGACATCAACTTTTTCCGAGCCCATAGCCCGAGAGTGTAGCTCCGTGGCTCGATAATAATAAGATAAAATAAATTTTCTTCGGTGGATTCAGATTTTTCATTTTATTAATTTTTTTATTTATTTGTTTGGTTTTTGGTATGTTTAATTGTTTGCTTGGTTCGATTTTTTTCAACCTTTTTTGTTTGGTGTCCTTGCAAAGTTTCTCTATGTATTCGTTTAGCTGGTTGGTTGGATATTAGGGTTCCTGAGTTGCCTTATCAACTTTTCCGGGCAGTTTGGTCTGAGTGTTTTTTCTGTGAGGAGGGGGAAAGGGAATATATGTGGAGCCATGTTTTCAGTCAGTATCTGTGGCGTAGCGCAGAGGAGGTCTGGACTCCCTTGCGATTTTGTTAGATAGTGGGTTTTCTATTTTCAGCACCCATCTAACCCCTCCACCTGCACATTCCTAAAGACATACCCGACCAGACACGCCTCTCCTCTAAGTTCAGAAGAGCTCAATGTTCGGCATGCTGAGAATAATCTGAAAAATAGTATATTGCACACCAAGAGTAAAAAGTGAGCGTTTACATGGCGAGGGAACGTTTGCAAAAGAGCGTAGCAAGTGAGCAATTCCCGAGTCATGTAAACTCACTTTTGGCTCTTCTTGTGGAAGATATTTTTTATACTACTTGATCAGAAGCGGCAATGTTTTAAATCATCTATGTATTTCTTTATTTAAATTACCTTAGACAGGTGATTTTTGTGTGCGTAATTAATTCAAAAATTTAATTTGCTCAATTAATTACTACAAAGTACAGTATCACAGTCTTGTCTTCAGTTTGTTCACATGCACAAACAGCATACACAGGTAGTGGCCAGCAAAAACGTAATGACGGTTAACAACAAACGGTAACAGCTGTACTATGTCGTGAATATTTAAATGCGTTCTTAAGTCGCTATTTCGTAATTCGCTCCGTGGCCGAGTGGTTAGAGACAATCGCTGCATTTCAGTCAAATATTTCAGTGAACGCGGGTTCGATTCCCCGATACAAAATTACTGGCCAGCAATTTTTTCATGTAAAAACGCTTTACATTGAGGGACGTTTACTTGACATGCAGGTTTCGTTAGCACTCGATGCATGAATGATAGGCGCTTCTTGTCGTCCGATAAACACCAACGTAAACATTGCCTTTCTGATCAAGTAGTATGAAATATTCGAGCTTAATCCATTCTAGTCTATATCATAACATTAATCTCTAATTCCTCGTATAGTTTTGATGAAGACATAAAACGCAACAGCTTTGAGAGAGAAAAAAATGAAAATCATTCTTTTTTATGGTCTGCGATCACTCACCTGTTAAATTGAATTGCTGTCGCATCATCCATCATAGAGTTTTCTCATCTTTCTTTCTTTTTCTGCTACAATCTAGTGTTACATAGCTCGTCCGATCAGACCTCCTAAATTTTCACCTTTCATCGGAATCGGCAACCACCGGTTTTCCATCACCGATCGATACCATGCACCCGTTTTCGAATCCGTAATTACGAACGTAACGAACGAATATTTGTCGCCGGAAACACAGTTCGTAAATATATTATTTTTAAATTTTCATTCTTTGTTTCTTCATTTTCTCGTTTGCTTTTCGTTATTACTGTAGATCGGTTGTGAAGAAAATAACATCGTCAGCTCGTTTAAACCGGTTTTATACGATAAAGATGATTTATATCGATCTTACAACTGTTTTTTATAAAGAGACTTCTCGCGTTCAATACTCACTACATCAAACCGATTGCATCGTATCGGATTATTGGCGATTAACCTTCTTTTCTTTTCGGTGACCGCGACTCATCCCTCGGTCTGCGCGAGCAATGACATTGGTTACGTAAAAACGGCTTCAGGTACACCCGCCATTAAAACGGATTTCCAAAAACGAACGAAAGTTATTTTCGATGAAACTAAAAGTTTCGAACTGTCGAAACCGCTAGTCATTTCAAAAGTGTATCATTAAAATTGAATGTTTTTTTGTGCGACCGGGCGTCGCTGAAGATCACCCATTACCATTCGCATCAACCATACAGTTAGATCGCAGGTTGATGATCGTGCTCACATTTTCCCGTCGTTGGATGAAAATGAAATCCAGATCGTTATTGCCATCCTCCCGTTTTCTGTGAAACGACTTGCACACGTGCATTACACACTGGCTGCATTTCTGTGTCGCGTATACATTCGTTAAAATAGAAATTCTTGTTCACTGTACCAGCACCTACGCTGGTGTATCCGCTTAATCAGCAATTATTTTCAGTTTGTTCTCCAAGATCAATATCTCCGATGATGCAGACACGTACGATAAATCCGTTCTTCATGCAGAAACACCTATAACGGCATTGGTGTTAGCTGGTTGAGTGACCGCATTGTGACTGCGGACTTGTACTGTATAACACATAAATCGGTAGCGGCGACAAATCTTATAAACAATAGCTCACTTTGAGTTGCTTCTTTAATAACTAACGAACCACGTACGATGATAGTTGTGACAGCTGAAAGGAAAGATGTTATATTGTACGCTTTTATATATGTGACCGCAGAAACTAAGTTATTTCTCATAGACAAGCGTTTTTTTCTTCGTTATTCTGCCACACAGTTGGCCTAATTTCGTGTTCAGTAGGTGTTTGGTGCCAGTGAAAGACATTTTAATTGTTTGTATTCGGCAAGATGACACCGAATACCGCAACTTTACGTTAAGAGAGAACGTGCGGAATCTGCACATTAACAGGAACAGAGTGAATAATTGAGAATCTTCGGTAGAATGTTATACTCTCTGACTCGCGTGAGCACCGGAAAAAGACCTCTCTTCATGGTTGATCTGTTACAGAAAAGAACCAGAATTAAGGTAGTCACATCTGGACATTATGTTGGTGGGTTTGCCTATCTCCAGTTGTAGAAATACAGTTTAGCCAGGCGCAAGTGGTAGGATCAAAAATCTCTCATATTATTAAGTTTGCCGACTACAAGAATCCACTGTTGATACTGATTAATAGATATTAGGTACCTACTGAGATCTGCGTTGGTCTTACAACAAGAAGGTCTCATCTACCTCTTTTTTTTTTCATATTCAGTAAAATTTCCCAGTAACGTACACCATTAGTCGTTGGAAAAGCTTCAAGTACCACCGGTAAAATAGCCTGCGAGCTGGAGAGGCGATATCGTCGCGATGGGAGCTCAGTTTGGTCGGAGGTTCGTGGTCCGAATACAAATGCTGAAGCGTGATGATGGTGTGGTGGGACGTATAGCGATGCACGCATGCCAAAGTAGCCCCTGAGACACCGCACCCCCGGCCCCGAAAACTACCCTTTTCGAGTATCGCATCAATGGCTGGAGGGGGAGCGCGATGATGATAATAATCGATGATAGAGGGGCGTATGGCGATGCACGCATGCCAAATTGGCCCCGGGACCCCGCATCCCCTATCTCGGAAACGCCCCGAATGAGCCTGCGTCAGCATAGGGCGAAATGATGATGATGATAATAATAATAATAGCTATTTTATTTCGGTATGAGACATAGATAATACAACAAGTACTATATAGGTACAAAAAACATCAAAAGCACAGGTAATTATAAGGACCAATCCAGTACAGTGAGCTACACGAAGGCATTTGAACCTATTATATAGGATAACGTACCCACTGGTACACTAAATCTGTACAATTCCATTGAATTCCCCTAAAAGTGATCCTTCCTGAGTGGTATATATAACGAAAAGTATGAGAAAAAAGCCTGTTATGGGTAAAACACATGGAGTTTTGACTTTTGTTTCAGACTAAATTTCCCTCCTATACTCACCAGGACCAAAGCCCGTAAATTAGACAATAAAACATTTACTATCGGATTCAGCTTATGACATTGGAAAATAAGTCTTTTGCTTTCAACTTTTAGACTTTAATATAATGTTCAACTTTCTCAAATTTCAGGCTCTAGGTCGAACAGAGCATCTAGTAAAAACAGAATAGTCATTGAAATTCGAATTTCAACATTTCTTACTGACTTTCAGAGTTTCGAAATATCTTCCACATTTCAGCTTTGTTTTAACCTTTCAGATAACGTTCAATATTCAGCTTGAAACCATCGGCTTTTGACTAACTAGTCTCTGACAGGAGTCCAGGGTACTCCATTTTCAGAAACGAAATTTGACTTTCAGTTTGGGGAGGTGGTGAAGAAGAATTTGCCGACAAATATTTTTTTTAACTAAAAATTCCCCGACAAAATATTTGAAAAATTAAATATTTGCCGATTTTTTAGTCAAAATATTTTTTAATTGAAAAAAAAAAAAATAATAATAACAAACAAACAAACAAACAAACATTCATAAAAGATGAAGAATTCAAATGAATAGTTTCAAAATTTGCCGACTGCCAAATTATTGGGGGGGGGGGGGGGTCCACCCCCCACACTCCCTATAGTTTCGCCCCTGCGACCCAGAGTTTTTCTGTAAATATTTTGTGCACTATCTGTCTTCCTATGTCTATGTCTCATACCGAGCCCCCATGTCGCGGGCATAGGTCTTCCCTACCTTGCAGGTTCCTTATTGGTCTTGCACCATACACCAAGATGGTTGCACCCTTCTAGTTATTTCTCCCTCCACCTAGTTACCCGTCTACCTCTCCACCTTGTATTGCCGTACGGGGTACAGAACGTGGCTCTCCTGCACCACCGCCCCTCGCCGATTCTCTCTAGGTGACCGGCATATTTAATTTTCAATTTTTGATCGCGAAAACAACGTACTTCTTTCCATTCTGCTTTGTCCGGTCACCAGCTTTCTGGTCAGTGCGTTGGTGAGTGACCACGTCTGACCCTCGTAGGTCAGGTTCGGTAGGGAGCAGGATTCGAGCATTTTGCTCTTTGAGGCGATATTCAGATTTCCTTTAAATACTGATCTCAGGACCCAGTAGTCTTTCCACGCCTAACTAATCTTTTTTCTTATTTTCTTCCCCATTTTATCTCTGAAGGAAATTTATTTCTCTGGTTCCAGATTCTCCCCTCTTATCCTGATATTTTCCCCAATCGTGTTGCTCATTACTTTAGTTTTAGAAATGTTTACCTGAAACCTCGCTTTCTCGCCCTCTGCGACCAGACCGTCGTGCATCTCTTGCTACTCCCCCGTCTCCGTTTACTAAAACGATGTCATCCACGAATCTTAGGTGATCTAGATTTTGCCCATTAATTTTGTTGCCCTTGTTTCCCCAATTTAGATTCTTGAATATATTTTCCAAAAGTGTGTTGAACAGGTTATAGACAGGGGCTGGTTGGCCGAGCCGATAGCGCGCTGGTCTTAGAATCCGGAGGTCCCGGGTTCAAGCCCACGTAGCAACTGGCTACATTTCGACCTAGGCCGATTTTTCGGCAAGATTAGAAGAGGGTAAAGACAGCCCTACCAGCCTCCCCGACGTCTCTGAAGTTATGCTCCGGATTCCAGGGCTCGGGTTGAGAGTAAAGTTAGAAGAAAAAGAGGAGGGGGTTCGCTTGTTTTACCTCTCTGTGTAAGTTAAACACGGGGCGATATGCGCATGTTCCTCGATAAAACTCTTCCAAAATGATTTTAGCGCACTCCTTGGGTCCTTAGCGCGTTTCACAGGTATCTGTGGTCAACTGTATCGAACGCTGTGCAGAAATTGACGAAAACCAGGTTAAGTTCGAGTTGGTATTCGTTAGCTTTTTCTATTATTTGGTTTATTGTGTGAATATGGTCATCGTCGGGAAGCCTTTCCTAAAGCCTGCTTCCTCGACCGCTTGGGCGCTGTCCAGCTGGGGATATGCCTCGTTATTTAGGATTTTCATGAAGACCTTACTCATGTTGGAGGAGAGGCTAATAGGCCGGTAATTATTCAGCTGATTTTTATCACCCTTCTTGTACGTACAGAAGGATAATTTCGATCTCTTTCCAGTGTTTTGGAATCACCTCCTCCACAATGATTCTGCTGAGAAGCATGACCAATGGTTCCGCTAGACCTCAGAAAAGTTCCTCAGAGTTTTGTTCTCTATTTTAGTAGGTTGCGACGCTTTTCTCACTTTTAGTTTTCTCAGAACAGTCTCTAACTCATGTCTGAGAATGGTCAAGAACGGCTCTTCGGCTGCTGCGTAGCACCCCTCGGACGTAGCGTGTATGCTCCTGCCTTGTCCTTCTGTTGGTGAGCTGTAAATCTTCTCATAGAATTTGGAAGCTTGTCGTAGAAAGTCGTCCTTGCAAGTCACCCTCGACCCTCTTTTGATCAAGAGGCCTCTAGTGAGTTGCTCGCCATAGCAGAGCTCTCGCGTGAGCTTTTTATTGGACCACGATTCTTCTCTATTATTTCTTGCACTCTTCTCCGCTCGAATGCCCTATAATCATTCCTTATGGCTTTCTTCACTGTTTTTTGTAACTTGATCCATTCTACTCTCTGTAACGGGAACATGTCCTCCGTCCGACGTAGGTCTTCCCGCTTTTGGACTGTGTTCTTTCACTCCTCCGAGATCTTATCGTCTGTGTTTTTCTTCCTTTTTCGCATTCCCAAACCTTGTCAGAGTAGATTCAATAACCTCGGTTAATTGGCTATACCATTCTTGCAATTCCATGTCGTCGCTTTGGACCACATCTCCTTTTTTTACTAGAAAGCCCACCCCCTTTTGTCTCTTTGTTTTGCCAAAAAATAAAAGAAATTCCCTGATTTCTGTGGAAATGATCCTTCCTTGTGTCGGTTCGCGGATAAGCCTACGATGTCCCCTTTTACCTTGGTGAGGGCGGCTTTGAGCTCGATGAGCCTGTCCTCATTCGCTAGACCTCTATAGTTATTTATAATTTAAGATGTTAAGGCCAAGAAGTTCTTTTTTGTTTTGTCCAAATACCTAATTTTAACTAATCAGACGCAAGCGTACATATCCCTAGGGGGATTACAGCCTTACTTCTCTGCGATAGCTGCCTTCGTCTTGGGGAAGGAGTTTGGGAGCTCGGTACCCTCTCATGTTACGCGGTCGGTTATACCGCCGTTTACTGACTTGCAAATTTGTCTAGCGTGCTTTGGCTTTAGTTCTGCCCGCGTTGTCTCAGAGATCTGGCTCCATAGGCAGTGTTCTTTTTCTTCGTCCGTTAGTCTCTTCCTTGACTTTTGCTCCAGCTCCTCCCCTCTTGTCCTCTACTTCGGGACTCCTCGTGTCCAACGTTCTTTTTGGGGTCCCGTCATTCTGCTGGAAGCGCTGCGCAGCCCCGTCAGCTTCTTGGTACCTTTCCAACTGATATAGGTTTTCACCCTCATCGCAGGTCCATTTGCGCATTCGCGGATCAGGACCTTGCCGTCGCCAGCTTCTTATGAGAAGCTCCTTGGTCTCTCGTGAAATGTTCGTCAACAAAGACTGGGAGCTGCCCGCCCAGGTCCAGGTCTAAGCTGTTGAGTTCTCTCCTCTTTGCCTCCGCCAGCAGTTCACGTCTTCAGTCGTAGTTGTTTAGTCGCGGGCATCCTGACTCCGGAGTGGAGTCTATGCGCCGCACAGATTTCGTAATTCAGTTCCGCCAACAGTAGCTTCACCAGGTCTCTCTCGTACTTTCTTCGTTTGCAGTTTGTATCCCATGATTGAACAGGTTGGCTTTCCTACTGTATTGATCCATATCGTTGATCTTCTGGTCCTAAAAGACCCCATCAGCGACGCACCAGCTATAGTTACTCTATTTTCGTTCTAGTATATGGACCGTGGGGACCACGATGATCTCATAAGGAGAAGGAACTTATTCAGTGTTACCTGAAGTCTACCTGTAGATAGTGCCAGAGAGCTCTATGTCCGATTCGACGCTTTTTCTGGAGAGACATCTTAAAAACTTTTTTTCTCCAAAGGCGTCAAAGATGTGTTGTTTTTCAAGAAGGCTGCCACTGTTGCAGGGTCTAGCACTCTCTCTGGGCGCTGTCGCGGGTCTGGGACTCCCTCTATGCCGGCCTGCACGCAGCTATCGCTCCCACCGATAAAGTCTGATGAGCAGAAATCAGTGGAGTGAGCTGCCTATTATACATAGCGCACTGAATAAGTGAATATATGCGCTTTGGTAGCGAATTCTCCCATCCGGAAAGGATCGAATGTCCCCGATGTCTTTCAGCAAAGTGACCTAAATTTCATGGGAAATCGACGTAACGACGACAGCAGTGCCGCGGAGCACTTACATCATACAACAATAAACCTTAATTATATCATTCTTTTCGAAATTAAACAAATTAATTCGAAGTCGATAAACGCGAATGCATAAATCTTTGTCGCTGTATACAGTCATGGCATCGGGCCCACAAATGAATCGTTTGTTGACCTCGAGACGAATAAGTAAACGCCAGCAGAGTAACATACGGCCGATGCGATGACAATCGGCGGAAATTTTCATTTGAAAAGATTATCAAAAAAGAGGTGTACGAAAATGAAGGGAGAAGACGAAGTTCCTTGGTGCTGCGTTCGCAGGATGTAGCATTTATCGAGCGAAAATCCGGTCGTCAGTGATGTATAGGCGGAGTGGTTATCCAATTTTTTCTTTTTCGGACTGCCATGATGACGACTTGGTGTGTTGGATTACGCAGTCGAGCATTTAGCCGGCAATGATAATGACCAGGTTTATATATTCGATTACTACAGGCCGTGGCGTGCGGCCACTGTATCGATTGTATGAATCATGGCGCTGGTCTTCGGCTCTCCGCACTGCATTAGTCAAAGTGCCTAGGTTTTCGAACAAAGACAGCAGGAGGCCTCCGTCTCGCTGATGTGTGAAGACTGATGAGTGATGACAAACTGACACTGCCCAGCAAGTTCACGGTTAAACGAATGATTTTTTTTTTTTTTGTATTTTAGAAGAAATGACTGTGAGCGTGTGAACTCAGGTCACTCTTGGAGGAATCCACGCGGCGGAGTTGTCCAACTCGAAGTAGCATTTAATGCCAACTGTCGATGCAACTAAACCAACTTAGTGACAGTTCACCAGACGTTAGGATATGTTGGGCTATCAACGAATGGCTTTACTTTGAACTGAAAAAATAATATGGCAAGAAAGAGGTTTCCACTCGTCTCACCATGATGTGCCATCTAAAGCTTACAATGGATCTACATGCTATTGAAAGGTCGTGTTATAATGAAAACTGGTATTAGAAAGTGTTGTCTGTTATAAGATGTCCAAACAAAAGAAACTGTTCAAATTTATTTATTTACTCGCAGTCTAGCCGAACACTGCTTCCAATCAGGGACCGTCATTGAACTTTCATCCACGTTTAGTTCATTTCACTGAGGTCATCTATAATCGTGTTAAGCATGAGATGCTAGAAGAAAGGTCTTATACCCGCGATCCCGCCTATAAAAATGAAGAAAGCCATAGATAACCTCGTTGCTGGTTTCAGCCTAGCTATCAAGGAGCCTAATCGAACTAATATATGACATTCTGAAGCCCCTCCTCCCTTTTACAGAATCGCCACGCTGCAAAATCACCACTATTAAATCAGTTAATCAGAAGGTTAAGCACCATAGCATCATTATCACCAAAGCTGATGAAGCCACTCCGTAGTCATTGTGACTTAACTTGATTATAGGAAATGAATTGAAGATTTTCTAGTTTCGTGCAATGCTTCATTCTTAGTGATATTTTTTCCTGAATTTCCTGTGATCCGTTTCCCAAACTGGTTCCAATAAATTCAAACAAAATAAATAAATAAATAAAAACTTGCTACAAAGTTTTAGGTTAATTTGATAAGAATATGTAATCCGTGCCACAAGCTCCCTTTCGATCTTATAAGAAAAACACTCGAAGTTTTGACTTTCGTTCCAGACTAAATTTCCCCCCTATATTCACCAGGACCAAAGCCTGTAAATTAAACAATAGAACATTTGCTATCGGATTCAGCTTGTGACATTGGCAAATAAGTCTTTTGCTTTCAACTTCTAGATTTTAATAAAATGTCAACTTTCCCAAATTTCAGGCTGTACGTCAAACAGAGAATTTAGTAAAAACAAAATAGTCATTGAAATTCGAAATTCAACGTATGCTACCGACTTTCAGGTTTTCGAAATGTCTTCCACATTTCAGCTTTGTTTCAACCTTTCAAATAATGTTTGATACCCAGATTGAAACCTTCGGCTTTTGACTGGCTAGTCTCTGACAGGAGTCCAGGGTGCTCCATTTTGAGAAACAAAATTTGACTTTCAGTTTGAGAAGGTGGAGAAGAAAGATTTGCCGACAAATATTTTTTGAAAACTGAAAGTTCGCTAGCAAAATTTAAAAAATATATAAATTTGCCAATTTTTTAATCGAAATATTTTTCAATTGAAAAAAACAAAAACAAACAAATATTTATAAAAAATGAATAATTTAAATGAACAGTTTCAAAATTTGCCGACTGCCAAATTTGGGGGTCAACCTCCCACACACTCCTGTAGTTTCGCCCCTGTACAGACGGTAGAAGCAAAATCAGGAATTCTCATTTTGTGATTCCGGACCAAATTAAATTTAAGTTATTTGTTATGAATCCTAAAGTTCCTCGGATTTAGGGCCTTCCTAAGCTACATGAAGCCAATTTTTCTATTTGTCCTGTTGTATCCTATATTTCCTTTCTCGCTTACATTTAATGTAAGATTTTAGACGCTTGGTTCAAAAGGAACATCAACTTCCATTCACAGTTCTCAGTGGAAACTGATCCATAAAATCTAACTCACTGACCCTCCGCCAAACACTTTCTTTGTCTCTTGATGTCACTGCTCTCTGTACTAAAGTCCCTCTTACTCCCACCTTGGCACGCATCGATCAAATTCTGAAAGATTCCTCCATCTCCGATTCCTATGCTCAGGAATTTAAAGAGTTGCTAAGGCACTGGGTAGACTAGAGTATTTACCAGTTTGACAATAAGATTAATAAATATGCGGATGAAGGGGCGAAATTATAAGGAGGTGTGGGGTTGAAACACCCCCAATAATTTGCAGTCGGCTAGTTTTGAAACTGTTCTGTTGAATTTTTCATTTTGTATGAATGCTTATTTATTTGTTTGTTTGTTTATTTTTTCTTAAAATTTAGTCGGCGAATTTTTAGTTTTTAAAAAATATTTGTCGGCAAATTTCTCTTCTCCGCCTTCCCAAACTGAAAGTCATATCTCGTTTCTGAAAATGAAGTACCCTGGACTCCTGTCAGAGACTAGTCAGTCAAAAGCCGAAGGTTTCAAGCTGAGTATCAAACGTTATCTGAAAGGTTGAAACAAAGCTAAAATGTGGAAAACATTTCGAAAATCTGAAAGTCGGTAGCAAACGTTAAATTTCGAATTTCAAGGACTATTCTGTTTTTACGAAATTCTCTGTTTGACCTAGAGCCTGAAATTTGAGAAAGTCGAACATTTTATTAAAATCTAAAAGTTGAAAGAAAAAGACTTATTTTTCAATGTTACGAGCTGAATCCGATAGCAAATATGTTCTGTTGTTTAATTTACGGGCAGCCTCGTAGAGAGAAAACAAGGAGAACCTGGGGGGGGGGGATTTCTACGGGCCCCTTCCTTCCAGTTCATTTTTTTCTCTTGTCAGATGGGAAAAAATTATAAGCTACGGGATAAGAGGTTTCTTTCATCGTGTAAGGAGTGACTGCTGATTTGTAGTACAGTATGATGTAGCCATGAGCGTTGAAATTTGGGCCTTTTGAAAATATCGGGTCCTCCTGAAAGTCCGGGCCCGAGGTATTTTCCCCTTTCTCCACCCCCCCCCCCATACAGAGTTGTTTACGGACTTTCGTCCTGGTGAATGTAGGAGGGAAATTTAGTCTGGAACAAAGTCAAAACTCTATGTGTTTTTCCCATAGGAACGAAAGGGTAGGGTGCTTATGGCACGGATTGCCCTAATCCGATCGATCTAAAACTTTGTAGTTTTTTTTTATTTATTTTTATTTATTTATTTGATTTAATTGGAACCAATTTAGGAGACGAATCAGAGAGAATTCAGAAAAAAATATCACCAAGAGTAAATAACGACCACCTTAATGTGTAAAGGAAGTCGTGTGTTCCTCTCAAGTATTCCTAATATCCTTCCACCTTACCCTCCCAGACTAGTGTATGCTCATGTGCGCAGGTGTGAGTGCTTGGGGGATAAGGTTTTCATCTGCATTTGCAGGGACAAAACTGTATGGGGGTGAAACACCCCCAATAATGTAGCAGTCGGAAAATTTTTAAACTGTTTATTTAAATTTTTCATTTTCTAAGAACATTCCTTTGTTTGTTATTGTTTCAATTAAAAAATCGGCAAATTTTCGAATTTAAATAAAATTTTGTCGGCGAATTTTTAGTTTTCAAAGATGTTTGTCTGCAAATTTTCCTTCTCCACCATCTCAAACTGGAAGTCTAATTTTGTCTCTGTGCGGATGGTTTGCAAATGGGCTCCTCCATCGCACCTCTGATGGCCGAAGTTTTTATGAATCTACTGGAAACTAATGCCCTGGCCGTTGGGAGTTCATATTTTTTAATGGTATCACTGTGTGGACGATATATTATATGCATGTGGAAATGTACTTATTTTATTTTATTTATTTAAGGTCCCCTCAACAGCCACTGGCCAATTATAGAGGAGACCGTTCTTAATTATTATTACAAACTGTGAGTAAGGGGAAAACAAAAAAGAAAGCATAGACTTGTCGAAAAAATAAAAATGAAAATAAAACAAAATAAAACAAAAAACGAAAGAAGAAAAAATTGGTACAGGTGCATCAGCCCTCCCTCCCCCCAAGGTCCCTCCAAACGCCACTTAAACTTTGACCTGTCGGTATCAATATGTCAACCTCTGCTCATAGTCCAAGGAATTTTCCAGTAATTCTCATTATGTTATTCATAGGAAAAAATTCCATTTTGGCCGTTCGATATCGGGATGTAGTGGAAAAATTATCTTTTGCCTAGAATTGATTTTTGGAACCCCAAAGTTGATTTTTCCTAACAATTTTTCATCCTGAATATTTCCATGAATAAGGTCATATACGAACATTCCAACTGTTATTTCCCTTCTTTTTTCTAATGCGTGAAGCTCATAACCTGTTAAGATTTCTTCTTGCGATAAATTATGAAAAATTTTCCAAATTCCTTGACCTTCTAAACTCCAAATACGCATCCATCAAATTCATTGTTGAAATTGGTGGTTCATCTATCAATTTTCTGGACTCTCTATCGAGATTTACCGCCCAAAAAATCAGTTTCATATGTATAAGAAACCAACTTGTGCTACCACAACCGTACATAACTCATTATTCCACCACCTCTCCCACAAAATGTCTACCTTCTCCTTCATGATTCATCTTCTTATTTCCACCCCCTCCCCTTCCAAATTTCATAATGAAACGCGGAACATCAGATACACTGCAGCACTCAACCATGTTGGAAACTCAAATCTCGAGCTCTCCAACTCACCACTACTCATAAACGTATTGCTTTAAATAGAAAATGGGTAACCCTGCCTTTCCTCAGTACCTGTTCATTACATTTAGGCCGTGTTCTCAAAAGCTACAATCTCTCACCAGCCTTTTATTCTACCCTACTAAGTCAATTTTCTCTAAACCAAAAACCAAGTTTTCCGGTGGTGAAAATTGTAATTTACAGATTCAGCTACTCTAACTCTAAAGATGCTTATTGCTTTTATGTAGAACAAACAGGTCGTAACTTAGGCCATAGTATACACGAGCATGAATGGGCTTGGCTGAATTCCGAAGTCGAAAAGTTGCATTTCGCTGCCCATCTACTTTCCTCCAGTCAGGAATTCAATCCCTCCGTTAATTTTGAAATTTTACACGAAGTTGATAGAGGCTGAAAGCTTAGCAAGTAGCAAGTAGGAGAAGTTGGAATGTACAAGCTGAATCGCGATCCGGACAATATTATACCCGATGTACCCGATGAGGTTATCACCTACAACACGCTCTTTTTTTTGGGGGGGGGGGTATTTTAGGCTACACAGTAACATCCACGATAAATTCCACCGATCCGCCAATTCATCGGACAAAACAGTTACCATCTTCGAGCATACATATACGAGTATTGAGAGCCAATGCGTACTTTAGGGCAAGTGACATAGAAGGCGCTGTTCTAAGAGCGAAAGGCATCTTTCATTTTATCACGTGATGAATTCGTATTCTTACAAATTATTATTCCAAAGGATTTCTGCCTTTCAGGTCAGGATAATTCTCATAATTGAATTTTTCTCACTGTCGGTATTGGAGGAATATCATTTTTTCTCTAATAATTACTTTGTTAGAAGACAGAAGTATAAAATAATGAAAATTGATGATAAATAAGAAAGGAATGCGAATATTATTCAAGAAATTGTAAAATAGGTATAATGTGATCGAAGAGAATAATTAGAAATGATGAACGATCATTTCTAGTTTTCTGGAGTGTAGAAGGAGTAGTTCGAATAGCAAATGTGAAATCCGAATTAACGAACACTAAGAACCATCTGGCTGATAACGATGATGGGGTCTTAAGCTCTCAAAACAGCGCGCTCTATGTATCACTTCGGAACCCTGTGCTTCAAATAGAGTAATGACTCTCCATACTCCATACTTGTATATGTAATATGTACACTGTACAGGTACTCGAAGGTTACCATCTTTTAAATGGAAATAGCATAAGGGGGTGTCTATCGTTGGGGATGTTACCTTCTTATCTCAGTACCTGTTATATTTTTTTAAATTTTGTATCATGGAATTTTGATTCTTTCAAACTGGGTTTATGACTTATATTCTATCAAAATTTATTGTCAGTGAATAATTACGCTTAAAAAAAGGAAAACGTGTCCCCTTTTAGAAAATATCTAAGTCATGTACTTTTTTCTTGCTAGCGTCATGATCAGGATCATGAGGAGAAAAAGTCTTGTCAAAATCCATAACTCCTAAAGAAAAAGTCATGGAAAAATTGACCTAGAAACGTAATGGAAAATCATTCTTGAAAAAAATGGCAACCTTGCATTGTCATGGTCAATCTTTGACTGGTGCAAAGATAAGTCTCTTACACGTATATTTTTCAGCACAGCATATAGCAATACTGTACAGTTTTGATCTTCGAAGACAATCCTGGTGCCAGATCGCAGTTATTAGCACATGTGATCGCGCAATTTTAAAAAACTCCATGGAAAAGAAAATTCTTGAAGCTGTTTCGTCCATAGTCGTGGATATCAGATATCAGTACTTTTATCATAGACAAGATGTCTATCGTCGTGGACAAAAGTCGCCTTTCCCTAAATTTCTATGTTCCTGCTTTGTGAACTTACTGCCTATTCTCTACTGCATATGTATCAACTGAGTATTATAAGGGGAATGGGGAAGTCGTAACAAGAACGTAAATGCCCCCTTAATATTTTTAGTTTCTGGAGAACAATGATTCATTTCCTCGCTAACTGCAGGCGGTCTAATCTAATATCGCTCACCCATGCCTTCACCAGTATACATTGTGACCTCATGATGACCTGTGTTCAAATCCGGTAGTTTTAAATTTATTTATTTATTTTTTGCAATTTTCTTAAATTTAGTAAATATTCTTTGCGGACTTGTAACGACTAACAACGTTCATTCTCGCGTGTCTAGGATTTTTTTTTAATGGTGGTCGGGCACATGAAGAAATTGTGAAAACCACAATGGTTTCCTGGTAAAGTACCAGTTTGTTTTCATCTTCTGCACGCTGTTGAAGAGTGTAGATTTTCCCTGATATTTCTGAAGTTGGGCAGGTCCTGATGCTCCTCCCGCTAAATACGCATCTGCAACTGACACATTCCATCCAAATTGAGGTGCCTGATTACTAGGTGCCTCATGATTTTTGCACTCAAGGATACGATGACACCATTCCTTTTCACTTCCTGTCAGTTGGTTCGCTACCTCGTTTCCAAGTATGCGGTATCAATGTGCACTATCTTATCTGTTTCAGATCGAATTCCAAATCCGAAGTCAGCAAGCATTCCTTCGCTTTCTCCAAACCCTCTAAAATGTAGCTCGGGTCTTCCTGCATCAGTAATGCGCCCGTTTCGAATCGATGTCAACTGTATAATAAATGGCGTCGCGTCGCGTGCCTACTGACCGCACAATAATTCGATGAAATATTTCACCGAAAGACGCCGGACGTCGAATCTCTAAAGTCTTCGACCGATTTGATGTCACATTTCATAGGTAAGTAGATTTATGTACACATTTACCATACATACGCATTTTCTTTTTACTAACGAATTCGCGGGCAAGAGGGGCACGTCTGGTACGCCGCTGCATGGCAGCTAGGTACCAGGTAGGTACACGCTAACTGAGCTTCGTAAATGGAGAATACGCTGAGAGAACAATATAATAAGTAGATGCTACATACGAAAGACGTAAATAAGTAGAAAGGCAGGAAATTAACGCTTGGCTACCCCTTTGTAACGTACTTTTCAAAACGCTCTAAATATCCACCATGGCACAGCCGCACTATACGATTATATCGTCGGTTTCTCAGCCACGAATAGCGTACAGAACTTTCATCGAGAATCCTAGTTTGAAAATTACATATATCGCGAACAAACTGGACTCTAGACGGAGAGGGCTATGAGAGCTATGAGAGCCATGTCCCTCCCAGAGAATAAATTTCTGGTACCTCAAAATGCTTCAAACGTTATTGTTGCCGATGGGGAAGTCTTATTTATTTATTTATTTATATTACAGCCTTGGATTGTACATAATCGTTACAACTCGCCCAACTTGTGGGCATAGGCCTCCCCTACCTTTCCCATGTATCTCGGTTCTGTGCCACCCTTCCCCACGTTGTCCCAACTCTCCTGTCAATTTCGTCTCGCCACCTGATTGCTGGTCTTTCCTTCTTCCTTGTTCTTCCGTAAGGAGTCCAATCAGTCAGTCTTTTATGCCATTTGTCGTGCTTTTCCCTGACTGCGTATCTGAATTTCACTTTTTTGACTTTGTATGTGATCGTTTCCCCTTGGGTCATTGCGTATAGCTTTGTGTTTTTGACCTTGTCTCTGGATCTAATGTTGAGGATGTTCTTACCATTAGTTTTGAGTTACTTGCAATCTGTTCAATTGAGATCTAGTCAGGGCCCAAGTCTGGGCTCCGTAAGTTAAGCACGGAGTCACACTGCTATCGAAAATTTTGATCTTTGTTTGTAGTCCTATTTTACTATTAAAAACGTATTTGAGAGCCGAAAAGCTTTTCCACCCGTTTCTTATACGCTTACTTATCTCAGCATCAAATTTATTGTGAATTGCCAGCGTTTGACCTAAATAATTGAATTGGTCCACGTTTTCGATTTCGATGTCGTCTAAACTTCGTTTTGCATTTTCGTTTGTTGATAGAAAATTTGTCTTGTTGAGCACTGTTTACTCGAGAATCTAATAGTTGTAAAAATTTGATTGCTCACTTCGGAGGATACTTTTATTTTCATTAATAATGCGAAAATAGTTTGCAGTTCGGAGCAGAAATCTTTCACACCTGCAAGTATCTCCCTATCTTTTCGTGTATCTACTCACTCTTCTCTCTCTCTTCTTCCTATCCCTGTGCATGATGTGGTTACAGCGACCTGGTATCACCTTTCTGGCATTCTTCTCAGACGCGGTAACGGGACTGCAGCCCTGTGGCCGACTTCATTCTGAAGGGGGAGGGGTACTCATTCACCTGCTACCTGCTGCAAGGGTAGTGCGGCAGACTGCAAGCGTTGTCACTCACGCTGAGCGTCCTCTCTAGTCCACATGACCCGGTTGGCAAATTTTGTTACCGCCGCCCAGTTCTGCAGGTAGTCAGCATCAACTCCACTAGTGTCTCCGGGGTGATACAACTTGCTGTGGACGCCTCGAGCTCCGCTCGTTCGCCGTCCCACGCCGTGCAGCTGGTTGGGCATCATCAACCTTGGCTGGGCAGTGCGAGCATCGACTGGGTGCTTCCTCTCATCGATTCAGGTACTTGTTGACGCACCCATGCCCGGTGAGCATTTGCGTTAGATGGAACGTCAGCCCGTGCTGTCGCGCCAGCCATGTATCAAGGTCTCGTACTAGCTTCATTGTCCAGTGACCTTTGGTAGGCTCTTGGAAGCGGGTCACCCATTCTTACGTCATCTGCCGCCCGACCTCGTCCTTATTTTCTGTCTCAATCCTTTCTTTTTACGATCCGCTGGTGGGAGCTTCTGAAAACACCGGTACATCTTGGTGCTCTATGCAATCTTGTTAGTGTGTGCGCCACCTTATAGGAGACGGTTTTCTTCGCGCAGATGATGCGCATAGTGCTGTGGCTTGTTGGATCCTTCCTATGTCTTCTTTATTTTCGCGGACAGCTGCTACCGGCGCCCAGTTGGGTGCACCGTAGAGAAGAACCGCTGTTATGATTGCCGAGTGTAGGCGTCGACTTCCTGCTCTGAACTTTCTTCAATGTAGCAGGGTGTCGTCGGCAAAACAAAAATCTCTTAGTTTAGGCTGGACTCTCGCTCTCCCCTCCCCCCCAGCTATCTATTATCATCGTGAGAACGTAAAATATCCCAAGTAACGTGGGTCAAACTATTCAAATCTGAAATCGCCCGCCCTATGGTTGCTTCTTGAATCCGCTGCTGACTCTAGAACACATGGAAGTTACAAACGTCTCCAACATCAGACGAGTTCGCCGACTGTGGGCTGTCTGTCTGTCTTGTAAACGCGTTTCGCTTTTCAATTTTCCATCTCGCTTTTCGAAATCGTCGCCGGGAAATGATCGTCCGCCCGCAGTCCCGTTCTTCGTTCTAACGATTATTGGGCGCCAATTATTGAAATCGTTCGTCTCCGTTTTAGTTTTTCAATTCATTCGCGTACAGGGTACCGCAAAAAACACTTTCATCGACCGTTTAAATTTGTCTACACGTTTTACGGTTTCTCCGCCATCGCGATCGACGATGTTATTGATAATATTTTGCTGCATTACCTACGTGATCAAAGATGCTGGAAAAATTAATTAACGCACGTACCGACGATTACGGCGGACGGGAGTGGTAAATCGTTAACTCGAACGACCGTGCCACCGGGTAATTGCAATCGCGTTTGGATCAGTTATGAGGACGAGCGAATTTTTCAAAATTACCACGATGTTAATTGCGAGTAATTGATGATCAGATTGCGCAGCGCCGGCGCGGGTCGGTGACCGAGTACATAAATCATCGAGCTTGGTGATGAGCCGACGTCGAAGTTGGCAAGACTTGATGCTGGCAACATCTTCAAACCGTTACCAAAATATATGGATCGATGATGATAGAGGGGCGTATGGCGATGCACGCATACCAAATTGGCCCCGAGACACCGCACCCCCTATCCCGGAAACGCCCCGAATGGGCCTGTGTCAGAATAGGGGGGAAGATATATGGACACTACGGAGACTGTCATGAGCATCGCCAAACTTTTCCAGAAAAGGGGAGGTGAATTTCTTTTCTAGGAGCAAAAACATACATACCTTTTTTTTTGGAGGAGGATAAATAATGAATTTTTGATTTCAGGAAGGCAGATATCTCATTTACCCTCATAGAGGTGCCTATGGACACTGTCAAATCAGCATTATGGGTGCTTATACCATTCTTGAAAATGTCACCTCACAGAAGCCACCAGTGACATGTTGTAAAGAAACGGTTATCTGCTTCAAATTTGACCGTGGAGACTACCAGATTTATTTTCAGAGAGCAAGCCACTTTAAGAGAAACCTAACTACTATTACACAACTTTTTCCGTAAAATAAGACATCGCTCAAAAATCCAGGTTGGGAACCTAGTGCTCCCCAAAAAATGCCCATGAATTGTACTGTCATTTTGAAAAAGTTTACTTACTCCACAAAACTCACTCACGACAGTCTCATGATATCGAAACTACTGAAAATCATTCACTTGGAATTTGATGGCCACGATAGAGCCGATATTGAAAACTTGTGGCTCAAATTTAGGGTTTTAGAAGGTATCTATGTCAGATTCGACTACAATCAATGAAGGAAATTCAAATCCAGCCAACAAAAAATGCAACATGATTTAACCAAACGTCAAATTTTACTTCTCTACCGAACACCCACAAAAAATCGAGATACCGTTACATCGGAAAGTAAAATTTACTGTCGGTATCTCGAAAATTCCATCCGGAGGTATACGAAGTATTTATCGAATTCATTCCATCGTTTCGAAAGTGATATCGACCATTGTCGGTTTCCCAGTTTGGGTCATGCACATGTATGTGCTGACGTAGTGCGTCCAGGGAAAGGACTATGCATACTTTTCTTTTCAACGCAGCTCAGTTGTCAAAAACGTACTACGTTTTACACCGTTAAAAACTGATCGGAAGTCTCTCGATGGAAATACCGCAAAATAGCGAGCATTCAGATATGTTGGCACGAGACCGATGCGGACATTATTGACTTCTCTGGTGTCACGATTTTCAACCCTCGAATTACGTCTTCGACGAAAAGATGAAAGTTATTCTATTCGGGCTCAGCTGGAGATCTATAGAATGATCACCTGTTCTATGGCATTCGATGGAGCACTGTCCTGTTTGAAAGAGGAAATTACGTAGGTTGCTTGTCTTGGCAATTCTCACTCATATTGACGCCTTCCCCGCAAAAAATCATAACCAACGTAGCGAGGTATCCTAAAAATGGGTCCTGAATGTAGATTGATTGTAAGTCTGTTTTCTGACCCATTGCTTCATATTGGTTTTGATATTGTGTTGGAAAGGAGTCGATATGCGGTTTTAGAGCCTGCCGGCTGGGAACTGGCTACCCCAAGTAGAAGAAATTTTCAGGTTACTGTTTTGAAGAAGTTCGATGTTCTTTTAGCCGTCTCAGAAGTATTACATAATTCCCTCTAGTTATAGGACTTGATGGCATGAAATAAGAAAAACTTGATTTGATCGTAATTATAGTTGAGGTGTTGATAGATCGAGTCAGTTATGGGATTCTGGGTGCTATTTGTCGCAGCTTTTCAATTAGTACTATGTGTATTATTCTTCTCAAGAGTCGGAAAGATTTTTCCTCCTGGCCTAGCTCTTTGATTCAAATTAACTTTGGCGTCAGTCGAGTCGCAGTTACAATTGAGCTGATTTTCAAACAAGAATCCGAGTCATCGAGTTGACAACGCCAAATTTGAAAAGCGAAATTATGCTATTGGGGTCTGGTTCTCTAAAAATCCGTTGTTCCTTGCAGATTATACATTTCAATGAAATGAAAAAAATAAGAAAAAAATACTAATTAGAATCCGGGCATCATAAAACGGAAACCAAAAAACATTATTTAAATACGAGTAAATGAATTGTGGAAATGTTTTGAATTTCCAAAGTTCTTAATGGATATGGGAAATTATACTATTATCCCCCGATTTCAGATCTTGGTACGATGACATCAGAAAAATTGAAAACTTTGTTGATTTTGTTTAGTTTTTCAACTCCAAAAATTTTGTCGTATTTCGCAAAATCGAGTTGTAGTTTATGAATTCGAACCGTTAGAAAGCTAAAAATTGTTTTATCGTTTTATTGGCCAGTGTTGAAAAAAAAAATTAGCTCTCAACAAAGTTGCAGTTATGCAGAGGTCACGGTGCTTTTGCTCATCAATTTCAAACTTTTGTTGTTGGATAAATCAGACAACCTTATCATCTTAGAAGAAGTCGGGTTTGGTATGTTGTATTTTCTTACCAATGATGATGGCTGGGAGGAAGGGTATTTACAATGGATTTGCCTTTTCTTTTATTTGACCGAGAGAAAGACTGTGCAGTATTTATTTTTGATCCAAATTGTCTCTATTTTTCTAATAAATTAAAAGATATCGTCTGAGTAAAGAATGTGATTGTCATTCCCCCAAAAATAGGTTCGATCATATAGCCATTTCAAGTATTGCAATAGATTTCAGTCTGAATAAATTCTTTCCGTGTATTAATAAGATTATTAGTTGTTGCTCCGAGTCTTTTAGTTTTAAGCGGGGTGTCGAGCTACCTCCTTTGTCAGATCATCGGCTCTGATTCCGGCTTTGACCTTGAGACATTTGGTGGTTCCAGCTCCCGTTTTACACCCTGCCCTACAAAATTAATTTTTAAGAGTGTCTATTCTAACCGCGGCTCTGAACTTGAGAAAGGTCTGGTTTTGAGCCACTTTGCGGCTTCGGCTTCAATTCCGACTGGACGGTCTTGTGGTTTAAGCAGCTAGTTTTCATTCGTTTTTATCTGCAATGCAAAACTGCTACTGACGTCAGATTTAGGGAGGCTGGGTCCCGAAGCCGCGAAATGGTATTCGTTGAAGCATGAAAAATACAATATTCTTGATGAACTTTTTTTCCTCTTCGAACACCCGGCACTATTTGCTCGTAAAGCTTGTTTTGATAGTCCATCTTGAAATGTTCCAGAGTCAGCAAAATTAAAACAGACTACTACCCCTTCTCGCAAAAATAGTTCCAAGGATTTGTGCAGAAAAGTCAAGTCCGAAAATTGCGTTAAAGTGGGCAAAATTACCTCTCAATGAATTCAAAAAAATAAAGAAGTGAGTCAGTGGCGTAAATACGGGATACGGGGGGATTTGGGGACAACCCCCGCCCCCCAGAACCCTTTAAAAGTAGGTAAAATTTTTTTTTTAAGGAAAGTATTTGTGATCTCAAAATTTACCATTCGAATTTTTTTGCTTATCTGAACGATTCTTTTTACTTGACCAGTTTGTTTCTTTTTTTGAACTTGGTGAAAAAATATACCTACTTTTTATTCTATGATTTCAATACCCCCCCCCCACAGAAGGAATGAGTAGTTACGCTACTGAAGTGAGTACGTTTTTCATTTTTGCTGATGGGGTGAAATTAAAATCTCTCCTACTCTCCCCTCGAAAAATCATCGCTGTTACATCCTTGAAAAAAAGTCAAGCTCGAAAATTTTATCCTGCTTGACAAATTTAGGATTCAGTTTGCAAATTTGAAAAGGTCAAAAGCTCGGTGACTCAGTTTTCTTGTTTATTAAATTTGGAAATTGTATTCAAAAAGTTGCAAATTGAAAAAGCATATTGAGGAAAGACTTTTTATTTGAAGTCTATGTCAAATTACTTATAATTAGCAAAATCAGTGCTCTCATCCTCCCAGCATAAAGTTTGCCACGGTGTATCCTTGCCGAAGACTCGACTCCGAGAATGATGCCAGATTTGGCGAATTTGTCTCGCATAGATACTTACTTTTAAGATTCTGTAAAACCCTTCTACGTGCTTTCAAGACTTTTTTTGAATTCGTTCAAACTTGTTCAGAATTCTTGAGATTAAAATTCGGTGAAACTCTTCAGAGTTCTTTTAGATACGTGAAAGGCTCTTTAATACTCTTGCAAATTTATTTGAGACTTGTATGACCGTTATACTGGAGTTAGGGGGTTGACTAGTTCTTTCATTCTTTCTTCATATTTCTCCGATTTCATCATTCCGAATTTCTTTCCTTTTTCTCTACCCTATTATTTTATTAGACCTCTCTTTTCAGCTGAGCTCCCGAGGCATGTGCGCCTCATGTAAGATAATTCGGATTAAGGTTCCGCACTACAAAAATATCAATGATGGCAACACTGATTTTTCTCACAAATAATCTTATTAGCTACAGTATGTTGAGACCATTCCTGTATTTTTACATAGCTTGATTATTTATGTTTTGACCAATTTTTCACACCTCAGCTTGAAAAAATGATGGTCTGACATTTCAAAAGTTCGTACAAAATTGAAAGTTATCGAGCGATTTCGATGACTTTCTGAGCAATGTTAATTACAAACGTTATTTTACACGTATCGGTATTAAAAAATATGCTTTGTATATGCGGCATCTTCGACTAGTGTTTGGAGTAGACGGCCACGAAGATGCCTCACATTTTTAAAAAATTTAGTTTTTTTGCCGTATTGCAAGTGAAGATGCCAGATTTTTTCAGAAAAGTGGAGACCATCCATCTTATTACTTCCATAAGCCATCTTCTTCACTGTAGTACAGAATCTTCTCCAGCGTGTTGGAGATGGCCAAGAATGCTTTGATCTTAATTTTTTGTATTTTGCTCTATTTCTTAGAGCGTCAAAAATGTAAATTTGGAAACCCTTTTTTTAAATTTTAAGTTGGCGTTAAATCAGTCATAGATTCAACCAAAGCCTATTTTCAGTGATCTTCAACACTTACCGGTTGGAACGGTATATGTCACTGACTCAATCAGCGAATCAGGTAATAACCTACCATGTGTGAATTGGGGATTTTCCAGTGTCTGTGTAGGGAGGGAGAGGAGATGGGGAATGGTGCTGTGGTGGGCGCTGAAGTGTCGCATTTACTTCCGACTCAAAAATTTTTCTCGATTAACAACGTTTGGAAACTACCATTTATGAGTCGACCCACAACTGGTAATGAAGAATCCGCGCCCGTAGTACATTTTTTAATAAAATCAAAGTAAGAGAGGTACATAAATACTCGTATGTACATGAGTACCTATATTTTAATCGAAAAAAAAAAAAATTCAGAGTGTTGAATTATGAACGTCGAATATTCTATTCATTTATTTGTCATTTCTAAAAAAAAAAAAAAAAAAACAATCGTTTACTAATCTACGAAATGGGAGTCAAAAATTGAGCCTACCGATTGTAGGTCACACGAAGATGCTACCAATTATGAGTCAAACATGACATCGCCGAAAAGTTGAAAAATTATCGAAAATAGTTAGAGAACATCATAAATAGGCACCGTACATATTTACGGTGAGATAATGTCATTTAGGGATTTTTATAAATGTTTCCAATTTCCCCCATCGGTTTTTCTTGAATTTTCGCAAATCGCGATGTGCGGCCAAAAAATCTGAAACCCAGTGAAAATGTATTCCTCATATCCCTATCAATATAGTATATATAACCACAACATTTAATCAAAATAATACATGGAAGGTGCTTACAGACGATTTTACTAATTTCATTCCAAGCAAGTACAATTCTTGACAATTCTGAACAACACATTTACGAAAATAATTTCTGGTATTACACCAAAGCAATAAAATCGCATTGTTCATACATGAATCCATAGATCTTGACTTCCTCTACAACTTATGGTAGGTGGCGCACTGTTCAGAGTTCTTGGTGCGAAGGAACCGTCACTTGAAATCACTGACCCACCATTAGGTAGGCGACTCATATATGGTAGGTCACCTTATACGCTGAAAAATCAGCGACAGTGGTCTCTGATTGAACCTTTGATTGGTTAAAATTTAGAGGGCAGTGTGTCCAAGGATTGACACGACTTAGATCATTTCTACGTTTATTGTAGATGTATAATTCAATACGTTGTAAGAACGCTACCATGAATCATTCTTACCTTCAAAAATTGACTTAGACAGCAATGAAGAGAATGGTGAGAAGACTTGAGGTACTCAAACTTGAGACGCGAATAATCGCGAGTGGGATATTCAATCCTTTCACGCTCTCTGAATTTAACTCAGTGGAATAAGTTTATTGACCCCTTGATTACTGATTGAAATTAGCGTATACACGCTACGAATCAGCATATACGCTGATTTAAATCATGATCACGTGATCGATATACTTACAGCTGAAAAACCAGCGAAGAGAGTAGATTACGGCTCAAAATCAGACTTTCGATTTTGCAGTATTTTCCATTCTATTTAGTGCATGTAAACTCAAGTGCGAAGGACTGTGGCCCTGCGTTAGATCCGCCATAGCTTATTTCGGTGTTCTGACATCCGAAGACTGTTTTCTTATATTTTTCGAAAACATGGATTGGTCATATGAAAGACGACAGCGCCGCGGGTTGTCGACCCCCTGCTTGAGTATTAGTCGATTCAGTGGGGGGTTTGGTGGGCTGAGGTAAAACATACAAAGTAAAAATCTGCTGAGTGTCCCTATTACTGTGTCGGTGTTATATTCATATGCAGGCAACCAAATATCATCAGGTTCATGTTGGGACTGATATTTTGTCCGTGAAATTCGTGAGCGCATTCAGCGAGTACAGTAAGTACCCTTCCGGGGGTAGCTAGACAAGACTTGAGATAAAAAGTGGACACTGAGGTACCATGGTTATTGAAAAATACTGTCCTATTTGGTTTGTCTAACTGTCTGGCTGTCTCTTATTTAAGTAAATAGACCTACTCGGGTTGCAGTAGGAACATGTAAAACCTGCAGTCGCTGCCTAAAAGTTTGCTGGCGCTGCCTATCAGCCGGTTTCGGAAAGGCTGGTTGAAACTTCGGTTGAATTTGCCTTCAAATTAGTTCGAATGCCAGAGAACTCTCGGACATCTCGTGCTCGAACTCTTTTCCCCGAGGTCATCCATACATCACGTTCGAATGGAGTCATCAACAGAAGCGCCCACAGCAACCGCTCGAAAGCCGGTGCCCGGCCCGCGAAATCCTCTACTAATTATTCGAAAGTGCTCTTTCGCTCCTTATTGCCGGTCGCTCAATTTTGGTTTCTAATCAAGAAGCGTTCTGGTCGTGCTGCCGTGTAAGTTTCACTTGTTCCGTATGCAATTTTCTTCTTTCCGTACATATTCGGTTTATAATGAAAAACCTTCCGGATTTCTACGGTTTTCTGGATTCGCAGCCGATAATTAACTTTTACTCGATTTACATCATACGCGGTAAACGCCGTGTAAGTGCCCCACTCTTCCCTTTTTCTTACATCATGAGCACGACTGCAAATTACTGCAATTTGTCCGCGGTGGCAGCATCGGCGATCGTGAACGATTCCCGGGACTTTCTGTGTCAAAGTTGAAATCGTGGACGGTAGTACGCGGCGACGTGTGAACTAGTTTATTTTTCGATTTCGTTCGAATTGAAAAATGATTACTGTGAGGTTGTGGCTAGCCAAGCATCGAGGTGTACAAAAATCGGATACGGAATCGGTGTGAGTATTTCGAAAATGCAGAAAGACCGACAGTTCTGTTCGCTGTATAATTAGTAGGTTGATCGATCTCGAAAATGTTTCATTAACGGTTTTGCCGGTGATCATTTCATCGGTGAGCATTCTGATGCTGGCGTTGCAGCTTCATGATTTCAAATTTTCACGCCCCCGTAGTCCACTTACGCACACAAATACCAGCTAGAGGTAACTTAGCTAAATTAATTAGGATTTGGTTGTAACGTGATTATTTTGGTAACGGAGAGACGAAGATGAAGATGCTGGGAAAATGCGGAAGTAGATTAACTGGAATTCGTGAGTCGGGGTGTGGTTTGTTGAATCATAAAAACTAGACATTGATGTACAACACGGTTATTGGAGTTGTTCTCAGGTGTCTCGAACTAACGTCCATCCAAAATCATGCTGATGTGTGGTGGCGTACGATTAGTTCACCTGACAGATGAGGATGTGAAGTAGGACACAGAATTTTTAGAAACAGGAATTCATAAGGAGGACTGTACGATACATCAGTCAATTTCAGTGGTTTTGTGGGCTGATTCAATCCAACTAAACTTGGTTCGATAGACTGGGTGGTGTTACCAAGCGGATACAGAATTGTTGTATGTTTTTAGATTTGATAAAATATCACATCTGTTGATGAAAAGTCTGTGCTGGATTCACTTGAGGAGATACCGGCTTGGACCAGGGCAAACAAAAACGGTGTCGGGTGTAAAAGGGAAACATGCCGAGTAGAATTCCTGGAAATTTTACGAAAAAGTAAATAAGAAAGTTCTCACTTTCCTTATTTCGCTACTGGATTTTGCCAAAAATGCTGACTTGAAAATGACTGCCCCTCCCCGTAGGGCTAGCCCTGCGCCCGGCCGAGAAAAATCCTGAAAAAGAAAAAAAAAGTAGGGGAAGAAAGCATTGAGAAAGGAAAAAACAGTGATTTCTCCAGAAAATCAAGTGAAACTGGTTTTCAACTTTTTTCGTGTGGGGGGCAGTTTGATGATACTTGGTCTGGTTTTTTGTTTTATTTAGGTTGTTATTAATTATAATTGGTCAACGTTGGTTAAAGATTGTCTGGTCATGTTTGAATCTTAGTGGTATAATGTATGATTTAGTTTGTTTCTAGACTTCTTTGGTCACTTTCGACCAGATTGAGATCATTTTTGGTCGATTTCGGTTACAATTGATCTTTTTTGTTGCTCTGTTATTCGTTTTGGTTATTTTGTCATTCGGACGTTCTGAGTTTATTTTTAATATACTGCTGTGCTTGATACTTTTGGTGAATTTTTACCTGTGCTTATCAGATTTAGTTTATGGTCTTTTTTCATCATTTTTGATCATATTTGTTCGTATTTGCTCATTATTCGTCGATTTTGATTACTCTTTTTATTATTTTTACTATATCTTAATTTTAGTAAATTTCAGTGGCGATTTAACGGGACATTCCGCCTTGTCAACAACTACTGATGGAGCCTCGACTCAAGAAGATCGGATCTTCCAACGATCAAAATTTAAAATACCTACTGTGAAACCAAACTTCAGGGCAGAAGGGGCTTCTTGGAAAATCGTCTGATCTTTTTTTTTTTTCATCGCGTAAACTTCTCTTTAGGAGTCCTGCCACGAGCTTACGATTCTTTTTTGCACGCAAAAATGCCCCCAGTGGAATCGTTTGATCTTTTTTTTAGATCTACTGTCTTTTTTTCAGAGGTTCTGCCAGAATCGTGCGGTTTTTTTTACACCAAAAGGGCCTTAAGTAAAATCATCTAGTCTGTTTTGGGTTGTTTTTGACTTTTTTTTAGAAGTACCTACCAGAAGTATGTAGTTTTTTTTTTTTTTTTTGGAAATGGGGGACCTCAGCAGAATCGTCTTGACTTCTTATATTATTTTCTGTTTTGTGGATGGGGGAAGAGGGAGATGTGTTATTGGAATCGGTTTGACCTTATTCAAACACAAGATTCTTACCTGAAATTCGCTGCTGAAAATTTCTTTCAAATTTGTTCGCATTTGGTTTTTTCTGTTGATTGATAGTTTTTATTTAGCTCCTTGTTTGTTCAAACTTGGCCTTTTAATCGTTTTCTAAGTGTTTGGTGTACGTTGTGTTCGATACTTTTTAGTCAGTTTTGACCAAATTTGGTTACTTCCTGTTAGATTTGATCTTGAAGTAATTTTGTCCACGTACAGTTGGTATCACCAATTTTTGGTCGATTTTGATTATTCTTGATCGTTTTTGATCATGTTTTTATTCCTGATCATTCTTGGTCACGTTTATTGTAGGATATTTTTGGTAAATTTGGGACAAATTTGGTAGTTTTCAGTTGGTTTTGTACCAAGATCAGTTAAGATTAACACCGTTCACTTTCAGTTTTTGGCTATTCGGGGTCTTATTTGGTCAAATTTGTTTCTTTTTTATCAAGTTTTCTCTTACGTTATTTTTGTTTAGTTCAGGTCTGATTTGATCTTTTAGATTGGTCAATCTTGGCAGTTTTTAATGAGTTTTCGTTAATTTGATCAGATTTGATTTTCTCTAATTCTTGGTCGTTATTCAACTTTATCTTGATCTAGCTTATTATTTTTATTTAATATGGTGATGGGCAGATTTGACCGGCTTCAGGTAAAAGCCATTTCATGTCAATACTGTTGGTAAATTTTAGTCACGGATTATGTTTAGCTGCATTTTGTCAGATTTAATCATTATTGATCATTTCGGCTCTACTGTTCGATCCTGTTTCATTAATTTTGGCCAAATTTAATCGCTCCTAACCTAACCAAATCTTTTTTTGTCCACTTTTTTCGTGATGATGTATTCAGAATAACAAGTTACTTGCTGAAAAGTAACAACGTTTCTGAAAAAATAACAATATTGAAGGATTTTTGTACTAGTACTATTCGTTCGAAGTGGCGTTATTACCAACATCGATACGTTTGTATATTTCTCAAAATTCAGTTACTTACTTGATAAGATACTCAAAAACTGTTCATAAATTCCTGATCCTCATGAAATTTGCATCAAAAAATATTACTTTAATAATTTTTATCGGCAGAATTGAAATTACAATAATTTTCGAAAATTTCGTCAAAATTAAGATTGATGTATTTTTTGGTGTGGCATTTTCATTAAAATCGATCAATTGATCAAGAAATCATCCGGTCCGGTTAAGTTTTTGGCTTTTCTGTATCGACTTAGATAGTAGCATCCCCTGACACATTAGACTAATTTGTCATTCTAGAGAAGAGGGGCGATTTATAATAACTATTTCAGGATGCATTCCACCTCAATCCAATCATTGGCCAAAACTGGACTTTCTCGTCAAGTCAGGTCATCACAGGGGGTCTGCTCTTTTCTTCGCTGACAGTAGACGTATTAGCGCGTGTACCATCGATCGAATTCAAGGTCGGCGAAATAGCGTTGGTATACAGTGTAAAGAGCCAAGACGAAACGGGAAGCACTTCGGGTCAAGCGGAACATCCAGCAGTCCAGGCTTCGTAAGTGGAAGGACATTCGACCAAAGGCGAGTGGACCCGAGCGCTGATACACGACCTCGATGTGTGGGCAGGCAGGTCCAATGGGGAACTGAACTTTCATCTGACTCAAGTCCTGAGCGGCCACGATGTACTTACACCGAATTGTGATAGCACTGAGCCTCTCATATGCGCGTACTGTGATGGAAGGGCGAAGGACAACCTTTGACACACCCTATGATTCTATTCGAGTAACGGCGATCGATCCCGGCGGCAACACGAGAGATAGCGGCGGCGTGATCAGCGTCTCGCGCCGGACACTTTGGTTCTGGAAATGTTCAAGAATGGAAGCGGATGGAACCGGGTGTCGGCCTTTGTCTCAACCATCATGAAGAAGAAGATGCAGACAGAGTGGTCGAGATAGAGGGCTGACAGACGAAGCTCGGCCTACATCGGACACAACAACTCTATACCATCCTAGAGCTGCTGCAGCTGCTGTGGACCCCCTGGCAGGGCTCACCCCACCGTCACCACCTTCTTGCATCGCCACACGTACCAAGACCTGGTGGTGAGGGGTGAAGGAAGGTAGCGCCTCCGTCTGTGGTGCACCCGAATTCCAGGTTAATGCTGGGTGTACGTTGCCTCCGTCAGTAGGGTGTGTGCCATAGTGACCCAGGCAGGACAGCGCGAATCCGAAGCGGAGAGGCGAAAGTGGGGCTCGGGCCAGCCTCAGTGCACCTCTTTGATCAATGATACGATACTCGAAAGGGTAGTTTCCGGGGCTAGAGGTCGGTGACTGGGGAGCCGCTTTGGTATGCGTGCATCGCCATACGCTCCACCAAGTGAGGGGGTCTGTTCTACCAGGTGCCACACCATTTATCCGACGTCTACTTAGATTTACCCACCCACACCCTATAGTTACCCATTCTCCAGACGAAACCGAGAGTGCTCTCAGACTTCACTCTTGCCTTTCCACATCAGGGTACAAGTAGCACACAGATGAACAGTTACCATCTCGCCGCATTACAATAGTGTGCCAACCGGCGCCACTGCCAGCAACGAAACGTTTCTATGTATAACCCGCGCCATAAAAACAAAGAAAAATTGGACAGAAAAATATATGTACGCGTAATGTAATCGAAATTCAATTAGCGGAACCAATCGATTAGAACGGATGGATATGAATTGATGCAGCCGCGAGAAGATGTAATGGTCGGCTGCGGATAAAACGTTAAACGCTTTGTGGCCCAGTTGCGGACTGCTGCCACGACTGACCGTGCTCTGTCGGTCGATGATGAGCCCCGGCAATGGACCATAATGTTTACGTTTGCTCGATAAAATAATAACCTACTTTTTTCTCCTGTTTTTGCGCGTTCCAAACGAAACTGGAAACTGGTTCGTTCGATCGCGCGCGCATATAAATAATATAACGCTAACTGGTTTCGGACGTAAAAATGAATTAAAATATTCGCGCTCTGCCGTGTAATTAACGCACCGTGTGTTTATACTTTTCGGAAATGAGAATTATCGGTAACCAGTAACGAGCGGCGCGGAAATGAGCTGTTGTTTTACGACTTTTTGGGCCCAGCTTCCACAAAGCGTGCTTCGAATTTTTCGGAGGCGGGTGTTGCGACCTTTTGCACGATCGAAGAAGCCGAGCCGGCTTATTAATTCATCTTCGCCTCTCCGTACCGGAACTGTGCTGGGATAACGATGTCAGAGATTTATACAGATTCGAAATTTCGTTTGCCACGGTTGGGCACGAACGCCGCGGATGAACGGAGATCGGGGAACTGGCGTGCAGCGATGCACCTCTGCGATCAGGACATCTGCCCGTGTGCTTTATGACTTCTTGGCCGCGTACGCTTTGGATAGGTTAAGGTTCAAATGAAGAATGGCTGCTGTCTACACAACCAGCGGGACTGACTGCGAGACAGACGCTGATGCACGGATAGGCCACGCAGCCAATCGTCCCGTCTGAGAGAAAAGTTCAAATTGAAATCGACGCAAAAAAAGTTGACTGGGATCACATTCTAATGAATTAGGATAAGTCTATAGGTAGTCTCCTCCAGGGCCGGATTTACCATTCTCGCGCCTCTAGGCAGAATAAAAATAGCCTCCCCCCAGATTTTCGTGTTTTTTGTTTTTTTTTTAATACATAATACATAGATTTAAAAAAAGTGCCGAAAATCTGCCGCCCTAGGTAAGTGCCTATGCTGCCTATACATAAATGCGGCCCTGCTCCTATCCTGATGCAGGTCCAATTAGGGTAATTCCAGGATAGAGGGTGCGGTGTTACGGAGGGCAATTTGGCGTGCGTGCACCGCCATATGCCCCACCATCATCAATAGGTAGCAGTCTGAAGTAAATTAGCTCACTGTATTTTAAAAATCTGACCTCCGCCTCAACTTGAATCAACAGGGTTAATCTATTACCCCAAAACCCCGCTGGATAGAAAGTCAATCAACTCGAGAGATGTAACAATCAGCCAGCCAACTCGTGAGAGAAACGAAAAGGAAGAGAGACTGATAGATTGGCAGTCATTTTAATCATTTCTGTTATTTTTCTTCCTCTTTTCTCGTTTTTGCAACGTTAGATTTATACACGGTGTGAAATGAAGAAAATGCTTGAGGGCTCTCAGTTGAAAAAGACATCTGGAAAACGAGGTAAAAAAATGAAAGTAAGAAGGAAAAGTGGAAAGAATGAAGAAATAGCAAATTATAATACTTTTGCGGAAAATGGGTTTTCGTCAACGAGTGTGAGGCTGGACGCATGAGTTGACAAACACTCAGTTTTGCACAGATTTTTTTCTACAAACGTACAGAGTCCACCAAAAATGACCCGCATTTCGAAAATTTTACATGGCAACACTGATGTCAAAACTGTTTTGTTTTTGGTGTATTCGATATGTGAGAAGGGAAGATTTTTGGGAATGAAAAAAAGTTTGCCAAATGGCTTCTTGTAGGGGCGAAACTAAAGAGGGTGTAGGTTGACCCCCCTCCCCTCCGTAATATTTCGGCAGTCGGCAAATTTTGAAACTGTTCGTTTGAATTTTTCATTTTTTATGAATGTTTGTTTGTTTTATTTTATTTTTTCATTTAATAAATCGGCAAATTTTTAATTTAAAAAAAATTTTGTCTATGAATTTTTAGTTTTTTTGCCAGCAAGTTTTTCTTTTCCACCTCCCCAAAAGTGAAAGTCGAATTTCGTCTCTGAAAATGGAGTACCCTGGACTCCTGTTAGAGACTAGCCAGTCAAAAGCCGAAGGTTTCAAGTTAAGTATCAAACGTTATATATCTGAAAGGTTGAAACAAAGGTGAAATGTGGAAGACATTTCGAAAATCTGAAAGTCGGTAGCAAATGCTGAATTCCGAATTTCAATGACTGTTTTGCTTTTACTAGATTCTCTGTCTGACCTAGAGCCTGAAATTTGAGAAACTTGAACATTTTATTAAAATCTGAATGTTGAAAGAAAAATACTTATTTTCCAATGTCACAAAAACTGAATCCGCTAGCAGATATTTTATTGTTTAATTTACGGGCTTTGGTCCTGGTGAATATAGGAGAGAAATTTAGTCTAGAATAAAAGTCAAAACTCCATGTGTTTTTCACATAAGAATGAAAGGGAGCTCGTGGCACGGATTTCCGTAATCCGATTAACCTGAAAAAAACTTTTTGTTTTTATTGATTATATTAGAACCAATTTCTGAAACGAATCAGAGGAAATTCAGAAAAAAAGGTCACCAAAAGTAAATAACGACCACCTTAATGTGTAAAGGATGTTGTGTGTTCCTCTCAAATATTCCCAACATCCTTCCAGCTTACCCTCCCAGACTAGGGTATGTTCATGTGCGCAAATGTGAGTGCTTGGGGGATAAAGTTCCTGTCTACATTTGCAGGGACAAAACTACGGGAGGGGAGGGGGTGAAGCACCCCATTAATTTGACGCTCGAAAATTTTGAAACTGTTCATTTGAATGTTTCATTTTCCAATAACGTTTATTTTTTATTTTATTTTTTTTTTCATCTAAACAATACCTATTTTGATTAAAAAATCGGCGAATTTAAAAAAAAAATTAAAAATTTTGTCGGCGAATTTCCAGTTTTTAAAAAATATTTGTTAGCAAATTTTCCTTCGCCACCCCCAAACTGAAAGTCAAGTTTCGTCTCTGACTCCTTGATCACAAGAAAAACGTTCATTTATAGTAAAGATGTTTTTATAAGAAGTAAGGATTCGTATATTCGAACAATACGCGAGTTCCGCAAAGAATTCAATTTGAGGCCGAAAGATCTAGTCCCAGATCAAAAACCGTGACATCGAAACTTCGTAGTCCAGGATATGTCACGGTTTTTCGATCAGAACCAGAGTTTGAAAGTGAAATAATAAAACTTCGACTCTCTGATTTCACTTTGGATTTTGAAAAATAAAACCTCGACTTTCGGCTTTCAATTTTTCCATTTTATTTTTGATTTCACTTTCAACTTAAAATTTTCGCTTTCAACTTAAAATTTTCGCTTTCAACTTTTCTATTTTTTCTATTTCACTTCAAACATAAAACTTTCGATTTTTTCCAAAAAAGAAAAAGAAATCTTCAGCTTTCAACATTCAGCTTTTCACTTTCAATTTTCAAATTAACTTTCTAGGAATCAAATTCATTTTCAGCTTAAAGCTTTCAACTTTCAAATAACTTTGAAACCCTGTCAGGAACTGGAATTTTCGGCTTCAAATTAAATTCTGTGCGGAACTTACGTCTTGTTCGAATCTATGAATTGTTATTTTTAAAAAACATCTCAACCGTAACTGAAAGTTTTTCTTGTGACAAAACTTTTTTTACTCACGAAAACTTTCTGTTCTCAGTTATCAAGTGCACTAAAGACAAAACAGTTTTAACATCAGTGTTGCCATGTATAAATTTTCGAAATTTGGGAGTTATTTCTGGCGGACCTTGTACGAAAAAAAGCGATCCGCATGTTTTTTTTTTTTTTTTTTTTTTTTTTTTACGTGATCAAAACGTTATTTTCTAGTCGGAAAGCACACGAAGAATCGCGTTCTCGGTGCATGTGTAGGAAAAAATGAATTTTTTGGAAGTTTCTGAATATTTTTCTCAAATTTCTCGTTTCGAAAGAGGCGTGCCTAGGTCTAGAGGCGTTTTAATTAGCTTCAAACCAATCTTGAAAATGTAGATCGGTAACAATTTCTATCATTTCTTTCATTCTTGTTCCTTCTCCTATTTTTGGAGTTTGAAACTTACGTAAGGAATGAAATGAAGCAGACACGGAAGCGCTCATTTGAAAAAAAAAAGAACAGAAAAGGCGCCCGGAAGAAAAATTAAGGAAAAAAATAATAGAAAAAGATGATATAAAAAAATACAAGAAAATAATGAGAAAACATTTTTTTTTTAGTTTTCTGATGAATTTCCCCAGGCCACACCCCTTCCTAAATTTGTCACCGGAGTTGAAAAGTCGTAACTATGTCCTCGAGGAACTTTATTTAGTCTGAAATCAGTCTGGAAAACCTGAGTTCTAAACAAATTTACAAAAACCTGAAGGAGCCTTTGACCAATATAAACAAATTTACAAAAACCTGAAGGAGCCTTTGACCAATATAGACGAATCTTAAGAAGTTTTGGTTACATATTGAAGAGTCTTACTGAAATCTGGAAGTCATGAAAAGTAGTCGATGAAGGTGAAACAGTCTTCACAAATCTTAAACACGTTTGGAAAAGCCGTGTACAGTCTTCTCGAAACAATTATTGTTCTGATAAGTTAGCCAAATAAACTTCATCTCTGGGCGAGTTGAAGAATGTTGATCAAATATCAACGAATTTTGATAAGTTCGGGAATGTCCTCCGAAGTCTTGAACACTTAGCAAGCACTAAGAAAGAACCTTAGGCCTTAGTCTTCAATTAAAGTGAAAAGATATAAATAGTTTTAAGGAATCTTGTTCAAGTCTGGGAGAGTTATAAAGAGTTGTAAATAAGTTTTGAGCCGTCTTAGCGAATCTTAATTAAGTTTGGGAGCCCAATGGGGTCCTGAATACTCAAGTTTGTGAGAGCTTTGGAGATTCTTGAATTAGCATTGAAGAGTTTCAACCAGATTTAAGAACTGCACCATGGGTATAGCAACGAAAATAGGGATAGGGCAGTAGTTCTCCTCAAAACTCCAGTTTGCTCCCTCTCCTCAAAGATGAGCGGTTCAGCAATGTAAAAATTAGAGTGATAGTTATCGAAAGCAGATCGGAAATTGGCAATATCTAAAGTGTTGACTTCTTTTTTATTTCGCTTGTCAATTCCTAAAATGTTAATGAACCAATTTCGTTTGCTCCAAGCATTTTTCGTTGCATTTAAGAGAAAAGAATTGAATAATACGTGAGGAACGCTCAATATTTTTCAAAAACTATTCAATTTCCATAATGTTACGACTTGCCCCTCCCAGAAGCCCATAGCGTTGGGGAAGTGGAGAAATGAGGGCATTGGCCCTCTGAGCCGACGGTTTGCCTTCCTCTGTAGCAGTAAGGTTAAGAGGAGGAAACTGTCCGGGTCAATGTGTGGGGGAAGAGGTGCAACACCTCCTCATTCATGAAATAATACTCAAAAGTCGGAAAGTTTCGGCACTCCGTTGGGAAAAGTAGAGAGATCTTTCTTTCTTTGCGTATAAAATTTTGTATTATTTCAGTCAGTATTTAAAAAACAACTGGGAAATTCTGAAACTCCGTTGCGAAAATTGAGAAGATGAGCAGCCATTTTTGGCTGGTCGACTGAAATTTGTAACATTTTAGTTAATTTTTAATCCCCTTTTTTTCAAGAACACGTTCTTGGCGCGATTTATAAATCGTCTTTCATTGAATGATTTAGGTGCACTTTAAGACAGTAGAAAGGCATAAGCGCAAATAGTTGACCTGAAATAGAAGGGCTGAAGGAGGCTCCCGTACATCATAATAATGCTGATAATTCTTGCACTCGTTTAGTTTTTCGGTTTTTTGGGAGGACTTTGCAAGGATTTTGGGGGAGGCTAAGGTTCCCCATGTGGCAAAATTCCTCACTTGAGGCAACGGTTCATAGACATAAAATCGCGTCAGATCTACCAACTTTGAGATAACCCTTGCGTTGTGATTGAAAATAGGGACGTATCTCGTTCATGTTTTTTTATATATCGAGGTCATGTGACCAATCATTCATCAATCAGGGTGGATTTGGAGGAATAAAGGAACAAAAACCAACCGAGTTCGACATATAAGCCTATTTCCATGAATAGTGAAAGCAAATCATCAGTGCAACGCGTTGATTAATCCGGCATGAATAGCATCTTGTTGAATCTGACCGATAACTTGGTTTGGTGGGGCGTATAGCGATGCACGCATGTCAAAGTGGCTCCCCAGACACCACACCCCGGCCTCGGAAAATACCCTTTCGAGTATCGCATCAGTGGCCAGAGGGACGCTTTGAGGCTGGTCCGAGCTCCCATTTCGTCGTTCCACTGCCGGTGCCTGCTGCCCTGCCAGAGCTACCATGGGAGCCCCTACTGACCAAGGTTAACGACCACCCAGCGCTAACCTGGAACTCGGGTGCACCACGGCCGGACACTCTTCCTCTCCACTCACCCCTCACCTCCTCGTATTGGTACATGTGGCGACGCTGACTAATAACTTATACACGGGATTGTGGAATACAAAAGACAGAATAAAGACTTGGACGTGTTAAAAGCTCGGATTTGGTAAGAATAATTGTTTGTACGCTTCTGCAGTAGAATAGTGAACAGATGGATCAACAATGAAGCAAATATGAATGAAGTCGTGAATACATGTAACAGTATCCTCAGTTTCTTCTGCCTAATAACTGACATTTTTCGCAGGCTGCTAAAGGTTCTTACCTCAGAATAATGTGGTTTTGCCAGTATTTCAACTGCATCAAGGCATTTTTTAAATGCATAGGTCCAGGCTGACCTACCTGACCTACTTCCCTGAATACTTTTTTTCAAAATACAATGCAATGCAATGTCATTATTTGAATATTTTAAGATTGTAATCGAAGCTAAAAGTGGAATAATATGAAATATCTTTCATTCGCTGACCGAAACGCAAATATTTACACAAATATTTTCGCCGGTCCACAAACAATGCTCATATTTTCTGGCTATAAGAACAATAAATACCTCCATCATGTCATCGTCAGGTCTTCAGTTGTTGTAATCTTGGCGAGTCTTTGATTTCGTTAAGCATGTGACATTACGTATGATACGGTGCTGTGAACTTACACGGGAAATTCTTTCATACAATGCAAGCTTGCCATATCTCGTGTGTTCAGTTTAAAACATGCACTTCATCGTTAATTTACAATAACGGTTTGAGAAACAGAATTTTCCCATTTTTGAATTTTTGTGTTAATTTATTGCTAATTTGTTGATTTGTCATTTAGTTCTGCAAATCCTCACGAGTTACTTGGAATTTGAAATCTAATTCGCAGTTTCATATTCCACTACATGCAGGATGCACCTGCAAACTGCAGTGAAAAACCAGCAGCTCTGTATTTTGATTAAATCGAGAGAACAAGTCGTTATTCCTCCGTACCTGTCTTCATGTCGGAATTCCCAAATGAACGCTGCTCTGGCGTAATTTTAAATGAACGTGGCTCTGTCGTAATTTTATTGGTGATTACTGATAAGAAGATAATGCTTAATGATGATTAATATGTACAGAGTTAATGGTCATGGCCATTGGCCGTGATTAAGACAGTGAATAGCGGTTTTTTCAAAAAGTGCTACCACATTCTTGTTTTGTTATTCCATCAAGCGAACGGAGTTAGTTTGACAGATCAATCCGGCGGATTATTTGCGGCGCTGATAGCTATTTTGTTTTCTGCATTTTTACTTGTATGGGAAGATGGTTCGCATAATCTAGCCGCGGGCTCAGTTCCCAGTGCCGGAACACTGGTGAGTAGGTTTCATCTCTCTCCCCCCAACATCTTAGCGAACAGAGCGATCACAGTACCAATCGAAGTGGATAGATTAGCGTTCTCTGCAGTCTCTCGACAGTTCTCAGGAACAAGGCATTGTACTCACAAACACACGTTTATCTGTAGTATCTGAAGATTTGGTACTGTGTTGTACGTGACTCGTGGGTCGCTTACTAAAAATTGTGAGACACATGACTAGTAATGATTCACATATCCATTTATATGTCTTCATCACACAGTAATTCTGTAGAGTAATGCAACAAACTGCGGCGAAAGCAATGGCTATCTCGGTTAATCTGGTATAAAAGTTAAGACTAAAAATCGCACGGTCATTGTGCCCTAGCATGGGGTGAAATGGGTTGAGGAGGATGAGGAGAAACCCGGAGAAATTAGAAAAACTACTTATTGGAAAAGTTAAAAGCTAAATAAGAGAAGTAGATCATCTCAGTGGTAGAGTGATGCAATACAAAAGGCCTTCCAAGGAAAGTTGTTTTGTGTTGTAGTAGGGAAGACAGAAGAATATGCTTCATGGAAAGCAGAAGGGCGACCGACTAGAGTCGCAATAATCGACGTAGGTAATGCATCTTCAGAAGATCTAGTGATAGCTCCGTGGATCTATAGATCCGTTGAATCAATACATCTACAGACCTACAGATTTGTCGATTGTCGATCTGTGGAAATCAACTGAGAGGTAGGTCTGTAGGATATGGATCTGTAGATTCCTTAGATTAGTAGATCTGCATAGATCATAGATCAGCAGATCACTTTACAGATAGGTCTGTGGATCCATTGGGAATATACATTAGAGTTGCTGACATCTGGTAGGGAAACTAGTGAGATGCTGCGGAAATGGGATAAACTCATTTGCTCCAATAAGGAACGTTTAAGCACATTTGATACTTTTAAAATTTCTGAAAAATTAAACGTTGTTGGGTCTACAAATTTGTTGAAACTGCCTTTAATTACAAATTGGAATGATTTTCAAAACTAAATTGTCACTGGAACATTTGTACAGCGAGACTGATCTTTTCTCCCCGTGTGAAAGAATATAAGCTTCCGATATTTGCTCCGTTTTCAATTATTTTATGTGTGTTAGTGTTAATGAGTAGAATACAGATCTGGAAATCGGTAGATCTGTAGAAGATTGACTTGGTTTTCTTCATGAGATTTAGGATAAATTACCTATAGGGACGTACCGATAGGGAGGGAAGCACCCCCTCCCCCGTAGAAATTTTTCACTCAGCAGTTGGGAAAATCCAACAAGTTAATTTTTTTTTTGCTTTGATACTTGGGAATTGAGTTGAGAAGTTGGGAAAACCCAACAAGTCAAAAGGTTTTTCTTCTTTTGCATTGATCTTGGAACTTTTGAGTAAAATCAGTTGGAAAAATCCAACAGGTAAAATTTTTTTTTTGCTTTGATACTTGGGAATCCTGAGTTGAGTCAGTTGGTACTTTCACGATCCTCTCCCTCCCCCCCAGGCAAAACTCTTCGGTACGTCCCTGATCACCTATTGAAGTGAATGAATTACAACCGGTATTGATGGGCACCATCAGATTTCCTTTTCCCCTGCTGATAACGAGACAATCTTAAAGGGCAGTATAAAGATCGATTCCCGGGAGAAAAACAAGATTTTTGAAGAAGTAATGCAGACCTTGGACGTTCAAGGACATGCAAATGTCCAATTGTTTTCTTCCCCTTCTCCTTGGCTGTGTCTGTGCTAGTACTGCAGTGTTGTAATACTGCATTTATACCCGAAAATGATTAGGCTAGGGAAAAACTGCTGATAATTATTGTTGAAACAGATGCGTACGTGAAACACTTACCTTGCAGCTGCACTAGAGGAAATAACAGCCATAAAATGTCCAGGAGTATTGTTCTCACTCCCAGCATTGTCTCTTCCGCGGAATCATGGCGCTAACCCTGCAACAGAAAAATAAAAATCATTATGTAACTCGAGCGACAAAGAAAAAATCATTTATAAATATTTGTAAAAACGAAAAAAATATTACCACCAGTTTATAAGTACAAAATATTTGGAATATTCGAGTAAAGATTAAAAATAATAATCAGGCCCGTATTTAGGCATGGGCTGAAGGGGCTTTAGCCCAAGGTGGCAGATTTTCAGAGGCTGCCCGGGGCGGCAAACAAAAGACGATTTTTTAAAGCGTCTCGAAAAGTGTAAAACGATAAATGGGTTATTCTTCGAAAATGTTGATATTTCTGTCCCCAGCAGTTAACTCACAAGCTATTAATGATACGGCCATTTTGTTGTTGTTGTTGTTTTTTGTTTTTTTCGTTGATAGACATGACTCAGTTCTATGTACTTTTTCAAACTTTCAGAAGAAAATTTGATCCACTTTTAAAGGGTCAAAATTGGACTAAATATGCTCAAATGTCCGTCGGCATGGCTGTCCCTCGAACGATTTTCATTATTTTTTTTTCCCCTGAATTTTCAAGCTGTATATTAGAACAAGCTGACAACGTTATGCTACTTTAAATGGATGAAGGAATCACAAGGTAACACTGAAATCGCATCTTCATTGGTGAGAATCAGTATGGCCAGCTTTGAAAATTGTCCCTCGATTTTTTGTCCATCGGCATGGCTTTTTGTCAGCCAATCTCATAACAGACATTTCAATATTTCTTCGTCGCAATTAATGGTCAAATTGTATATTCTTATCAGAGCAATACGGTCCGCATATCAAATCCCGTTTTTTTGTGACGAGACTCGTGCATTCGCATATTATTGTCTAAAATTAGGAGTTGAAAAAGTGTGACCTTCAGCATGGTCATCTCTATGCAACGATAGACGTTCATCATCCAAAAATAATTACGTCTATGGGTTAGTATGTTTTTACCCATATAATTTTTTGTTTTGGAACCTACTAGTCGACGGCAGAACACTTTTTATTCGCAATTGTCTTTCGGCATGGACTTTTTCATGTGTCCTTCGGCATGGCATTCATTATTTTGATGGCTATGCCAAAACACAGAATCCCCTCACTGTCGGACCAATCTTACCAATATGTTATACAGAACACCTCTTAACGACTCTCATCGAAAAAAGTTTGAACAGCCTCTACTTTTCTCCATGAAAAAACATACCTGAAATATCGACCTTTTTGAAGAATGACCAAAATGAAGTAGACTTTGCAGATTTACGTTTGACTAAAAAAAATAAAAAATAAAAAATTGACGAATACGAGTGCTGAATGATTTTATACTTTGAGACCTGCTAAGCCCCACCCGCTTGAAAAAAAGAGCAAAATTTACGGAGAAAAGGCGCACAGAATTTCATAGCCCAAAGGCGGACAAAAGCTAAGTGCGGCCTTGATAATAATAAAATAATGAGAACATGCAGAACTGCGAAGTCTTGTAGCAAGTCCAAATGACTTCGGGTGTTCTAAATTACCAGTGTATTCGGGTACTAGGGCTATACTTTTTGCGTATCGTGCGTAGCTCGTCATGGAGAGGACGAACGAAATTAAAAAAAAAAAAAGTTGTATAAAAGTAGGTGATTTGTTATCTGTGTCCATCGTCGTGTTCCGTTGACACCCCGACATACTGATGTTCGTGACATGACAGACGCTGCTCTGTAGCTGTTAAAGGTGAACGTTTTAACCTGGAGCAGGCAATTAGAATAACAAAAATATGATGTACGAAGTGTACACAGAACGTGACAATGGAACAAGCGTGTCTAGCAACCAAACTGAGAAAAAGTAATGATACAGTAAAGGAAAGTAGTGCACGTGGTATAAGGCAGAATATGCCACATGTGGCCTTATAGTACAGTCCTCGCTGTGGCCACTTCCAAAATAAATGCTCCCAAAGAATCCTGTAAGAGAAGGAATCCGTAGTACTCGACAAGTGTTGCCACGTTTTTGACTCTCCACCGACTCTGTGTACCCACTTCCTCATGATTGTTACAGCGCTTTCATTTGAAAAATTGCCAAAATAGGATCTCTTGGTGGCCTCATTGGTGCATCTGTACTATAAGATTTGCCCAGGTGATAACTTGCTATTTCGAGCTGGCTCCCTCAGGGGGATGCTGCGTTCTTAGCGATCAGTAATAATCACGAACTCCACTTCTATAGCCACGTTTCTTCAACTGTTCAGATTATCCATATCCACTGCAACTTTTTGCAGCTTATGCCCGTATAACTTGTGGTCTACCACCGCATGTCTTCATTTCAAGTTCTTCTGCTGGGACTTCGACGACAGCTAATGTCTGTAGGTGTCCAAGGTCGATACAGTTGCCATTCGCAGCGTTCCTTTGAGTCCCTGTAATCACTAATCGACCACCCTGTTGCCGCCGTTCGAATCAGCACGATCACGATCAAATGCCCGGATAATTGCCATTCACCGGACATGATCGAAACCAGAACACGACTGTGTGAGCCGTCGACGACGTTCATGCCGTTTATCGCTTCCAGGCAGGGCTGGCTGAGAAGGCTCCGCGGCTCCACTCCGCTGTTCCGTTGTTTCATTACGCCGATAGATAAACTATCGCTGGAAATGGACGGCAACCGGCAAATTATTATAATTAGCGTTTGCTAGAAAGTATATAGTAACTTAGCAGTGTTTTCTTAAAAACCTCTGCGGTAGAATGCGCGTGGCACGCGTGAGCACTATGGCAAGATGGTAACCTGATTTTTTTTTCCCGAACTGCCCGTTTGTGGTAATTAATGCGGTAACGGATCTGGCCGCCAATCTGAGATGAGCGTTACGGATAAGCGCGGTTCGCGCTGTACTCAGACACTGTAATACGAAAAATTAACGTCGATTATGGTGGTAACAGGAAAGGTGAAATATGTTTGCGAAAGCTGTATGTACGATTTTGTATCGGGTGTAAATTCTGGACTTCTGGTAGGCCTGCTGTTGTGCCGTCACCGATGCGTGTGAAAAATAGTGTAAGAGTGTGCTCGTTATTAAAATGCATTGGATCTAGAAGGGGAAGACGAATTCAGCGTTACGAAAAGAGATAACATGAAATCGTCTTCATCCGCACCCGGGCGTATGTGATATGATCGAAGGAATCGAGAAAGCTTATCGCCGTGTATAGCATAAGCTTCGGAGTAACTCCAGAATTCGGTGCTGGAAAACTTCTGATGAAGGATCTTTATGTGGAAGCTGATGGCGAAGGTTCGCATGAAAATTGTTCAGTGTAAGTTCTCCGGGTATGAAACGCCGTTTTATAGAAAGAGAATACTGAACTGTCTGCAACTCTATGTGAAGAATGGTCCTCTCAGAGATTTAATTCTAATGAAACTTATGAAAAAGGATCATTAAGGTATGTTCCGGTGAACTATCTGCAGGTTTCAGGAGCCATGTTTACCGAAACGACTTCAGCCACTCTAATTCATGACTTCGAAGGTCCTAAGTCATCAAGAGCATTTCTCTACGAAGGCTGGGTCATAAGTCGAAAGACGAACTTTCAGATCAACTGCAGCTGAACGTCTATATCTGCCTATCTGTTTCTTTGTTTACTGTACATTGATACATGTACAATTGAGGACCTCGCCTTTTAGCTGCTATGTAACTCAATCTCATCGGAGATACTTGCTTCGCTTGTATTGGTTTTATAAGGTTCCGTACTGTGCAAGTCTCTTTTTCTGTCTGAGTATTTGTCTATCGAACTGACCACTCATTGGTTGTCTCTCTGATTGATTGACTGATTTCCTGATTCTTTGGTTCGTATGACAGGGTGTCTACAAGGTCAGGAAATCAGGAAAAGTCAGAATTTTTGAAAGTAGGTCAAAAAGTCAGGAAAACGTCAGAAAATTTCGAAAAATGTATTGAAAGGTTAGGGAAAAATTAATAAATTACCATCCAATGGAAGATTCTGTAGGAAATCTCTAATATGAATAAATGAGAATTAAGAAATAATATTGTATGGACGTAATGAATTCATACTGGAAACCTTGTTTTCCTCTTTGCACAACTCAATTCGCGCAACATAACAGTCTTATGTCAGAGCGGCAAATCCTTCAGGTACGAAAAAGGAGGTTAGGAAAAAGTAAAGGAAAAACTGAAGAGTCTGCAGACACGTGTATGACTGTCTGTTCTACAACTGGCTTAATATCACAAGGGTTTTTTGACGGTAGACGGGAACAAGACCCAGAAATAACAAGAAGCTACTGAATCTGATCAAATCTTACCAAAAATGACTGAGAATAACCAAATATGTATAAACATAATCAAAAACGACCAAGCACGACGAAAACCGATCAAAAACCACCAAACTTGGTCGAAGACGACCAAATCTGACCTAATCAGATAAAAAGATATAAAAACTAAAGTCAATCAATAAGGAATGCACTAAAGCGTTTTTTGTTGTTATTGTTTTTGTGAGGGGGGAGGGGGTAATTTTACCTACTGAAAACTCGACTTTGTCAACTGACGAAAATGTTTCAGAGTTTCAGATTGACAAGAAAAAAAAAGTTAAATGTCAACACCTGAAATTTTGCCCACTAAAGATCAAGTTCACTAATTTGCCTGCTCTGGAAGACGTTTGAGGGAGCCTCCCCCATTGGTAACTCCCTCTTTTCTAATTTCACTCTCAACCAGAGCCGTATAACCAATGCTTAACGTTCAAACGTTACATAAACTAACCAAAAATAACCTAGCTACCCAAAACATGATCAAGAATGACCGACAGTGGGGTAGCGGGAGGGGGGAGGCACCTGAAATTGGATGTAAAATGTGCAAAACTGAGCAACTTTTCGCCTTGAAACACGTTTTTTCGAAAAATTTTTGCTCGAATAATAATGCTACCTTTATTTTTGTAAAATAGTCCTTTAACATCGGCGATTTTTAAAAAATACCTCAATTTTCGACTTTTTCTCCCTTGAAAATCTCACTCCCCTCCCCCCATCCTGGCTACGCCGCTGATGACCGACAACTATCAAAACCCAGCTACAATGAGCAAACACTGCTTGTTGTAGCCAAAATTAATAACTTGGTTTGAGAAATACAAACCTGACCAATTATATTCAATATCGACCAAATCGGTTCAGAAATGACCAAAATTGAACAGAAATAACCTGCAGAAAAAATTATAAATGATGACCAAAATCCTTAAAAGATGAGTAAATCCAACGAAATCTGGCTAAGACTGGCTGAAAAAAATCGGAACTAAATATAATTTTTTTTAAATCCAGTATACCTGACCAAAATTGACTAAAACACCGCAAAAGGCCAAATCGGACCGAAGCTGGATAAAATAGAAAATTATTCTTTATTGTCGCCTATTGAACAAGCTAAACGTGAGAGAAAGTCTTCATCGTATTTAAAAGTTTCACATAAATCACAATTTTTAATTGTTTTCCTAATTCATCTGTCCTTATCTCGGAAAACCAGCTTCTGACTCTAAAGTGGGCTATACGTGAATTTCTCCTAATCGTCTATTTATAATTATCGAACGGCCTTCTATAAATCTTGCATTAGTACATTTGATACGTGTATGGTCACCTCTCCAACGACACTTTCGTACTGGAGAAGTGCTTTAATTTGAGATCTGTGGAATAAAATTCAAACTATGAAATTAAGAACTACAGACTATGTGGTACAGTTACGAGCCTCCAGATTTTAAGGAAGGTGGGGTCAAGGGCGTCGCTAGTGGGTGCTTCTTGGAGGTTACAAATTACTTTACTACAAATAAAATCATATTATTTTCTAGAACAGGGTTTTGCCACCCAAGAAAAAAATCTAGCGAAATTCATTTGGATAGGAGGATATGTGCTACAGAAGTATTCTGGATTACAACGCGTTCCTCACGCGCTCACGTAACGTCATCAGGAGATCAGGACACGTTCACTTCACACGCCCAGGAGGGAAGGAGCCAAAATCGTCAGTAAACTGATGACGAGTATCTACACTGCATGCAGATATATTGGTTCATGGATATGTCCTACAGCAATTAATTGGCTGCAAAGATCAAGATTAATGAGCCCATGGCTAGCAGGAAATACCCTAATTAAAAAATTTCCATAGAAATCTTTATTAACAACACGGCGTGTCGGAGGGGGGGAGGGGGGTTAATCGGCTGCAGATTACAGTTGCACAGCAAAAATTCAGGAGCAAGTGGCTGGAAGAATGTCGAGGGGAAGCGTAACGTTTAGAACCAAGTATACTCACGTCAGTAATATGACGTCATAGTAACAGGACGGAGACTGCAGACTGCAGCCGCGCAGCAAAGATCAAGATCAATGAGCTCATGGCTAGACGGAATACGCACAACTGAACTGAACTGTGACCTGAACTGGAATCATGTTTCATGCCGGTCGGAAATAGGATGGAAGGCCAGTCAATAAACTTATAATCCATGTCAATAAGATACAGCAAACATAACAATGAACCATTAGGGACAGGGGCGCAACCAGAACTTCTTTTTTGTTGGGGGCTAGAATTTAGGGGAAAAAAAAAAAACTTGGGCAGGGGTGAAAGCTCGATTTGGTACCTTATATTACCTACCTATTTTCATGAGCTGTGAATTTGTATGAACCTACAACGCAACATAACCGCATCAGGCCATCGGAATCTTTTTTTTTCTTTCGTTTCAAACTTGATTTTAAAAATTTCGAAGAATTTTTAGGGGTTATAGCCGCTTAGCCCCCTCCTTAGTTGGGCCCTTGATTAGGAACGATCCAGGTCAACCAGAAAAATGAGCAGACTCAATCAAGTCTGGCCAGAAGGAAGATTACAATTGACCAAATCTGTCGACACACGACCAAATTTGACTAGAAACGACTAAATTAGCTCAAAATTGATTAAAAGTTATGGAACACAATGTACACCAAACATGGCCAAGTAGAGCCATATGTGACCCAAAATAAACGCAAATAACCAAACAAAGTGAAGTAAGCAAAAGCGGCCTGAAATGTTCTATAACGAACGAACCTGATCATCAAGAACGATTAAACTTGGTCAAAATCAACGAAGAATGATGACACAGGATGTAAATCTAAACATGATCAAAAATAATTTAATGCGACTAGTAATAGATAAAAATAACCAAACATGATTCACAGCAAAAAATGATCAAAATGGACCTAAAATAACTAAATTTCTCCATAATCGACCAACAGTGGCGTTGGACGGGGGGGGGGGGGGTATAAATAGTGGCGTAGCCAACCTAGTGTTCGAGACGGTCTGGTCTTGACCAAAGGAGGAGAGGGTGTTAAAAGGGATGCTAAAATTGGAAAAACCTTTATCCCTGGCTACGCCACTGGGTATAAGGGTATACAGTGTACTCTCTTTCCTCCAGTAAAAAGAAGTTAAAAGGGTTCTAAATATCATTTGCAAACCAACAAAACAACAGGAAAATGAAAAAAAATGAAAAAACTTGTCAGACAGTTGACAAAAGGTAGTTTGAACAATCTCAAAGACTAGATTTTCTTTTTGTCAGCTTCGCGTCTAGAAATTAGTAGAAATTAGGGATGAAAACTTTCTTTTATACAACTCCCCCCCCCTAATCTTTTGACGCACCATTGCTGACAAATCTGACTTGGCAAACATCAACTAAATATGAGACCTCATTGTCTACCAAACATGATTAAATGTAACCAAATTCGGTCAAAAATAACCAAAAACGACGAAATACGACCTATGACTAAAAATTACATAAATTGTCTTGAAATGACCAAATTTTTCCAAAAGTAGTCTCGTACGATCAGAAACGGCCAAACGTGATAACAATTGGCCAAAATAAAATCTACAGAAGAGATGATAATCGATCGAATCTGTCCAAAAACGCCTAAATCTGGTCAAAATTGCCCCGAAATAATAAGACACAGTGTAACCCAAGTAAGATGAAGAACAGCCATACAATCAGATTTAATCACTTGAGACCACAAGCGACCAAACATGGTCAAAATAACCGACCGTGGCCCGAAACGACCAAATATGGTCAAAACTGATCAGAACTGAACAAACACAAACATCACCCAAAATAGCCAAATTTATCAAAAAACGATCAAATCGAACCAAAATTAACTACACAGACTAAAAATAACCGACATCTAACACAAAGCTGACCGGGGTCAGTCATTTGAAAGTGATACTCTTCCCTCTCATGAACATATTTAGTCCGAATTTTTCGAAGAAATCGCATCTAGTTTCCGTTTTCTCTTCTCTCTTTCTTTTCTCTTTCGCCCGACTCGCACCTTGTTTTTTCAGACGTCCCTTCCAGGAGAATTCACAAGGTCGTAGCCCCTTCAAATCTGCTCTAGCAATAAGTATACGCATACCAGCAAACTCACTGTCCACTACGACGGACGTACTTCAGACTCAGCACAGAAAGCGAAAAATTGGTGATCTAACGAGCGGATGGCCTAATCTTGCAATATTTATTTGTGACATCCATCGTCCGGTCTAGAAAACCCTCGATAATTACAGATTAGAGATGGTATCGCAGAACCTATGACTTTCTCTAAAATTTGAAGTCTGCCTCAGCTTCTATGGTAGATACAACGTTCACGTCTTCGTAAGTGATGCCGGAATAACTAATAGATCACTCCCGACTCATTAAATGCTGCAACCGAAATGGAAAAAGCGCTGTTAAACTACTTCAAATTTCCCAGTACCCACCCCACAAACTTCTTGCATCAAGTACATATATTACGATCTTCCGCGAAGAACTTGAAAATCGGTCCTTGCAAAATTGTCAGAATACCCAAAGAATCTGCAACCAAAACGGTCCTCGTAAAATCGTCAACATATATGCGAAGAACGAGCAACCTCGCCGGAAATAAAAACCTGGACTCCGAGTATTCACAAACGAAGACGCAGCCAGAACGGTGTCATATCGGTCAGTCGTTCCTCAAAGTCACCGGGCCTCGCTGGTGCATGAATGAAATACACTACTGCGTGTTGGAGTAGCAGCGCGCAGGGTCTAAGAACCAAACCAAACCAGATCTGAAGGTGCATCTCTGGCTGAGGGGCCGGCGAGAATAACACTCGAGCTGTCGAATGACAAAAATCACCGGAATTCGCCGATTGCTCGTCTCTCGCATCCGACGTAAGCTGTAACGGATTGTCGCCGAATTGGTTTCACTTTTGGAGCGGCGCGGTGCTGGCTAACTGTACCATTCATGTGGTTGGCGCGGAAAATGATTAAAGAACCTCGGTAATTGTACCGGTTTAGCGCGATTACTCCGGAGATGTGTTATTTAATATACTTTTTGACCGCGAGAGACAAAAAGGAATGCCAGATAAAACCCGAATGTCACCTGTCTCATGCTATGACGAATCGCTCCAGTTTCCGCGCGTTCAGCAGCAAAACAATCCGACGCTTCTGTATACCAGCACGTCCTTCCGCCGCGCGGCCAGATGTCTTCCAAATCTGCCCGTTACGCGGAATCATCCATCCGGTGCCAGATAAGCTGGAGTTGGTAGCCTCCGCTCCCGGATCGATGTCCCCTTCTGGACAGGCAGGTACATAATTTCCGAAACTGTTTGCTGGAGTGCCGATGTAACTGTACAGGGCGATTTTTGCCAGCACCAATTACCGTCACATAATAGAACTTATCTAATCGTCCGAATTGCCGCTGTTAATTGTGCTTGTTAGCGAAGCTGACACAGACAGTAATGAGAGACTTCCAGAGTACCGCAGACTCGGCAAACCGTTCTCCTGGATTAGCGAACCCGATTGAAGAAACTGATACGCAGGAACACGACGGCGCATTGCCGGAGTTCGTGAGCAGCTTCGTGAGTAAAGAAACTTTTTGAAATCGCATCCACGTTGCCGTCGATCTTCTTATTGTCTTTTGTAAATCAGCATTTATTAGAAACTCGGTGGCGATTTATCGATTTGATTAATCGCGATGAGTTGCCATTATTTTCGGATATTATTTTTTGTTATTCCATTTCGCTAGTCCGAAAGAACGCGTTCGCGACGGTCTGTACGGTCCCGCCGGTTGGGAGCTCACGTTTTAATCACGATTCAGTGATTAATGGAGCGGGTTTGAAAAGGTTCTCGAATTAACTGTTTTCACTCTTAAGAAAAATATATACAGCGGCATTAATAAGTTTTACCCGAAAACAGTAAACGTGCCGCCACGAGCAATTATGTAGCGGCCGCCCCCATTACAGAATTTTTATGAATATTTTAAGACTCTTTATTCTATAGATAATAATTCCAAAAAGAAAAAAAAGAGAGTATCAAGGCTCAGGAATTCCGGTAACAATTTTTCTTCTTCAGGCACCATATTCGATGCCAGGCGTTGGCGGTCGCGGTTTCTTACGCATGGCTCTCCTAGGCAGGTTAGTCGGGGTGGTTTGCCGTTGCATTCACCGCGGTTTTGTTGCATTAGAGTCTTCCTTCTCTGTGCCGAAGAGTGTGCAGCCGCAGTTCGCTTACTAGCCGCGTGTTTCCCGATGTTGAATAAGCTGTCCACGATGTACACACGCACAGTGCCAGTCTTTCTGCTCTGATGGTAACACGCCCTGCGATTGTAATGTCTTGTCCGTGTAAACTGGCGAGGGTTACAGGACGCGCTACTTATGTTTCCGATTGATACTGTAGTTGCTGTGTCCGTTAGGATATCAATGGGGTATTCGAATATCACTACCTGTCTGGCGTTGATGGGACTCGCAGCCGAGACGCAAGGATTATAAAGCGGGCACGTTACCACTTGGCCATCGATGATAGATGGGCGTATGGCGATGCACCCATACCAAATTGGTCCCGGGCGACGTTCGCCAGCAGCTTACGTTTCTTCTCTGTCGGCCCCCCTAGGTTCGACATGAGTCGGCTTAATCCGGCTACGACTCTCTCCGCTTTCTGCGCTGTCCTCTTCGCGTGTTCTCTGAACGACAGCTACCCGTTGTATCACAGCCCGAGGTGCTTCAGGGCTGTACAGGGCGCAATCTCCGCTCCCTTTAGGCGAAAGGAAGGAGGGTTGTACCGTCGACGACGTCTAAACAACACCGCTTCTGTCTTCTTGGCTGCTAGGCACAACTAGCCGACTCGATCTAACGGGTTATTGCCTTCAGTCCCGCGTTCATCTTGCTTTAAAGCGTGGCTACGTCGTCTTCGACTGCGACCACCAGTGTCACATCGGCGTAGCAGATGATGTTCACTCCTGGTGGTACTTCTGCTCGCAGGATGCCGTCAAACGCGATGTTCCACTGGAGTGGACCAAAAACTGATCCCTGCGGAACCCCGCACGACATCTCTTGCTGCACCACACCCGTAGCAGTTACCGCGAGAATTATCGGACCACGGAAAGAGTCCTAGATAATTTCGCGTAAATACACGGGGACTGATGCATGCACGTCCATGGCATCGTATTGAATGCATTCTGTATGTCGAGGCTGACGGCTGTACCGAATTAAAGCTTTTGGATCGCTGACTGTGCCAGCCTCTTCAGCTTCCCGGCGTCATCAATCGTCGATCTTCCAGCTCGGAACCCATACTGGTTGGCTCTCAACGCGCCCCTCCCTCAGAAGTGTTTCTCCAGCCTGTTTGCAATGATCCTCTCGAAAATCTTCCCAACTGTGTCCAGCAAACTAAACGGCCGGCATGACGCTAGCCCGCTGACTGGACCACTTGGCCATACAGCGACTAGTAATAATTATTAATGTTGTAAAAGTGGAAATTTTCACCCTAAAATATTTCATGACGATAAATTTTAAGATAGAATTCTGAAATTTATTCTTTATTTCTGTAGTGATAACAACTGATGAGAGTGTAAGCAAAACCAGGGACGTATCAAAAAATTTTTCCGATGGGGGAGGGGGGGGGGGAATAAAAATTGTGAAAGTTCCAACTGACTCAACTCAGAATTCCCAAGTATCAAAGCAAAAAAACAAAACCTTTTGACCTGTTGAATTTTTCCAACTGACTCAACTCAAAATTTCTAAGTATCAAAGCAAAAGAAGAAAAACCTTTTGACTTGTTCAGTTTTCTCAACTTCCCAACTCAATTCTCAAGTATCAAAGCAAAAAAAGAAGAAAATTTTTTTTAACTTGTTGGATTTTTCCAACTAGCCTGATTGAAATGGTAAATTTTCCCGACTGCTAAGTGAAAAATTCCTATAGGGGGTGTACGTTGCCCCCTCTGCCCCCTATCGGTTCGTCCCTGAGCAAAGCCAATTTATACAGTTTTCACCGTTAACTTGATTGCTCGTTAATTCAGGCCTGCCACCCCAAGGATTTATCCTTAGATTTAAAGATATTTTTGGACTCTATGCGAAAGTTAAGTATTTTTTAAAGCATTTTCGAAATGTTAAGGATTTTTTGAGGATTTTCGAGAGTTTCCGCGAAAATGCTCAGAAAATTAAATTCCTTAACAGTATTAATCAGGAATCATGAATGTACTTTTAGACAGCGCATATTGTATCGTACAACTTCGATGGGGTCTTAGGGAAAAAAGGGAGAGAAACTGGAACTAGAAAAGGAATTCTGAGAAAAGGATGTTCAAGGGCAATGGTATCTCTGCGCTTCTTTCTTTCTTAAGGATTTTTCATTTATTACTCCAGGATTTTTTCGTAATTTTTAGAGATTTTTTATGGTTTATTTTCGCTTTTAGGATTTTTTACGCTTCGAGGTTGGCAGGCCTGTGTTAATTGCTTCTAATTGGTTAATTTCTAACGAAATATTTCAATGAAAATTTCGAAAAAATAAGTTCCTAATGTTAGTAATAATACAACATCCGAGAACATGCCACACTTTCAAAATCTCTGTAACGGGCTGCATTGATTTCCTAGAACGAGTCATTATCATATTCTATATTATATTGAAATATCCATATCCATGTTATTTTCAAGTCTGTGACATGATAATGTAGAATTTTATTGCAGCTCGTCTGTCTATTTGGATGTGGAATGAAATGTAGTTTGTCCGTTTCAAGGATAAAAATTGGATTGTAGAAAGTTCGATAAAAAACTTAAATTAAGTGACCCAAAAAATTTAAATGTTGGTTGTTTTCCTGATTCTCGGATTTGAGTCAGTTTTTCCATTTCGCACGCAAATGTGAAATTTGAAATTTTAGGACCCTCATCCAAAATCTGATAAAATGTTTGAAAGTACCTAATGATTCGTCCGTATTCGTAGAGGGGCGGAGGGGAGTCGGACCCCTAATTATTCTTCTTTTTCCAAAATTTGCCTGATCCTCCATGTATTTAGAATAATAAAAATAAATGATTATCCATAAAAATTGTTTCCTCCTACCTTCCTACTCCTAGGTATAGACACGTCCAACGTTCATCAAAAGAAAAATGGTCAAACATTTTTGGCTCGTTCAGTTCACAACAGTATCGATTGCCCCTTTCCGTACAGTTCTTACACTGCTTCGTTCCAATTGAACGAATTGAGACTACTCGGTGAAGCATCTAGGAATGCTCACATGCCAAAGTGGCTCCCCAGACATCGCACCTGTGGCCCCGGGAACTATGTACCTTTTCGAGTATCATATCAGTGACCAGAGGGACGCATTGTGGCTGACTCGAGTCCCCATTTCGCCTCTCCACTTCGGATTCGCGCTGTCCTACCAGAGCCACTACGGGACACCTTACTGACTGAGGCAACGCTCATCCAGCGTTAACCTGGAATTCGAATGCACCACAGATGGACGCGCTACCTTCCTTTACCCCTCACCTCCTCATTTTGGTACGTGTGGCGGCGCAAGAAGATAGTGGGGTGAGCCCTACCGGGGGGTCCGCAGCTGCTGCACCAGCTGTAGGACGGTACAGAGTCGTTGTGTCCGGCGTGGGCCGTACTTTGTCCGTCGGTCCTTCGGTCCTTTTCCTCGACCACTCTGTCTTCATCTTCTTCTTCATGATGGGACAAAAGCCAACACCCGGTTCCAGCCGCTTCCACTCTTCAACATTTCCGGAATCAAGATGTCCGGCGCGAGACGGCTGATCACGCCGCCGCTATCGTTCGTGTTGCCGATCCAGGCCGCACACTCGAACAGGGTCTTCCAGGGGTTGTCTAACGAATGGAAGTAGTCGACTTCTTAATGAAACAATGCTCAGCAAATTTAAGCGCTGCTTCTCACTGTTCCACACTTCGTTAAACAGAACGTTTACAGTGTTGCTGAAGACTTCAAGATATACGAGTATTCAAGACTCTTGTAGCAATGTTTTAGATTCTTCGAGACACGTTTTCACTCTCCAATACTCTTCCAGACTCCCTTACGACTAGTCTATAGGCGTGATTGAGTATTTTTCGACAACTTTTTAGATTTATTGGATACTGTTTGAAATCCTTAAGACTTGTTTCTTTCAAACTTGCTAAAACTTTTTTTTTTTTTCTAATAGTTACCTGCCTAAGACGCTGTTAAATGAGTTTCAGACTTCTTGTGGATACTTATAGTTCACTTTTCTCTTTTGTATTTCAAATCGTGCTTTTGTTTGCAATTTTTAAAAGAAAATTACTGGTTTTGAATTATGTTAGGTATCTAGGATTGCGCTAAATTTTGTTTTATACTAATTTCTGCCAAAAATGGGTTTTCCTCAACAAAAACAAATCAGAAATTGCCCTTAGTTTAAACTCCAGAATTTCAGAAGTCAGTTGTTTGGCGCCATCTGGTGGAAAAGGCCATTATGCATCTCTCAGGTGTTAAGATATTTTTCCGCTTGTGGAACAGGATAAAACTCGAATGTCGTCCCTGTAAGCAGTACCTTATCAGGATTCTGTTTTTCATATTGAGGTGGCCAATATAGTTATATTGAGTTTCGTACATTATTCTTCATTATTCTTGTGAAATCCGTCGAAAGACTTTGCATGTACTTGCTTGATACATAGAGATGTGGGAAGAGTGACGCAACTCAGTGGAGCCAAGGACATGTTCCGCATGCATTATCCGGACTGAGAAAACAAGAATTTTCCACTGTCAGGGCGGTAGTCACCGAGAGTTCACGTGTCTTCCCATCACAAAGTGCCCTTAGTCCTCGACTTTTCCCACTTTGCGGCCCTACAGCTCGAAGACTATGAAGCCGACAGTTTTCAAACTTTGACAGTACTGTTACTCTATCCTTGACTTCTCATTAAAACCGTCAAATCACTGTTATCAAGATCACGTAGAGAATTGGAAGGTTCTCTAGATTTGCCAAGCTTTGCTGTTGGGGACGAAGGGCACTTTGTGGATCAGGTCTTCAACTGGTTAAGATTTCTTAGTTAATTAGAATGTTTTCGGAGATGTGGTAAACATGGAAATGTTTCTTGATGACCTCCAGATCTAAATCGACTTCAATTCCCTATCAGGTGTCGCCACAAAATATTTGTTAATGCCTTTGTACGATATAACGTAGATTTGACTACATTCTCCTGCGTTCTATGTATATATGTTCCGAACGAACCGAGAAGCAAAGCTGACAGTCAAACCAACTGATATCGGTATCCCAAGACGAAGAAATCCACAAACGAAGCTGGGTGATAATTTGCGGTGTAGGTGGCAACGAAACCGTACGCACGCGGTCGGTTTGCTGTAATTTCGATTCACTGACCTAGTCCCATCTCTCAGGTGTGCATACTGTATTCATTACAGACAGAGGGCGCCGCTTCGTTTCATAAAGCAAGAATAAGATATTCATAGATTCGCCATCCCACGTTTTCCGTCTGTATGTAATCAAAAGCATCCTCCATCCTCTAATGCGTGTGAGGAAATGAAAAACACTTTGTGATGTCATCATGATTGCTGTGAATGAATATGTAAAAAACGAGAAAAAAAGAAGGTATATAGGTACACGTATTATTGTAGGAACCAGAATTGCGTGATTGTCTATTGTCAAGCGATGATGTGCTAGCGCCACCTACGAGACGTTTCAGATGCTACTTTCCCATGTGGTGCATTATTGAATATTTTCCATATTCGTCGTGCTTGTTCCGAATAATGACTTGCAAGTGTTTCCACCATCTCCACGTTCGCGGAATCGCAAATCGCTGTATTTAGATGGAATTTGAAAGTAAAAAGGTTGCATTATTCAAGAGTACTGTTTGGACTAGTTGATCGAAAAGATGAGAAACGAGAAGAGCGCGAGCACTTGTTGAAAATTTTCGGTACAGCGCACACAAAATGATCACGTACTGAAAAAATTGATAGAAGTCATCGAGTCGATTAACTTTGTCCCACTGATCAAGTGTGAAATGAATGCGTTAGATGCCACAATGTATGCCTGATGTGGTCGTGTAAACGAAATTTATGACAAGGTTGCGATGGACAGTGTACAAACCGTGGATTATTCTCGAGACATTAGCAGTCTTCTACTAAAATTAGACTTTTGGCCGAGTATGTTGATCAGTTAGCCGATAGGTTGAACGTTGTACACAGTTTGATACTATTCTGACATGTTGGCTCAGCCATGCAGGGAATGGAATAAGCACTTCTGACAAAATTTTGCCATACCCAACCTGACGGAAAACAGAAATAAGAACCAGATTTAGGTGACGTGAGCTCTGAAAACAGTCATTAACACTCCCCGGGCTCTCTAAGAAATCAGTTTGTTCGAAAAATCGGACTATCCAGGGACGTACCAAAGAGTTTTTCCTAGGGGGTGGGGCAGAAATTGTGAAAGTCCGAACTGACTCAACTCAAGATTCCCAAGTATCAAAGCCAAAAAGGAAAATCTCTTAACTTGTTCAATTTTTGCAACTGACTCACCTCAAAATTCCAAAATATCAAAGCAAAAAAATACCTTTTGACTTGTTGGATTTTCCCAATTTCTCAACTCAGTTCCCAAGTATCATAGTAAAAAAAAATTTGTCTTTTTCTTAACTCCGCCTGACTGAAATGGTAAATTTTTCTAACTGCTGAGTAAACAGAATGATTTGATACCGGGGGGGGGGATCTTATCAGTGATACAAATACTCAGTCACCTGCGAGCACTACGCTTCTTGCATCAGCCTGAGAGCACTACGTTCCTTGTATTAGCCTTTGAGTACTATGCTCCGCTAGTGCATCAGTTTGGAGACGGGTCTGCAACCACAGGGGAGCATTTTTATGTTGTCTTTCCGCTCCTCGGATTCCGCCAACATGAGAATGTCGACAGTCGCTTCGCTTTTTGTTTTTTCAGTTAGTCAGTCCAGCCAGCCAGCCTGCAACGCTGTTTTTGTTACGCTTTTTTCTGTTGCCAGCTAGCCTAACCAACCAGCCAGCCCGTAATGCTATTTTTGTGACGCTCCAGAGTAACGCTTTTTTCCGTTGCCAGCCAGCCTAGCTAGCACGATTTTTGTGACGCTAAAAAGCAACGCATTTTCCCGTTGTGTGCCAAAGTAAAAACATAAAAAACCTGCTATTATATAAAACCAGTCAGTCAGTCCACCTAGTAATTCAGTCAATCAGTCAGTCCGGCCTAGCCAGCCCATAACGCTATTTTCATCATGCTTCAAAGTAACGCTTTTTTCCGTTGCCAGCTAGCCTAGGCAACCAGCTAGCCTACCATAACGCTATTTTTGTGACGCTCCAGAGTAACGCTTTTTTCCATTGACAACCAACCTAGCTAGCGTGATTTTCGTGACGCTAAAAAGCAACGCTTTTTTCCGTTGTGTGCCAAAGTAAAAACATAAAAAACCTGTTTTTAAAACCAGTCAGTCAGTCAGTCAGTCCAGCCAGTCGACCTAGCCAGCCCATAACGCTATTTTTGTCACGCTTCAGAGTAACGCTTTTTTCTGTTGCCAGCTAGCCTAGGCACCCAGCTAGCCTATAGCCAACCTGTAACGCCATTTTCGTGACGCTCCAGAGTAACGCTTTTTTCCGTTGCCAGCCAGCCTAGCCAGCGCGATTTTTGTAACGCTAAAAAGCAACGCTTTTTTCCATTGTGTGCCAAAGTAAAAACGTAAAAACATAGAAAACCTGTTTTTAAAACTAGTCAGTCAGTCAGTCCAGCCAGTCGACCTAGCCAGCCCATAACGCTATTTTTGTCACGCTTCAGAGTAACGCTTTTTTCTGTTGCCAGCTAGCCTAGGCACCCAGCTAGCCTATAGCCAACCTGTAACGCCATTTTCGTGACGCTCCAGAGTAACGCTTTTTTCCGTTGCCAGCCAGCCTAACCAGCGCGATTTTTGTAACGCTAAAAAGCAACGCTTTTTTCCATTGTGTGCCAAAGTAAAGACATAAAAAACCAGTCAGTCAGTCTAGTCAGTCAGGCGCGTGAAAGTAATGTTTTTCCAGTTTGTGTGCCAAAGTAAAGACATAAAAATGTCAAAGTTCCTACCGGGGGGGGGGGGAGTTGCTGCTCTCCCATCCCATCGTTACGTCTCTAGGGTTATCTATTTCTTTCTTCTTCCTTGGTTTTCTTCCGATGTACTAAACCTTATATCAGAGCATAATGTCCGCGTGATTTTCTGTCAGGCAGCTTTCATGGTGGATTAGCAGAGGTAGTTTACCGTTGCTTTCCCTACGGTTTATTGCGTTGGACTACGACCTTCTCTGTGCCAAAAACGTATGCCTCTATGAAGTGTTACTAGCCACTAGCTATAGCTACATGTCTCACAACGTTGAATAAGCGACCCACAAGCCACACAATTACAGCACCATTTCTTCAAGTACTAGTGATAAGGTGCCCTACAATTATGCCTTGTTCTTGAGAATTAGCAGGGGGGGGGAGAACACACTAACCGTCCACCTTGTATTGTTCTATGATTGCTCTGTTCGCTAGGATGTTGCAGGGAAAGCAACGAAACCTGTTCACTAGTTTTCCGGCGCGGGAATGAAACCCAAGTCACAAGTGCATGATACCACTTAGCTAAAGAACGACTCACAATTGATCAGAATAGACTAAAAACAACCTGAACCAAAAACCAAATGTTACCAAGAACGACCGGAAATTTATTAACTGCGAATTAAGGTCGGCTAAAGGAACCAAGACCAATAGATGACTAAGTTTCACCAAATTTAACTAAATTTATATCTGTAAAGTTTACTAAAGCCTCACCACTTGTGTTGGTCGTTCCAAAAGTAAATTTGCCTATTGAGCCTCTTTGATATGAGTCAGTACCATCCTTCGCATTGAAGTCCCCCCCATAACCAGTGTGTAGTAGGACTTTTCACAGTTGTAGGTCTCATCAAGTAGTTTACAAAATTCCTCTATTTCGTTAGTATCTGCTTGTAACGTTGGGGCATATACTTGAATTATTGTGATCATGTCGTTAACCCCGGGTCCAAGCCTCATCTTTAATGTCTTATAACGAGTTCGAAAAATGTCTCGAACAGAATTAAGATATTTCAAAGAAATCTGGCAAAGTCTTTGGAAATCACATGTCAGTCAAGCCTAAGGGTAGCCTCGAGCGGGTATGGGAGAGAGTTAGAGTTTTGAGGATGTCTGGAGGAATACTGAAGAATCCGAAACACTCCTGCAAGAATCGTAAAGAAGTCTTGTAGAGTCGGAAGCTAGTCTGGAAGAGTTTTAAACCGATTTTAAATCTTCCCAAACTGCCAGCTTTTTGGTGGAAACGTAGGTAAATATGTTTTAGAGAAATTTTGCACCTGTTAGTTTCCTAGCGAAGGCGATCATCAAAATTAGTTCTCTTCGCCCCCTATACTATTGAGCCCTGCTTGTGAAACCTTCCACATAAACGTCAGAAATCTGATCCTCATTATGTGCACTTCTGCGGAAGAATTTTTGGGCTGGCAGTGGTACTCGTAACCTAGTAGATTGCTCCGTCATTCTCACCCAGTCATCGCATCGCCAATCAATCAAAGCATGTCCCGCGGTCCCGCGATGCTGGTGCGAATCAAGACATCAACGTCCAGCACTTTCCTGCGGCGCGATTCCCGCGAATTAATGACCTCTCTCACTGGGTGTATGCTAACAACATTGTAACCAGTCTTCGTAATCACGTACCGGAATAAAGAAGTACATAAATATAAATAAGATGCCAACTATTCGCTTTTCATCGCGGCGCTACCGCATGTATGATAAAGAGTAAATGAGAGTTCCGGAGTAATGGCTTCTTTATGGCATTGCTGGCGTGTATAGCGTTGAAAAAAGCGACGCGGTCGCGTTTAAAACGGTTTTTCTTGTTCGAAATATCTTCGCATAATTATTTACACCTATACACCGTTTGTGTGTATCAATATTGACGCTGATACTGGTTCTCATTTGTATCAGCTCAATCGGATGTATCATATCCGGAGAGACGTTGTATCGATCTATAATCTGCTCGGAGACGAGGTATTTTAATCTGCATGCGACTTACAGGCGGATAAATTTCCGTTCCTTTTCTTGATATAATAGACAGGTATACAGCTCTCTCAGATACGAGTTGAATGGAAGCACCATAGAAATTAGGGCGCGTGGACTGAAGACGATTTCAGACATGGCAGGTGTCTGGAAAGTTCGTTTGGCTCATCGAAAGGAAAAGGGTGGCCGTCGCGTTCTTACGCTCCGCTGATTGCAAATGCGATGCAGAAATTCTCACCTATGTTAAGGCCTGCACTTACCGATTCTAGTGCAAACAGTTTGGAGATAGGGCAGAGATGCTAAGTGTGGCCACAGGCCCAAACCTGATCGCTTTGAAAATGAACACACAATGTTATAGAAGAAGGTGTAGGTTTTTCTTATTCTCATAGCTCACTTTACTTTTTCTCCCTCAACTGGTCAGGCAGGATATCCGTTTAGTTCGTTACAGTTCATGTTTGAACACTTTCGATGAGATCTGTTTTACTACCGATCGATCAATATCCGGGCTTTTCTTACTCTCTCGTTTTCAGTGTGATTTCGAATGCCCTCGCTGCAGTCCGAAATAAATACTTCTCTCTCTTTCTTGTACAGAACTCGAATAAGAAAAAGAAGGCGGTTTTGAAAAGATCGCATGTAAGATGTACAGGTATACAGACGAGAACAGACCTTCCTCCAACGTTCGCATCGTGCTACTCAGAAAGTACATATAGCCAGGCAGGAAGTTAGTAAAATTTTACACATAAACAACAAAACTATGTACAGAAAAAGGTCAACAATGTTGAAAAGTCAATCCCGCTAATGTAGCAGAAAAATTGTAACAATATTCGAACAAAGTGGAATTTTGACTTGTGTCACGTTACACCGTGTGACAGAATACAGATATTCTACATTTTCTAAAGAAGGGGGGAGGGAATTCTGTCTTATTAATTATTTAGATTTTTCCGTGTTTGCGTGTATATTAATGTAGCCCATATCTTGTTCTCAACTCAGATAGACAGTCATGGTGGATTTACATTTGTGTCAGAAACATGTATTGGACAAATGTTGGCATGTCAACGACAATATAGTTAATTTACATTCGTGTCGTTGACAATGGCACAGACTTGTATACGACAGATTCTGGGAAACCGACGGCCATCGGTTTCGGGATGTCAATGACAAATGTTTAATCGGAAAAAATATATGTCTGTTTCAAAAATTTGTATTCTTATTCTTTAATTCTTTTCTGTAAATTGAAAAATGGTTCAACCGAGAAGTAGAGAGAGGAAGAAAGTTTTACAAGTCCTACTGTTAGGGTGTTGCAAATGTTTAGTAAGGTGTCGACGATTTTGGGTTAGGCCCTCACTACTGGAGAAACGTACATCAAACATAAATCCGGCTTTAAGAGCTGATGATATTGGTATACGAACTAATTTACTTGATATACCTGCTGCATATATCACGAGAAATTGTATGAAAATACTGGAAATACTCGTGTTTGGCAAAAACATGTGCAGCACAATGTAAATCCGTGATAATGTATAAACATTCACTTCGCAACAATATTTTGTCATCGACAAAAAGTTTGGGAACAGTGTCATCGACAAGAATGTGAATCCACCATCAGGAAATACTAAAGCGCTATACCTTTTCAGAATTTGGGGTATAATTGAAAAATTATTCAGCAATTGGTAAGGGAGGCGTCTTGAAAGATTTCAAAAACGTACTTTACAAAATGTTGAAAAATTAATGGAGTAATATTTTCGGAGACTTACTGCCTCCACTTTATAGAGAGTTTTTTTTTTTGTTAAATAACTTGAATTTCCAATTTTGTACTCCCCCCCCCCCCAGAAAAATTAAACACAAATCTTTATTTCCAAAAAAAAAAAAAAAAAAAAAAATCCGATACTACTGTGAAAAAGGAAAAAATAAACATTCCGATTCCTCTAAACCATCAATAGAGGCAGAAATCGAACCGCTAAACATTGTTTCAAGCAGTGGAGAAGAGGAGGGGCTTCTTTAATAATTGACGTTTTGTTTAGCTGCCTTTTTAAATCATTTCTGTTCAGATTTGGTTGTGGGATCATTTTTGGTCAGATTTGGCCAGGTTTGGTTAAATGTGGTCGTTCTTGATTTGAACACCTCCGAGAAGGATTCTACTTGAACTGAACTCGAAAAAAGTATTATAATTTTTTCATTTTTTTTTGTTTCCTTACAGTCATAAAATGAGACGTAAATCTCGAACCAACGACGTTATAATAAGTATCAATTGCACGGGGCCTGCTGCCATAACTCCATTGTGAAAATTGTGCCCTAATTTGGTGACGCACGGGGCCTACTACCATAACTCCATTGTGAAAATTGTGCCCTAACTTATGAATAAATTGGCAACTGAAGAAAGTTCCAAAGAGACTGATTTAAAATTAAACTAGTTTACATCATATTTGGTTATTTTTTTGGTGAATTTTGGTTGATTTTAATGGCTCTATTCCTGGTTGGGTTTGCTCTGATTCGTTTGAGTTTGGATGGAGGTGGTCATTTTAGATCAATTTTGGTCACATTTGATTGGACTTAATAATTTCTGGTAGTTCCTATCATTTTTGGTTTTTTCACATAGGTTACATTTTTCATCAAATTTAGCCGTTCTTGGCCGGAGTTGGTAAGGCGTCTTTAAGTTTGAATAGCTTTAGACATTTTAGGTCACTTTTGGTCACATTTGTTCGAATTTGGTGATTTTTGATCATTCTTGTTGGTTTTAGTAATTTTCTAGTAGATTGTATTCTTGGTCAATTTTGACCAAAAGCTGTTTTTGATTGGGTATGGTCAGATTGTTTAATTTGGATGAATTTGGTCATTTTACGTCAGTTTTGATCACACTCAGTCAGATTTAATGATTTTTGACCACGCTTGCCAGTTTTGGTCGATTTTGATCAACTAACCGTTTCTTGTTGGGTTTAGTTCAGACTTGTTTGGGTTTAAATGGGATTTGGTCATTTTAGGTTAGTTTCTGGTACATTTGGTCAGTAAAAATAAAGGGCACCCTAATGGCTGTAGGTCAAGACATCATTCGAATAACTTGAGTATTAGCCCGAGTAATCGATGTAGGTCGTAGATCACCAGCCCAGTATTCGATGTCAGGATTTTATTTCGTGCCTCATGACCTCTTTTCTAATTTTACTCTCAACCCGAGCCCTGGAATCCGCCCTTTCGAGCATTACCTCAGAGACGTTTGGGAGGCTGTTAGGGCTGTCTTAGCCCTCTTCTCATCTTGGCGAAAAACCGGCCTATGTCGAAATGTAGCGAGTTGCCAAGTGAGCTCGAACCCGGGACCTCCGGATTCCGATACCAGCGCGCTATTCTCTCGACCAACCAGACCCCAGTGCTTTATGACCTAATAAGATCTCAGAAAGTTCCCTTATTGTACGCAGTTATTTGAGAAGCCTGTAAAACTCACTAAAGCACCCTTTTATATAGGTAGTCTGCCTACGTAAAGGTTGGTTGGAAAACAGTCGAAAAATACTGGAGAGGAAAAGCTATATGGAGATAGGGAAATGACTATATAGAAAAATTTGTGATCGGACCTTCCCTCAAAGGCTTGATAATTGGCTTCAATTGGAAATTTTTAGACTTTTTTAGATGTGTTTATGTTTGATCAAATCTAGCCGTTCTCTAATCGAATTTGATCCGATTCCTTTTTAGATGAATTCGGTCTTTGCAGATCAATTTTAGTCATAGTTGGTCAGATTTAGTAATGTTTGGTCGTTTGTGTCATTTTTGCGCCTTCTTAGGTACGTTTGGTCCTTCATGGTCAATTTCTGTCTGGTTAGATTTGATTGTTCTCGATTATCAATTCGGTTTTTATTAGTAGCGAAGATTTATAAGATTTATAGTTTGGAGAATCCACCAATTTTTAATTTTCCCATATCCCCGAACATTCCTCATTCTTACACAAAAAAACCTTGAGTTTTTCTCCTGAATCAGCGACTGCGTCAGTTTCTTCAAAATGACAGTTACAAAAGGTTAAACGTGGGAAGGGGCCATCGATCTACAGCCCCTCTCCACGCTTGATACGTCCCTATTGTTCAGACTGAGTCTTGATTTATTCGGCGTGGGATCCGTTTAGTCATTTCAGTATAATTAATTTTAATCAGATTTGGTCCATTTAGTCAACTTGGGCTGTTTCCAAGGGCGTAGAACTTTTTCCGGGGGGGGGGGGTGGAGGTAGAATTTGTGCAGGTGCAAGTCGCTGCTTTGCTATCAGTGCGGCACCAGTCACACATTTTCGTTGTCTAGCGTCTAGGCCTGTAGGCACATCCTATTTTCGGCGAATTTTATTCAGTTGGCTTTAAATATTTGAAAATAGTCTTGTGAGCACTGGAACATAATTTTTTTCAAACCAAAGGGGCAATTCCCCCTGCCCCTCGCTGGCTACGCCCATGGCTGTTCGTTTTATCAGTTTTGGTTGTATGCTTCATTCGGCGTTTTCTTGTTTCCTTAGGTCAATTTCAGTTAATCTTGAAATTTTTTGTAAGTTTTTTTTAAATTTTGGTAGTTTTTGATGATGTTTCGCTTAGTTTGTTCTTGGTCCGATTTCGTACATTTTGGAAGATGTAATCAAACTTGGTGGTTTTTGGTCTATGGTCGGATGTAGTCGTTGGTGATTATTTTTAGTTCCAAATTTGCGGTCAAATTTGGTTGTTACGGTCATTTTTTAATCGGTTTTAGTCTGAGTTGGTCTGACTCGTAAAAAAGGATGAAATGGGGTTGAGCCCAAAAGCATTCCACACCTGGAAAATGAAGTCAAAAAAGGGGGAAAGAAGAGACGGAAAGAAAGGAAAAAGATAGTCCGATTTCTCTGAAAAAATTGTTGATTTTCAATTCCTGAAGAACCTGACTCTGCAAAATGGTTGTATACAATCACGCCTCCTCGAGGTTAGTCGCTGTTACCCCTTCCCCGCCGAAGTTGTTTCAACATTCAAAATTGAATCAGTGTAGCGATTTTTGTACCATATACATCGTATTGTAAGTATTCGAAAATTGATCGGAGATCTGCCCCACCCTGTACCGCTGATGTAACAGACTGTAGCAAGCAGTGGCGTAGCCAGGGAAGGGGATCTAGACTCCCTCCTGTGACTTCGTTAAGTTGGTTTTTCTAATTTTAACACCCTCTCTCATCCTTCCTCCTTTGGTCAAGACCAGACCCCCTCAAACACTAGGCTGGCTACGCTACTGGTCGCAAGCGACGTGAAAGTCAAGTGACAGAGTAAGCTAAGTAGCTCGTGTTTCTCAGCTACTTCGCGTTTTCCGTTCCTTGTTCTCCGTGGTGCTTATGAGTGAATCTGTCTCATCGGCAATGATAGATGAACGTTACATACAAAACGCAGCACTTAGCTATAAAGTTCAAGACCAACATCAATGTCAGTCCGGTAATTACTCTCCGTACCGTAATCTCATATTCGTGGTTTCGCGGATTCGCGGATCCGCGGATTCGTGTATGAGTAATCGAATAAACCGAATACTCGTGTTCTCGTCGCTTCCAGGTTTAATTATTACGGAAAATGAGAAATTTTCGCTCTTCAACGGCGGCACCGCGTACGTATAATTAAAGCGAGCATTATGGAGTTCAGTCGCAGAACTGGTTCGTTTACCCGTCTGTGGGTAGATGCAGAGCTGCACCGACAGGTAGTCGTGCACTTCTTCCACGCTTTTTTAAACACCGTATCCTGGAATACTTCGGTGCACCGTGTATTTACTACTCTGACAGGAAACAAAGAGTATTACGGGTGGTGACTCACGTATATTACAGTCATGTCAGAACGTAAACAGAAAGCCCTTATCTGTAGTAACATTCGGTTAGGTGTTGTTTCCGGTGTATAGAGGGTGGCGTTTCAAAAATTCGAGGTATGGTGAGAAAGACTACGAAAGGGTTGGACTCGTGTACAGTCCAGTCTACACTCGTGAATTCAAGCCATGTCGGTCACTCAGTATTATCTTTGTAAATCTCTCGGACCTTGCCTCACCCCACCTTTCAGTAGTAAAGGCTGAGCTGAAACTGAATTTGAAAATAAGACGCATGGTCGCTGGATGATGTTCTTTCATGGGAGCCTTGAAGAAAGATCCGCCCGAGTGAAGGAAGTGTATACCAGGAGGCTGAACTGGCACCATAAACGTAGATAGCTGACCTGAAGAGGAGGCGGGCTTGTAAGGAGCTGACAAAGGTATCAAAGTAATGCTGATTAATCTTTCACTTGTACATATATAATTTTTCAGTTTTTTGAAGAAAGAGAAGAGCAAAGATGAAGGGATACAGCAAGTCACGTCAATAAAATACCTTGACGCCATCTTTGATGAAAGTTGCATGACAAAAAAAAAGTTCGATCGCGAATAAAACAAGCCCGGAGCCACCTTTTTAAAGATACGCAATTCGTTCGCACCAAAGACAGCATAGAACTAAAACTGAGAATGATGAGATGGCCGCTCGGTCTTGTATTATGGATGTGAAGTTAGACATTGGATTCGTATATAGAAAAACGAATTGAGGCCTTTGAGATGTATGTGTAATGCCCTATCTTGAGGATAGCGTGGACGCAGAAATAACCAACAGTGAAGTCTTGAGAAGATTGAAGAAGCAGATTGAGGGGCTGCGCTCGATCAAGGAAAGAAGGCTACCCAGTGTATTCAAAAAATTTCAGGACTGATCGCATATAGACAATAAACACCGAAAATATGTGTATATTTGATATCAAGCTTCTACATAGTTTCCCTCCAGTTCGATTCAACACTTGGAACGAGTATACGGGCGTCGTTCGATTGCGTCCGAGTCAGTAAGAGGAGATAAATTATTGAAGAAAATGAATGGTTTTATTGCGGCCCGATATAGAGTTTGATTGCAGCCAGGCACATAGTTCCATTGCGTCCCAGTCCATTTAGCGTCATCCAGAGTGCACCACGAGGTGGCGGACCGAACTACAGTCAAGACTTTCAATATACATCCAGATATAACTATTCTTCAAAATCCGAATAAACCGCGGAACTGAAAACGTGGAGGTGGGTGCACAACTTGCCCTGTTCAGAAATGCAGAAGGAAAAGCACTTATGTAGATTTAGGTCTTATTTTGGAAAGCTAATAGAATTTCTTGGCCAGAATGCAGCTTTAACCCTTTCACTCCCAATTTTTTTTTCAATATTATTTTTTTACAAGAAATTGTTGAATAGACTCCTCATGATACGAATCCGATGTCGGAGAATTTTTCACTCCCCCTTAGGCCCCCAGTGGACCCAGGACAGTACTGTAATGAGAGTCAAAAAAATGATTTCCGAAACAACCACGCCATCTGCCGAGACGTGAGTGAGCTAAGATATGCTTCTGTAGGTTCTCTACCAGTGGGATACAACTAGCACTGTTTTCAACGTATATTTGACCCAGTAGAATTTTTCAAAAACCGTTGGGACAAACGGTGTCCTGTTGGGAGCGAAAGGGTTAAGACCACTCACACTCTGAAAGACGCATTCAGATTGTGTTTCCTACTTTTCGTAAAGACTGTCAGGTTCCGCTAGAAATCAATTAGACTCCTTCAGACTTGTTAAGCCTTGTTAGACTCTGATGAGACTCATGCTGTCTCCTTGAGATGTATCAGACCACATTTTGAGGCATGTGAGAATCACTCGGATTCGTTCAGACTTCTTGACTCTATTTAGACTCACTAAGGCTGGGCTATGACTCATCCAGACTCCATCTCCGATTGACAAAAAGAGGGTCACAAAGCCTCAGCACACAAAAAAGCCCAAACTGGGATTTGAGGCAAAAGAGTACTTCTTTTTTAACCAATTAGAGTGCAGGACGCAAACAGAAACGAGAACGACATGCTAGATGAGGTAATTTTATGACGTCACTTGGTCAACACAATTTTATGATGGACACAAGCGAACTATTAAGGAAGCGGACTGTTTGTATTTCGGACGCAATCGAACCATTCAAAGCAAGGGCCCAAAACGGGAACTATGAAAAAGGTGTGAGGGCTACTTTTCGGACGCAATCAAGCTTTTCCGGAGTGTACAGATCCTCAGACGCCTTCTGAAATACCTCTTTTTCAACTCTGTGTAGTTCCGTTGTCACTGCCGCTTCAATCGCCTCCACTGACTCGTACCGCTCCCCCTTCGTCTTCAATTTCAACTTTAGAAACCAAAAATGGGAGGGAACAGATTTGGGGAACATGGAAAGTGCTCGTTGCTAACGTCTTCTCGCCAAAAATCATTGCATAATGATATAGACCTATGAGACGATGCGTTGTCGTGCAACAGACACCAGTTTCCACTTTCCAACAAATCGGACCTCACACGCTGCACTATTTGCAGAAGCCGATTCGAAACATCTTTGTAGAATGGGTCAATGAAACCCTGATTAAGGAATTCTCGGTGAACGATGCCCTGACTATCAAAAAAGGTGATCAGCATCGTTTTTGTTTTCGATTTGGAAGCGCGAACTTTCATCGGTAGACTTTCTCCGCATTCGAACCTGGAATACCATTCAAACACTCGCGAATGACTTATACCATCATCAACGTTAATTTAATTTTTTTTATTATTAACGGGCCAGAACATAATTTCCTTAGTGCTATAATTCTGCAGTAAAAGAAGGGGGCGTCCTTTCCCGTACTGCCTAAGTCCAGGACTGGGCATATGCCTCTCCTTTAATTGCCCAAATCTGTCAATCCACAGTCATTCTCCTTCATAGCGGTCTTAGGTGCTTTGTAAACTCGTCCATCCATCTTGTTAGTGATCTCCCTTGTGATCTTTTTGCCCCATATGGTACCCATTCTTAGAATTTCTCTCCCATCTCTTTGTTGTGTCTAGCCACATGTCCCCCATACTTCCATTTTAGTCTTTTTATCGAATATCATATGTCCTTTAACCTAGTTTTTTGTCTAGTTAGTTTGTTTGTTATTTTTTCTTGTTTCTGAATTCCCAGCATGCTCCTTTCCATTGTGCTTTGTGTGTTCTGTAGTTTTTGTACATCTTTTTTTTTTTTGGTTAGAGACCATGTCTGGGCACCATATGTAAGTACTGAGTGGACGCAGCTTTCCCAGATTAGAGATTTTGTTTTTGCAGTGTTTTCCCTTAAAATATTTCTTTCAATTCTCGCGTCATCACCGTACACAAATTTAATCATTTCATGAGTTTCTGTGGCCGATTTGCCCAATTTGAAACAAAATTTGATGTTTATTTGTGGTTCGATTTTTTACGATGACCCCGCAGTCAAGTTTTACACAAATGAACGCTGACAAGTTGAAATTAGATGGAAATGGGGTAGGGGTGGTCGAAGGATGTTGCTTGTGAGGCGAAAGATATGCGTTTTTTAGATTGTTGACTGAGAGAAAAATAGTAAGAAACTGTTCCATCGACAGAAGACAGAACTCGTGGATGGACTTTCGACGGTGGTTCAGTTGTTCATCAGTCGAAGGGTTAGCGTTGCATTGCTGATCATCAACTTTCATCGTGGATATGATGTCTGAAGAGGAAGAAAAAGGGCTTTCAAGTAGGCTAAGCCCCCCAACCACATACCCTATTCGTGCATATGGATAGCACATATCAAAATGAACGTGCATAACATTCCAGTCCTTAATATTGAGACTTGAACTTCAAGAACGGCTACAACTTTCCCGGTCCAAGTATAGCTCTCAGTCCGCGCGCCTGACTGTATACCTTAAATCACAAAGTGTCATTTGCAGAATCTATAATCACTCTCACACTCCAGTGACCTGTTATGTATTATACTCGCATTTGTGTCACCCAAGAATCAAGATGTGAAAAGACTGGTCACAGCCGAATCTTCTAATTCGCGGGTCAGATCGGTTTTGCATCCCACTCAATAGCAAAGCCGAGTAATCGGCGACGATTTATCTTAATTTATCAAGTTCGGCCTAGCAACCGAATTCTTCTCACGCTCTAAAAGTAGACTGAGCACCTTGCATTAAGTCAAACGAGAAAGAACTCAACCAAAATGCATCGGCGACTATTAAATACGGGAAAATGTAAATTCAATGTCGAGAAACGAAGGTGGCTGTCGGCTGGTTTTCTTGTCTATGGCGAAGATACACTTTTGAATAAATCCCGCCGATACAGTCGTCATGTATATTCGCGATTATTTTTCGGTTAATTAAGCGGCGGGTTTTGGAAGCCGCGGCTGTAATCAACTCTTCGACGCGCATTAATCTGTTCGTTCGCGGCTGCCGGAAGAACGCGATGTACCACCGGCGAATCGAACTGGTTTTCGACTAATTTTAATTTGCTTGGAAGCGGGATGCAGCGCGAGAGTGGAAAAGCGAAAGGAGAACTCGACGATCAAAATTTCTTGTACAAAGTTTCGATTTTGAGGTTAACGTAATTACACGTCATGTACTCGAAGGACGAAGCTCATTCCGAGTGTATGCGCTTGACTGGTTTCATTTGCTGGCTGCCTACAACTTGAATGGAGAAAGGTATGTGAACACCCATACAGAAATCATAATCGATATTTCAAGATTTATAGTGTCTGATAGTAGTCCTAAAAGAGTCTTAAACAAGTCTGGAGCGTCTTGAACGAGCTTTGATGAGTTTTGACGAGTATTCCACAAAGACTGGATGAAAACCTTGAAGAGTGCTCGTTCTCAGTCCTTTTACTCAATATCAGGGCGTATTGCCGGCATGATTTTCAGCCATGCAGCTTTCATGGTAGAAGAGTTGTTGAGAGTTGAAGTTTACAAAAGCGCCAGTACTAGAAAGAAAGTTGCCAAAAGGTTAAGTACTACATATTCTTATCTTCTAAAAAGTGCTAAAACGGTCAAATTTGCTTTAGAGATGTCAGATTTTGTTGACAATTGCTAATAAAAGTGCCAAAATAATTTGGTAACTTTTTCTGAAGAAAAGAGGTTTTAACAATTCAAATCAAAAAAATTGTCAAATTTAGCGCCAAAGTTGCTAAATTAGCAACACTGATCAGAGTATCAAAGCGTCTCACTACTTTAAGTCCTGAACAGGAGGGCGAGATGACAATTCCAACCTACAGATTTCAGTGGACAAGTAGAGGAAAGCTATTCACTTTGATTTTTTGTCTGACTTTGAAAAATCTTTATAATGGGAGGTAAGCTTTAACAAGTTCTGAGGAACTTGGAGAAATGTAAGATATTCGTTCTGCCGAATATCTTAGTCGTTGGTTGTCGCGGTGATACTCGCAGATGGTCGAGCGCGCTCCAACTGATAAAAGCCGGAATTGAATAATTTCGATTATCTTCCGAGAGCAGACAGCTGTACTGCAATCCTACGGGACTCTCGACTTTTTGAATCGATTCAGTATTTTACTGCAATCGATTATGATTTGTTAAAGTTACCACTTTACATGCTAATAAGTCTTAATGGATCTAAAACAACATATAAATGGACTCAGAGGTGTTGAAGGTGCTGAATTTAAATGAGCCTTTAGGTGTTTCTCTGTTTCAAACTTATCTTGACTAGAGCCATAAAGAGTCATAAACGAACCTCAATACGTCTTAACAAGTCGTAGAATAACTTTAGGGAAGTTTCAAATAACCTTAAATAAGCGTGGAAATGTCTATATGAGACCTGGAATCATGAAATGTGCCTCTCGTGCGAAACCAGGTTTTCAAGATACACGAGTGTAAAGATGGGATGGTGGTAGTGGTGCGCCCAGATGTACATAGCGTGTACATTTGTGGTGGTGCGTTTACACGTTATGACAACCGTTTGTCGAACTCTTGTTCTCTGTCATTCCCCCGGACCCGTTTCACACGACGCCATGTAAACAGATGTTTTTAAACTTTTGATGAAATTTTCAAATGCAGTTTGTGGAAAAACTAATGAAGATGAGAAGCTGCTATTTGTTTCATTTGAAAGAGCGTGATTTTTTCTATAAGAATTGTTAAGAAAGTGAAAAATGATTTTTTGACACCGGAGGCAGATTTCATAATTCCAGGTCACATATAGTTTTGAACTTATCTGGAAAAGTCTTAAAGGGTTTTGAAATAAAAGAATTTGAACGATTTTTTTTTAAAGTCCTCTGAAGTATCTTGAAGAGTCTAGTTTGAATAGTTCCAGAAAATTAGGCGAAAAAATGACCTTGATATACAAAAATAAAGTAGATGAAACTTGATTTGTATTTGAAGTTACTATTATGAACTACATACTGAAGGTCCGGACTTCCCCGACGTCGGCATTTTCCGCTATCTTGGAAAAATGGAGGCGCTGAACCGTTCTTCGGTTATATCTTCGCTAGTTTCTATTGTATGGGAAAAAGTTTCAAACAAAATTGGAAGAAAACTAAAAGATATATCAATAATGTTCGTGCACATTTCTTGGTAGAGTGAATAGATTTCGAGTTAGTAGAGGTTATACGAGATGCATTCTGTTATTCACAGCATTTACAACGCGACGCGGCATTGCGCTGCCAAATGCTTACTCAGCGCATTTTCGATTTATTTGGGAAAATATGACTCCCCTAAAGTTGAAAAAAAATGGTCTTATTTGGAGTACTGTTGAACGTGGGAAGACCCTCCCATTCAGGTCGAAGCCGCATCCACATTTAAAAATTGACGACGTTTGTCTTCAAACTGATTCAGTGAAGACACGACGTTTCTGATACACATTATATAAGCCACGAATTCTCGAGACTGCAGACAGCAGTACCTCTTTTAACCGTGAACTTCGCTAGGGAGAAACATTTGGACCTATTTCGTTCCTATGGCTGTCTCAATTAACTTAAGTTCATCTTATAAAAGATCTTATTTCTACAATTGGGATTTAAACCCAGAGTAGCTGACGTCTGGCAGTAATCTGTGCACTTTTGGTATGTGTGTGAAAAATCATTTCTCATGTGAGTGAGCGCAACCTTCATTACATATTATAAATATCAGTCACAAAAAAAAAAAAAAAAAAAAAAAAAAAACCGGCAGCATAACACCGTTGTAACAAAATACATCTTGTACAATCTTACTTTCCTCGAAAACTATGTACCGAGAAGAGAAATGTCTAAGAACATTATCGATATTTTTTTTAGTTTACTTTCGATTTTGTGTGAAGTTTTCCCCCAATAAAATGAAAATTGGCGAAGACAAAATCAAACTACTCAAAATGATAAATTACGTTTTTGACATTTTTATGTCTTTACTTTGGCACACAACGAAAATTGTATCAGCTTGTATTCCCTTGCGAGCATCACGTTCCTTGTACCAGCCTGCGAGCACTACGCTTTGCCGGTGCATCATCTTGCAGATGAGTTTGCAACATAGGAGAGCATTTTCATGTCTGCTTCGCGGACTGCGCCGACATGAGAATGTCATCATCCAGGAGTCAGTTCAGTCAGGCAGTAATTTTATTATTATTATTATTATATTATTATTTTTCGTAACGCTCTTTTCTTTACGCTCCAAAGTGACGCTTTTTTCCGTTGTGTGCCAAAGTAAAGACATAAAAATGTAAAAACTGATCAGCGTTGCCATTTTTACAAGATGGTGGAAAATCCCCAGACTTTTGATATGCTTTTCACGATGGTATACTTGAAATACTCTTATGTGCCAAATTTTATTTCCTCTGGATTTTTTCCATTTTTTATTTCTTAATTTGTCTGGATTAGGAGTTAATGAGTTTCAGTGAGTTTTAGTCTGTCTTAACAAGTTATAAAAGAGTCTATAGTGAGCCTTTAAGTTTTATGAAGTCTTGAAAGAGATACATCTGAAAGATTCTTGAACATATATAGACTGACATGAAAAAAAAAGGCATACGTTCTTGAGCGTTCTATAGAAAATGAGTGTTGATTAGACCAAGATTAAAGAAGAAGAATGGATGAATGAATGAAAGAGGGATAACAGAAATGAAGATATTTATTTTTTGAGGAGGAGTAGGATTATATGATGTTTTACAGAGTGAGTCCCAGCTGAACTCGGCACTATTTTTATTCGAAGAAAGGTGCACCCAGCTTTGATTTCAACGCCAATATTGTTTCATAAATTTGTAACGTAAAAGGTACAATTATAAACCAAGGTGCAGAAAATGGACTATCCCCTACAGAAACTACTGCTAGCACTCTTGGCGAACTAATCTCGAAGCATTTTACTAAATACTAAAACAACATTGCTCTATCCAGTTTTTGGTGCTCCGGTTCAGTTCTTTAGACGCTGTATAAAGTTGTTTATTTTTCACCATATTATTAATTCACATAGTTAAAATAGGTCAAGTTTTGAAGTTATTTACTTCGAAAATTATTAACTGTGAAAAAACTGAAAAGAATGAAAGTAAATAGCAAAAAAAAACTCTACTTTCTAATGATATATGTGTATTATGATATTTCGAAAACATTTACATTTATTAGGGTTGAATTTTTTCGATGTTTTTGCATCTTTTAAGGTGGTTTGTATTTATACTTAGGTTCATATTAATACATCAGTTTTCATTTTCACAAAAACTGCAGTAGTCGGGGAACTTGAAAAGTTAAATTTTTTTTTGATCCGTAAAACTAAACTATATGCCTCACCTTTTGACACATTGCTCATTTAAATCGGATAATTTTGAGCCGAAACGTTGAGAATAAAATTTGGGTGGTCCATACGTGTACCTTTTACTCTATCAGACAGGTGAGAATGTAAGAACGTCTCAAAGAATTGGTAGTGTAGGTACTGAACGTAGACTACTGCGACAAAATAGTACCAGCACAGTGGCGAATGGAAGGCGGGTCGAGGGGTGTAGACTTGCCAATGTCGTAATTAGGGGTGGGTCTGGATGGGCCAGGCCCGTCCAAAAAATTCCTTGGCTTGCCCAGTTTTTTAAAAGAATTAATCCTTTGAAAAATCATTACATTTCTCTCTCTCTCTCTCTCTCTCTCTCTCTCTCTCTCTCTCTCTCTCTCACACACACACAACAAAAGTAGGTATTCTGGTCTTTGCATTTAACGTAAGTCACGTCTCAAACGCCCGCATAATTACATTTTTATTTATTTGTTCTTTAATGCCTCTCGGCTATATATATATATATATATATATATATATATATATATATATATATGTGCTACGGTAAAGGTAAGCCCATTTCTGGAAACGCCAGTATCTTTGTGAGACCCGTTTCGACGTTGCGAGACCCAGTAGCGGGACTCGGAACGTTTTGCCGTGTTGTCCGGTTTTCCTGGGGTACCTCCCTCCAAGCAGTACGTATACGCATTTTCGTATGGGCCTCGGAACGTCTCTAGAGTACCTTCAATTATACAGAAATAGTTCGCGCACCTTTACACCAGAGGGCGCTGTTCACGTAGTGTGTATCAATCCGAGACCCAGTACAGTATAAGGTATTCCGAGACCCATCACATCGGCAACATGTCGTGGTAAATTAATGTGCGTCTGACAAAGTTCAGGCTACGGCTTACATTTTTCATCAATCAATTCCGTAATGGAAATATTGTTTTAGAATCAAAATTAAAGGGGTTTTGGAACTATTTTCAATGTTAGAACCGTGGCAAGAATTTTTTCAAAAGGCCTCTTTTAGACCTGGTTAAAGGTTGGCTTGTTGTGGTTTTTTTTTATATTATTTTTTTTGCTCGTCTGCACCGATGAAAATACGTAGTCACGTATAAAAGTTCACGTTACGTCTAAGGTTTCTACTTTGGAAATACTTCCGGGTGCATATGATGACAAAAAAAAGGTTAATACTGGACCTGGACGCGGTTACCTTAATTCGAAAATTGGTATTTCAGAGGCAACTATTGCTGTAATTTCATTTTTACTGTGTCAAGTTCAACACGGAGAAAAAGGCACCATACCTAAACAATTGTACCACTTATTAGAAACTGATATGGTTTCTGCCTATCTTATTAAATTTTTGTCATCGTCTGTGGAAAGGACAAGTTTAAATGGTCAAACTGAATAGTAATTTCAAATCTATTATTTATTGTATGTACAAATCTATGAATTTTTCTTGTGATGTCTTGTAAGAGTCGTTGAAACAACTAGAAGAAATTATTCAGGTCTAGGCAGCTCTTACTAAAAATAGCTTAGCTGATGTAAATTCAAAAATAATAATAGAAATAATTACGATCAAAAAGGAGAATTTATGCAATGATAGTCTACTAAATATTGCCGAACTGTACTACACAAAATACACAAAACGGATAGTAGAATAAAGAGAGTTAAACTGTTTAAGACGTACTACCCAGTACCTACATAGCGGACTAATTTTTGCCAGACTGTCTCACGCAAGGTATTATTCAGAATCACCGAAGAGAAACTGCCAAACTGTTTAGGAGAGTTTTTGTATATTTCGTCAGGTACCTGATGTGCAAGAGGCAGATCAGTGGCAGTCACAAAACTGCCACAAGTGCCATGAAGTGGCAAAATGAGTAGTTCTGAAGTTGGCCACATAGAAATATACAGAGGTCGCTTACATCAATTGTCACTCAATGAGCGTGTCAATTTTATGCCACTGATTGAGGCAATTTTTTTGCCAATTTATGACTATTTTTGCCATAAAGTGGCGTGTTACCCGAGTGTCAGAAGAGTGGCATTTTTTTTGCCACTATATGACGAGTTTTCTTCCACTACTATTTAATATGAAAACGAAGAAAGTTCGTTACAAGAATGTGATAATGTGCGTCGTACGATTTGAAAATATTGAGAAATGAATTTAGGTTTTACCGACGTCATTTCTGGGAGTAAAGTGGCTCTTTGACTCAGTGATAAGAACCCGGGAATAAATGACCATTTAATTCCCGCGGGGAAGTAAACAAACAATTGAATTCCCACCAGGAAGTAAACAAACCGTGTTATCATCTCCGGGCGGGAATTAAATGGAATGAAATACTGAATTCGTTGCGAAATAAGCAATATTTTTACAATCATTTATGTAAAAAACCATCTTCCTAATACAGGGGGGTATCATGAACGTTTGACGATGTCGGGCGATACCCCCATGTATAGAAATCTTACTATATTATAAAATCGTAGTGCTTAGGATGATTCTACACCTCATCCTGAATCCAACGATGCCCATATCTTCATTTTCAAAAAAATGTGACATTGAACCTTTTTTCCCTGTACCCTTCATATGCATATGATGTAAGTATTTCAAATTTAGAAGTGTCCACTGCAGGTAAAGTCGTATACTATCCGAGAGAAAAAAGCAGTTTTAATCAGAACATGTATTTTTTCGACTTCACATCAAGTTTACTGTTTAAAGGGCGACACATTGAAAATTACAGGCCAATGGTGACCCCATTATTGTATTTCAATTGGAATCTTTTATGGGGCCGAGGGGTCGACCGTGCCCCCAACTTTGGAAGTCCAATTCTCGAATATTCAGGCTTTATAAATAATTTTCCGCGAACCTCTTATTTTGTTGATCGAAGCTTTTTGTGGATCAGACGGGTGCCCCTCCCCATCCCCAACTCCCAACCACAAAAATATTATTTGCGATATTTTGGCCGCTAAAAGTACGTATAGTTACTATAATTTATTTTTCGGTCGAAATCTAATGTGGATTTGAGAGGTAAAACGCATCCCGAATTCCTGGAAATCTACCTCTCGATGTTTCAAACTTTGCAATTGTTTTTAACTTCTTTTTGCGATTGATACATTCTGTAGACTCAAAAAGTAGACTCCCCGCCCAAACCTGAAAGTGTAATTATTGATTTTTCGGCCTTTAAAAAATTACTTTCGATGAACTGTTTATGTTTTCTACTGAAATCATTTGTAGGGCCAAAGGACTGACTCTGCTCCCAACTGCGGAAGTCTAATTCTCGATTCTTCAATCTTCAACAATAGTTTTCTTTGAACCCCTTACTTTGTTAATCGATGTATTGTATGGATCAGAGGGAAGGATTCCTCGCCCCCAACTCCGGTCATGAAATTCTTGATTGTTAGGGGTAGAAAGATGATTTTCCATAACCCTTCTCTTGTTTGATCGAAATCATATGTGGACCCAAGGGATAGACCCCCCTCGCCTCCTAAAATATAAATCTCGATTTTCCGGGCTTTCAAATTTATTCTTGATGAAATTTTTTATTTTTTTGATTCACATCTATTGTGGTCCCGATGGGTTGACCCCACCTCCAACTCTGGAAATCAAATTCTCGATTTTTCTGACGTGAAAAATAATTTTCGATGAACCCCCTTATTTTTCTGATCGAAGTCTTTGGTGGAGCCGCGGGGTGGAACTCCACCCGAACTCCGAAAATCTAATTCTCGATTTTTTGGCCTTTAGAAATATTTTTAGTGACCTTTTCCATTTTTCAGTTGTTATCATTTGCGGGGTCAAATGGTTCAGTCCCGATGGGTTGACCCCGTCCCCAACCCTGGAAATCAAATACTCGATTTTTCCGACGTGAAAGATAATTCTCGGAGATCCCCTTATTTTTCTGATCGAAAAGTCTTTGTCGGACCCGAGGAGTGGAGCCCCACTCCAATTCCGAAAATCTAATTTTCGATTTTTTGCCCTTTAAAAATATTTTTCGTCTCTGGAAGTCTAATTCTCGATTTTTCAGTCTTGAACAATAATGTTCCGTGAACTTCTGTTTCGTTGGTCGAAGTATTTTGTGGATCTGATAGGTAAACCTACACCCGCAACTCCGAAAGTCTAATTTTCGACTTTGAATTATTAAATATTTATTTTCCTTTTTTTGATAAAATCTATTGCGGACTTGAGGGGTGGAGCCCATCCTGAACTCCGGAAATCTAATTCTCGATTTTTCAACTTCTGAATTATCTTTCATAAACCTCCTCTCATTTCGATTGCCACATTTTTTAGACTCGAGAGGTGGATTCTTGCCATCAACAATTCTTGATTTGTTGGCCTTTAAAATTATTTCTGATGAACTCTTTATTTCTCCGAGGGGTTGACCACACTCCCAACTTCGGACATTGGTCTCGATTTTTCAGGCTTGAAGGACGATTGTCTGTGAACCTCTTATTTTGTTAATCGAAGTGTTTTGTGGATCTGAGGGGTGAACCCTCACCCTAACCCCAGAAATCTAATTCTCGATTTTCAGCCTCTCAAATTTATTCCCGGTGATTGTTTACTTTTTCAATTGAAATCTTATGTGAGACCGAAGAGTTGACCCCACCCCAGACTTGGAAATTAAAATCTCGATTATTCAGGCTTATAAATCATTTTTTGATAAACTTATATTTATGTTGGATCGAGGTCTTTTATGGATCCAAGGGGTGGACCACCACTTTAACGCCGAAAATCTATAGGCTTGAGAAATTGTTTTCCGTAAAACCATAGTTGTTGTATTATAAGCCTCCTGTGGACTCGAATGGTGGTGCCCCCACCCACAAGTCCGAACATTCTAATTCACGAATTTTCGGCATACAAAAATATTTTCGGTAACCTTTTTATTTTTTCAATTTGTAGATTTTTGGGGGCTGAGGAGTGCACCCCGCTCCCCTCTGTAAGTCTAATTCATGATTTTCCGTCTTGAACAATACTTTTCCGCGAACCCCTTATTTTGTCGATCTAACTACTTTGTGCATCGAAGGGGTGGACCCAACTCCCAACTCCGAAAATCAAATTCTCGATTTTTCAGACTTAAGAAATAAATTCTCCTTGAAACTCTTTTGTTCTGATCGGAAGTGTTTTGTGGACCTGAGGAGTAGAATTCTCAATTTTTCGGTCTTTAAAAATATTTTTGGAGACCTTTTTATTTTTTCAATTGGGATCTTTCGTGCAGCCGTTTATCTACTTTAAACATTATTCTTCGATAAATGTGACCGTCCAAATTGAAAGGGCACGTCGGTCCAAAACATTAATTTTACAGGAGACACCTAAAGATTCAAACGGGAATCTCGAGAACGCGATATCCTATAGACGTCCATTCTTGCGCTCTATCACTTTTGCTTTTTCGAGTTCACAGACTCACAGTGTTAAACAGTACTCTTTGACCTACCAAAATCGAACATAATCTCAAAGTCGATTTTTTTGCACCGAGGTGCCCTTTCAGTATGGACAGTCACAAATTTTTATTTTTTCCATCTAATTGTTTTGGTGATCCGATGGTGGAGCCCTGCCTCAGGCTTTGAAAATTTAACTCTCGATTTTTCAGAATTTAATGCTTATTCTTCGAGTGCTTTTTATTCTCACGATCTGAATCTTTTGTGGACTCGAGAGGTGACCCCTTTTTTCCCGGTTGTTCGAATTTTGAAACTTATGTTTCATAAACTTGATTATTTGTTTCGATCGGTAGTTTTGTGAAGCCAAGAGATAGATTGTGGCCCTAGCTTTGGAAATTTAATTATCGATTTTTCGGATCTGGTTGAACTTTTTATTTTTCCTATTTCATCTCTCATGAGTTGCAGGGGTGTCCCCCACCTCCAACTTCGAAAATCTGTTTCTCAATTTTCGAGACTTTATTGGCGACGGTCTGTGAATTGATATCTCATGTGGATAAGTATAATTGAGCATCCCGGCGCAGTGAGTCCAGTATAAAAATCACAGAAAGGGTAAATGGAAAAGAAGGCAGATTATCCCAGTCAGAAAGGAAGAGGACGCACGCCAGAAACTAAGATCAGTGCAAGAGGAAATGAAATTCGAGGAAAATATTGACGACAGTATGGATCAAGCTTTAAAAAACACGGTTGAAGAGTTTGGAGTGACGAGGGCTAAAGAGAAAACCAGGGATAAGCTTTCAAAATAGACTCTCGAATCAGGAAGAATAACCTTTGGAAAAATATAAATAAAACACCATTAAACAAACCTGAGCGTACTAAAATACAAAAATTGGTGAAGAAAAATGTTAGAGAACATATTAAGAAATATGATTAGGAAAAAATTCAAGATATTTTGGAAGAAAGTTGGTCCACCAAAATAGTTAGGCTCGAACTCGGTGGCAGGAGAGACGTTATGCTGAAGCTAAAAGATTCAGACAGGAAAAGTGACTCAAAATCAAGAAAAAATTGTAGAGGCAGCAACAATTTTTTACGAGGACTTTTACCGCGAGCAAAACGAGCTCATGAAAATAGCAAAAACTGGAGGGTGAAAGGAGGAAGAAATCCCGGAAATAATGGAGAGAGAAGTGGAATACGTACTAAATACGTAGACTGAAAAATGACATAGCCCCAGGACCGGATGGAATTACGAACGAAATGCTGAAAAGGTTTGGCGATCAGAGAGTGCCACACCAGGCTAAATTATTTAACAAAATCGGAATTATGAAAACATGTCCAAAACAGTGGAACTTGGCCAAAATAATTTATTACACAAACAAGGAGGGAAGGAACTCATTGAAAATTACAAGCCAAGATGCTTAACATCGAACATTTTTAAAGCATGTATGGCAGTCTTAAAAAGACGTATGTATAACCATTTGGATTCAAATCATCAGGGGAATGAACAGGCGGGATTCAGAAAAGGCTTCTTAACTGTAGAAAATATTTTCGTTGTGAACCAAATTATTGAAAAAACACACGAATATGATGTGGAAAGCGAAATATTTTTCATAGGTTTTCAGAAGGCATTTGATTCAGTGGATCATAAATACATATATATGTTGAAAGCACTGGAAAATAAGGGAATTGAAAGTGGGTTTATTAAAGTCATATACAGAATTGCTATGCAAATTCGAGTGCAAGAGCCAGCCTTAAAAGCAAAGGGAGGGAATTCAAAATTGGGAGCAGGGTTCAACAAGGGGATATCTTGTCCCCAAACCTCTTAAACTTCATTTTGGAAGAAGTATTTCGCAATCTAAACTGGAAAAGAAGGGGACTAGAAATAAATGGAGAATTTCTAAGTAATTTAAGGTACGCAAACGATATTATCTTATTTGCAAAAAATAGTAAGGAGTTGAAGAAAATGGCAGAAAAGCTATTGAGGGAATGCAAAAAAGCTGGCCTCAAACTGAATGGTAGCAAATCAAAAATAATCGGAAGAGGGAAATTAAAAATCTGATAATCGATGGGCAAGAGATAGAGGAGGTAACGGAAATCGAAGATCTGTGGGACAGATTATTATTTTCGAAGAAAGCGATAAAGAAATTATGAGGCGTATTAAAAAGGGGTGGAACAACTTCTGGGCATTAAAATGTATTTTTTGCCGGAATTTCAAAACCGCCCTCAAAATGGAAACACTAAATAGCTCAACGGTACCAGCCCTCAAGTCTGGAACACAAACCTGGTCCCTTACAGGAAACAAATGGTGAAGCTACAAATTACGTTCAGATCTATGTTGAGGAAACTTCTAGGACTGTGATGGGTAGACAAAATCTCAAATGCAAAGCTATACAAAATGGTGGGAGGCGGGGACATAGGATATAATGTCGAACAATTAAAGTGGAAATATGTAGGGCATCTGGCGACAGCGGATAGCAACAGATGGGGAGTAAAATTACTCAACTGGATACGCTGCAAAGGAAAAGAACGATAGGTAGACCAGTAACTAGATAGACAGATGAACTCGTCAGAGAACTGGGGCCCCGGGTGGCAAAGATTAGCGCAGGATAAAATAAAGTGGAGAAGCTACGTCGAGGCGTATATCCAAAAATGGGCAGAGGTTACTCACACACGTTTGGTCGACAAACAGCGCAAAATGTGCCTGCCCATTTAAATTTTTCAATCACTTTATTTCTCCCTAAATTGATCAGCGCTGCCGCACGTTTTTCGACTGTCGTCGCAACATACGCTTATTTTATTTTTGTAAGTATTTTATAGATGCCTACATTTTTCAACATACCGGCGCCGCAGCGGCAAAATGGCGGCGACGCACCGGGCATTTTCCCGAATTGCCCTATGGCCCATCCGCCCCTGGAAGAGGCTCAAGGTGACAGGTCCACTTTCATTGAGTAGAGTCTGTGAAAAAACACATATGTATGTGCTTTGTAATACAGTACAACAGAAAGATGTATACACTGTGACGAAATTAAGAGGCCCACAGTGTACCAAAGAGCCTTCAGATGAAAGTAGCCTCTTGTGGATGCCCCGTGTCAATGAAAGCGAGGCCTCATTCAGAAAATAAATATTTTTGTATGAAACCATAATGCATTGGAAAGAAGTAGTTGACTTCAGCAGTTTTAAACGTGTAACTGAAAGACGGAAGCTATTGTGGACTTGAGTGATGAAGCCCGTCCTGAACTCTGGAAATCTAATTCTGGATTTTTCAAATTTCTGAAATATTTTACGTAAACTCCCCTTTTTTTCAACTGATACATTTTGTACACTGGAGAAGTGAACTCGCGCCCCCAACACCAAAAGAGTATATTTTCGAGTTTTCGTTGGTGAACTTTTTTTTTCGTTTGAAATAATTTGTGGTTCTGAGGGTCGACCGCACCCCAACTCCAGTAATTAAATTCTCGATTGTAGGTATTAAAAAACAATTTTCCATAAACCCCTTATGTTTAATCGAGATCTTTTGTGGATCAAGGAATAACTCCCCCACCCACGACGAAAATCAAAAAAACTCGATTTTTCAGCTTCTCAAAGTTATTCTTGGAGAACGACTTATGTTTTCAATTCAAATAATACGTTAATCCTCTTCTAATAATTTACGTTTGTTTTAATAATAGTTAGATTATAGCAGCAAGGCAATAACACTCTCAGTAACTAAAAAAAATAATATAATATCGTGGACCCAATGGACTGTCTCCGCCCCCAACTCCGGAAATTGAATTCTTTATTTTATCGGCTTAAGAAATAATTTTCCGTGAGCCCATGCTTATTTCTTTGTTCACAGTATTTTGTGGACCCGAGGACGAGTGATCCGCCGCCCACAACTTCGAAAATCTAATTCTTGATTTTTCGATCGTCAGAAATATTTTTGATGACCATTTTTGTATTTCAATTGGAATCTTTTATGGGGCCGAGGGTCGACCACACCCCCAACTTTGGAAGTCCAATTCTGGAATATTCAGGCTTTATAAATAATTTTCCGCGAACCTCTCATTTTGTTGATCGTACCTTTTTGTGGATCAGGCGGGTGCCTCCTCCCCCTCCCCAACCACAAAAATATTATTTTCGATATTTTGGCCTTTAAAAGTACGTATTGTTGCTATAATTTATTTTTCGGTCGAAATCTAATGTGGATTTGAGAGGTAAAACGCATCCCGAATTCCTGGAAATCTACCTCTCGATGCTTCAAACTTTGCAATTGTTTTTAACTTCTTTTTGCGATTGATACATTCTGTAGACTCAAAAAGTAGACCCCCGTCCAAACCCTGAAAGTGTAATTATTGATTTTTCGGCCTTTAAAAAATTACTTTCGATGAACTGTTCATGTTTTCTATAGGACCAAAGGATTGACACTGCTCCCAACTCCGGAAGTCTAATTCTTGATTCTTCAGTCTTCAACAATATATAGTTTTCTTTGGACCCTTTACGTAGTTAATCGATGTATTATATGGATCAGAGGGGTGGATTCCTCGCCCCCAACTCCGGTCATGAAATTCTTGTTTGGTAGGTATTGAAAGCTGATTTTCCATAACCCTTCTATTGTTCGATCGAAATCATATGTAGACCCAAGGGATAGACCCTCCCCCCGTTGCCTGCTAAAATATAAATCTCGATTTTCCGGGCTTTCAGATTTATTCTTGATGAAATTTTTATTTTTTCGATTCAAATCTATTGTGGTCCCGATGTGTTGACCCCACCCCAAGGAAAAAATTTTTTTGAATAATAATTTTCGATGAACCCCCTTATTTTTCTGATCGAAGTCTTTGGTGGAGCCGCAGGGTGGTACCCCCCACCCGAACTCCGAAAATCTAATTCTCGATTTTTTGGCCTTTAGAAATATTTTTAGTGACCTTTTCCATTTTGTGGACCCGAGGAGTAGAATTTTTTTCGGTCTTTAAAAATATTTTTGGAAACCTTTTTATTTTTTCAATTGGGATCTTTCGTGCAGCCGTTTATCTACTTTAAACATTATTTTTCGATAAATGTGACCGTCCAAATTAAAAGGGCACGTAGGTCCAAAACATTAATTTTACAGGGGACACTTAAAGATAAAAACGGGAATCTCGAGAACGCGATAGCCTATAGACGTCCACCACTTTTGCGCTCTATCACTTTTGCTTTTTCGAGTTCACAGACTCACAGTGTTAAACAGTACTCTTTGACCTACCAAAATCGAACATAATCTCAAAGTCGATTTTTTTGCACCGAAGTGCCCTTTCAGTATGGACAGTCACAAATTTTTATTTTTTCCATCTAATTGTTTTGGTGATCCGATGGTGGAGCCCTGCCTCAGGCTTTGAAAATTTAACTCTCGATTTTTCAGAATTTAATGCTTATTCTTCGAATACTTTTTATTCTCACGATCTGAATCTTTTGTGGACTCGAGAGGTGACCCCCTTTTTCCCGGTTGTTCGAATTTTGAAACTTATGTTTCATAAACTTGATTATTTGTTTCGATCGGTAGTTTTGTGAAGCCAATAGATAGATTGTGGCCCTAGCTTTGGAAATTTAATTATCGATTTATCGGATCTGGTTGAACTTTTATTTTTCCTATTTCATCTTTCATGAGTTGGAGGGGTGTCCCCCACCTCCAACTTCGAAAATCTGTTTCTCAATTTTCGAGACTTTATTGGCGACGGTCTGTGAATTGAAATCTCATGTGGATAAGTATAATTGGGCATCCCGGCGCAGTGAGTCCAGTATAAAAATCACAGAAAGGAAAAAGGGAAAAGAAGGCAGATTATCAGAGTCAGAAAGGAAGAGGCCGCACGCCAGAAACTAAGATCAGTGCAAGAGGAAATGAAATTCGAGGAAAATTTTTACGACAGTAGGGATCAAGCTTTAAAAAACACGGTTGAAGAGTTTGGAGTGACGAGGGCTAAAGAGAAAACCAGGAATAAGCTTTCAAAATAGACTCTCGAATCAGGAAGAATAACCTTTGGAAAAATAGAAATAAAACACTATTGGACAAACCTGAGCGAACTAAAATACAAAAATTGGTGTCGAAAAATGTTAGAGAAGATATTAAGAAATATGATTAGGAAAAAATTCCAGATATTTTGGTAGAAAGTTGGTCCACCAAAAAAGTTAGGCTCGAACTCGATGGCGGGAGAGACGTTATGCTGAAGCTAAAAGATCAGACAGGAAAAGTGACTCAGAATCAAGAACAAATTCTAGAGGCAGCAACAAGTTTTTACGAGGACTTATACCGCGAGCAAAACGAGCTCATGAAAATAGCAAAAACTGGAGGGTGAAAGGAGGAAGAAATCCCGGAAATAATGGAGAGAGAAGTGGAATACGTACTAAATATGTAGACTGATAAATGACATATAGCCCCAGGACCGGATGGAATTACGATCGAAATGCTGAAAAGGTTTGGCGATCAGAGAGTGCCACACCAGGTTAAAATATTTAACAAAATCGGAATTATGAAAACATGTCCAAAACAGTGGAACTTGGCCAAAATAATATTATTACACAAACAAGGAGGGAGGAACTCATTGAAAATTACAGGCCAATATGCTTAACATCGAACATCTTTAAAGCATGTATGGCAGTCTTAAAAAGACGTATGTATAACCATTTGGATTCAAATCATCAGGGGAATGAACAGGCGGGATTCAGAAAAGGCTTCTCAACTGTAAAGAATATTTTCGTTGTGAGCCAAATTATTGAAAAAACACACGAATATGACATGAAATTGAAATATTTTGCATAGGCTTTCATGAGGCAGTTGATTCAGTGGATCATAAATACAATATATGTTGAAAGCACTGGAAAATAAGGGAATTGAAAGTGGGTTTATTAAAGTCATATACAGAATTGCTATGCAAATTCGAGTGCAAGAGCCAGCCTTAAAAGCAAAGGGAGGGAATTCAAAATTGGGAGCGGAGTTCAACAAGGGGATACCTTGTCGCCAAATCTCTTCAACTGCATTATGGAAGATGAATTTCGCAATCTGAAGTGGAAAAGAAGGGGACTAAAAATAAATGGAGAATTTCTAAGTAATTTAAGGTACGCAAACTATATTATCTTATTTACAGAAAATAGTAAGGAGTTGAAGAAAATGGCAGAATAGCTATTGAGGGAATGCAAAAATGCTGGCCTCAAACTGAATGGTAGCAAATCAAAAATAATCGGAAGAGTGGAAAGAAAAAATCTAATAATCGATGGGTAAGAAAGAGATAGAAGAGGTAACAGAATCGAATATCTGTGGGGCAGATTATTAGTTTCGAAGAAAAAGATAAAGGAATTATGAGGCGTATTAAAAAGGGGTGGAACAACCCCTGGGCATTAAAATGTATTTTTTGCCGGAATTTCAACACCTTCCTCAAAATGGAAACACTAAATAGCTCAACGGTACCAGCCCTCACGTATGGAGTACAAACCTGGTCCCTTACAGGAGACAAATCGTGAAGCTACAAATTACGTTCAGATCTAAGTTGAGGAAACTTCTAGGACTGCGATGGGTAGACAAAATCTCAAATGGAAAACTGTACGAAATGGCTGGAGGCGAGGATATAGGATATAATGTCGAACAATTTAAGTGGAAATATGTGGGGCATCTGGCGAGGGCAGATAGCAACGAATAGGGAGTAAAAGTACTCAACTATGGATACGCTGCAAAGAAAAAGAACGATAGGTAGGCCAGTAATTTGAAAACTTGCTGAAATCAACTACTCCTTTGCAATGCATTATGGTTTCAAACACAAATATTTATTTTCTGAATGAGGCCTCGCTTTCATTACACGGGGCATCCAGAAGATGCTACTTACATCTGAAGGTTCTTTGGTACACTGTGGGCCTCCTAATTTCGTCACAGTGCATACATCTTTATGTTTGTACTGTATTACAAAGCACATACATGTATTTTTTACAGTCTACTCAATGAAAGTGGACCTATCACCTTGAGCCTCCTCCTGGGGCGGATAAGTCATAGGGCGATTCGGGCAAATGCCCGGTGCGCCGCCGCCTGCATTTATAAAATACTTACAAAAATGAAATAAGCGCATGTCGCGACGACAGTCGAAAAACGTGCGGCGGCGCTGATCAATTTAGAGAGAAATAATGAGATTGAAAAATTTTAATGGGCAGACACATTTTGCGCCGTTTGTCGACCAAACGTGTGTGTGTGTGTGTGTATGTGAGTACCTCCGCCCATTTTTGGGCATACGCCTCCACGTAGCTTTTCCATTTTTTCTTATCCTGCGCTTATCTTTGCCACCCAGGGCCCCAGTTCTCTGACGAGAACGTGGAACTGAAAGACGGAAGCTATTGTGGACTTGAGGGGTGAAGCCCGCCCTGAACTCTGAAAATCTAATTCTCGATTCTTCAAATTTCTGAATTATTTTACGTAAACACTTTTTTCAACTGCTACATTTTGTACACTGGAAACGTGGACTCGCGCCCCCAACACCAAAAGAGTATACTTTCGAGTTTTTGTTGGTGAACTTTTTTTTTCTTGATTGAAATAATTTGTGATTCCGAGGGGTTGACCGCACCCCAACTCCGATAATCAGATTCTTGATTGTAGATGTTGAAAAACAATTTTCCATACGCCCCTTATTTTTAATCGAGATCTTTTGTGGATCAAGGAATAACTCTCCCACCTACGACGAAAATCTAAAACTCGATTTTCCAGCTTCTCAATGTTATTCTTGGTGAACGTCTTACTTTTTCAATTCAAATAATACGTTAACCCTCTTCTAATAATTTACGTTTGTTTTAATAATAGTTAGATTATAGCAGCAAAAGGCAATAACACTCTCAGTAAATAAAAATAATAATATAATATTGTGAACCCGATGGATTGTCTCGACCCCAATTCCGCAAATCTAATTCTCGATCTTTCAGCCTCTCAAGATTATTCATGGTTAACTTTTTTCGATTCAGATCTATTGTGGATCCGTTGGGTTGACCCCGACCCCAACTTCGGAAATTGAATTCTCCATTTGGTCGGCTTAAGAAATAATTTTCCGTGAGCCCCTGGTTATTTTTTTGTTCGAAGCTTGCATCGCAGGTGTTCATGAATAAACAAGATAACACACTAGAATAAGTGTGGCAACCGCGCTGGGCCTCGGTTTACCGTAACATATCTCCAATGGGTCTCACTTTGCCTCACAGTGTACTGGGGCTCGGAGTAGCGGTATATGTCTAACATATCTATATATCTTTACAGGTGATTTCTCCTACCCCTCTAAGGTTCCCAACATTTGTATGGTTTAGTGTTTCTTAAAATTTCAACTCCTGCCTCTTCAAGTATTAAATTAAAGGTGGGTCTCGGGTTGTCTGTTATATATACCGGGCCTCGGATTGGTAGTACGACTAATATATATATATATATATATATATATATATATATTATGGGATTATAGGTGTTGGTGAGTCATGAGTGTATGGCCTAAGAAAATACGAATTATAGCCATGGTGGATGGCAGGTTGTGATGACACTTGTAGATGAGATGCAGCCAGTCTGGCGAGTAGTTTTGTAGGAATGGGTGAACAACTGTGTTTTGTAAAAATTTTACATCTCGACGTCATTTTTCAACACTTCACCTCGAGCCGCATGCAAAAAACTGATTTAGTCTTTAGCAGCTTGATCTAACTCTGTGTTCGCCCTTCCGTGCCCTTCAGAAAAAAGAGCTAGTTACGCTACTGAGACTCCCCCCTTGCGACTTCGTCAAATAGTGGTTTTCTAATTTTAGCATCCCCTCTAACACACCCTCCCCATTTGGTCAAGACCAGACTTCCACCCTCCTCGAACTTTAGGCTGGCAGCTATACTGTCCTGGCAAGTATAGAAGAACACTCACCCGTTTATGAATACTCACCTCTAAGAACAAGAAAATTTAAACGGCCAAGGAACTCATTTGTAGTTCCCTCGAACTTTTGAGTTCAAATCAAAGTACAGGCGATCCCACGATCTTTTCCATTTCTATTGGTTTCAAAGGATATGATATCCCTTGGAACATTTAATACCCAACTTCTCTGATACCGTTAACAGGTTGGTTAGAGGTTATGATGATTATTACCCGAAAGAAACTCGTATACGCGGTATAAGAGAAACAATCACACAGGAAGATTGATCTTGTTACAGTTAAATGTAGCGTAAAAAACTACTCAGATTCTCAGCTCTCTTATTGAACATCTTCAGTTGAGCCCCTCGGTGTCAACTTCTCTGGAGACGACTGTTTTGGAGACAAGCTTTTATCGAGGGAAGGAACACTTTATTCCCGTTTCCCTTTCGCAGTGACAGTAACTTTTTATGAATCCTGTTACTAAACATGAGCACATGAGCAGTCTCAAGAATTTCCGTGTCAAACTTATTCAAAGTCCGCTCAAATCGAAAGCTCCCATTTTATCGCGTAGGTCCGACTCAGCTCGCAGCTCGCACATCCCGCAGAGCTTCGAGCTTCGTATAACACGTAAACGGTCAACTGCAACCCAGCCCCGTAGCTAGCGACCGGGCAGACCAGCAAAATAATGACTGTTTTCTGACCAGCTAACATGTGTTTTTCTTCTTGGCCAAGCAGTTTTTAATACGAGTATCTAATTCATCAATTCATGATGACGAATTGACGTGGTACCGTAGTTGCTACGTTCGACAAGGTTAAAAACTTACCCGGTCTAAAATGTCACTTGCTCAGTCACAAACAACCGGCTGGCTACGGGCCTGAGCAACCAGACACCTTGTCAACTGGATGCGACCACTGGCTATCTAAGCTTGTAGAATGTCATTGGCCCCTTCAGTGAAGCAGAATATCAAAATTTTGTTGAGCGACTTTGAAAACCTCAAAATGATATCCATACATATGTATTATATTTCCTGATGCATTTCACCCGCGACTCCCTCTTGCTCACCTCCAAATGCCATAATTCTCGAGATAAGGCGAAACTAGCATGTACAACTGATAAGTAGAATCACCGGCGCTGCCAAGGAGGTCAAATTGGGCATTTGCCCCGCCTGCCCCGTTAGTCTCAAAAAGTGCACCATTTTACCGAAAATCGAATCATTTTTCTCTCACAAACTGGTCTTGCCCTCAAGTGGAAGAAAGTCTGTTGTAGGTATCTGAAGAGAGGTACATTGTACTCACGTGTTAATATTGAAATCCAGCCATCACAAAACACATGCACATCACTTCAACTTCAGTTTAAAACCGAAAATCCGATTCCCGAAAGCCATTATCGTAAATCGAACGTTTAGCGATACACGTTAGATTTTGACCATAGGTCTGCCACACAAACGAAGAAAGCTTTTCGAGTTTTCCCGACCGCGATGAACGACGGAAAACCGAACGGTGGAACGAACCGAAAACGGGACGCGAACACGACGAGCCTGTTGCTACCTCGAGTAACGCGCACATCGACAGCTAACCGGACGGGTATCGTACGCTCGAGTAAGACGGGCACGGGCATTCGAGTCTAACCGCTAAATCCTCCCAGCACGGATCCGCCAGATCCACCTCGCCTGTTACGAGGGTGATCATGCAGCGTGACCAAACGCGTTGATTTGCTTCTTGTGGCAGCGTTCATTGTTTTTAAGACTTCGATTACCGACCGAGTGATTACGTGGCTTCAGGTTTAGTCTTGCAAATCGCCTGCGTCGAGAGCTTCTTGGTGGATTATTATAAGCAGTTTGCTCAGGACGAACAACTGTTGAACCATTGTGATGGCCCATTATCCATTCACATTTACCATATCGATTGGTGGGGTTGTAGCCAGGAAACAGGGGGCCGTTACCCTCTCTCCACTCGTGAAACTGGGGAACAGTAGTATCAGTTTGCCTCCCCCTCCCCCGTTAAGGCGGCTATACACTTAGCGTGAAAACAGACGATATGCGAGAAAAATCAGGCGAAACACGAGAAGCGAAAAGTGTATACTGTGAGTCACAAAAATATTCGGACATGCAGTTTTTTTCGCAATATTGAAAGAAGAATGGGCAGAAAAAAATCCGAAACAGTTGTATGTGGCAGGAGGTAGAGTAGAAAGTCTTGGAGCACCAATTTTTTTTTTTTGGAGAAGTACCAATGTAGCCAAATTAATATTCGGACACCGACTTGATCTTACATTTTCCTGAATAGGAATCCCGAAAATGTTCCTTTGATGATCACAAGTGATTTGTGTAAACTAGAAGCTTTACAGAATATGAAATTTTAACCCACATCAGCATAGCTCCTGTACTGTTGAGTTAGAGACGGGTCGTAACTATTTTTTTTTTTTTTTTAGTTGCATGCTAATCATAACGGGCGGACGCAGAAAAGCAGAAAGTTTTCTTGTTTAAAATTTTTTCAACCCATACCTAACTTCGCATTCAGTCATGCTACGATGTCGCAATTACCTAACTCATAATCTGCAATGCTTCAATTATTCAGGTATCAACTTTTAATCATCAAAAGAACATTTTCTAGAATCCTACTGAGGAAAATGTAAGATCAAGTCGCATTTCTTATGGAAAAAATACACGGTGTCCGAATATTAATTTGGCTACATATTTCGTGTTTTTCTTTTTCTATGCTTAATTTTAGGTACTTCTCCAAACAAAATTGGTGCTCTAAGACTCCCTACTCTACCTCCTGCCACATACAACTTTTTCGGATTCTTTCCGCCCATTCTTCTTTCAATATTGCAAAAAAAAACTACATGTCCGAATATTTTTGTGACTCACAGTACATGTCGTTCTCGTGATGCATCTCATCATCTTTAAGTTCGTGTTTCGCGTTTCGTGTTCTCGCCAAGTGGTCGGCATTTTAACGAAATGTCAAAGGGTTTTCGTACTACACTGGCTAGACAAATATGACGGCTATACACTTATCGTAACATGCATGTGTCGATCTGGCGAATTTTTCAATTCATCTGCATTTCAGTCGGCAGTCGGTTTTTAATTACTGAAGAGGCTTGGCTCAATTTTTCTCGCTGATTTCGAATTCGTTGTCCAAATTTAGCGCTGACCCTCCGTTGGGCAAAATTCACTTTTGCGACTTATGATTCCTTTTCATAGAGCGCCTACCATTATTTAGGGGACCCATTTATCGGCCCACAATGGTAATGTTGAATTCACGAAAGAAATATGCTGTTTGCACGAAATATATAAATGACAAGCGCAGTAACAAGTACGAAACAGAAAAAGAAAGAGTTTGAAGAAAAAATTAAACTTCAGAACGCAATATAATTCACTTACACGATAAAATAAAATACGCCCGGAATTTTAACACCTTCTACACACAATGAAAAAAAGAGACACGATATTACTGCGCCCGAAATAAAAGGTTTAAATTCTCGGCCTCCATCATACTTGCCACAAATTTACAATTGCGCACAAATTAATGTCAAAATCAAATTTTGGAGAAATAAAAATCTATGAATCGATTCTCCCCCTCCTCAGGAACCACAAATTTAGATTAAGAGCCAAACCGATATCAAAAACGAATTCGTTGAGTTCGAAACCCCTCGATGATCTCGATGAGATCATTTCGCATAAATAATAGTGTCTAAAATTCCTAATGTACTGTAATAAAGGGTAATTTTTACATGCCCACTCTTTTTGTTTCTCTCAACCCGAGCCCTGAAATCCGCCCTTTCGAGCATTACCTCGACTCCCCTCTATGGCGTTTCTAGAGTACTTAAGAAAAAATCTTAATGACCGTTTTTATAGAAAAATTGATCCTCTCTTAAACTCATGGATCTCCTATCTCCACGAGTATGTACGTTATCCGCGATGACGTATAATTTTTGTGTTTAAACAACATAATATACTGTATGCAAGTCATTTCGTGATATCGATTTAAAAACTCGTCATTCAAACTTTTTTTTTCGAGGCTTCACATTTCGTTCAATCACACTTTTTATTTCGTGCTATTTAATACTTCCCATTATTTAGTATATTCTTTTCCATGCCCACTTTGGGTAAGAACAATCGCCAACACGGTATGTCGACTGAACCAGTTTCGAAGTTCGGATTATTTTTTAAACCTAAATATTTTTTTCTCCTCCTACGGCCAAAACTAACCAGATTAGGAGGGAACAATGTACAGTGTATTGCAGTTTTTTCATTAGATATTAATTGAAGAAAACGAAAAAAAAAGAAGTAAAAAAAGATTAAAAGAAAAATCAAAAACAAAAACTGTGACACATTTTCAGGGTGTCTAACGGTCATTTAAAGTCATTTATTTTGAAGGAAGGTCATTTAAGTCAGTTAAGATCATTTATTTTCGATCGTGGTCATTTACAAATTTAAAAATCAGCTAATTATAACTTGAAAGAGCTATGGCGTATATTCCAGAAGTTTTAAAAGATCCTCCCGTATCACAGAATTCTGAGTCAAATGAGCAATACTTCATTTCGTACATTTCGCATATTTGGCATTTACTGCATATTTTGCATCAATTCTGCTTATTTTTCAATATTTTTTTCCAAGAGTGATTTTTCTAGTTTTTAACTCAAAAATACTGAAAATAATTCCCGACTCAAAAAAAATTTGAAAAGGCTTAATAATTAATGAAGCAGGAGAAAAGCTTTCAGAAAAATATGTTGTTTTGTATGTGAGATGCCCTGTTTCTTGCCCGTATCACATTTATCAATCATTTATTATTCATTCATCCACTTAAAAACTGACCAGATTAGGAGGGAATGATGTACAGTGTATTGCAATTTTCCCACGATTAATTTAAGAATGGGGAGGGGATGATGGGAAATAATCTGCCTGGAGGGCTGAAGGGAGGGGTACCCTGAAAACACTAGAAGCAAATGGAAAATATGGGGGAAGAAGAAAATGACAACGAAGAGGAGCGTTAAGAGTGTAGGGAAAGGGAGAGAGGGAGGAAGTCATTGATACCAAGCTGGCTCAGAGGCCGATAAATGCTTCTGGATGACGTCACTAAATGATTTACCATTCATAAAGCAAATATCCACCCCTGCATTTGCTCTAGCTACCTCACTGTAGAGACAGAGTATGCCACAGAAGCCGGAGTTACATCCAAAGAGCATTGTCCCTGCTATTATAAACTTGGGATTTGGAAATTTATAGCACGTAAAAGTGCACTATACTTTCTTCCATTAATAATGTCCCATAAGAATAACATAGCTAGTAAATTTCGTCTTACAGGGTGTCTAACAAAATCGAATTTTGAAAATAAATGACATTTAAACGACCTTTTCCTCGCAGTTTGCTGTGAATGCGCTAGAATGCAAATACATTATGGGTATCATTTTAAAAGAAAAAGTAAGTTGGATACACTACGATAATTTTCATCCAATTTTAAAACTATGATTTCGAAAAATATCTACCTAAGAAGTCCAATCTTCTTTTTAATAAGAGATGCACACAAGAGATACCGTTCCTATTATAATTTCCTGATGATTGATGAATGTGATGCGGGGAAGAGCAAAGGTATCTCACATGCAAAAGAACATATTTTTCTAAAAGCTTTTCTGCTGATTCATTAATCATCAAGTCTTTTCAATTTTTTTTTTGAAGTCGGGAATTATTAGTATTTTTAAGTAAAAAACTAGAAAAATCACTTTTTGGAAAAAATACTGATAAAAATAAACAGAATTGGTACAAAATATGCATTAAATGCTAAAATGTACGACATGTACAAAATGAAGTACTGCTTATTTGATTCAGAACTCTGTGATTCGTGAAGATCTTTTGAAACTTCTGGAATGTACGCCATAGATAGAAATAATATACATTCGCATAAAAATTGCAGCCCTGGTCATTATAATAGAATTTTCCAGTTATAAATTCTTTTTTTTTTTCTCATTCAAGGTTTAATTTGCTGGTTTTTAAAATTTTAAATGATCATGATTGAAAATAAATGACTTTAAATGACTTAAATGATCGTTAGACACCCTAGTCTATTACTTAGGCTCATCACCTCAAACCCCTGCAATAGTCCAGTATATTTCAGTTTGCATGGGTAATATGTAAACAAATCATAATACAAATATTTCAAAAATGTTTTTTGGATTTTTTCAATTTTACCTCGAATTGATGAACAAGCTTCACTCTTCGACAGTCTCGCGACATGTTTCGCCGAAAAAAGTACCTGATGTCCTATCGTATGGAGAAATTTTCAAAATTTTCGAATATCAAAAATGAAAACGAAAAAAAAAATTAATGATGGAAATGAAAACGCGCTCTATGGGGTGTAGCATGGTGCGATATCAATTAACAACTTCATAGATTTATTATTATTATTATTATTTATTTTTTTTCGTGTGACTTAATGCCGAAAGAATAGAATTCGAAAATTGGTTTATAGGTTTTTGAGGTCACTGTATTCGATGTTAGGGTAATTTTTGAATCCTATCCCTCCTGGTGCGACCAGTGTAGTAGCAAGAGCGTAGGACAAGCAATGGTAGACTCGGAATTCACCCTTTTAAATTAAAGCCACCGAATGGGGTAAAAATACAGTTTTATTTATTCAAAGTGTTGCTAAAATAGAAAATAACGTCGTAAAAATGTCTTAATTGAAATAAGCACAAAGGCTTGAATTTGGTCCAGATTAAAAATCAGAAGCGATATTCGAAATCAGCGACACAAAACCACCCCTATTTCGATGCTTCGTGCAATTTTTCTTCGGAGAAGCTGAATTCGTATTACGACAGTGCTCTGGAATGGGTCGAATACAAATCTGAGGCGATATTCGAAATCAGCGTCTCAGAGCTTGGTTGGCTATCCTGTCCAAAAAATTGACTTTGGAATCTCGTAAAGAATTTGGAACTTGAGGAAAATTAGAGTAACCGGAATTAGCTTCTCTCTCGTGGAGCCTGAATGGTTTGGGGAGAGGGAAAATAACTATTAAAATGAATTCTGGAACCCAGGTGAAAAAGCTGCAGCATATCTAACGACAAATGCTATACAAGTACAAAGGTGGTTAGGAGCTGGAAAATTATGGCACCAGGGGAGGCGGAGGAGGCTTCAATTTAAGAGTATCGATAGATACAATATAAGGTCATATATTTGGAAAAAATAGCCTCTTTCGTAATGCGATAATAATTATTATGCGGTCTTTAGATTTTTTTTTAATTTTGCGGATTAGTTACTCTTCCCCCAAAACCTCGGAAGTCTCATTCATTCACCCTTATCTACATTTGTAAAGGAGAGAGGAGCCGAAGAGCATCCCGATGGCAGGATGTTCCAGAAAATGAATTCGTTGGTTTTCAAATTTTCGTTTCATTATGACTTTCTCACAAAATTTTTACCCCGGGGAGAGGAGCTAGATTGAATATTTTTTCATTTTCGCGTCTTCTCGTGCCGATTTTCAGATTCTCACGAACAGGATCTGATGAAAACACGGAACACGAGACAGCTGGTATTGGGAGAAGTGTATAGTGATTGGTTTGCGTTTCATCATATTTTTCGTGAAATAGTTCGTGAAAAGTCACGAAATACGAAATACGCTAAGTGTATAGCCGCCTTTACAACGCAGAAAATGTAAGAATGAAAGCTCACGCAAATACGCTGGACGCCCATCCATTTCCCTCCAAACGGGACAGTGGCGCCAGAGTTGGGGTGTCGTGTTGCCACTTACCGCCTCCCACTCGTGAGACGCGGGACAGTATAAATTTTTGCCCCTCTCCAGTTTCAACTAAGGAAATTGTAAGGATGAAGAGTGAGAGCTCGCTTATTTTTATTTTTGAGCGATATGACGACGTATAATACAGGCAACTTCAGTTATACCAAGCTGCAGTACATTCGTGTTGAATTTAGAGATGCTTAGGTCAGCCCCTGCATGTCGGTTCGCTCATCTTTGGGCCTACGTCTCCAGCACCCTCAGCCAGGGTCTCTTGTTCTTGGCCGTACGGCCTCATAACATACCTGTGGAATTAACTATTTCGTCGCGCCGTCTTAAGGCCGGTCTACCTTTACCTCTATTAAATTCCCTTGGCATCCATTCGGCCACGACTTTATTCCGTTTCTTTTGGAAAGTTCTGTGCATATTTCCTACATATGTAGTTAAACTTCAGCTTCCTTCCCCAGTACAGGAGGCAGCCACTGTGGGGAAGAAGGGCTGCAAAAACAAAAACCAAGTCAAAAACCAACCCAAAATAAAAACAAAACAACCCCAAAATAAAATTATAAATGCTATATTTTAATTGCCGAGGACTAACGAGCGAAGAGAGGCTGTATGAGTTTGAAAAAGCAATAGAAAAAATTATGTACGGGAAGTTCGGGCTAGTGGAACTACTTATTTTAAAATGGCTGTAGAATTTTTATTTATGTAGCGATCTGAAATGTAAATACACCATATTGGATAAAACATACTTTGCCACATCAAATAGTGTATTTACATGAAATAAAAAAACTCTAAGTTGGTCAAAATTTAGTTCTACCAAAGGTCTATTTTTTTAGTACTTAAAAAATGGCCGGGCAAAAGGAACCAGTGACCCGGGCAAAAGGAACTACCTATAAAACATCCAAAATTCGAGGGGAAAAAAGTTCTATGCTGCAAAACAAACCTATTTCGATATAAAAACAATAAGTAATTACCTAAAATACAAAATTACAATTTTTTCGTCAAATTACGTCATTCAAAAATCGCAGACGTAAAAACCAACACCCGAATAACTGGTACAAGCTTCATGGGCCCACTTACTGCAAATATTACGTACACTGTAGCCAAATCTCTCGGCTTATGAAAGCGAATGACATGCAAAGTAAGTATGGCACTTCATCATCCCTTTGTGCCTCGGAGGGAGGTTTTGGGAAAACTAGTTTTGGTTCGGCAGCTTTCTTCGTTTTGGGCACAACCTTTTTCTTCTTTATTCCTTCTTCCTGGACCAAATTTTCTTTCATCTTCCTCTTGATCGTTTTTGTTTCTGGTTTCTCAGTTTCATTTTCCGCTTTCTCCATTTTCTTAGTCTTTTTTTCTTCTCTCTCCATAGCCAATTTTTTTCTTCAGCCTTTTTCTCCGCCGCCAACTTCTCTTTTTTTTCATCCATCTCTAATTTTTTAATGTAATTTTCTTTAATTCGGACTTTCACGGGCGTGGAGGTTAAAACTTCTGATTTCTGTGATCGATTTTGGCGCGTCTTCGTAATTATTGACACATTTGATGGAATTGGTCGAATGTCTTCTGGACTTAACAACGGGAGGGTAGGAGGCAACGGATTAGCGAGAGGGCTTTCATCAGCGGTATCTGGGTCATCTATGTTTTCTGATTCAGAAAAATTTTCAAGAGTTTGGGCACGATTAGAACGACTGGTAGCAAGTGGCACTGGAACAGCTGGCGGTGGATTCGCTTCGCTCGTTCCTCGCACCAGTTCGGATTATTCGGCCGAAATGTTTAAGGCCATTGACGTTTTAAAAAACGCAACTCTCGACATAGAATAGTATTATAAAAATAGAAAACTACCCGGATATCAAAATTAGAGTTCGTATAAATTAAATTGAAATCGAAACGTTGAAGGCCGAAACATTTGTCTGATACAACAGAAATACGCGGCTATCAAAATTAGAGTTCGTGTCAATTAAATTAAAAAAAAAAACAAAAAAAAACATTGAGTAAGTACACATATAATGCAAGGAAACCTGAAATTCAGCCACTATTACAGTTGTAATCTACACGTTCTGAAACGTAAAAAAAACATTGCCCCCGCCCCCCTCTTGACAACTGTGATGAGTGTAATACCTCCCTTCTCTTCGAAAAGTCGGTAAAAATATGAATAATTAATGCTACTTGGTGGTTCCTTTTGCCCGGTTCCACTTGCCCAACCCACATTGTTTCTACATTTACGTAATAATAAGTTATTAAAAGCAAAATCAAGGAACTTACTATGCGTTCATCTGAAAGTAGACAGAATTTCCTTTCTTTTGATATTAATGCTTATCGTAATACTCTTCAATTATTGATTCGCAACTCGGTTCACAAATTCCTTATCAAAAAATTGTATACAACACATGTTGCCGGTTTCACAGATTATAATTATGAGAACGGTCACTAGCTATCGAATAGCAGTGTTACCAACCGTGTGAGGAGATTAGGAAAATAGTTATTTGCAGTGGTTCCTTTTGCCCAGTGGTTCCACTTCCCCGAACTTCCCCTAAGACATAGTAAGGCTAGGAGAAATTAGGAAATACGGAGAATGACTAATACAAAGAGAAAACAATGGAAACTATACCTGTACTGCTACGGAAATACAAAAGGCTGTATCTTACAAAAGTAGGTATAGTACGCACTCGTGGCCCTAGAATCGGGCAAAAGCCTCCAGCCCCTACGATTCAAATTTCATGATAGAAGTAAGGATGTCATAATTTTTACTTAGGTCATCTTCACGAACGTCGTTACGAAGTTTGTGTGAAGTGGAATTACAAAATCGGTCGGAGGAAATCGAGGTTCCTGATACTAAACCTCACAGGAGGATCGAAAAATGCAATTCGAAATAACAAATAAATTAAATAATGGAGTTAAAAAACGCCATTTATTATTTTTATCATTGTATAAAGTGTTCGATCCGACTCCGAAATAAGTTTCCAAAATCAAATTTTACTTAAGAAGCATACCATTTTCGTAGATTTAAACTCCTTTGGATAGAGCCTAATGAAACAGATGTACATACAATTTCAAAATCAGCGACAATGGAATTACCTCGTTACTTTTTCAGCTTCCTAAATTTGTAAATTGAACTATCCAGATTTTTCGTCTTTCTGCAAGTTACCCTTTGGAAGATCTCTTTTAAAAGGAGTATCTTTTTTCATTTTTCTTGTAGATTTCAGTGCACACCAAGTATTTCAGCGGCTTGTGTGAAGATGCCATCTGATTTGAAACTATCATTTTCAATTTATTGACAACTCTCGGTTACCCTCAGATTACCTAGAAACCCATCAGTTACCTTTGGTTTCTCTTTAGTTACCCGGGTAACTGGTGGGATTTTGCGCATCCCAATACGAAATCAGTTACCCTCTTACCCGTGGAAAAGTTACTCATTTCTGACCCTCGGTTACCCTCAGATTACCCAGAAACCCGTCAGTTACCCTTGGTACCCCTGTAATTACCCGCGTAACTGCCGGAATTTTGAGCATCGAGTACATCGTGACAAATTGAATAACAATGCTCCTATGTAAAGAGAAATTTTCCGTTTGTTATTTAAAAAATGGAATGGACTGTAAAGTGTGAGTTATTTATTTAACAGCATGGTGGATTTTTGTAACTGAATAATATACTTTATTACGAGCCGCCGTGATATCTAGTACGTCATCCGTCCGCCCACTCTTGGGCATATGCCTCCCCGCGTACTCTCCACAGTTCCTTGTTCTCTGCTTTCTTCCTCCAATTTGGCCCCATTACCTTCTTAATTTCATCCCTCCACTTGGTTACTCGTCTTCCTCTTGAATGTGTTCTGTCTAACGGAGTATAGTCGAGAATTTTTCTCCCCCATCTACCTTCCTGTCTCATTGCATATCCTGCGTTCTTTAATTTCAAAGGGTTTCAAAGTGAAGACCCACAACAAAAATTTTATTCAGTGATTGAAATCAGTGACTAAAACCCGCTATTTAAATATTATTTATGTATCGCTTTTTCAGATCCAGTCGATTTTGCCCATTTTGAGGTACCTTCAAACCCACTGTGAATCGATGGAGGAGGAAATTCAATGTTCTTCCAGATTCGTATTCCATTTGACATTGGTTTCCCGCCGAAAGGTATGTATGAAAATTAGTTTGAATTTAAAAGCAGAAATATTTGTGAAGTTTATGGCCCCGAATTGTAATATCTGTGGGATATTCGACCGCAGTGACCTCACCGACTCCTATTTTAACGCTTTGATTCTCCACGTGAGGTCGGTCTTGCCTTCTTTCGAAAATGAAATTTCAATGGTGGGGACTAAAATTCGGATTTGATCAAAACTTCGAAATCAACTACCCACGATGCTTTGAAGCCAAGGGAGTGTAACAAATTTAAAGCATAAAATTTCCATTTTTGCGACCTCTACATCGGGAATGGATGAAACATTTCCACCTGATCAGGTGTTCCGATTCAGTAAGGCAAAAACGGAAAAAAAAAAACAAAAAAAAACATTCCGATAAGTTGTTCGATATCTTTTCTTTAGAGAGAGAAAAGTTGATGGACCCCTAGCTCCTGTTTGGGACAGACCAAAAGAACAAAGTTTTAGCATTTCATGATCCTGATTGGACGTCCTTTCTTAGCTGCGAATATTAAAAAAGTACAGTGAATCGTTGCTGAATCAGGGTATCGCGATTGTTCCGAAATTTCAACAGTACAACTCAGCTGCTTACTCTCATCCCCTCCCCCCGTTAGGTTTGGATTTCCAACAATAGAAAAGTAAATTCATAAATCTTCGAACTGCGTTTTCCACCTTCCGATGCCTTTGCCCAAAGTGTATAGTTTCTTAAGAGGTTAAATTATTTTTCTCCTCGCCAACGGAGGATCAGAAAAAGGTCCATCAAATACATGGACAAACCACCGAAATGGAGGTTTCGCCGGTCGCTGACTACGAATGATCTGTCAGATTTTCGATCTAGTTTCAGTGTGGATATCAAAGCAGAAATTTTACCACCTTTTGAATGAACGAGGTTGACCTGATTTGACAAATCAAAGAAAGAGAAGCATATTGTTGAAAAGTTTGTGTCAAGCAAAATACAAATACTTTGAGAAAATCTGAACATCCCCCCCCCCCCGCCTCACTACCAGACACTAAATCAAAAGAGAATTTGTAATGGGCAAAGTCGACTGGCCCTAAAAAATTAATAACGCTATTGAAATATGTAGTTTTTTCTGTTTATTAATTTTGAAAATTGCATCAAAGTTCTGATCTCGCCCCAATTTGAATCCTCAAAATCCAAATGTCATGGCAAAAGTAATGATTTCACAATTCATGATGTCGCTTTGGAAATGGCCAGAGTGGAAAGACGTTGATTTGACAGAAACGCGTTTGATTTGAAAATTCAGAATGATATACCTACTTAAAACATGAGACAAGTTGGCTCTGCAAACTTGAACTGGATCAACATTTTTCATGTTTCTATTTTTTGGATTCTCTTTTCCCCTTTTCGTTAGAGTTGAAGTAAATTTATTATAATTTAATGAAATAATGAACAATAGGCCCTTTGTGAGGCGACTTTTTTCTCAGTTTCAATCAGAGAAACTGAATATAATTGAATCCCGCGAGAAGAAAAGATAAGACGAATGAAGGTATTGCAACATTAGTTTTTTTGGCACTTTCACCTATTGTTTTGGAGAGGAGATTCAGATTTTAGGGGAGGCTAATTCATTTAGTGCACGGGGGCGGCGAAGTCAATTATAATTGGCTTTCCAACAGGAAAAAAAAAAAAAGGTCAGTTATTAGAATTCTAAACTTTTTTCCTCCTATCCATGATTCGCTTCGGCGCCGCTGTATGTCAATATGTCGGCCATTTAATTAGTTTTCATTTAATTAATTAATAAGTTCGTCATGTAAAGACTTCATCAGACCAACATACATTCCACAAGTTAAGCAGTACTGAAAAATACCTGCGCTAGTGACAATAAATTTATACTTGAAAAACGTAGCTGACAGCCCTATGATTCAGCGAATTCAAAAGCCAAAAGCGATTTGATTTTAATCGTATATTTTCATTCTGTATGTCGAAGTACTCATCTGAAAGCGATAATTGACTAAAACCATCGTGTTCTGAGAATACTTACCTCTATTTATTTTATTGTATTAGTAGTATGTAAAATACCTGATAGGTAGACGATGTTTTTTTTTCTCTCTCTTTCTCTTAATTAAGAAATCATGAAAGAATCATCTATTTATTTTATAAGCAGTAATGCTGTGCGCATACCAAAAAAATACCAGGTACATTTCAGTATTATTTTTTCTCAAAGAACCATCAAAGAATTAGAACTGCTGATTCATACATAAATATGTTCATTATAGTGAAAGTCCAACGAACGGTTTAAGGCCATATTTGCCAATTCATTTCGTTAATCTGTAACTTATAGCTGATACTTATTGGTGCTTTACACTTCCCAGATGAGCTGTTGGACGGTAAAGAATGAAAATCTGCACGGAATAGCGTTTCACTTTTACTTGGGTATCATTTCATTATTAGTCTCATTTTTATGATGACGTAACCACAAGTGTAAATTTTATAAACTATAGGTATGTAAACGAAGTTTGTACTTTAAGTCGATTGCATACCTGGTTTTAAGAGGGTGGGTTTGGGGAAAGTTCCCGTATGACTATCAAAATAGTAATATTTTTGTGAAAATTCTCATAAAAACTGAAAAAATATTGCTTGCTTTGTTCGCAAATGAGTATTTCTATCACTTATTTAAGGAGCAGATACAATGAAATTCAACCCCATTGAAGACATCTAGTGGAACTGGTTGGATGTCATTATTTTGTACAATTGGTGCGGTACAACTACTTAGTGTATAATTACTTCTTCAAATACGTGGCCTACTGGTTGCATAAGTAGAATAAGTGATCATAAGAATAAAATATAAAAACGGAAAGATGGAAATCAAAAAACATATGAGAATAATACCTACTTACTGATAAAAAGCTACAAATTTAAAATATTATGCTGTACTTTTTTTATTTTATTTTTTTAAAAACTTTGGAATGAGTATAGTAAACAAATCAGGTTTTATTACATCAGCTCATTACAGCTTATAAATTAAACTAATTTGATTAACATCAGAAAAAGTATAAAATGCAGATAACCTTAGATAAACAAGTAAGATTAAGAAATAAAGATTGCAAAATATTATATTGTAAAACATAGAGTTCATCTGCGTCATCACGTACTCGTAAGAATGAAAAAATGAAGCTATAACAAATTATTGTTTTACTGAAATAAAATTGTTCGTCTGTTACGTATGAGTTCTCATGTTTTTCAAATAAATTTAGAGAGAAAATAGCAGACAAAAGATTACGCGTAAAAACTGTTTTATATCTTTAATTTCAGTTACCATAAAGTAACCAAATCGGATTATCAGGAACTCATCAGTTTATCATAATTCAAACTAATTTGACTCGCATTAGAGGGGGAAAAAGATAATAAAGTGGAAAAAAAAACCTATAAAATGTTAGCAACTTAATATAAAACTCTTCTCACTAAGTAAGACGAACAAACATATTCATACTGGCAAAGCATCATATTATGAAAAGAATTTCTTGGTTAGGAGACTTACCAATTTTAGAAGCCATGACGTATGTTATCATGTTATTTTCAGGGCCGGATTTAGGGGTGCACCCACGGAGCCTGAATCCGCCATTAACAGAGAGCCCCAATCAAATGAAATAAATAAAATGAATAAATATGAATACGAATATTATTTGCCAATCACCAATCGGTTACCAATTTTAAGAAAAATGACGATTATGAAAACTCATATTCCCTGCGCCTGGAAAATTACAAATTCAGAAAAATTATCATTATGGGTGCATACATTAAATTATTAAATATGAAATTTCATATCATTATTTATTTTATTATCATTATTACTATTATTTTTTATTTATTATTATTATTTTTTTTTTGTAAGTAGGTATGCACACATTATTTGTTTCTGTTGTCAGGGGAGGGGGCGGGGCTCTAACAAAATTGGGTCCAAGGGCCCTGAAAATCCTAAATCTGACTGTGGTTACGTTCTTATCTCACTAGAAGAAAACCGAGACCATGGAGAGTGGCTCATTAAAAATTGAAAATATGGACCACCCTATTCCACACCATTCTGAACTAACACTGAGACAATGTATGAAGTTTTTTGAATTTTTGGAGGTACTTATCGCCAATCACAGATGTGACCGGATTCATTTTACCGGAAAATAATTCTCTTTCCAGCAACTCCATATTCATGGGTTTTTGTAGATATCGCAGTTGCATAAAATAAACAAGGAATCCCATAATGTTGAAACTGGCACGTGACGTGTTATGATCTATGTAACGTACCTCTTTCTGGTCTGATAGAATTTTAATAAAATTTAATTGATGAAAAATCAAAGAAGTGTTGAACCTCAAATTCGTCATTCTCATCGCTAATATAATCAAGTGTACATCAAATCATGTAGAGAATACGAGAAACGATGTACCCCTGCCTATTGCCTCGGTTTTTAATGAATTTATGGTCTGAGCAAAATTAGAAAATTCTGTTGTCACCAACTTTGGAATCTGAAATGGAAATATGTCAAAATACCGAAATAAGGGTTTCTCACTGTAATCAGATTTTCGATCCGATTCAGATTTGAGCGTCAATTCGACTTTTCCTTTATGTAAGGGACCGGCTTAACTTTGCACAAAAATTGAAAAAAATATCGAATTCCAATTCGCGAATCAAAATTCAAACTTCACCTCTTGATACGAGCCGATTTCACGTTATTGAAAATGCTGAAGGAGATATCGATGTAGGGGTTTGTTGGATGGCAGCTTAATGATACTCTGATTTGTGCCCTAAAGTTCAAACTTTATTCCGTCAAGTGAGTAAGATTAGCCCAAATTAAAAACTTAATCGAAACATCGAGAAGTCGAATATTTGTTCAGATTTTCCCTTCGAAGGGCTAGATTTGACTTTGCCAAAAGATTTAAACCAGGTATCAAAATAGGTTTTCTTGCCTTCAAAATTGTATCTCAGTCTTGATTAGACTCCAGCTTGGACCGCAAAGTCTAGGAGTTCTTCAAATGAACCAATCTAACTTTGCTCAAAAAGGGAATGAGGTACCTATCAGAATAGTGGGTTTTGGGATATAGCTGAATTTTAAAAAGTTATAAATTGTTGTTTCGACCTCAATTTGGCTTTTGGCCTCCAAACTCCAAATAGGAGTGCTTTAAATATTCATTTGACCTTACTGAACAAGGGATCGTAATATTTGGGGAGAAAAATTGTGTACTGTTAGATATTGAAAGTATTCTCCTAATGGAACATAAAACACAACCAAACCCCTAACCAGAGGAATGGCTCTCTTTATCACTGTACTGTTACATAAGAATGTTAGCTAACAAAGGGAATGGGGGAGGGGAAGGAGGAAACGAATTCGCCGAGCAACCAGTAAAAATGAAGACGCTGAGGGAAGTTCCACATCAAATTAATTAAAGAAGACCGAATTTCAGATATACAAAAATAAAAATAAAACTAACGTAAGAATTGAACTTGAACCAGTGTACTCGTATTCTTTGACAAATCGAACCCGTGAAAATCGAAATTACGACATATATATAGTATACCGTTATCCAGTAAGCAATAAATTCTAGGAAAATTCAGAATTTCCACAGAAAAAAATTCAACATTTTGTGTGCGGTATTTGTACTCAAGGACTTCCACAGTCAACGGCGAGGTTTCTGTGAATCTTCGAGCATACGATCGTTCAATCAAAAACTATAAAAAGTTTTCAGTATCAAAATTCAATGGATGCAAGAAAGCTAGTGAACAGGAAAATGAATGACTTTTAGAATCTAGAACCGGGCAGGTGGGACCAGATGCAAATCTTCCAAGCTCATTAAAATGTTACACAATACATACAGTTAACCATTTGGGACATTCGATAGATTCAAATTTCCTGGGAGAAAATCCACAAACAGCTGTTTTCCATGTTAACAGCGAAGCAGTGTGTTTCCATAAATGAACGGCGAAGTCTAGTGGATCCCCGAAGATATAGTTATTCAACCAGAAGCTGCAAAAGTAATTCAGTAGTATCAAAATCGGTAAAAATATGGACGCCAACCAATGAAAAATATTTCACTCCGCATACCGTTATCCAGCGACGAATTTTGGGAAAGTTGACAAATCCAAAACTTGTCCAGAGGAAATCCAAAACCTGTTGGTATCCGCGGTGTTTGCCTAGTAGATCTTCCACGAATCAGCAGTCTAGTAAATCCTCAATGATACGATGATCAAGAACTGTAAAAGTAATTGTGCAGTATCAAAATTCGAGGGGGAAAAATACAAGCTAATGAAAAAATTGTCCCCTATATAAGGCAGCAGGGGTAAAAATCAAAGGTTCATACGTACACTGAACACGACGCACCAACTTAGCAAGAATTTATGAACTGGTCTCCATTACATTCATCATTAATCTTGCACGTTTCTGTCAAACTCATATTTTAAAAAAATAGCCAGCATTAGCAAGTAATCATATTTACATTAATAATAGAAAGTAATAATAAATTGGCCGAATACCAAAAAGCCTGACATCATTACCCTGAGTGAGGTTTTAAAAAGCACAATAGTAATAAGTAATTATAATATGAATATTAATATTAGAGAGGGAAGCAATAAATTTGCAGACTACCAAACTATGTTTCTATTTGATAGCTCAGTGTTCTGAAACACACTGATTGCTGTCGTTATTTAACGATTATAGATAAAGACAAAATTAATTGAAACAAGTAATGGTGGCTTCCGGTGCCGGGGGTGCGGTGTCTCAGGGGCCACTTTGGCATGCATCGCCATACATCCCACCACACCAAAAGTAATAAAAGTGCCGCACCAATTATATCGAAATATACAGCAATGCGGGAAGCTGAAAAATAAAGTTAGCTGCACAAAAACAAAAACTAGTAAAAAGTAAAATGGTATCATTTTTGGCGAAAAGATGAATCTGGTCTCTACTACATTCATCGTCGACCTTGCATGGCCCTGTCAATCTCATAAAAAAAAAAAAAAAAAATTAGTAATAATAGCCTAGGTTAAAATCGAAAATTACCATAAAAATAACGCATAACGTAACTTAAAAGTAAACGACGCTAAAAAAGTAAAATTACGGTAACCTAAATAGAAACGAAGTTCCAATGGAGCTCCTGGGGCTCGGCTGTAGAATGAAAGTGGCGCATCATGGGCTCAAATTCTTATACCCACCATCCCAATGAAATATAATTTAGAAACTCTCCACAGTACTTCTACCAGCACGAGAAGGAATACTGAGATTGGATCTCGGGATAGATTTAAAGGAATAGATTGGATCACAACCGGAATCATCCTATGAGACTCTCTACCAGTAGCTTGTTGGAATCATCCCATTACAGGACTTTCGACCAACAGTTGTCGCTACTGGAATCGTCCCAGGACTTTCCACCGGTGTGAGACTTTCCGCCAGTAATTTGCTGGAATCATCTCCATTACAGGACTTTCAGCCAACAAATTATTGCTACTAGCACCAGTAGCCTGTTGAAATCATCCCATCACAGGACTTTTACCAACAGTTGTCGCTACTGGAATCATCTCAGGACCCAATGATCTTAGGAATGGAAGAGATTAGATCGTGACCGGTATCAACCAATAATCATCCCATTACAGGACTTTCAACCAACAGTGGTTGCTACTGGAATCGTCTTGGGACTTTCAACCAGTATGAAATTTGCCGCCAGTAACTTGCTGGAATCATCCGATGCTGGACTTTCAACCAGCAATTATTGTTACTGGCACCAGTAGCCTGCTGAAACCATCCCATTACAGGACTTTTACCAACAGTTATCGCTACTGGAATCATCTCAGGACTTAGATTTTTCGGATAGTACCTCCTAGAACAGTGTGACCCAAAAACATTCCCCCAATCTACCTGGATATAATTGCAAATTTGACCTATAAAATTACCTAAAAATGATACGCAAATGCGCCCGGATCTTTAAACCACAGCAGAGTGGCTCAGGAACATCAGTGGATCTTAAAAGACCCGATTCGTTAACTAGAAGCTGCAAAAGTAATAATTACCACGGGGGGGGGGTCAAGTCAAAAATTTTTTCGGTATGAAAGTATAGATCAAACTTTGGAATACAAGGTTTAGGAGAGTGTCACTGCATGTGCTCCCTTAGTCCAACAAAACTGAAATTCTCAGGGGTCGGGGCTTTTAGAATTCTACAATCGACAAAGCAGACAACAGACGACAGAGAGAGGATGGTACGAGTGACGAGGGCAACAGACAACAGATGGACAGAACAAATGGCGAGGGCACAATGAACAACAAACAGAACGAGTGACAACAGACAACAGGCGGAGTGACAACAAACAACAGGTGGAACAAGTAGCGCGGGTGATGGGCAACAGATGACCAACAATGGATGGAACAAGTGGCGCGGATGACGGGCAATGGACAACTGACGATGGATGGTACAAATGGAACAGAGGACTGATGGAACAAATGGAATGGACAACAGACAACGGGTGGAACGAGCAATGTAGACAATAGACACAACAGGTGGAACAAGCAATGTAGGCAATAGACAACAGACCTCAGATGGAATGAGCAGTACAGATGACGGATGGAACGAGCAGTGCGGATGACATGATGGATGGAACAAGTGGCGCGGACAGCAGACAACAGACAGAATGAGCAGCGTGGACGACAGATGACAGAATGAGTGGTGGGGACGACATATGAGGGATGGAACAAGCGGCACAGACAACGGACGGAACGAGCGGCGCGGATGACAGACGACGGACGGAACGAGCGGCGCGGACGACAGACGGACGGAACGAGCGGCGCGGACGACAGACGACGGACGGAACGAGCGGCACAGACGACAGACGGAACAAGCGGCACAGATGACAGACGGCGGATGGAACGAGCAGCGCGGACAACACAACAGATGGAACAAGCGGCGTGGACAACAGACAACAGATGGAACGAGCGGCGCGGATGACAGATGCCGGACAGACCGAGTGGTGGGGAAGACAGATGACCCATTACCAATTGGAAAGAGACTTTAATTACTGTACAGTTTCATAACTCAATTAAGGATGCCGCTGAAAGGGAATAAAAAAAATATTAGAAGATAAATGAGGAAAAACATGGAAATTACTCACTGATCAGAGTTCAGTTTATTGTGGGAAGAAGCCCAAGTTCCTGAAAGAAAGAAATGTTTGAAAACAGAACGGAGTGTGGCCAATATCCCCTGTAACAATACACATTCTTATACTGAGAAAACTCACATATTCTATAATAAATTGAACCTTCGATAATAAAAATTATTACACCACTTGTCTTTGTACCCAGCGGCACTGAGGAAATCCGAAAATCTGCTAGAACTTGGTGTTGGCATAGAAGAGACGCTTTCACAAATCAGCGGTCCAGTTAATCCTCAATATGTGATCATGCAGTCAAAAGCTATAAAAAATAAATGAAGTCAAAGCTACAAGAATAAATACAAATCTTACAAACCCGAAGTATTACGCCACGTACCAGTGATTCAAGATACGAGGGATTTGGAAATATCGACAGATCCAGAACTTTCAAAGAGAAATACCCAAAAAATGCTGGTGTTTGGTGTTTCCATTGAAAAGCGTTTCCACAAAGCAACGGCCAAGTCTAGTGTAGATCCACACAATCATTCAGAAGCTGTAAAAATAAATTTGCATCGTCAAAGTTTGGGGAAGCAATACAAAACGAGAGCTAATGAAAAAATGTATTCTCTCACCTACAAGGCAGCAAAATTTGTAGATCACATATTTGTATACTGTAGGGTGTTGTTTTAGCTTTTAACGGAGGACCATTGATTTAATAACGTAGAGATCTTTATTAAACAAGTAAAAACCATATTCATAACTTTTTTACAAAAATTGTACGAGAAATATACATGCGAGCGAGAAAAGAAACAAGCAGCAATGCTGCACAACTAGGGTCGGCAAATGCTGCAATTCTTATCGTCTGAATTCGGCTAAACATTAACGCACTCTGTATTCATCAATAATAAACATCCCACAAAACTACAAACTACGACAGAATCGCCATCCATATTACCACTTGATAACGTCTGAGTACTGAACAACTTGAAGAATAATAAATAACTAACTCATACAGGAGTAAGCAGTAACTAATCCGACGACAAAAAACATACGAGAGAGTGAGTATCTAATACGTATCTATACAAAACTGAACGTGCACACTTAACACATACACATGTCAAACTGGATAGTGACGCGCATGTATGTGTAGTCAACAAATACCAAAAGCATTTCAGATAGCTCGAATCCGAATCCTTTTCAATACATTTCACAGTAATACGTGACGTGAATAAATTTTTCGGAACTTACCCGCATTCACTAACGCTCTCTATATTCATCAATAATAAACATACTACGAAACTACGAACTACGACAGAATCGCCATCCATATTACCACTTGATAACGTCGAAGTACTGAACAACTTGAAGAAGAATAATAATACCAAGCAGCAATGCTGCATGACTAGGGTCGGCAAATGCTGCAATTCGTATCGTCTGAATTATGCGTAACATTAACGCACTCTATATTCATCAATAATAAACATCCTACAAAACTACGAACTACGACAGAATCGCCATCCATATTACCACTTGATAACGTCTGAGTACTGAACATTGAAGAATAATAAATTACTCATACAGGAGTAAGCAGTAACTAATCTGACAACAAAAAACATACGAGAGAGTGAGTATCTAATATGTGTCTATACAAAACTGAACGTGCACAGCTGCACACTTAACATATACACATGTCGAACATTGTGTCTATACAAAACTGAACGTGCACACTTAACACATACACATGTCAAACTGCGATAGTGACGCGCATGTATGTGTAGTCAACAAATACCAAAAGCATTTCAGATAGCTCGAATCCGAATCCTTTTCAATACATTTCATAGTAATACGCGACGCGAATACATTTTTCGGAACGTACCCGCATTCACTAACGCTCTCTATATTCATCAATAAGAAACATCCTACGAAACTATGAATTACGACGGAATCGCCATCCATATTACCACTTGATAACGTCTGAGTACTGAACAACTTGAAGAATAAAAAGCGATTGTAATAGGGTCTAGCCGACCCTAATAAGAAAAAGTGATTGTAATAGGGTCTAGCCGACCCTAAAAACGGTAGTAATGCCACGTAAGCCAAGGTTACAAAATAAACAAAGCTTATCATAACCTAAAAGGCTGATAGCTGCATGCTGCAGCGGTATACCAAAATAGTTCACAAAACAACCATAGGGAGAGCTAACACCGTCAACATATACCTAGTGACGAATTTTCATAGATCCAAAAGTTCCAGAGAAAATCCAAAATCTGCTTTCCACGAATCAGTGGTCTAATAGATCCTAGATGATTCGATCGTTCAATCGCAAGCTGTATAAATAAATTAGCTGTATCACAATTCGGGGGGGGGGTGGGGAAATTCGAAAGCCAATGAAAAAATGAATCCTTTTACTTACAAGGCACGTGAATTGTCACACCACAAACAGCGACGAATTTCGGGAAACTCAACTGATCCAAGACCTCCACGGAGAAAATCCAAAATCTGTCAGGGGGGGGGGGAATTCGAAAGCTGATTGAAAAATGAATTCTCTCACTTGTCAGGCAAGTAAATTATTACAACAACACATACTATTATGTACAGTGACGAATTTCGGGAAACAGTTCCATGGAGGAAATCCAAAATCTGCCAGTGCTCTTGTGTTGGCGTAGAAGAGGCGCTTTCACAAATCAGTAGTATAGTAGATCCATGATACGTGATCATTCATTCAAAAGCGATAAAAATAATTTTGCTATATCAAAGAAATAAAAGTGAATTATTTTGATCTCAAACGGGTTGAATTTTCATGGAGAAATACCAAACAATTCTGGTGTCAAAGCAACAACCTGGTCTAGTAGATCCTCTTGAGATACGATCATTCAGAAGCTGTAAGAATAAAATTTGCAGTGTAAAGTTCGGGGAGCAATTCGAATAAACGAAAGCTAATAAAGAAAAGTAAATTATCTCACCTATACGGCAGCAAAATTCGTACTCACATATTTGTATGTCGAACGACGAATTTCGGGGAACGGGAACCGAAACTTCCAGAGAAATCCAGAATTTGCTGGTATTTGGTGATAGCATAGAAGATGCGCTTCCACAAATCAGCGGTCTAGTAGATCGTTGATAATCAGAAGCTGTATAAATAAATTTTACGTATCACAATTTGGGGGGCGGGAAACTAGAAAGCTAATGAAAAAGTGAATTCTCACTTATAAGGCAGGTATATTGTTACACCGTATACTTTTTCATGTCCAGCGACGAATTTCGGGAAACTCAACAGATCCAAAACTTCCTCGGAAAAAATCCAAAATGTGTTCAATCAAAAGCTTTGCTATATCACAAATCGGCGGAAAAATTTGAAAGCTAATGTAAAAATGAATTCTCACTTGTAAGGCGAGTACAGTGTTACAACGCCACATACTTCTCGACGTATTTCGGGAAACTCGACAGATCCAGAAGTTCCATGGAGGAAATCCAAAATCTGCTAGTACTCAGTGTTGGCATAGAAGAGGCGCTTTTACTAATGCAGATCCTTGATGATATGTGATCATTCAGCCAAAAGCTAGAAAAATAATTTTGTTGATCAAAATTCGAAAAAAATAAGAAAATTAGAAATAAAGTGAATTATTTCAATCCTAAAGGAGGTGAGACAATATACAAATCTTACAAACACATGAAAATTCGAAGATTTACGCCACCTACCATTTATTTCAAGATTTGTAAATTTCGACAAATATAGAATTTTCATGGAGAAATACCAAAAATTGCTGGTGTTTGGTGTTTCCGCTGAAGCATTAAGCGTTTCCACAAAGCAACGTGTCCCGGTCTAGTCGATCCACTAAGATACGATCATTCAGAAGCTGTAAAAATAAATTTGCTGTATCAAAATTCGGGAAAACAATACGAAATGAAAGCTAGTGAAAAAATGAATTCTCTCACCTATAAGGCAGCAAAATTTGTACATCACATATTTTTATATCTAGCGACGAATTTCGGGGAACGCGACAAATCCAAAACTTCCAGAGAATATTCAAAATATTCTGGTATTCGGTGATTGCATAGAAGAGGCGCTTCCACGAATCAGTGGTTTAGTAGATCCTTGATTCAATCGTTCACCACGTATGTCCAGCGACGAATTTTGAAAAACTCGGCAGATCCAAAAGTTCCACGGAGAAAATCCAAAATCTGCTAGTACTCTGTGTTGGGATAGAAGGCATTTTCACAAATCAGCATTCTAGAAAATCCACGATGTATGTGATCATTCAATCAAAGGATATGAAGATCATTTTGCTGTGTCAAAGAATTATTTCGATCTCAAAGGGTTTAGGTAAGACGGTATACAAATCTTACAAACCCATGAAAATCCAAAATCCGGAGTATTACGCTACATACCAGTGATTCAAGATGAATTTGGAATTTGAACGAAGCAACGGTCAGCTCTAGTCGATCCGCTATGATACGATCATTCAGAAGCTGTAAAAATTAATTTGCAGTATCAAAATTCGGGAAAGCAATACAAAATGAAAGCTAATGAAAAAATGAATTCTCTCACCTATAAGGCAGCAAAATTTGTTCATCACATATTTTATATCCAGCAACGAATTTCGGGGAACGCGACAGATCCAAAACTTCCAAGAGAATATCCAACAGAAGAGGCGCTTCCACGAATCAGTAGTCTAGTAGATTCTCAATGATTCGATTCTTCAATCAGAAGCTGTAATAATAAATTTGCAAATAAATTCTCATAAGGCAGCTAAATTTTTACACCACATACCTCATACACTTCCATGTCCAGCAACAAATTTCGGGAAACTCGACAGATCCTAAACACCCACGGAGAAAATCCAAAACCTGTTCAGTCAAAAGCATTGCCATATCACAATTCGGGTAAAAATTTCAAAAACCAATGAAAAAATGAATTCTCTCACTTATAAGGCAGGTGAATTGTTACAACATCATATACTAATATGTCCAGCGACGAATTTCGGGAAACTCGACCGAAGTATTACGCCACCTACCAGTGATTCAAGGTATAAAGGATTTGGAAATTTCGACATATCCAGAACTTTCATGGAAAAATACCAAAAAATGCTGATGTTTAGTATTCCCGCTGAAGCGTTTCCACAAAGCAACGGCCAGATCTAGTAGATCTACTAAGATGCGATCATTCAGAAGCTTTAAAAATTAATTTGCTGTACCAAAGTTCGGGGAAGCAACACAAAAAACGAAAGCTAATGAAAAAATGAATTCTCTCACCTATAAGGCAACAAGATTATACATCACAGATGTTTATATCTAGCGACGAATTTTGGGGAACGCGACAGATCCAAAACTTCCAGAGAATATCCAAAATCTGCTGGTATTCGGTGATGGCATAGAAGAGGCGCTTCCACGAATTAGCAGTCTAGTAGATCCTGGTGGAAGATTCGATCATTTAATCAGAAGCTGTATAAATAAATTTGCCGTATCACAATTCGGGGGGGGGGGGAATTCGAAAGCTAGTGATAAAATAAATTCTCTCACTTATAAGGCAGGTAAATTTGCTACACCACATTCCACATACGTTCATGTCCGGCAACGAATTTCGGGAAACTCGACAGATCCAAAAGTTCCATGGAGGAAATCCAACATCTGCTAGTACTCGGTGTTGGGATAGGAGAGAAGGGATTTGGGAAGACAATATAGAAATTTTACGAACCCATGAAAATCTGAAGTATTACGTCACGTACCAGTGATTCAAGATACGAGGGATTTAGAAATTTCGACAGATCCAAAATTTTCACGGAGAAATTTCGGTGTTTCTGCTAAAGCGTTTCCAGGAAGCAACGTCCAGGTTTAATAAATCCTCTAACTTACGATCATTCAGAAGCTGTAAAAATAAATTTGCAGTACCAAAGTTCAGGGAAGCAATAGGAAACTAAAACTAATGAAAAAATGAATTCTCTCACCTATAAGGCAACAAAGTAGTACATCACATATTTCTATATCTAGCGACGAATTTCGGAGAATGCGACAGGTCCAAAACTTCCAGAGAAATTCCAGAATCTTTATATTTGGTGATTGCATAGACGAGGCGCTTCCACGAATCAACAGTCTAGTATCACAATTGGGGGGGGGGAATTCGAAAGCTAATGAAAAAATGAATTCTCTCACTTAGAAAAAGCAGGTAAATTGTTACACCATACACTGCATACTGTCATGTCCAGCGACGAATTTCGTGAAACTCGACAGATCCAATTGAAATTGGTACAACACCGCATACTTGTATGTCCAGTAACGAATTTCAGGAAACTCGACAGATCCGAATGTTACACAGAGAAAATCCAAATCTGTTCAGTCAAAAGCAATAAAAATAATTTTGCTGTACACAGATTCGAGAATAAAAAATTAAATTAAACAAAGTGAACTTATACAATCTAAAAGGGGTCAGATGAGACGATATACAAATCTTACAACCAATTAAAATTAATACACCGCACATACCGTTATTCAAGCCGGCAGATACAGAAATTTCACGGAGAAAATCCAAAAAGTGCTGGTGTTTGGTGTTTGTGTTTTGTAGAAGTGTTTTCACAAAGCAATGACCAGGTCTACAATCGTTCAATCAGAAGTTTTAAAAATAATTTTGCTGAGCCACAATTTGGGGGGAAAATACGCTAATAAAAATTCATTCTCTTACCTATAATGCGAAAATTGTTGAAATCAGAAGCTGTAAATGTTATTTTGCTGTATCACAATTCGGGGAAAAAATATGAACTCGAATGAGAAAAGTAATTCTTTCACCTATAAGGCAACAACATTTTTACATCACATACTGCTATATCCAGCAACAAATTTTGAGAAACTCGCTAAAGCCAAAACTTCCACAGAGAAAATTTAAAATCTGCTGGTACTCGATACTTGCACAGAAGAAGCGCATCCATGAATCAGCGGTCTAATAAATCCTCGATGATACGATTGTTGAATCGGAAGCTAAAAAAATAAATTTGCAGTATCAAAATTCGGGGGGAAAATTCGAAAGCTTATACCAGCAAAATTGTTACTCCACATACTGTGTTTATATCCAGCAACGTATTTTGAGAAACTCGGTAAATACAAAATTTCCGCATGCAAAATTGATATAACTCGTGTTACAGGTGCAAAATCAAAACTCCATCAGACTTGGCGAATCTAAGCATCCAATCCAAAATGCACACAACTTGATCGGATTCAAAATTCTTAAACGAAGGAGGCAGATCACAACCAGTAATCACATGCAGCAAACATCCAAAAATATGGTGAGCATAATACATATAACAGTCAAATCGCAAACACAGCAACCACATGCAGCAAACATGCAAAAATACGACGATCAATCAAATATGTAAGAAACCAAATATAACAGTCAAAGGACAGGCCACAGGCAATCATTTGGGTACCGAAATTATACATGCAAAATCGACATAACTTACTATACAGGTGCAAAATCAAAACTCCATCAGACTTGGCGAATTCAAGCAACCAATCCAAAATGCACACATGACCGGATCCGAAGTTCTTGAACAATAGAGGCAGATCATGACCAGTAATCACATGCAGCAAACATCCAAAAATATGGCGAACAAAATATATATGATAGTCTAATGGCAAGCACGGCAACCACATGCAAAAATATAACGATCGATCAAATATGTGGTAAAATATAACAGTCAAATGACAAGCAATAACCGAGATAGAACACGACCAGTAACCACATGCAGCAAACATGCAAAAATACAACGATCAATCAAATATGTAATAAACCAAACATATACCGGTCAAAGGACAGGCCACAGGCAATCATTTGGGTACCGAAATTATACATGCAAAATCGACATAACTTACTATACAGGTGCAAAATCAAAACTCCATCAGACTTGGCGAATTCAAGCAACCAATCCAAAATGCACACTTGACCGGATCCGAAGTTCTTAACAATAGAGGCAGATCATGACCAGTAATCACATGCAGCAAACATCCAAAAATATGGCGAAAGAAATATATATGATAGTGTAATGGCAAGCACGGCAACCACATGCAGCAAACATGCAAAAATATAACAATCGATCAAATATGTGGTAAAATATAACAGTCAAATGACAAGCAATAACCGAGATAGAACACAACCAGTAACCACATGCAGCAAACATGCAAAAATACGATGATCAATCCAATATTTTGGGTACCAAAATTAAGCATGCAAAATCGACATAACTCACGGTACAGATGCAAAATCAAAACTCCATCACGACTTGGTATATCCAAGCATCCAATCCAAAATGCACACGACTAGCCCGGATACAAAATATTACAGAAATTTTCAAGGAGCGATACTACGTGCTAATGATATTCTAACTGATGCCGACGAAATTTGAAATCTCCAGAGTAACTGAGCCCAAAAATGTACATCGACTTTAATTGGCTTTGAATACGGAGTGGGGCGATAACAACCGCCCAACCAGAGACGTACGTCGTAGAAAAAATGCCTTCGACTGGACGCGTATATTGTAAATAAAATTCCCCAAATTCGTATTGCGACAGGTATACGGGCGGCGAAGACAGTGGTCCAGCTTTTTCACGAGTGACAGAGAAAATCAAACGATTGTTTAAGGACGTGATATATTGATAGCTGAAAGGGAATCCGTTAGCCGGGAGGGGTACAACTGCATTTCGACAAAGCTGAAAACAAGTAAACAAAATTTCCGAATCCTGGTTAAACCGGGGAATTTCAAAACTACCTGCCCCAGTCATGACCTTCACGAGGTATGGTTCCGAATGTTGGTCAAGCCGGGGAATTTTGAAACTACCTGCTCCAGTCGTGACCTTCACGAGGCATGGAAATAATTTTGGCGTACAGTGGGTCCAAAAAAATCCAGCTCGAAATAAATTCCGCTACTTCATACAGAACGTATCGTTCGGGAAAGGATGGAAATTCTCTCGAACACAGAAACATTAAAATCAATTAGAAAAATTGCTCTCAGTGGAGAACATTTTTTAAAAAATCAGGAAATCAGTGAGCAAATTTCTAAGACCATTAGCTTTTTACTTATGTTCTACTGGGACATTGCCATTCGTTAGAAAAATCGGGAAAAGGTAATTTTTTGAGTTGGCAACGAGCTTCTTGCAATCACTATTTTTCTCTTTTCTTCCAACCATTTTTTCAGTAGTTGACTGCAAAGTGCGTTCGTGTTGTTGATGGAAATTTCCATGAAATTTATTCTTTCAATCAGCTTTAGGCTCTACTAACGTCGTCACTGTTCGTAACCCGATCTGCGTTTTTAAGCTTGTGACACTATCTGTGGCAAGAAAAAGTGCTCAAGTCTGTAAATTTCGCAAATTTGTGGTAAAAGTGTGGTAAATATTTAGATCCGCCCCTTTTATCACTGGAAATATGTCACACGGCCTCCGTGACATTGAAGTGTCACAAATATGCTTGTGTGTGACAGTTTATGTTGACATATTTAAGCAGAAAACTGCTTATTTGTGGCAATGAGAGAACTTAGAAATTAAATAATTAATCATTATACTTAAATTCAACTCTGAACATTAATTATAATTTTAAATTTCTTCGCGGTCTCAGATCGTTGTTCATAAGAAAATAGAATGAAGGATTCACAGCACTCATCTGCACGGCCATATGCCCACTACACTTGCAAACACCCACACACCCACACACGCACACACACGCATACAAACACACAGAAAACCAGTACGCGGTAATGCCGAATGAGATAATATTGTCTTGTACTAACTGGGATTGTGCTCTCATTGCTGTGTTAATACAGAGTGGCATAGCCTTTTGAAATTTGACGAGTATTTGCATCAACCACGAACTAAATACTACTTATAATTTATGATTTTATATTTAAATATATTTCGTGTATGTGTTGCTGTGCTCCTTGACCACCACGTGTGCGAATGAAATACATGGCTACAATGAAAACGAGTAAGTTACCTAAGTATAATTATTATCCTGTGTATTTTTTCCTCTTTCAGTCTGTTCTGTTATTTGGAGCTTCATAGTATATAGTATATATTTCAAAATCACTGGTAAACAGCGCGTGTATGTTCCTCACGCTGTTCACCAGTGATTTCAAAATATACTCGTATAGGTATATACGATGAAGCTCCAAATAACAGAACAGTTGTAAGAGGAAACAATACACAGGATAAGTATATAATAATCTTCCTCCGGATGATCTTCGCTGGCGGAATTTTTCTGTAGAATAACATCCTTTATAAGTATCTACGCTTGTACACCTGATAGATAAGCTGGAATCAACATAGCTGCATGATACCTGTATTTTGTGATTGCACTGTGCTGAGAGAATAATATCCGTGCATTTTGGAATTGCTGGCAGTTTGTATTCTGAGAAGGAGCGCTCCAACATCAACCAAAACCAAAAGTGCATATAAATAAGAACTCAATATTTTGGTAGAAACTATATGACATAGCGTTTACTGATAAGCATTTTTCAATGTGAGTACACATTTTTGAATCGGCAGCCCAATTTTGAAAAATTCTACTTTTTACGCTCTTTCCAAACATACTAATAACTCATTTTGTTTACAAATGTTGGTTGGTTCCTGACGCTGAATATAGCGTCCAATTAAGTTGAACAACTTAGTCAGGGGTTGTTTTTAGTCCTGTACTTTATTTTTAGTACCTATCTATAATTATTATTTTGTTGTATGTATGTAAAATATACATTTTCTACGTGCTTTTTGTAAATATTGACTACATTATTTACATTGTTATCGCGCTCCTACCACACTCGCTTTGCGGTATCGTGTATTTATTTATTCTTATGGCAGAAATATATTTCTGTAATATATGTAATATACCTATGCGATGCCCACAATTGAGGGTGCAGCGAGGGCTATAACCAGCGCCTGCAGAGGCGAGCAAAAAACTGCGTAAATGTGACACTTATTAAAATGGCACAAATGAGCACATTTCTGTCACAAGTGGCATTAAAAATGCCCAGTAAGCAAAAAACTGCTTAAACGTGACATTTTTTTCATTGACACAAATGAGCACATTTCTGTCACAAATGGTATAAAAAACTGCCCAGTTGTGACACCGGTGGCAGCAGACTGACAAAAACCCGTTCTCGTCTCCGATTGGTGGAATTAATTGTAACAAATTGTACAAAAAAGTGCTGAAATTATCATGTCACATTTGAGCACTTTTTCTGAAAAATTCGCAGATCGGGAAGTGTACAATTTGCTCTGTGTGTGTGTGTGTGTGTGTTGGCGTTTGCTAGTCTTCTTGTATTCTGCAGAAGTCTTCACACTGGAAAGTTAGGTTTATCGAGGTTTGACTGCTCGATTCGTTTGCCATAAATCAAGCTCTATTCTAACTCTGCGAGCAGTTACAATCAATCGAATATTTTGAAATAACATTACCCTCTCAGTGGCTGCCACGGTTGCCGTCGCGCGTCTCAAAAAGTGTCGCGACTTTCTTCGCATTTTCGACAAACCAAAGAAAGGAAGAAAAAAAGAAGAAAAAAAAAACCGTTCATAAAAAATATTCTTCTAAAATGTTTACAAAGTAAAATAAAGTAAATAATTTAAAGTACCGGAGTGGGTCGAAGGGAGGAAAAACGGCGAGAAAAAATAACCTCGGCAAGTTGAACGACTTATTTTTATACGTACACACTTAAAGCGGCGTACGGGGCTTACAGGGGCGGAAAGACGAAAAGGAAAAAAAAAACGAAAGGGAGATAGAGGAAAATTTTTGAATAGGATCCGCGTCGGGTTGGGGTTTACGCGTATCGGAAAAGCTCGGTGCGGTTCGCATCGCAGCTACGTTGTGTGTTGATAGTGCCGTCTCGATTCCGCCGCTACCGCCGCTGTCGCGCCGCGCGCTTTTGCGTTCGCGTATCCGCGCTCCTCGCTCTATAATCAACGCTAAAAGCTGTGGCGCCCTAACCACGCGCGTTTCTATTGTAGAAAATCCATTAGAGTATGACAGGGTTGTTCGTAATTTAATAATACCTGCGACTCGGCGTTTCCTCGCCGGCTCTGCGTGTACGTACAACCCTGAACACAGCGTAGATATACCCACGAGGGAGTGCGTACATATCCACGTATACGCGTAGCTACGTCGCCACAATGGACGTTCAATTTCGCACGCGTTATGTAGAAAAAAAAAAAAAATGTTCGCAGCCGATACGAATATGAATTTACACGTTTTAACGCCTGTAAGCGGTTTTTTTTTTCTTCATCTCTGGCACCCCTTCCCGCGGCGCTTGTTGGTTCGCGTTATCGCGGCCGTTACGTCGATTTAACTTGGTTAACGCGTCGCGTCGAAACGCAACGCGCGGCTTCAACGGCCGAATTTTCGTGTAATAATTTTGATAAATTGGAGTTGGCCAAGACAAGGGTACGCGAGCAGATTCGCGCAACGGAAAGGTCGCTGACGTTGATGTACGTCGACCGGAATGGCCAATCGAAAGTGAGGCCGCCCATGTTTCATCCGACGCGAAAATAACCGAGCCGGAGAAATTGTCTCAAAGACTATAGCAGGGGGTAAGATAGGTGAATCGGCCTAAGTAGATTTCTTCAGATTTTTCTTCCGTCCTCTATTCGCAGTGGTAAAAGAAAATTCCAGAGCTCATCGTTACAATCCTATACCCCCTCTAGAGCGGTGTGGCCTCGAAATATATGATTTTTACTTTTTTAGCTCTATCATGGGCATTTGAGCATTTTATATGCTTTTACTACTGGGTATACTTGAGCGAAAACCGTGTGTATACATTTCCATGAAAATTTATTTCTTCCAGCCGGGGTATACTTGAGCGAAACCCGTTAACACCCCGCTCGACTTTCGAGCATTACCTCAGAAACGTCGGGGTTTTAGTTTTATACAGGGTGGTGCATGAGAAGTCGCATCACATGTATTCCTGACTATGGTGCGTGATCAGAATGCACCAGCGTATACTATACGTGTTATATTATACAGGTGGACCATGAGAAAACGCACCGCAAATGTGCAAAACGATGACATATTTCTTCGGGGAAAATCTCAGATGATTTTCGAAGAATTTCATCGAAAATCTTCGGGGAAAATTTCCGATGATTTCCAAGGAATTTTATCAGAAATCTTCAAGAACAATTTTCAGGAAAATTTTCAGATAATTTTTAGAGAATTTCATCGGAAAATTTAGGAAAAAACTTCAATAGTTTTTGAAGAATTTTATCGAAAATTTTCAGGGAAATTCTCCGATGATTTCCGAAGAATAATTTCATTAGAAATCTTCAAGAAGAATCTCAGATGATTTCTAAGGAATTTCATCGGAAATTTTTGGTAAAAAAATTCCGATAATTTCTGAAGAATCTCATCGAAAATCTATAGAAAAAACTTTCAATGTTTTCCAAAAAATTTTATCATAATTCTTCGAGAAAATTTTCGATAATTTTTGATGAATTTCATCGGATATATTCGGCGGAGGGGGGGAGGGTTTTTAAGAATTTTTTTATTTATTTAATAGGTGACCCCCACTACAGCCTTGAAGGCTATTTTACAGTGGGGTGTTCTACAGTTTTGTATTCGTATTTACATCTTATGCAGATATAGGAGAAAAATAATTAAATTAAAAATAAAAATAAATAAATAAAAGTTTGTATACGTAAGTATATGCATCTGTGGGTAAGGGTGAGCGCAGGGAGTGGGGATAAGAAGGAGGGGACATTGGCAGCCAAGGAAACCATATTTTTTAGTTTGGTGAGGCTCCAGGAAAAAGAAAGAAAACAAAAATCTGCAGAGAAAATGTTCGATGATCTTCGAAGGATTTCATCAGAAATTTTCAAGAAGATTTCCGATGACTTTTAAGGAATTTCATCGTAATTTCCAAAGAATTGAGACTATATTTTCCACTCATGTGATCGGATCAGAGCTTTTTGATGAAATTTTTCGGATATCACCGAAAAATTTTCTCGGAAATTTCCCATGGTGTCAGAAAAATTTTATCCGAAATATTTGAGAAAAATCTCCGACGATTTCCAAAGAATTTCATTAGAAATCCTCGAAAAGATTCCTTTGATTTCCAAAGATATTTTCACAGGAATTTTATCGAAAATATTAAGAAAAATTAGCGATCTTTTTCGATAAATTTCATCGGACATCATTGAGTAAAACTCCGATAATTTCAGGAGAATTTTGTCGGAAATCTTTAGGGAAAATCTCCGACGATTTCAAAGGATTTTATTCGAGAAGTATCTCTCTGATGATTTTTGAAGGATTTCTCCAGAAAAAACTTCCGATGATTTCCAAAGATTATCAGTAAAAATTTTTGGGACAAATTACCGACAATTTCTGAAGAATTTCATTAGAAATGTTCGGGTAAAATTCCGATGATTTCCAAGGAATTTATCAGAAATATTTGAAAATAATCTCTGATAAATTCCGCATAATTTCATCGCTCTGATGATTTCCGGAGAATCTCATCGAAAATCTTCAGAAAAATCTTCCAAAGTGTTCCAAAGAATTTCTTCAGAAATTTTCAGGAAAATTTTTTGATAAATTTCATTGGAGATATTCGGAGAAAAACTCCGATGGTTTTTGAAGAATTTTATCAAAAATTTTCAGGAAAAATGTTCGTTGATCTCAGAAGAATTTCATCGTAAATCTTCGAGAAGAATCTCCGATGATTCTTAAGGAATTTCATCGGAAATTTTTGGGGGAAAATTCCAGTGATTTCTGAAGAATTGAGACTATTTTCCACTCATACGATGGGACTGGAGATTTTTCCCGAAGACTTTTGATAAAATTCTTTAGAAATCATTGGAAATTTTTTTTTTAAGATTACCGATGAAATTCTACGAAAATTAACGGAGATTATTTTCAAAGATTTATCGAAGATTTCCATTGAAATTTTTTTGAAATTATAAGAGATTTTTCTCAAATATTTCCGATAAAATTCTTCTGAAATTATGGGAAATTTTCGAGAAAATTTTCCGCTGATTTCCGAAGTATTCCATCAAAAATTTTAAATCTTTGATCCGATCACATGAGTAATCCAAAGACGTTTATACCTACTACTACACTAGATACCTAACTTCCTATCCTGCTGTAGTAAAATAAAGCGTACCCAAGTCTTTGTTCGAATGTTGCATAAGCGTTTGCCAGTCACCGGTATAGTCATTTTCCCCATTTAAAATACATGGTGAATTTCGCGTAGAGGTGCCGTCATTCAAATTTAAAAAAAAAAAAGAAATTGAAGTGTAGTATATTGTTTTGTTTTTTTTATGTTTTCCTGCTCCCAAGAAATGAACGCATGGTCTGTCAAATTTTCAGATCGTTTTACCCAGGCAAAATTTAATAAGCGCGATTTAAAAATGACCAATTTCCCATTTAAAATGCATTGGAGCCGATTTTCTATACCGGTGACGCTAGCAGATGGGATACTAAAACGCGGGTTGAGTGAGAAGGGTTTATACTACTAGCAGGCTGAAGTTAGGTATCTAGTGTTAAGTAGTATAAACGTCTTGGGAGTAACAGTCTCAGTTCTTCGGAAATTACGATGAAATTCCTTAAAAATCATCCGAGATCTTCTTGAAGATTTCCGATGAAATGTTTCGGAGATCATCGAACATTTTCCTTGCAGATTTTTGATAAAATTCTTAAAAAATCATCCAAGTTTCCCCCGCCTCCCCCCGAATATTTCCGATGAAATTCATCAAAAATTATCGAAAATTTTCTCGAAGAATTTTCATAAAAATTTTTGGAAAACGTTGAAATTTTTTTCTAAAGATTTTCGATGAGATTCTTCAGAAATTACCGGATTTTTCCCCCAAAAATTTCCGATGAAATTCTTTAAAGTCATGGAAGATTCTTCTCGGAGATTTCTAATGAAATTATTCTTGGGAAATTATCGGAGATTTTTCCTGAAGATTTTCGATAAAATTCTTCAAAAACCATTCCCAAATATTCCAATAAAATTCTCTAATTCTCTAAAAATTATTGGAGAACTTTCCCGAAGATTTTTCTCAAATATTTCTGATAAAATTCTTGAGAAATCATCGAAGATTTTCGGTGAAATTCTTCGAAAATCATCTGAGATTTTCCCCGAAGAATATGTCATCGTTTTGCGCATTTGGTGCGTTTTCTCATGATCCACCTGTATAATATAACACGTGTAGTATACGTTGGTGCATCCTGAGCACGCACCATGGGCAAAATACATGTGATGCAACTTCTCATGCACCACCCTGTATGCTTTTACTACTGGGTATATATTTAAGTGAAATTTGTTCCAACCATGGGTATATGTGAGCAGGGGCGAAACTATAGGCGGTGTGGGGGATTCACCCCCCCCCCCCCAATAATTTGGCAGTCGGCAAATTTAGAAACTGTTCATTTGAATTTTTCATTTCTTATGAATGTCTGTTTGTTTGTTTGTTTGTTTGTTTGTTTCTTCTTTTTTTTTTTTTTGAATTAAAAAATGGGCAAATTTATAATAATTTTAAAAATTTTGTCAGCAAATTTTTAGTTAAAAAAAAATATTTGTCGGCAATTTTTTTTTCTCCAACCCCCCCTCCCCAAACTGAAAGTCAAATCTCGTTTCTGAAAATGGAGTACCCTGGACTCCTGTCAGAGACTAGTCAGTCAAAAGCCGAAAGTAGGTTTCAAGCTGAGTATCGAACGTTATCTGAACGGTTGAAACTAAACTGAAGTATGGAAGACATTTCGAAAATCTGAAACGTTGAATTTCGAATTTCAATGACTACTCTGTCTTTACTAGATTCTCTGTTTGACTTAGAGCCTAAAATTTGAGAAAGTTGAACATTTTATTAAATTCTAAAAGTTGAATGCAAAAGACTTATTTTCCAGTGTCACAAACTGAATCCAATAGCAAATGTTCTAGTGTTCAATTTACGGGTTTTGGTCCTGGTGAATATAGGAGGGAAATTTAGTCTGAAACAAAAGTCAAAACTCCATGTGTTTTTCCCATAAAAACGAAAGGGAGCTTGCGGCACGGATTCCTCTCATCCGATTAACCTGAAACTTTGTAGGTTTTTTTTCTTTTTTAATTCCATTGGAACCAACTTAGGAGACGAATCAGAGGGAAACCAGAAAAAAATATCACCAAGAGTAAATAACGACCATCTGAATGTGTAAAGGAAGTTGTATGTTCCTCTCAAGTATTTCTAACATCCTTCCAGCTCACCCTCCCAGATTAGGGTATGCTCATGTGAGCAAATGTAAGTGCTTAGGGGATGATAAATTGAAAACGAATAAAGTGGGATTTATTTTACGTATATTTTTTGGGGTGGTAAAAAAAATTAGCACATAAGCGTCGAATAGGTTATAACGTAAACCATCACCACTCGAACTTTAATCCTCTGAGGTCTATTCTGAAATATTTCATTAAAAATAAAAATAGTATTATAGAGATGTATCTCGAGTTTATATTCCACTAAGTCAAAGCGGAGCAAGAGACTACTGAGTACAATCATGCTTATCGGGATACACCGATAAGTTCTTTATGATAGGTAATATTTATTACTATTGAAACAGGGCGTAACAATGAGCAAAAGCACTCTCAGTACTCCTACTGAGGACGTGACATGTACAGGATAATTCGATCACTTTTCATTTTGGAGATAGAGAAGAACGGGTAATTCGATTTAATTTCCAAAGATCACAAAGCTTACACATTTATGAAAAATCAATTTCATGCTTCATTTTCTTTCTATTTTTCCAAAATATAAGCAAATGATCAAATCTTATAAAAGCCTGTTTTTATCTATATGGGAATTTACATATAATTTCGTTTCGTACATGAAAAGTTGTATTTTGATCGTCTTCCATTTTGATTCTTCTTAGGTACCACAGTATTTCTAGATAATCTGTTGAAAATTGTTTTCATGTTTTGTAACTTTTGATACATTTTATTAAGAAATTTCTTTCGGAGCACTCAGCAATTCATTTATTCTTTATAATAAAAATTCACATTTTGCAATATTATACAACCGTCCGAAGGACGGTAGGGTCAGGTAGCAATGTAATAAACGGCAGTACGATCGCTTCTTTCTTTGACCAATGTTTCATATTTTTTATTTGTTACAAGTTGATATATTATATAAAAATTTATTTTCTCGGGATTTTTCAGGGTAAGTGGGGCTTACCTCGCTTATCTGGAATGCACGCCGCTGGAATAAACAGAGGTTTCGCTGTCTGAAATTATCGCACTTTCACTGCATGAGTTAAAAAAAATATTTTCAACACAAAGACAGGGTGGTATAGTGCCTCGCGCGCGCTGATAGGCCTCGCTGAGGACGCCAATTTTGATAATGCTTTCTACGCCAAAAAGGGTTAATCCCTGTGAATATCTGGTCTTGATAGAGCGTACCGCTGAGATAATTTTCACACCTATCTGCTCCTGCTTTTTTTGGTATAGTTACGATGGCACTCTTTCTAAAGTCCTCTGGCATTTCCCCCTTATCATAAATATAGCGCACTGATTTGTTTAATTTATCAAGTACATATTTTCCTAAGTTCTGTAATAATTCGGCTGGTATCTCATACACTCCTGGAGTTTTCCCTTTCTTTAAATCTCTCAATGATTTGTCAAATTCGCCTCTTACAATTGAGTCTCCCCTGTCATCTTCTCCCACATCTTCCTCCCTCTCCATTTTTATCTCTTCATCGCCATTATCACTATATAGTCCTTCTACATACTCTACCCACTTTTTCACTTTTCCTTTAGCTGTGTAAATAGGCTCTCCTTCCTTATTTGTTATATTACTTGCCTTCTTCCTTCTTTCTCCAAACTCCATTTTTACTTTTCTGTACGCCAAGCCTATTTGTCCTTTATTCATAAACTCTTCTATTTTATCACTTTTTTTTTTCATCCATTCCTCCTTAGCTTTTTTACATTCTCTCTTTATCTCATTCCTCAACCTGTGATGAGCTAATCTACCTTCGCTATCGTTTGCATTCTTATATTTTCTTCGTTCATCCATCTTTCTGATGATACCCTCCTTCATCCATGGTTTCTTTTCTTCTCTCTTAGTTTTACCTAGATTTTCTTCTGCTGATTTTAATATTCCCTTCTTTATTTTACCCCATTCTTCTTCCACACTATTCATTTCCTGTGTTTTTTCAACCTCTAATTCTAATACAATATCTTCTTGATATTTCCCTCTAATTATAACATTTTCCAATTTTTTCAAATTCCATCTGGTTACCTCTTCTTTTCTACCAAGTTTCTTCAATTTAAGCCTGCATTTCATCACTACCAACTTATGATCACTGTCAATATCGGGTCCCGGATAAGTTTTACAGTCCAATATTTGATTTCTAAAAATGTGTTTGTTATAATATTTAATCAATTTGATATCTACCTTCGTTATCTGGATATTTTCTATAACTAAGTTGTACTTCGCACAAAACTGTATCCAACGCTCTCCCCTTTCATTTCTCATTCCCAATCCAAAATCCCCGACTTATTACCTTCTTTTCCTTCACCAACTCTAGCATTCCAATCACCCATAATAATGAGATTCTCTTCGCCTCTAACATGCTTTATAAGTCCTTCTAATTCTTCATATAGGTACCTCTTTAATCTTTCGTCCTCATCAGTGGCGGCGTTAGGCGTCGACAACCACCGACGGCCTCGCACTTGTGAGGGGTCTCGCAAAAAAGTTGTATATAATTATTATTAGTGTATAATCCAGCTCATTTACTTCGATATTTTCTTTCTGACTGGAAAATGAAAGAGGCCTCGCAAAGCTGATTTGTCGCCGACGTTCACTTTTTGCCTAGCGCCGCCACTGGTCCTCGTGAGTATTAGTAGGTAAGTACTGGTTTGGTATTAATTTTGATAAAAATTAACCTTTCACTCTGTTGTTTATAATACATATTATATCAATATTGGGCAGGAAAAGATTGAGGAAGTAAGCGAATTTTGCTATGTAGGGAGTAAAATAACAAAAGATGGAAGGAGTGAAAGGGATATTAGTATTAGAATAGCATAAGCTAAGTTAGCATTTTATCGAAGAAGTAATCTTTTCAAATCAAAAATACATGTGGAAATCAAAATATTGTTCTTGAAAACTTATGCTCAGAGTATAACCTTGTATAGATGTAAATCTTGGACCAGATAGAAAAACCAGAGAAGAGAAGGATCGAAGCTTTCGAGATGTGGTGCTATTGGCGAATACTTAGCATAAATTGGACGGATATGGTAAGCAATGAAGTACTTGACAGAGTAGGAGGTAAAATGGATATTTGGAATTGTCTGAAAAGAAGGAGAGATAAACTATAACTTGAGGCACCCAGGAATAATATCACTACTGCTGGAAGGAAGAATGGAAGGAAAGAATTGGGTAGGTCGGCAAAGATTCCAGTATGTTCAGCAGATGATCAAGTATATTAAATGTGTTATTACGAAATAAACCGGCTGTAAAACTGATAACCTTATCATGATCATTCATAAAATCTTCAAGTTCTTCTTGAAAGTGCTGTATTATTGACTCTTCTCGAGACTTTTTAATATAGGAAAATAGATTTGTGTGGGCAAGGACTGGTAATTGACCCCCAGCTCCGGAAATCGATTGGGATCCAGACAACTGAAGTCGGCAAATAATGCGTCGTGACTTTTGAATTTTCCTTCAAAGTCGACAAAGTAGTAGGTATCTTTTATTGAAGCGAAGACCTCTGTGCGAATTTGTCGTTTCCATTTGTTATTTGATCATCATCACTTTCGTAAGTAAACATTTTATTCTCCATTTTTCGGCGTATTATCGAAAGGTGTCCTTGCACTTCAAAATCAGCCTCGACTTTTTCCAGTAATTCATTTATATTGGAAACGTATAATTTCATAGACCGTTAAGCAATTTCAAAGTCGCCTAATCCGTTTTCTAAATCCTTCATGGTATCGCAAACTATATTATAAGCTTCCAGCATGTCCGGTTCCATCGTTTGCAGGTACTCGGAAAGTAGAGTCGTATTATTAAAACTACGAAGAAGAATTTGAGCAGTAAGGATTATTTAAAATTTTTAAATATTGTCCAAAAAAGATGCTGCTTTTCCTCCCGCTTCAGCAGTATACTTTTCAGGAGTAGCTGATGATATATCTCACTTAAGGATAAGAAGAGTTGAAGGAACAATCCTGAACGTCGAATATGCAAAACGATCAACACCAATTGACATTCTCTACTTTTTTAATTTTCTGGGGGGAACTAATAAAATGCGGAAATCTTTGGAATGGAGGCAACTACAGTAAAAATGATTGGAGCATTGGTAAGAGTTCATCTTTACGTTCTTCAAATTCCAAACCGTTGTCCTCTAGTTTTCACCAATGCAGTGATTTACGCGTTTTACCCGTTCAGCCCAGGAAATTAGAAATTTTGAAAATGTTAGTTCAATGGGTTGGATTCGCATAGTTTGTAATGCATATTTAACGCGTTGAAGGCGACACCACTTCGCCATTTTGATTTGCGTCCACACGCCATCGAATTTTCAAATAATTACTTACGGCCTTCAACACGTCGAATATGCAAAACGATCAACATTACTTGACATTTTCTAATTTTCTGGGGGGGGGGGACTAATAAAATGCGAAAATCTTTGGATTGGAGGCAACTACAGCAATACGGTTTGCAGTATTAGTAAGAGGGCATCTTTTCCCTCTTAAAATGCCAAACCGTTCTCCTCTAGCTGTCACCAATCCAGAGATTTTTCGCGTTCTACCAGTTCAGCACAGGAAATCAGAAATTTTGAAAATATCAATTGGTGTTGATCGTTTGGCATATTCGACGTGTTGAAGGCAGTGACAAATTATTTGGAAATTCGATGGTATGCGGACGCAAACGAAAACGGTAATGTGGTGACGCCTTCAACGCGTTAAATATGCAATATCAACTACGCGAATCCAACCCATTGAACTAATGTTTTCAAAATTTCCAATTTCCTGGGGCGAACTGATAGAATGCAAAAATCGTCGGAATGGAGGCAGCTACAGTAAAAAGGATTGGAGCATTGGTAAGAGGCCATCTTTTCCTTTTTAAAATTCCAAACCGTTCCCCCCTAGCTTCCACCAATCCAGTGATTTACGCGTTTTACCAGTTCATCCCAGGAAATTAGAAACTTTGAGAACGTTAGTTCAATGGGTCCATTAACCTGCCCCCCCACCCAATTTTATTTTAGACCCGATTTTGGGGTAGGGGAAATGTACCCGAAATGTACCCAAATGTACCACTAATATTACAAAATGTACCTTCTCCCCTTGCAAAGGGGGAACAAAAGTCCTTTGGTGGGGCCAGGGTAATGGGAGCCCCCCCCCCAAATTTGTCTGATTTCGTCAAATTTGGTTCGAATGAAATGTACCTGTTATGTACCAAAATGTACCACCAATTATCAGAAATGTACCCTCTTTATAGCCCCGGTGGAAGGATTTTATTTGGTGGGGATGTGGTAAAGTTAGCCCCATTTGTTCCAATCTCACCAAATTTGTGCAGCATGAAATGTACCCGAAATGTACCACCAATTATCTGAAATGTACCCCCTTATAGCTGCCGGGGGGGAGGATTAAATTTGGTGTGGTTGTAGTAATGTTCTGCATAAATTCGGTGAGAGTGGAACGAATGGGGGGGCTAACGTTAGCACAAACCCACCGCATTTAATACTGCCCCCTGCGGCGATAAAGGGGCTACATTTCAGATAGTTGGTGGTACATTTCGGGTACATTTCATTCAGCACAAATTCGGTGAAATTGGAACAAATGAGGGGGGGGGGCTAACGTTATCACAGCCAAAAAATTTATTCCTCCCCCCGCGACTATAAAGAAGGGACATTTCAGATAATTGGTGGTACATTTTGGTACATTTCTGGTACATTTCATTCGAACCAAATTTGACGAAATCAGACAAATTGGGGGGGGGCTCCTGTTACCCGGGCCCCACCCAAGTACTTTTGTTCCCCCTTCCTAAGGGGAAGAGGTACATTTTGTAATACTTGCGGTACATTTTGGTACATTTCCCCTAACCCAAAATAGGGGTTTAAAATCAAATTTGGGGGGCCACGGTAACAAACCTCCGAAATACACTCGAAAATGCGATCAAAATTTGTCAAAAATTGACTGTAGCTCAATTTTGACAACGGATTCGAATTCGTCTCGAAAAACTGAGTAATCAGCGCCGACGCCAAAGCTCTCCGAAAAATTTTTCGGCCCACAAAAAATATGATGTGGAGAAATTGTCAAAATTTTTAAAATCAAAAATTTTGAATTAAAGACTGTTTTTTACTCAGTTTTTCACGCTGAGTCCGAATGTGGAGTTCAAATTTTGCGGCGAAGCACCGTTGCCGAGAAACACAAAATTGAAAACTTTTTGTGTTAGCCCCTGCAACACGTTGCATATGCCACACATCGCACATATTTCCAACCCATTGTGCCTTCTATTTTTCTGGGGCGAACCGACAGTTCGCGAATACTTTTAGAACGGAGGCAGTTAGAGCCGTGCGGTTTGAAATTCTGGATAGAGGAGAAAATTTCGAATAAAATTACTTTCAGTTTTCTCCTAGCGATCTCCAATCCAAAGTTTTTCGCCTTTTACCAGTTCGCCCCAGGAAATTCGCAATCTCGTAGATGCATATTAGTGCGAATTGTATTGCAGATCCAACGAGTTTAAGGCGTCACTACATTTTTAAAAAGTTGGCAATATTGCCGAAATACACTCGAAAATGCTGTCCAATTGGGTCAATAATTGACTCTAGCTCAATTTTGACAACGGATTCGAATTCGTCTCGAAGAACTGAAACAATTCGCACCAGTATGCATTTGCAAGATTACGAATATCCTGGGGCGAACTGGTAGAAGGCGAAAAACGTTGGATTGGAGACTGCTAGAGGAAAACGGACAAATACATTTTATTTGAAATTCTCTCCTCTATCCAGAATTTTAAACCACACTGCTCTAACTGCCTCCGTTCTAGTACAGAAAGCAGTAAATAAGCTGTATCCATTGGAAATCCCCTCCGAGGAATCTAATGATACAGGTAGTCCCCCCGCTAAGTTAGCACGCGCCTCAACTGATGATATGGCAAAAGATGTTATTTCCAAATCCTCGTTTCAAGGTAAGTTGTGCACACCCTTTTTGGGGCAGTGTCGAAAAAATTCGACTTCGACTCTAATTATTAATGTCTCACTATAATTAATAGTCGAAATATTATATTCATGTGGTCAATCAATATCTCCGCGATATATCTTGAACATGCGATAGCCTCGGATGCTTAACAAAAGCAAAGCATATGAGCCTATCACATCAAATTTCAACGCCGACTACCAGCATTAGTGTTTCGCTAACGTTGATAAGAAAGGCTCATTCCCTATTGTAATTCCTTGTATCGACAGCCTCAGATATTTCAACAAAGCCAAATTGCTTGAGCCTGTTACTCCAAAACTAATGATAAACCAATGAGTCATGGTCCTGCTCCTACGAGCTACAACACTGGTAGCCGATAAGAGACCCGTGTATCATCGCTGTGTTGAACTTCATGCAGATGAAAAGTGTACGGTTTCAGCAAAGGCTACAGTACGTACTTGTGTTACGCTTGTGTGCGATTTCGAAAACGTCAATTAGTGTATGTTGGGTTGCATATTCGACGTGCTGAAGGCATTACCAGAATATTAGAAAATTCTAAATAAAATTGCGACGCCTTCGGACAATTCAATATGCTATTTCTCATACGCCAATTGACGTTTTCGAAATCGCTAATATCTCTGGGGCGAACTAATAAAATGCAAAAATCTTTGTATTGGAGACAGCTACAGCGAAACGGGTTGACACTTTCGAAAGAGGAGATCAATTTGCTCTCAAATTTTCAAACCGTTTTCCACTAACTATCCCCAGTCCGGAGATTTTCCATTTCGAAAAAGCAATTCGGTTTGCGTTGTTGTATTATGAAATTACAAAGTATTCGAGTTTTCGAAATAGCTTATTCTCGGGCGATAATAAATGCAATAAAATCGTTTGGACAACTAACGAATGGGTTCGAACTTTTAAAGGGAATCCTTGCTTCAAATTAAACCGTTTCTTAATATCCTTCCGGAAATTTTCGCATTTTATATTCCCCCGAGAATTCGCATTTGAAAACGTATGATTGATTACGTTGAGTTGCATATTCAACGGCTGAAGCATTCCAGAATTGTGAGTTTAAAAGCTATTCCGGGGTAAATAACAATAATATCTTGGCAATTGGATTTCAAAAGTTAATTTGGGAAGAGAATAATTTGCCAAAAACTTGGATTGAGACATTTTCCCCGAAACCCGTATTAAATTCGAAAAGGGTCAATTTCCCTAATTTCAAACCGGTTTTAGCTATTCCACAGTCGAGTATTCCAATTTCAAGGTGACTAAAGGAAAATGGATGCAAAACATTGGTGAAAATAAGGAATGTTATTGAAGAATTCATTGTACAATTTTCCAACCGTTTTCAATACCCAGATTTTACTTCGGCGAAAATCAATTATCCTTGATTGAAAATAATGAAAGTGACATTTGAAGAGATTCTTTCCCAAATTTTCTCGGTACTTATAAATCCAATCGGATGGAGTCCATTTCGAAAAATATTGGATTGTTGCAATAGGTCTAGCATTTTCTAAAATTCGACCGTTTTGAAATACTATTCCTCGGCGAATTAAATTTTAAAATTCCCAGAAAATTCGCGATTTTGAAAACTATGCGATACGGGTGACTTTAAGTGAATCATTCTCTAATTCAACGTTTCCTAATATCCTCGGATATTTTATTAATCCCCAATAATTGGCGATTTAAAAAAAATTTTGGTCGAATATCATCAATTGATGGCATCAAATGCTGCAGTTAGACTTCGCAACAATCTCAAATTTTACTTTGCATATGAGTTCCAAAATTCAATTTTGGGAATAATAAATTGCAAAATCTTGGATTGAAATTCGAGACGGGTGAAATTTGAATTGGAAATTCTCTAAAATTCAAACTTTCAAACATCCCGTTCGGAGATTTTCATCGAAAATCATTGCCGATTTGAATGATATTCACGGTTAGGATTCCAAATTTCACTAATCCCTAAATGTTTCCTCGGAGCATTTATATGAAAAATTTGGTTGAGCAATAGTTAAAGGGAGCATTTTGAAAGATCTTTGCTTCAAATTCAACGTTTCCTCTAACTTCCAGGGGAATTTTCAAATTCAAAAAGTTATTGGGATACCTTGAGTCGATTCAATTTGAAGCTACGAATATTCGCTACAATTTCAAATTGCTTATTCTTCGGGAAATATGCTTAAATTAGTTGGCCAAAATCGAAGGTTGAACTTTGAAGGGAGATCTTTGCTTAAATCAACGTTTTCTTACAATCATCGCTGATTTTCGGCTTTAGTTCCACAGAAAATTGGATTTTGAAAACGCATTGGTTAAATAATTTGCAATTAACATGTGAAAATTAACGATTTCGTCAGCTGAGCGTTATTGAATAGCATTTAATTGCCTGACGTTTTCAAAGTTCACTTATTCCGGGCAATATAAAAAAAATTTTTGGTTGGAACTTACGGAATATTGGAATTTGAAAGGAATCAATTCTCTCAAATTTCGAAACGTTTTCCAATGATCCCATCGAAATAACATTTCGAAAAGTCAATTGTGTAATCCGGTTGAATTTAGCGAATCATTTCCGAAATTTCAACGTTTTCTAAATCCATTCGGGGATATAATTGCAAAAATTTGATTGAAGCTAGGATGGTTCAATTTGAAAGGATCCATTTTCCAAATTTTCAACTCCTTATCTTGGGCCATAAGAATTTAAAATTTCGAATTGAGATACCGTTAAAGGTTGAACTTTTGAAAGGATTCCACATTTCCTAATTTTCAAACTTTTCCTCTCCCGCGAAATTTAAAAATTTTTTGTCCCAGCAATTCATAAGGGTTGAATTTGAAGGGATCATTTGATTCAAATTAACGATTCCAAATATCCTGACGGATGCGCTTATAGTTCCAAAGATTTTCCAATTGAAACGTTTTAAACATTTTGGGAATAATAAGAAATCTTGATTGGAGATTACAAACGTGATTTTGAAATATTTGCTGCAAAATTTCAAAACATTTTCCTGGACAATAAAAGTTTCCATTTGAAAGCTGGTACGTAGTAATTTCGAAAGGGTACATTTCTCCGAATTTCAAGTTTTCAATACTATTCCCGTGGGAGATTTCATTGAAAATGTAATTGGATTACGTAGTTGAATTAGTTGAAGCAGAATATTGCTTCAAATCTTATACGCGACTTTTAAAATGCAAAATTCATTGGAACCTCAGCGAATTGCACTTAAAAGCATTTCTAATTTTAACTTTTCTTACAACCATCAATTTCATTTGAAAAGTCATGGTAGTTGATTTGCATATCAAGTGACTTCAAATTTCTCTCGAATTATCATCGAATATAATCAAACTGAAAGGGAATGTTCTTGAAAGAGGAGATCATTTGCTCTCAAATTTCAAACCGTTTTCCTCTAACTATCCCAGTCCGGAGATTTTCCATTTGAAAAAGTCATTGGGAGATATCATATTCAATGGTGAGGCATACAAGGTTGACGTTTTCGAAATATTTGTCTCTTGGGCAACTATAAATCAAAAATCTTGGTTAGTTCGCATTTTATTAGTTCCCCCCAGAGAAATTCGGATTTTGAAAAGTCGATTGGTGTACGTTGAGTTTCGCAATATCAACGTGCTGAGGATTTACCAGAATATTCGCTAGGTCCAGCGCCTTCGACGATTGAAAATGCATTTGTCTACGATTGACTTTTCAAAGTATCTGAAGCGAACTAATAAATGCAAAAGTTTTGGATTGGAGAGTAGCGAAAGGGTATTTTCGAAAGAGGATCAAATTCCTTAAATTTCGAACGTATTACATAGCAAACATCTGGATTTGACACATTTCGAAAATGTCAATGGTGTACTTTGATTGCAAATCGAGGGTAATTGTCAATACCGAATATTCGCTATTTTCGAAATCTTATTCCTCGGGGATTCATTAAAATGCAAAAATTTGGATTGGTGCATCCGGAAACGGGTTGAAGCATTTCGAAATGGTCATTTGTTCAAATATTATACCTTCTCACTAATAATCCACCGAGATTTTGGCAGTATAGAACGGGTGAATTTCGAAAGAAATCATTGTTAATTAGATGCATATTTCAAGTGCTCCAAGGCATTCAGAATTTCGTAGTTCAGGATTCGCGATTGAATGCTGATTGTTTATTCATATTTACTGGGCGAACTTAATAAAATGCATAATTTGTGATTGGAGAAATCAGTGTAAGGTTGACATTTGAAAAGAATCAATTTGTCTGGCAAAATTTCAAAACTATTCTTAACTATCCCAGTCGGAGATTTTCGCAATGTTAGTTCCCCAGAGAAATTCGCGATTTTCGAAAATGTCAAACGGTTGTACGTTGAGTTGCAATTCAACGTGCTGAAGGCATTACCAGAATATTCGCTAAGGTGTACGGCCTTCGACGAGTAGAATATGCTATTGGTCATACTCAATTGACGTTTTCAGAATACTATTCTCTGGGGCGAATAATAACATGCAAAAATCTTTGGATTGGAGACAGCTACAGGAACGGGTTGACACTTTTCGAAAGAGGAGATCATTTGCACTCAAAATTTCAAACGTTTTCCTAACTATCCCTCAGTCCGGAGATTTTCCATTTCGTAAAATTCAAATTGTGTACTTTGAAGTTGCATATTCGACGGGCTGAAGGCATTACCGAATATTCGCTGACAGTTTTCGAAATAGCTATTCTCTGGGCGAATAATAAAATGCAAAAATCTTTGGATTGGAAACAACTACAGCGAAACGGGTTGACATTATCGAAAGAGGAGATCATTTGCTTCAAAATTTCAAAGCGTTTTCCTTTACTATCCCCATCGGAGATTTTACGCTTTATTAGTTCCCCCCAGAGAAATTCGCGATTTTGAAAACGTCGATTGGTGTACGTTGAGTTGCATATTCAACGTGCTGAAGGCATTACCAGAATATTCGCTAAGGTGTAGGCGCTTCACGAGTAGAATATGCTATTTGTCATGCGCCAATTGACGTTTTTCAAAATCACTAATTTCTCTTGGCGAACTAATATAAATGCAAAAATCTTTGGATTGGAGAACGTACAGCGAAACGGGTTGACATTTTCGAAAGAGGAGATCAATTTGCTCTCAAAATTTCAAACCGTTTTCCTCTCCTATCCCCAGTCCGAAATTTTCCCGTTTTATTAGTTCCCCCCAGAGAAATTCGCGATTTTGAAAACGTCGAATTAGTGTACGTTGAGTTGCATATTCAAGTGCTAAGCATATTGCAAGTGTGCGCCTTCGAGTAGACAGTATTTCAGCAATGACTTTCAAATCCTCTCTGGGGCGAACTAATAAAATGCAAAAATCTTTGGATTGGAGCACTACAGCGAAACGGGTTGACATTTTCGAAAGGAGATCAATTTGCTTCAAAATTTCAAACCGTTTTCCTCTAACCCTAGTCCCAGTCGGAATTTTCGCTTTTATTAGTTCCAAAATTCGCGATTTTAAAACGTCAATTGGTGTACGTTGAGTTGCATATTCACGGCTGAGGCATTACCAGAATTATTCGTGAGAAAGTTTCGACAAAAGCTTTTCTCTAGGCAACTAATAAAATGCAAATCTTTGGATTGAGCCATACAGCGAACGGGTTGACATTTCGAAGAGAGAATCATTTGTCTCAAAATTTCAAACGTTTTCCTCTAGCTATCCCAGTCCGGAGATTTTCATTTTCGAAAAATGAATTTGGTTACGTGAGTTGCATATTCAACGGCTGAAGGCATTACAGAATATTCTCTAGTGAGCGCTTCGACGTTATTGCTATTGCTCATCGGCAATTCGTTTTAAATCCCCCAAATTTTTCGGGGCGACTAATAAAGCAAAAATCTTTGATTAACGCTGACATCGAATACGGTTGACTTTCGAAGAGGAATCAATTTGCTCTAAAATTTCAAACCGTTTTCCTCTAACTATCCCCAGTCCGGAGATTTTCGCATTTTATAGTTCCCCCAGAGAAATTCGCGATTTTGAAAACGTCGATTGGTGTACGTTGAGTTGCATAATCAACGTGCTGAAGGATTCAGAATATCGCTAAGTTAGCCCTCGCGAGTGAATATGCTATTTGTCATACGCAATTGACGTTTTCAAATCACTAATTTCTCTGGGGGAAACTAATAAAATGCAAAAATCTTTGGATTGGAGACAGCTACAGCGAAACGGGTTGACATTTTCGAAAGAGGAGATCAATTTGCTCTCAAAATTTCAAACCGTTTTCCTCTCGCTATCCCCAGTCCGAAGATTTTCCCGTTTTATTAGTTCCCCCCAGAGAAATTCGCGATTTTGAAAACGTCAATTGTTGTACGTTGAGTTGCATATTCAACGTGCTGAAGGCATTACCCGAATATTCGCTGACGTTTTCGAAATAGCTTATTCCTCTGGGGCGAACTAATAAAATGCAAAAATCTTTGGATTGGAGACAGCTACAGCGAAACGGGTTGACATTTTCGAAAGAGGAGATCCATTTGCTCTCAAAATTTCAAACCGTTTTCCTCTCGCTATCCCCAGTCCGGAGATTTTCGCATTTTATTAGTTCCCCCCAGAGAAATTCGCGATTTTGAAAACGTCGATTGGTGTACGTCAGTTTCATATTCAACGTGCTGAAGGCATTACCAGAATATTCGCTAAGGTGTAGGCGCCTTCGACGAGTAGAATATGCTATTTGTCATACGCCAATTGACGTTTTCAAAATCACTAATTTCTCTGGGGCGAACTAATAAAATGCAAAAATCTTTGGATTGGAGACAGCTACAGTGAAACGGGTTGACATTTTGGAAAAAATAGATCATTTTGCCGTCAAAATTTCAAACCGTTTTCCTCTAGCTATCCCCAGTCCGGAGATTTTCCATTTCGAAAATGTCAGTTGGTGTACGTTGAGTTGCATATTCGACGGGCTGAAGGCATTACCCGAATATTCGCTGACGTTTTCGAAATAGTTTATTCCTCTGGGGCGAACTAATAAAATGTAAAAATCTTTGGATTGGAGCCAACTACAGCGAAACGGGTTGACACTTTCGAAAGAGGAGATCAATTTGCTCTCAAAATTTCAAACCGTTTTCCTCTCGATCCCCAGTCCGAGATTTTCCGTTTTATTATTCCCCCCAGAGAAATTCGCGATTTTGAAAACGTCAATTGTGTACGTTGAGTTGCATATTCAACGGCTGAAGGCATTACCCGAATATTCGCTGACGTTTTCGAAATAGCTTATTCCTCTGGGGCGAACTAATAAAATGCAAAAATCTTTGGATTGGAGACAGCTACAGCGAAACGGGTTGACATTTTCGAAAGAGGAGATCAATTTGCTCTCAAAATTTCAAACCGTTTTCCTCTAGCTATCCCCAGTCCGGAGATTTTCCATTTTGAAAACGTCGATTGGTGTACGTTGAGTTGCATATTCAACGTGCTGAAGGCATTACCAGAATATTCGCTAAGGTGTAGGCGCCTTCGACGAGTAGAATATGCTATTTGTCATACGCCAATTGACGTTTTCAAAATCACTAATTTCTCTGGGGCGAACTAATAAAATGCAAAAATCTTTGGATTGGAGACAGCTACAGCGAAACGGGTTGACACTTTCGAAAGAGGAGATCAATTTGCTCTCAAAATTTCAAACCGTTTTCCTCTAACTATCCCCAGTCCGGAGATTTTCCATTTCGAAAAAGTCAATTGGTGTACGTTGAGTTGCATATTCGACGGGCTGAAGGCATTACCAGAATATTCGCTGACGTTTTCGAAATAGCTTTTCCTCTGGGGCGAACTAATAAAATGCAAAAATCTTTGGATTGGAGACAGCTACAGCGAAACGGGTTGACACTTTCGAAAGAGGAGATCAATTTGCTCTCAAAATTTCAAACCGTTTTCCTCTAGCTATCCCCAGTCCGGAGATTTTCGCGTTTTATTAGTTCCCCCCAGAGAAATTCGCGATTTTGAAAACGTCGATTGGTGTACGTTGAGTTGCATATTCAACGTGCTGAAGGCATTACCAGAATATTCGCTAAGGTGTAGGCGCCTTCGACGAGTAGAATATGCTATTTGTCATACGCCAATTGACGTTTTCAAAATCACTAATTTCTCTGGGGCGAACTAATAAAATGCAAAAATCTTTGGATTGGAGACAGCTACAGCGAAACGGGTTGACATTTTCGAAAGAGGAGATCAATTTGCTCTCAAAATTTCAAACCGTTTTCCTCTAGCTATCCCCAGTCCGGAGATTTTCCATTTCGAAAATGTCAATTGTTGTACGTTGAGTTGCATATTCAACGTGCTGAAGGCATTATGAGAATATTCGCTGACGTTTTCGAATTCGCTAATTTCTCTGGGGCGAACAAATAAAATGCAGAAATCTTTGGATTGGCGGCAGCTACAGCGAAACGGGTTGACACTTTCGAAAGAGGAGATCAATTTGCTCTCAAAATTTCAAACCGTTTTCCTCTAACTATCCCCAGTCCGGAGATTTTCCATTTCGAAAAAGTCAATTGGTGTACGTTGAGTTGCATATTCGACGGGCTGAAGGCATTACCAGAATATTCGCTGACGTTTTCGAAATAGCTTATTCCTCTGGGGCGAACTAATAAAATGCAAAAATCTTTGGATTGGAGCCAACTACAGCGAAACGGGTTGACACTTTCGAAAGAGGAGATCAATTTGCTCTCAAAATTTCAAACCGTTTTCCTCTCGCTATCCCCAGTCCGGAGATTTTCGCGTTTTATTAGTTCCCCCCAGAGAAATTCGCGATTTTGAAAACGTCAATTGGTGTACGTTGAGTTGCATATTCGACGGGCTGAAGGCATTACCCGAATATTCGCTGACGTTTTCGAAATAGCTTATTCCTCTGGGGCGAACTAATAAAATGCAAAAATCTTTGGATTGGAGACAGCTACAGCGAAACGGGTTGACACTTTCGAAAGAGGAGATCCATTTGCTCTCAAAATTTCAAACCGTTTTCCTCTAACTATCCCCAGTCCGGAGATTTTCGCATTTTATTAGTTCCCCCCAGAGAAATTCGCGATTTTGAAAACGTCGATTGGTGTACGTTGAGTTGCATATTCAACGTGCTGAAGGCATTACCAGAATATTCGCTAAGGTGTAGGCGCCTTCGACGAGTAGAATATGCTATTTGTCATACGCCAATTGACGTTTTCAAAATCACTAATTTCTCTGGGGCGAACTAATAAAATGCAAAAATCTTTGGATTGGAGACAGCTACAGCGAAACGGGTTGACATTTTCGAAAGAGGAGATCAATTTGCTCTCAAAATTTCAAACCGTTTTCCTCTAACTATCCCCAGTCCGGAGATTTTCCATTTCGAAAATGTCAATTGGTGTACGTTGAGTTGCATATTCGACGGGCTGAAGGCATTACCCGAATATTCGCTGACGTTTTCGAAATAGCTTATTCCTCTGGGGCGAACTAATAAAATGCAAAAATCTTTGGATTGGAGCCAACTACAGCGAAACGGGTTGACACTTTTGAAAGAGAAGGTCAATTTGCTCTCAAAATTTCAAACCATTTTCCTCTAGCTATCCCGAGGCCGGAGATTTTCGCGTTTTATTAATTAGTCCCCCCCCCCCCCCGAGAAATTCACAATCTGGTAGATGCATATTGGTGCGAATTGTATCGCGGATCCAACGAGTTGGGGATATTTCTAAAATAAAATCCGTTGCTTTCTGACAAATTTGCGAGTATTCCTACAACAGTTTCAGCAATCAATTTCACAGCACTTTGCACAATCCTAATAAAAAGCTAGGACAAATCAACAATTGTCCCAAACGTGAAGATTTTCCGTATTTTAGGATCACATCATGTCTGGGACCTCATCATTCGAACACTCCAAAAATGTTCATTTCCAATAATATATTTACAAATTTTTTTTTCTTTTAAATCATGACATTATCGTACAACAAAATAAATTTCAATAGCTTCCTATAATTTACGACAAAGAGAAGGAAAGAAAACGTACAAATAAAAAAAAAAGTACAAGTTAAAATGACATTCTCACCTAAATCCTTAAAAACGTTTTAACAACAATAACAACATTAAAAATAAAATAACAAACAATGAACGATGTTTACTCTCAGTTTATCGCGGTCTTATGAAAAAATCCAACTATCGTACCCGGTTTTAAATATAACGAATGAAACAATCGTGAAGATTATAAAAATTCTTGTGTCCATTTAGGATAAAAAATGAAAGAAAAAAGAAAGAAAGAGAAAAAAATAAGTAACGAAAATCATTGAAAACGAATTACTGAATATCAAGTAAAATTCTCGCGTTCGCCCGGGATTTTTAAATATGTTCCTAATTACGGCCATCGATCACGTTCGCGAACAGAGCGATGCGTATCCTAAAATGTAGGTCAAGGTCGCCAAAAATTCACCCACCATCTCCTGTTTCTTTTTTTTCTGCCTATACACGTCCTTTCCTCGAGCTTCTTTCCGCAAAAAGAAACGCAATTTCACCGTGTCGCGTACATATAGGCAACTTGCCTGCCTACCAGCTGTTGGACGTGTTGTCTACTCACGGATATACATACGCGGCATTTTATATCCGCCTTTTCTCGCGGATAAATTACCAACTCGCGCTATCCGTTTAGCGATGATTTTTTATGAAAATGTACTCAGAAAGATTGCCATACGTGGTTTCACTTTCTGAGTATATTTTGAATGAAAAATCGTAATAGAAAGTCGTGTGATTGCAGCACGAGCTGCTAACTTCGAACTCATGAAAACGCTCCCTCTCCCCTGTTAGGTTCAGATTATTCTATTTCGCGAAAATGCGCGTTATTAGGAACATATTCGACGATTTTAGTTCAGAAAAATTAGTTCCAAAAAACATCAAATTTGAACGAAAATTCCAACACAAATTTTTTAAACGAAACTCGAATTTTCCTGAGCTACTCGGGACACTCTTTCATCGTTTGTCGGCAGTCGCAGGTACACAGGCTCAAAAATCCAATTACATGGCATACGTTCATGGTACATGTCATAAAAATAACCTCGATACAAAATATCATACACAGAAAAATCAATTCACCGGGGATAGGGCAAATGCATTTCAAGGTGTAAACAAAAACAAAAAAAACAAAAATTCAGTCGTTAAAAAAATCCAAATCTAAATTAGGCACGTCCGCTTTGCTTTGTTCGGATTTTCATTTTCTTTTCTCATGTATTCGTCGCCCATTCACTAAAATAACGAGTCATAGAGTGAATAGCGGGGGACGTATCTGAAACAGAAAACGAATTACGATTAGTTTCGAATAAACGTGGACGCCTATGTGTTTCTTTTTCCCGATTTCATTTTCATTAGACATTTAAAGGACGCAGATAGAAAACGTACGCAAGAGCTTTCGAATCAACTTGCCATAAAATATCAATGACGATGAAAAATTGATAATTGTTCATCTTACAACGGCCTGCAGTGGGATAAATATCTTGGAACTGAATTTAGCTGGACAGAATAATTTTTCTACCATGGACTACAAGGTATGCGCTTTATTCCCAGTATCAATCAGGAAAATTCAGACATGGGAACAGACGGTTTTTGATGTTCTAAATGTAGGATTCTATTTTTTGATTTTCGATATTTTCAATATTTTAATTATTGATGGTTCGAATTTCAATTTTGCAATTTTTGGTATTTTAAATGTAACATTATATGTGGCAGTTTCTATTTAAAAAATTACAACTTTGTTGGTAAGAAAAAAAGACAAAAACAAGAAAAACTAAAAAGTAAAATTTTTAGCAAAAAAAAAAATCAATTTTAAGATTATTATGGATTCATGTACGAAATTCAATGCTCTTTCACCCTCCAGAAATATCAGCAAGTAGGTCTACATCTTCGAACATTGAACTTGTTGTACGCATCTAGGAGATGAAAAAATTATACGACCATCTTCGCCGAATTCTGAATTTTTAAAAAGTTATCCTGTATTGAGTAATTTTTTTATCTCTTAGATACGTACAAATTCCCATAGTCAAAATACCTCTCAAACCATTAATTCTTTACCTAGGGTTGGGCTGAAAAATGGTCTTTTTGATCATTTAAGGAAAAACGAAATTTTCCTAACTTTCAATTTTTAAAGCCTTCAATTTTGAGGGTAGGCAATAGATCGTACTTAGATTTTTTCCATCCAAGCCAATACTATCAGCTCCTGTAGTCAGATTTTTTATTCCGTCAATTATCATGTCTTGTATATCGTCTTGAAAATTGTGTTTTTTGTCATCTTTAAAACGGCGTAGCCCCTTCAATTTGCTCATAGACAACTTTTCGCACTCAACTTTTTTAGTTTTTTAGTTTTATCGAGCACTACGCGTACCTAGCGGGTTCTTGGATGAAGTCCAGACACCCTGTAGATAATAGTCTATGAAACAGTTTGATCTTTGACAAGAAAATCAACATTTTGTTTTTAATACGTTTATTTTTTGTCGCGCAGCATCTGGGCTATTTGCGACGAATATAAAGTTCAAAACTTTGAACGCGTTTTTCTCAAAATCTTGTTTTTCGAAAATTGCGAAGTACCTCCTTTTTAATGGATGTAGAGAGATTATAGCACATAGGAAAAGCTGGAAAAGGTCCCATTTTGTCAGGAATTGAGTCAACTATATAAACATGTGCTTAAGTCGAAAATGATCTGACCGACAAATTTGACCCTTGTTATAGAAACTGCCACATATTCTTCGATTTTTGACATTCAATTTTCAGTAGTTCGATTCTCGATGGTTCGACTTTCGATTCTTTGATGTTTTAAATGTAGAATATGAAGGGTAAAGAATCAAAACTCACATTTGCCATTTTACTTCAAGGGCGCAAATAGGCAAAACAATGTACACGAGTGCAGGACTATCTTTGCTGCGCCTGTGAATGCGCGATAAGTATAACAAACAACAAACTCCACATTCACAGGTGCAGCAAAGATAGTCCTGCACTCGTGTACAGTATTTTGCCTATTTGCGCCCTTGAAGTAAAATGGCAAACATGAGTTTTGATTCTTTACCCTTTATATTCTATTTTACAATTTTTATCTTCTGATTTTCAATTTTTCGATTCTCGATGGTTCGATTTTCAATTCTTCAGTGACGGTTCCATTTGTCATTTTGCGATTTCTGATATTTTAGATGCCGGAGTCAATTCTTCGATTTTTGACTTACGATCTTCAGTATCTTGATTCTTGATGGTTCCATTTTCGATTTTAAGATTTTTGATATTTTGAATGTTGGATTCTATTTTTCAATTTTCGACTCTTCGATTCCTGATACTCCTGTCTTTGTCGCTTCAACTTTCAATACTTCAATCTCCAGTAGGTATTTCACCATTAAAAAAACGAATTTGGGAACATTTTTTTTGTTTGGAATTCAGGTTTTTCAGATTTAATTTGGCCTGCATCAAAATTTTGATTGTCCCGCCCTAATGCAGTTCTTAGTTCCTGAAACTCGACTCCTGACTTCGTTTTTTTCCTATTGTGTGGAGAAGGAAGGCAAAAGGGAAGTCAAATTTTTGGTATATGAAAATAGATACGGATATTATTAGGTATACTTTTGTCAGCGAAAATAGAAACTTTTAGAGTCCAAAAATGCAAAATCAAAACTCGAACCGTTGAAAATCAGAGTATTAAGATTCGAAGTACATATTAAAAAATTACAAAAAATTAGGACAGCGCTTATCAAAACATCAAAAGTAAAACATAAAAAAAATTAAAATCAAAAATCGTTTTACCAAAATCTGAAATACAACCCAACAGAAATATCAAGAATCTAAAAATCAAAAATAAAAATATAATATCCTAGATTTAAATTATCAAAAAAACGCAAAATCGTACTCAAAATATTAAAAATTTAAGCGCATATTAAAAACTTATAAAAAATTAAGACAGCACTTATCGAAATATCAAAAGTAAAACATTAAAAAAAATCAAAGATCGTATTACCAAAAATCGAAATATTACCCAATACAGAATATGAAGAATTGAAAAATCAGAAGTAAAAGAATAAAATTTTCTACATTTAAAATATCCAAAATCTCGAAATAGGAAATTTGACCATCCGGAATCAAAATATTAAAAATCGAAGTACCTATTAAAGAATTATGAAGAATCAAGACAGCGTTCATGAGAATATAGAAAGTAAAATATAAAATAATTGAAAATTGAATAATCAGGAATTAAATACCAGAGACCGAAAAATTGAAAGTTGAAGTATCAAGATGGAAAAGTCAAAAATCAGAAAATATAATCCAACATTTAACATATCAAAAATCGCAAAGTCGAATATCGAACCATCAAGAATTAAAATACGGACCCTCAAAAATCCAAAATCGAAGAATAAAATCCTATACTTAAAAGATCAAAAATTTTAAAATCAAAAACCGCACCGCTATTACAGAATTGAAAGTTGGACAATCAAGAATCGAAATATTCAACGTCGAGCGTCAAAAATCGAAGAACAGAATCCCACATTTAAAACACTAAAAAATCCAAAATCGAAAACTGAACTATTGAAAATCGAAAATCAAACAGAATCCTACATTCAAAATATCAAAAGTCGCAAAATCAAAACTGGAGCTATCGAAAATCAAATGATTGAAAATGAAAGTCAAAAATCAAAAATTATAATTCTGCATTATAAATATTGAAAAATCGCAAATCAAAATGCTAAAAATCGAAATACTTTTTAAAAAATTATGAAAAATTAAGACAACGCGTACCAAAATATCAAAAATGAAACATAACAAAATCGAAAATCGAATTATCAAGAATTGAAATACTAGATCGGAATATTGAAAGCTGAAGTACCAGATATAAACATATCGAGCATCGAAAAGTCAAAAATCAAAAAATAGAATTCTACATTCAAGACATCAAAAATCCCTAAATCGAAAATGGAACCACCAAGAATCAAAATATTGAAGATTGTGAGTCAAAAATAGAAGAACAGAATCCTGCATTTGTAACATCAGAAATCGCGAAATGAAAAATCGACATCATTGCAAAATTGATGATCGAACAATCAAGATTCGAAAAATTGAGAATCAAAAATTAAAAATCGAAGAATAGAATTTTTTATATAAAATATCAAAAATCGAATCGTCAATGCAAAATTGAAAATCCGACCATCAAGAACCGAAAAATTGAAAGTCGAAAGTTAAAAATCGAATAATAGAATTTTACATTTAAATTAACAAAAACCACAAAATCGAAAGTCGAACCAACAAGAATCGAACTATTGATGAAAATCGAATGTGAAAAATCAAAAAATAGAATCTTACATTAAAAATTTCAAAAATCGTAAAATCAATAACCAAAAAGTAGAATTCTACATTTTTTAATATATAGAAAATCGAAAATAGAACCATCGAAATCAAAAATTAAAAATCAAAAAATAGATTGCTATATTATTTGAAGTATTAAAAATCGTACAATCGAAGCTCGAATCACCAAGAATCAAAATATTGAACATCGAAAATCAAAAATTAAAAGATAGAATCCTACAGTTCAAATACAAAAAATCGCAAATCGAACCGTTTAGAATCTAAGTAATAAAAATCGAAATACACATCAGAAAATACAAAAAATTAAGACAGCGCTTATCAAAATATCAAAAGTAAAACAAAAATATCGAGAAGTATCAAGAATCGAAGTCAAAAAATAGAAGAATAATCTTACATTTAGAATATCCACAATCTCAAAATAGAATCACCGGGAATCAGACAACTAAAAATCGAAGTACCTATCAGAAAATTATGAAAAATCAAGAAAGCGTTTATCAAAATATCGAAAGTAAAACGTAAGATAATTGAAAATCGAATTATCAAGAATTGAGATCGAAACATCGAAAGCTGAAGAAGTACCAAGCACAGAACTAGCAAGAATGGAAAAGTTGAAAATCAGAATATATAATCCTACATTTGCAATGTCAAAAATTGCAAAATCGGATATCGAACCATCAAGAATTAAAATATGGACCCTCGAAAATCCAAAAATCGAAGAATAATATCGTACATTTAATAAATCAAAAATCTCAGAACCAAAAATTAAACCATCAGTGTAAAATTGAAAATCGAAATATTAAAATCGAAGAACAGAATCTACAGGTAAAACATCAAAATCTCAAAATCAAAACTGGAATCATCGATGGTTAAATTATTGAAAATCAAAGATCAAAAATCGAAAAATGAAAGTCTGCATTGTAAATAACAAAAATCGCAAAACAGAAAACTGATTAATCGAGAATCAAAATGCTAAAATCGAAATACATATTTAAAAAAATGATGAAAAATTAAGATAGGCCGTATCAAAATATCGAAAACAGGGACATACCGAAGAGTTATTTCGAGGGGAGGGGGGTGTTAAATTGTGAAAGTCCCAACTGACTCAACTCAGAATTCCCAAGTGTCAAATCAGCAAAAAAAAAATTTGACTTGTTGGATTTTTCCAATTGACTCAACTCAAAATTTTCAAGTATCGAAGCAAAAAAGAAACCCTTTTAACTTGATGGATTTTCTCAACTCATCGCCTGACTGAAATAGTAAATTTTCCCACCTGCTGAGTGAAAACTTCCTACCGGGGGGCGGTGGAAATTGTCCCCTACCCCCTATCGATACGTCCCTGATCAAAAATAAAAATAAAAAATAAAACATAACAAAATCGAAAATCGAATTATCGTGAATTGAAATATTAGAGAGATCGAATTATTGAAAGCCGAAATATCAAGAATCGAAAAGTCAAAAATCAAAGAATAAAATCCTACATTTGAAGTATCCAAAATTGCAAAATCGAAATTCGAACCACCGAGAATCAAAATATCGACAACCGAAGTACCGCTCTATCATAAATTGAGGTAAAGGGATCAAGACATTGAAACTGGAAAATCAAAAATTAAAATACAGGGTGTTTCAAAAGAAACTTTAGTGACCCACTGAAGAAGAAAAAAACCAATATGTACAAAAACTGCAAGAACTCTTTAATTTTCGTAAAGTTATGTTAAATTTTTTCAATAGATGTTGAAAATGTTACCCACTGGCGGTCAGACAGGCCCGAGCACATCTGATATAACTTCATTTTTTGGTCAAATGCATTATCACGACTTTCCACAATTTTTGCTCACAACGATCACAGTTGCTACGGCTACACGACTACACAGCCTTGTAGGAGAAGTCAGGGTTGCCATTATGGCATTTGTAGTGTTGCCAACCTTTTGTTTTCCCTACCACGTGCTTTGTGTTTTCACTAACGTTTCTTTTGAAACACCCTGTACTGCAAACCGAAATATCGTCTCCCTCGACAAAATTCTCCGTTTCCTTGCCGCTACCCATCTTCTCCCTTCAATTCAGTGTCTCCATCTCGCCAGATCCCTGGCCTAGCGCCCTGTACAGCAGTGTAAGCGACACAAAAGCAAAATGGACGTAGACATTGAAAATGAAATTATGAAACAACCAAGTTTTGAAAAAATCAGGGACGTACCGAAGAGTTTTCCCTGGAGGGGGGGGGGGGAGGAGAATGTGAAAGTCCCAACTGATTCAACTCAAAATTCTTAAGTACCAAAGCAAAAAGAAAAAAAAGAAAAGGAAAGCTTTTGACTTGTTGGATTTTCCCAACTTCTCAACTCAAAATTCCCAAGCATCAAGCAAAAGCAAAAAGCAAAAAAAAAGCTTCTTTTGACTAGTTGGATTTTCCCAACCCATCGAAATGTCCCAACTTCGGCTGACTGAAATGGTAAATTGTCCCAACTGCTGAGTAGCTGAGTAAAAAACTTCCTAAAGGAAGGAAGCTCTCCCCTCCCCCTATCGGTATGTCCCTGTGAAAAATGAATGATTATTGCAGATTACTGCAAATTGCGAGTTACGAAGATGAAAATTTCGAAATTGGAAACATCCAGAATCAAAGTATCAAAAATTAAAAAAATTAAAATCGAAAGTCATACATTGAAAATTGAAATCGAAAATCAAGACCGTTAAAATAGAAAAATCAGAATCGAAATTCATCATATCAAAAATAGAGAAATACTAAAATCAAATTATTGAAAATTAGGATGCGCCAAAGTTGAATTACTGAAGAGTTTTTATTTTACTTATTTACTCATTTTTACTATTAAAAAATTTTGTGTGTGTGTGTGGGGGGGGGGGGTACAAATGATACTCTGTACCCCTCCCCATTAATTTTTAAGTGGCTAAAATGCAGCACTGAACATCCCCCCTTCCATCACTGAAAGCGTAGCAGACATAATGTTACTTCCGGTTAACCCCTGACAAGGGGTGGGGAAAACACCCCAGGCCCGGATTTTCATGGGGGGGGGATATATCTAAAGGACTGAATACGAACGCTTATGGCTACATCATACTGTACATCAAATCAGCAATCACTCCTTACACCATGAAAGAAACCTCTTATCCCGTAGTTTACAATCTTTTCCTATCTGACAAAAGAACCAAAAGAACGGAAAGGCGAGGGGCCCGTGGAAATTGTCGCCAGGCTCTCTTCTCCTCTCTACGGGGATGCTTCCGATTATTCTGGAACTTTGAATTGTGACACTCGGTTTTTAACTCACCACCTTTCCCGAACCACCCAAAGTAGACTTATATTTCTAACAGAAAAGAAAGCAACAAAAATAAGTTGTCAGGTTTTTGAACTGTCCCCCTTCCTCCTCATGATTCCCTTCTGACGCCTCTGCCTAGCCATGTACGAGATTTACCCCAAAATTTTGTCAACTGGAAATACGGCCGTATCACTGGTTACTTCCTTCCCCCTGCATGTCGTTAAAGAAGTCGCTTTTTCCTTCCCTCGGGAAGGAAATGGGGCTATTTCTCTCCCTGTATCACTGCGTGCACAATATCACCAAGATGCAGCCGAAGCGCGTCACTTTCTGAAGGTTTAACAGGGCATAATGGAATTCTCTGTGCGCATTTTGAAGAAAAAAATTGTTGGCTCCGTATTCCCGGTTACCGAGTACATGCTCCCAGCTGACAGGTGGGTGCGGGGTCAGCCCACCCAGAACGCGGATTTATTCGGTATTTTTGGCAAATTCAGTACAGTCATTCGGCCGAATCGTGGAATTGTTTTTTTTTTTTTTAAATTTTGGTTGCTTACGCGGCATTAATTTTCGGCACTATCATTGGCATCGCGCCCTCTGTGGTCCCGAAGGTCGAGCGAGGCTCCTAGCCGGGGCTCTTCACACTTAAACATCGGGGCTTTTTCGATGAATCTTCGACTGGAAGATACCAGGTACACGTATGCTCGTTCCTTCGAGTACCTCTACAACTACACGGGTACACGCATAATTACCTTGTTAGGGACTGCCCGGATCGTGTTGCATACTCTCGTCGCTCTCCATGTAGGTGACCAGCGAGTCCGTCGAGTCCGGATGTATCATATCGGCTCCGGGCGCCTGGGGTCCTGGCGGGTGGCCGATATCGTGAGTTGGCATTGCCAGCGGCCGGTGCAGGTCGTATCCGTGCATCTGGAGCAGCAGAAGCAACGCAGACAAGAATGCATTAAACTCCTGGGTAAATACGCGAGCGCGTAACTCGAGTCTCGCTTAATCTGCGTACGAATATCGGCTTTTCTGCCTAAATGTTTTTTACGTATACAAAACGACAAAAAAAAAAAAAAAAATCGCCAGCAGTGGCGTGCCACACAGATCGTCGCTTTGCACGAGCACATGCAGCGGACCAGCGCCTGGCCTGGACCGTCCCCCCAAAAAATGGTTTTCTATATCGGATTTTCGGCCCGGTAATACCATCAGTGACGGGATACATGCACTCGGGCCCGGGTAGGGTGTATTTTGACGGTTATTAGGGGTGGTAATCTAGGTGTAAGAGCGGCTTCGCTGGCATTATTATGCAAAATTCGACCAGTTGTCATGGGAACTAAAAGAAGGGGTGCCGACGCTGCGATTGGCGAAGGAATGTCGACAGCCGCGAGCTTTTCTCTTTCTCTCTCGCTCTCTCTCTCTCTGCCTTCGATGTCGCTCACTCGCTCCGATTTTCTTTCACGCTGGCGTATCAAACGGTTACATCGCGCCGAGGTCTATGTGGACACATCGTTTTTCGCCGTGAGTATACAAAACGTCTTCAGGTACACGGAGTAGGACAGAACGTTCGAAAGTTCCGTAGTCAAGAAATCGATATCTACTGTACATGGTACCAGTGGCACAAGCTTCTATCGTGAAAAGTACAGCAAAATCAAAGCTATATTGGGACTAAGCCCTCTACAACTTTTCCTACCCCCCCCCCAAAATGAATCTATTAGCATAATTGAATTGTTGTTTCTTCAAGTCAATTTCCAAACCATCAACTTTTAGTTTTTCAAATAAAACAACACTGCTCGCCAAGACGCATAGTCTGATGCGCTTGAAATGATATGAAGTCAAAAAATAAGTTCAACTCAAAAAATGAAGTTACAATTTTTATGTTTTGTTGAAACGGGCTGAGTGCACAGAGTCAGTGGCGGAACTACGATTTTTTTCGGGTGGGCGCGGAAGTCCCGGATTGTTAAGGACGAGGATTTTTTGAATAAAACGCCGGCTTGAATGAAACTATGTACTTGTTATAGAAATTTGTATATGTATGTACTTCCATAATATTAACAATTGATATAAAAGAATACGACTATTTTTATGATGAAGAGCAAAATTCTCTACAACATTATCTAAATTTAAACTTTTGGGAAATCAATTATAAGTATTTTGTTTTTGAATTCTTTTTGTCTATTGTAAATGAGTTATTTTTCGTTAAAAAATTTCAGATCGTTAAAAAAATTGGGCGAGCCAAAAAAATTTTTGGAAGGGCCTGGCCCACCCTTAGTTCCGCCCCTGCACAGAGTGTTTACTGAAACTGAAAATAGAAAAAGGTACAGCCATTTGGTTGCCTTATGCCAAGGAATTGCCCGTGTGAATTCTTTCACCCATGCGACCAAAAATAAACGCCTCTGGTGCTCCTTAAGCTATATAAGTATTCAGCACTTTTGTTAGAGACGAAACTTGACTTTCAGTTTGGGGGGAGGGTGGAGAAGGAAAATTTGCCGACAAATATTTTCTGAAAACTAAAAATTCGCCGACAAAATTTTTTGAAAATTTGAAAGTTTGCCGATTTTTTAATCAAGATACTTTTTAATTGAAAAAAAAAAGAAAAAAGAAAAGTTCATAGAAAATGAAAAATTCAAATGAACAGTTTCAAAATTTGCCGACTGCCAAATTATTGAGAATTTCGTCCCTGCAAATTCAGATGGGAACCTTATCCCCCAAGCACTCACATTTGCGCACATGAGCATACCCTAGTCTGGGAGGGTAAGGTGGAAGAATGTTAGGAATACTTGAAAGGAACACACAACTTCCTTTACACATTAAGACGGCCGTTATTTACTCTTGGTGATATTTTTTTCTTTACGGGAATCCGTACCACAAGCTCCCTTTCGTTCTTATGGGAAAACACCATGGAGTTTTGACTTTTGTTCCAGACTAAATTTCCCTCCTATATTTACCAGGACCAAATCACGTAAATTAGACAATAGAACATTTGCTATTGGATTCAGCGTGTGACATTAGAAAATAAATCTTTTGCTTTCAACTTTTAGATTTTAATAAAATGTTCAACTTTCTCAGATTTCAGGCTCTAGGTCAAACAGAGACTCTAGTAAAAACAGAATAATCGTTGAAATTTGAAATTCAACGTTTGCTACCGACTTTCAGATTTTCGAAATGTCTTCCATATTTCAATTTTCTTCATCCTTCCAGATAACGTTCCTACAGCTTTTGACTGGCTAGCCTCTGACAGGATTTCAGGGTACTCCATTTTCAGAAAATAAATTTGACTTTCAGTTTTGGAAGGCGGAGAAGAAATATTTGCAACCAAATATTTTTTTTTAACTAAAAATTCGTCGACAAAATTTTTAAAAAAGTAAAAATTTGGCAATCTTTTCATAGAAATATTTTTTAATTGAAATAAAAATATATATAAGTGGCAGTTTCTATAAAAAGGGGTAACTTTGTCGATCCGACGAATTCTGAGTTACAAACTGAACGTAATAGAGGAATGGATGCCCATTCCAACGAGCTATCGGCGAGATTTGTAGCGTTTTTTGTTCCGGAGATACAAGTGGTCAAAGATGAGTGTAATGAGAACGCGCGAAAACACGTTTTTGGGAAAAACGCGTTTAAAGTTGGACACACCTTTTTCTCCCACTCCGTCAAACGGCCCTAACTCGCCGCGGAATCACATTACCAGCCATGACGAGGGCTTGTTGGAAAGGTAAATTTTCGCTCTTCTATGTGGTAACAATTCAGAACATCGGATTTATTCGTGAGCTCCGAAAAACCACGAAGAAGCGAATGAAGACATTCGTATTCTTTTCTCATTCTCTTTCATAATTCTCTTTCTCTCTCTCCCTCTTCTCTCTCATGTGCGTAAATTTTGTCTCTTCGTTATTGCGCAACCAAAAAATTTTGTTTTTCTTTTTTCGCGTTTTCTGAGACTTCAATCGATTGACAACGTTTCCTCTTTTTATAGAAACTGCCACATATATATGTTACGCCGAATTCATCAAATTGACGATTTAATCAAATCGGCAGATATTTGGCTGATTTTATAAAATCGGAAGCGCAAGAGCAGTTATTGCCAAATTTATAAAATCAGCAACGTTTTTTGCTGAATTTATAAAACAGGCGAGTGTTTGCCGATCCTACAAAATCAGTGATAAATAATGGTTGCTGATGAGTGTACCTGACGGATGAGGTCAGAATTTTAACGTCCTGACTAGAAAGCAAAATCTATGACAAGATAAAATAAAGATGAATACCCACTACTCATAATTCGAATAATGTCATTAACTTGTTAAATCATGACTTTTTTACTGTTGAAATGAGACATAAACTCCAACTGTACCTTCGAAAATGCTCTTCAATATTTGTTTGCAAACAGTGCCAGGGAAGTTATTTCTTATGACTCTGATTTTGAGTTTGGTCTAATGGATCAAGATGAATGGACTTGTGAAAAAGAGGCGGAAGCTGTGTGAATTTTACAAGATGTTGAAGGTGTAGAGTGCAGGCGGTTCCAAAGCAGAATTACCAACTATAAAATCGCGTGCAAAATATTCTCTCAAATCAATCAGGATAATATGTCCACCTTTTGCTCCAGTATTGGTTCCTTTTTTGCTACTGGGTGGTTCGTTTTCAGTCCCATAAATTTAAAAACCTTCTTCAGTTATTGACTGGTTACGACTTATCGGTTTTTGAGAGCACTCAAAGAAAGTTCATTCTTTTTGTCACTCAGAAATGTAAAAACTATCAAGAAATAATGATTACGTCGTAAGCAATCTACTTTTTCTTCCTTTTTTTTTTTTTTTAAATTGCAAGACCATTTTTATCCTAGAAAAATAGAAGTTTTGCGCTATATTTATTTATTTATATATTTTTTCTTGTTTTCTTTAATTCTAAATGAAAATAGGTCAGATTATTTTTCACAATCATAGAAGATGAAAGATTTTCCTACACATTGCCGTTAGAACTTCCTTTTGAAACTTTTTCTACAGAAATCTGGACTGCGGTCACTTATTACCCCGAGCATTGGATATTCACGTTTTGCCCGAAGGAACCCTTATACCTGCTGATTTTAGAAATTTGGTAAAAATGTATTGCTTGTTTCATAAAATCAGCAGAACTTGCCGATTTTATGAAATTGTCAATTTGATAAATTCGGCGTAACATATATACAAACAAGCATTCATAAAAATGAAAGATTCAAATGAATAGTTTCAAAATTTACCGACTGCCATAAATTATTGGGAGGGGGGGGTCAACTCCCCCACACTCCCTATAGTTTTGTCCCTGTGTAGAACTCTTCAACAGGGGGGGCTACTTTACTTCAATTACGAATTTTCCTGACTTCTCCCTGATTTTTCCAGATCCACTTCTCAATTTTTTCTCAACGAGTAAGCCTACTGGTTGGATGTTTAATGAGTGTTGACACGTAATCTTTTGTTTCAATTTCCTTCTAGTGCCGTAATTTTTTACCAATAGGCAGTTAACACAAATCTTATATAGAACTGAACATAGGTACCAACCATCAGGAAAAAGATCTTTTTATTCAGTTTTTTATAGATCTTAACTGTTTGTAGGTTATTCAAGTTGCAAAGATAATAAAACCATGATATTTTCAATCCACACAATTTTATTAAGAATTCATTTTTTGAAAATTCCATGACTTTTCCTTGTCTTTTCCCTGACTGAAAAAATTCCCTGACTTTTCCCTGATTTCCAATTTTTCCAGGAAAATGGCTATCCTGTTTAAGGTTCATTCAGACTTCCCTGAGACTTTCTTAGCTGCGTTCAAACTTATCAAATTCGTGACGGATTAAAGAGATAATTCCAGGAGAGACGATTTGGAATGTGAGAATAAGAATTAAGTAGTTTTAATCCTCTCCCTCTCCCTTCACCAAAAAAAACATTGAAAATTATAGAAATATGGTTATGATGATGCAACATTCAGCAAGATAGAAAATACAATGATGTCAGTTATGAAAATGAAAGAAATGATGAAAGTCTACCTGCCTGCTAGACTGTTTGTCCGATGGAATAGCTGATTGACTATAATTGGTATGGAAACCTTATGGACATGTACTGGAATAGTCTCGAAAGGTTGCGAGGGCGGGGGAAGAGATCACTAATCAAGATTAGATATATCATTAACTTGCTCTGTAAACTCAGGCTATCATAATATACTAAAGCCCTCCCAGAGTTATTTTTAAATGCACCCAACTCTGATCATGACAGTGTGATTTATTAAAGCTTGGTTTAACATTTTTCTCGGCAAAACTCTCTTCCGAACTTGATCAAGCCACTGAAAAGCTCCTTGACAGAGATGCACCAAAAGTACTTTGTTGGGAAAGGTATCCTAATTCCAAAAACAAAATGTTAGCCTTGACCAAGAGTTTTCACTCTTCAAATCGCGCCAATTCTGAATCCGGTCTTCCAAGCTATTCAAAATTCAAAAATTTTTTAAATCCGCGAACAAATGAAGTTTTTGCTTTTCAGATATACGCGACTGATGCTTTGAATTTTTCGTTTTTTACCCCACTGATGGAGAAGGGTACAACTGACGAAAATGTCCTAGACGTTTCCCGTCTTCCTAAATCCCCCTCGTAGAAAACAAAATCTTCATAAACAAAATTTGACTTTCAGTTTGGGGAGGTGGAGAAGAAAAAGTTGCCGACAAATATTTTTTTATAAACTAAAAATTCGCCGATTTGTTAATCGAAAATTTTTTTAATTGAAAAAACAAACAAACATTTGTAACAAATGAAAAATTCAAATGAACAGTGTCAAAATTTGCCGACTGCCAAATCATTGGGGGGGGGGTCAACCCCCACACCCCCATATAGTTTCGCCCCTAACTTTTGTTTTCTCAATCAACAGTGTAATATATTATTTTTCTATAATTTATCAAAAATAGTTGTCATAACCAAAATAATATGGTTAATGGTTATTGTTACGGCTATGTTACGTGATTCATGCAGTTGAGTGATTCTCAGATTTGGGGAACGATTTGTGTCCTAACTGAATATCTCCAGAATGGTAACACTGATTTTTTCTTCAAATTTGGTATATTACTAGTACTCGTTTAGTACTACTATATAGGCATACGTGAAGTTCAAGATTACTGCATATTTGAAGGTTATTTTAATGCGTAGAAACATAAGAATGACCAGTAGGGTGGTCTGTCCCACGAGTAATTTTTCACTCTATAGTCCGGCACACGCGCTCACCTATAGTGAAACTTGAACCCCACTGACTGGAGTTCAAAGTAAAGAATTAATGACTGTATCAGAGGAGAGTGATTTTGCAAAGTTTTGAGTCGTATTGAGTAACTCTGAGGGGTTAAACGGAGTGTCCCTCAATTTTTAGCGTGGACAATGAGGGACTTGGGATTAGTACCTGGTATATCTTGTTCGCCTTTCCAGCAGTAACACACTGTTTATTGTTCGGGTGGGCAGCTATCAGTTTAGAGTATTTCTCAAAAAATATTTTCAGCTTCAGCCGCATTTATAAAATGTGGCAGTTTCTATAAAAAGAGGTAACTTTGTCGATTCGACGATTTTTGAGTTACGGTCAGTACGTAATATTGGAATGAATACCCATTCCAATGAGCTATTGGCGAGTTCTGTAGCGTTTTTCGTTGCGGAGATACAAGCGGTCAAGGATGAGGGTAACAAGAATACGCGAAAAAACGTTTTTTGGAAAAACGCGTTTAAAGTTAGGCACACCTTTTTTCCCCACTCCTTCAAGCGGCCGTAACTCGCCGCGGAATCACGTTACCAGTCTCGACGAGGGCTTGTTGGAAAGGTAATTTTTCGCTCTTTCTACATGGTAACGATTCAGAACATCGGATTTATTCGTAAGTTCCGAAAAACCGCGAAGAAGCGAATGCAGACAGCATTCTTTTCTCACTCTCCCTCTTCTCTCTCATGCGGGTAAATTTTGTCTCTTCCTTATTGCGATGTTGTCATTCTTCAAAATGCGATGTACGACGAGCCTCACACTCGAGCTTCACGCTTGTGTACCATTTAGTGGGAAGAAGGTTGACAGAGGAATAGAAGAAAATGCGTGGCGGCAGGAAGAAGGGCAAAAGCGGAATAGAAAAAAAAACTCCTACAAATGATATTTGTTTGAATTGTTTTCTTCACAATCTGACATATCGATGGATATGTCTTTAGTCTGGGGGTCATTCTTCAAGATTCAACATATGACAAGCCTCACACTCGAGTGTCACGCTCAGGTACTGTTTAGTGGGAAGAAGGTTGAAAGAGGAATAGAAGAAAATGCGTGGCAGCAGGAAGAAGGGTGAAAGCGGAATAGAAAAAACTCCTACAAATGATATTTGTTTGAATTGTTTTCTTCACAATCTGACATATCGATGGATATGTCTTTAGTCTGGGGGCCATTCTTCAAAATGCAACATACGACAAGCCTCACACTCGAGTGTCACGCTCGGGTACCGTTTAGTGGGAAGAAGGTTTAAAGAGGAATAGAAGAAAATGCGTGGCGGCGTGAAGAAGGGTGAAAGCGGAATAGAAGAAACTCCTCCTACAAATGATATTTGCTTGAATTGTTTTCTTCACAATCTGACACATCGCTGTTATTAATGTGATGAAAAACATTGCTGTGAAGTTAGTCTACTAATGAACAATGAGTGACTGCACCTAGCACTTAAGAATGTTCGGATTCAGAAAAGACATATCCATGATTTAATGTTTTTCCCGGTAAGGGAGAATTTTTTTCTATAGAAATTGACCAAAATCTCAAAATTGATTTTTTTGACTAAAAAATTTTGTTTTTCTTTTTTCGCGTTTTCTGAGACTTTGATCAATCGACAAAGTTACCCCTTTTTATAGAAACTGCCACAAATTATCTTCAGCACCAGTATCGATCAAACGTTGGACCACATACTGGTCACAAATTGTCAATACCGAGTAGGATCTCGCAGAATTATTTTGGAACCAGACACCATCTTCAGTTTCATAATCGAAGTCCTCTTTTCCCGTAAGAGTGTCACATATATACATCAGGCACCTGTGGGGGGGGGGGGGAAGTAAAATTGAAAAATTTACCAAGTATAATATGGGAATCACTGAGATTACAGTGGTTGTCAGATCCATTTTTTGAAGTTAGTGCAATTTCAAATTCAAAACTGTGGCAGGTTACCCTCGAAGGGGGAGAGGTCAATAATAACGTGAAGTACAATATGGATACAGAAGCACCTGCCTCGAAAGTCTTCAAACTCGATCTGTAATATAATAACTCTGGCACCTCGAGGGGGGCTAAAATTGAAAACTTTAGCATGGGCAATACAGTATCATTTCCACAATGAGGTCTCCAAATCCATGTTTGACATAAGTATGGTTGTGAGTTCAAAACTGAGACACCCCATGAAGAGACGGGATCGAGAGGTCGCAAACGGTTGCCTTGGATAGCTTACTGTGACTGTTTACCCAATTGACACGTACTGATTATGAGAATTCAAAACAATAATAGGACCTACCATATTGAAAAAAGAAAGAAAAGAAAAAAACCCGAAGAAGAAGAGAACAACGCCAACAACACGCGTGGAATATACGAGCAACCAACCTGCGCCATAAAATTATTAATTTATTTCGCGGATTAGCTGACAATAAAATATTTCAGAAAGGATTAAGTCGGTCTCGGGCAACCGGCGCGGTGACGTTGCCGTGAAAACGGACGCCAATATCTGTAGCTGTAATATACAGATATGTATACACCTAGTTTTTATTTATTTTTAATAGATTATATTATTATTTATACGTGTAGACGCGAAAAACGTGTATAACGACCGCGTGCACTTCTCTTCGAACGAAATATTTTTATTATTTTCACGCCGTCCGCCGTCGTCTGTATCGATACCCAGATGTAGGCACTGCCCCGAGTATGATTCCTCTCTTTTTTTTTTCCTCTTTTTTTTTTTATATAAAATAATAAAATATTGCACGAAATTCAATGCTATGCTACGTTTTGACCTTTAACCACGCGTAAACGCTTTTTTCTTCATTCTCCAATTTTTTTTTTTTTTTTCCAATTCATACTTGCACATCTTTTTATCGCTGTCTCATTTTATTACCCAAAAGAATGAAATATACGTTGCTGGCCTACATGTCGAGTCGCCAACGAAATAACGCGAGGATTACCTGTTCAGTATTTAAGTACGTGCTGCCCTTCCGGAATTTCATAAAGCCGTAGTTTATATGCCTTCGCGGCGATTACGCGGGTGTTCCAGCTTCCAGCAGACGTCTGCCAAACTTCAAAAATAGAGAATCGAATATATAACGGGAAAATGTAACGAACGATTAGTACGGATCCTTCTTTGCCTTGGTTGTACAATCAGGGGTCCTCAGACGAAAAAAGTAGACCTTATTGTCATTACAGTGGAGGGCCTTTTCAAATTTCAATGTTCATCTTTTATTCGTTGAGGTGGTTCCTGCTTCTTAGTGACTCTCGGTGGAAAAAATTCGTTTTTCGGTTGGCATGGCTACCAGATAGAGGTTCCAAATATTAAAAAAAAAAAAAAAAAAGTGCCAAGTTTCTATAAAATCTGTGAAAGAAATTCGTACCTCAAAGAAGTTGCACATCTCATGGGAATTAACTATGACTTTTGGAATCTGAGCTTCAATCGCCGGGGTAGCCTTAAAATTATTGTCTTTCTCAAATTGAGCGTTTCAGTATCGCTGAACCCATTCCTACATATAGAATCCTTCCTCCCTTCCTTTCTTCTTTGTGCTCCACTGGGGGCTGATTTTCAATAATTTCAATTTTGCTCCGATTTCTGCATTACTTCAGTCTAACTGAGGGTTTTTGGATCACTGAGTTTATTCTTGGAGTTCTTTTTCACCTCCTATGTACTCACCTCTTTGGTCCACAGAAGGCTAATCTTCAATCATTTCAAATTCTACTTTCCACGGGTTTTTTGAATCACTGAGCAATAGTAAAGGGAAGGGGAAAAGAACTCCAAGAATGAACTCTATGCCTCACAAAGCCCTTATTCAGACATAAAGAAAGTAGAAACTGAAATAATTGTTAGCCCTCTGTGGAGTCCAAAGGTTATAGGGAGGGAGAAAAATAGCTACAAAAATGAACTCAGCGTCCCAAAAAACTCTTATTTAGACATGAAGAACGTGGAAGTTGGAATAACTGAAGATCGACCCCCTGTGGATCTCAAAGGGTAAGGAAGAGGAAGGAACGAACGTCATAAATGAACTCTGCGATCCAAAAACTTTTGTTTAGACATCGAGAACGTGGGAATTAATTTAAAATAAATTAAATATTAGCTTTCTGTGGAGTCCGAAGGGTAAGGGAAAGGAGGAAGACAACACCTTAGAGCAAAATAGTGCTATATACATTTTTTTGGGAAAATGAGTTATTGGTATCATTGGAAAGAAAAGTTCACGCACACTGCATGTTGATGCTAGCAAAATATGAACTTTACCTAAGCATGACGTCCCGATTTCGTAACACAGGAGTGGTAGGCTACTGAAAACTTCTTCTCCCTCTTCTGCCAATTTCAATAAAATGTAGATAGCACTATCTGGCTCTAAGATGTCGAAAAGAACTCCAAAAATGAATTCAACGACCCAGAAAACCCTTACTTGGACATAAAGAACGTAGAAATTGGAATAACTGAAGATCAACGCTTCATGGAGCCAAAACGGTAAGGGGGAGGGGACAAAGAACCTCAATAACGAATTCACTGATCCAAAAAACTCTTTTTTCTTACATACTTCGCGGAGAGTACAGCGATGCACGCATTCCAACGTGACTCCCCAGACACTGCATTCCTGACCCTGGAAACTATCCTTTCGATTATCGCGTCGACGACCAGAGGGGGCGCTTTGAGACTGGCCAGACCCTCACTTCGTCTCTCCTTGATATACCAGGGTCACTATGTGACACCCTACTGTCCGAGGTAACGCTCACCCAGCGCAAACCAGGAATTCGGATGGCCCACAGCCGGACCGTGCTTCTTTTACCCCTAACCTTGTCTTGGTACGTGTGGCGACACAGGATCCAAATAAAAACACTTTATATTCGGACGTAAATAATATGAAATAATTAAAAACCAGCCTCCTGTGGAACTCGAAAAGGAAGAGGCAGGAGGAAAAGAACTCTGGGAATGGATTCTGCAACCCTGAAAACGTTAATTTCAGAAATAAAATAATTCTTAGGAAGCGAGGGGTGAGTGAAGAGGAAGCGCGTCCGGCTTTGGGAGACCTGAATTGCTAGTGCTCGAGGAGTGCGAACCTCGGTCAGCAGGGAACCCCATGGTGGCCCTTGCAGGACGCACGCACCGGAAGCGGCATGGTGAAATGGGAGCTCGGGCCCGGCCACTGATGCGATACGCGAATGGTCTATTTATCTGTCTTTTTACTTGGTTGTCTATTTTATCTGTCGATCTGTCTGCCTATCCGCTCGACTTTCTATCTCGCTACTTGCCTACCTGACATCGGTTCACATCCCGACTGCCAGCCAGTTTTGTATCCCAACTTGCCTCTCTTTTGATCTAGCTGGATGACTTGTCCCTAGGTCTAGCTGGCTGGCCGGATTCATACAGGGTGTCGCAAATATGCGACTCCCCTTCAACCGAGTAAGTTGGCAATTCATCCTAATAACAAGTAGATTTGTATCCCAATCTGTCATTCATCTGAACTGGCTGGATGACTTGTTGTCTCTCGGTCCAACTGACTGGCCGCGTGGCCGGATTCACACAGGGTGTCTCAAACAGATGACCCCCTTCAATCGAACAAGTAGGCATTACATCCTAATAACATGTAGATTTGTTTGCATATTTTCAGGTTTAAAGGGGCAAAGGTAAGAACAGTGTTGAAAAACTGATGTAAAGCATTAATGTATTTATCTCAGCATTGCTAATAGATAGACAGGTGGAACCTTTTGGTAATAACAGACGGCACGTACGGCAACTAGTGGAAAAAAAAAACAAAAACAAAAATCAGATCAACAGGGTGCTCACAAAATCGATTTTGGTTGGAAACTACATACAAAAATTTTCATACTTTACAACTTTCCATAAAAATTGTCCTCTCCGCAGGTTTTTTTTCGTGTGAAACAACTCCTCTTTGATTCCCTTCAAAAATACTCATTGATCTCACTTCTACCTATTTTAGTTTTCGGCTTCGAAAATGTAGTTGAAGAATGTTATTCTAAACTGTTGTTGAAGTCGAGAAAAACACAAAAACTCTCTCTGCAGTAGACGGCACTTTGGAAAGTTGAAAGTTGGTTGCACTGGTAGTATAGCTCACATCTGACAATATTTTGTATGGTATCCGAGTAAGCCCCTCTACTGTTGGTAACCACATCTCATTATTTATGAAAATTGACGTAGTTTGGAAAAATAATTTTTCAGTTAAATGCAATACCTCCAGTCTGTCTGTTAACGATAGGTATTAAAAAAACAAATTTCCGTTAATGCTGTACTGTACATAATCTTTGAAAACTGCTTCATCTTTGACCCTTTCAATGTAGAAATAGGCAAGCATACCTACAAACTGTGAGCATGAGTCATATACAAAACAGATTGAAGGGAGAGGAGTCACGTACTCGAGACACCTTGTAGATAACAGATGATTCACCCTTCCGATTTTTCAACATTCAAGATTAGGCAACCCCTGGCTAGCTGTATTCTCAATGGGTGGGGAAAATGGAGGGTTAGTTCTTAACAGATACAGGGAAACCACACCCTGCCTACCAAGGTGGTCCTTACTTTGCCTTTTGATCATTTTGTGGATCATTTCCATGAATAGACCTTTCAACGAGGAGGACTTTTGCGCAGCTACTCCAGCCAGTCACAGCCATCAGGGTTCAGCTTTTTCTGTTTACATTCATTTTACATGTAAAACTCCATAAGCAAACACATTCGTTCTCCTTTGCGAGTCCATAAATATGAAAGAGAGCAGTTCTTAATGCTTCCGGACGCTTATTTATGAACTAAAAGCATTTAGTTTTGATTTAAATCATCGTTCAATATTGGGAAGTGCTCTTTTTCATATTGATGAACTCGCAAAGAAGAACTAATGTGTTTGCTTATGGAGTTTTACGTGTAAAATGAATGTGAACAAAAAAGCTGAACCCTGCAGGCTGCGAGTTGCTGCGAATGCTGGAGCAGCTGCGCAACAGTCCTCCTCATGACGTCGCCCATGAAAAGGTCTATTATGAAAAAAAATCTAAGAAGTTCGAGCAAAATTGGTAAAGAGCCTTGATCAACATTGATTTTCAGAATTTGAGATTCTCAAAGAAACTGAGCTTCTTTCCCAAGTGAGCATTATGAGGGCTCCGCCACTGTTTGTGCCGAGGCCAGTTTTCCTTTTCGAGGATGCTGCATGCATGTATTGAGCCTAATTGAGGACACTTCACCACAAACTTTTCTACTTGTACTTCACTTAAGGCTAGTTTCAACGGATCGAGGACTTCCTCAGACAATTCTGCAAAAACAAATATTTCCCAATCAAGCACAAAATAAAACGGTCCTTCATTCTGTCCACTTGTGAAATGTAGGCGTCATTTTCTGGTCCAGGCCTTACTTTCTGTCATAGCATCATCGCATCTAGGAGCGTACCTAGAATTTCAGAATAAGTAAATGGCTCCTTTTTACTCCTTCAAAGGCACTGTAATGACGACACGTTGGTCGTCCGAAATTCTTTAAGATTGCAAATAGAACTGTCCGGCCGCCTCCATACGTCACCGCGCGGCCTAATTAATATTCACCCTCGCGAACGTGTATCGACTGCATCCCTCCCGTTCTCCGCTTCCTTCCGAAACCAATTCCAAAACGTCCGGAGATGCAATGCTCGCACGACCGGCTACCTATTGTCCCTCGGCCATTAGCCCCGGTATTCATACTGTCTTTTCGGTCTCTTTCTCCCGATATCGGCGAATTCGGTCTTCGAGCCGCAGCCACATTCTTAAGCGCTCCGCTTTTCTATCCAATCCTCCAGATCCTGCGACCCGAAAAGACGCCGTGCTTCCCAATATAATCTCTGTTTCCACCCTCATTCAAGACACTCGTCTGGCAGTTCGCTCGAGGCCAGTCGATCCGAACCGCGCTCGCAACTTCGGCCTAAACTCTCTTTCTCGCTTTCATCCAGCCTACAATTCTTGCTTCTTCCAACGCCTACGAACCTCCGCTTCTTCCCAACTGAGAAAACCTCTATCTTCTCCAGCCTAAGTGAAATCACTCTTCCGCCTAAAAAACCCCTCTGCTTCCTGCGAAAACTCCTGCTACTCCGAATAGCCTACTGCTGCACCTTCTCGCGCTACGCCTAGCTGATCAACAACCACCGTCCGGGCAAAATAGCGTACCTGGAGGCGATCCGCCAGGTTGCCATCTAACCCGCGGCCTACTACGATCGCGTCTTCACCGGCACGACCGAAGTGAAAGGGGTTGTAGATACTGTCCGAGTTAGATAGCGTACCTGGAGGCGATCCGCCAGTGCTTGGCACCATTTACACCCGCAAAGACTTCGCTACGTCGTTATAGGTCCGGACGATCCTTGCCTTAACCGCGCGCCAGTCGTCCACGGCCGAAAGTGAAAGGGGTTAGAATCCTCGACAATCAGATATAGGCTACTTCCCGTCCACTCCCCTCCTGGCTCCCTTGCATCCCGGCCAAGTTGTGAACAGTGTTTTAGTTAGGCCGCACGGTCATCGATACGACCTGTGAACCCTCCGCGCCGCCGTCGTCCCGCCGCCTTAAAAGGTTTCATTTGCGCCTACGACGTTTCGTGTTGCTAGTTCAGCCCGCGTAAAATTTTGTACATACTATCGCCGCCTTATTTTTTACTTTTAATACATATTAATCAGTTCTGTGCAAATCATATTTTATTTGGTGCCGCGTACTGATCGTCCCAATTTTCGGCCGTTCCCGAACTTAAAAAATGTCGACTCGCGACGAGGCACGGTCCTCGGCCAGTTATGAGGCGTTCCGGTCCCTCCGAAACCGCCGGGTCCCGCTACCCACCGGCCGAATTGCCTCCTCCGCGGACCGACCGGGCCGGATAGCTCGGTTTTCGCGACAGTACAAACATGTGTTCTCTCATACGTAGGTTCGTTCATGTTGAACAATATTTCGGGAATGAATTCGTATTTCGTCGAATGGCTCGCTCGCTCTGCGGAAAGTTGTGCGCCCCCTTCTATGTGTACCTTCTTTCTGCTGGAAACTGGCCGTAAATGCAACCGGAAAGGAAGACGTTCAACTTTTCAGTTCCTTCGTCGAAGCAGAAAACATTCGAAGAAACTTCCTCGCAACGTCGTCGCTTTCAGAGAGAAGCCTGCACGACGACGTATTGTGAAAAGCAAAGGGTACGCCGTCGAGTAGAGATGCCACCGCCACTGGTGCGCACAAATACATCAAAAGACGATGGAGGGTTCGGTTTAATTACCTGCATTCGTAGATAATCGAGATCGTGAGGACGCGTATGCCTTTGACTCAATTTAATTATAACTCGGTAACGGCACCGAACCGCTGAAGACTCGCCGAGAAGTCAAATTTACTCGATTTGTTCGCGGTTGCTTTATTGCATAAGATGAAAGACGATCTTAATTGAAGTTCGAAGGGTTCAGTAAATGAAAGCACAGCGCCGCTGCGCCGGCCCGACTATGTGCATAGTCTATTGGTACTCGTACAAGTCGTGTATGTATAAATATCGAGAGTTCGAGCTTACTTGGTTGACGATCTGCTGGAAGTGCGGCGACGACGGATCCACCCTCTCCAGATCGGGGTGCAGAGTAGCGAAGTCAGAGAGCGCTTTCCAAGGCGCCGTGTACGATTGCACTTCAATGGGATTCATGCCGATCGGACTTTCGTGCCTGACTGGACTGGACGCGATCATCGGAATACCCTGCATACTGCCGTAGCCCATTTTTCGTCCTTCCTGCGGGCGAAACATTGGCGATTAGAAATTGTAATTTATAGTCGTACGTTGTTGTCAGGTACAATTGAAATTTCGGTTGCGGCGTGGTCTATCTGTGGGCCTGCGACGACGTTAAAGACTTTGGTCCAACACTACACGGTCAGAAAATTCTGCATGTCTCTTACGCTGTTCCTTAAACAAGAAAAAATCTACTTCGCATTGGGGGTAAAATATTCGAGTGACCACGGGTACAAATGACAGACTCGTACAGAGATAGCCCCAGTCCAGCCTTTAAGCCGTTTCTGAAGTACTATGCACTGGTGAATTAAGGAGAGGGCTGTATGGGAGACTGTCTTTTCAATATTACGGAATTTCATACCCAAATATTAAAGAATTTCGCCCGATTAACCTCATCGACCATCTATATCGTCCGGTTGACGTCCTTTTACGGTAAATTTTCTGAATAAAATATGACGTCCATCTTTATAGAGAAGGATCCTGACCTGCCGCAATTTTGACGTTCATTCATGGTCTAAGTAACGCGACATTTAATCTTGGTCCATAAATTTGCGATACAGACGTTATTTCGACCAAAACAAAGACGTCAAAATTATGGACATCAGATTTCCTACTTAATATGGAGGTCCAGTTTAAGGACAAAATGACGTCTCGGGAAATTTTGGTGCTAAAATAAGACGTTCATGATGAGGTTATTCGAATCACAAAGTTTAAGTTGACATCGATAGAACGATAGAATTTAAATAACATTGATAGAATCTGAATGATTGGTACACTAATATGTATGAGCAAGTCCTGGTAGAGAGTTAAATGAAAAATAATGTTTCAACAGTGAATCCTTGGATAGATTCGGATTTTCTTATTCCGAATCACTTGGTCACGGACAAAGACAGAAGTGCATCCAGAACAGAATCCCAAATCTGCTTCCGGGAATCTATATTTTGATTTCTGAATAAATTACTTTTCACTTTTTTCAAAATTCAGATTCTTCGTTTCGTTTTTTTTTTTTTGAGACTGAATTTTTGGATTTTGTTTTTCACAGAATCCACATCAAGTTTCTGAATCTATATTCAAATCTGAGAATCCGGATTCAGAATCAATATTTGAATCAAAGAATCAGACTTTGGAATCACTTGTTTCCTAGTTTAGAATTTTTCTTGAATGCCGAAGTCCTATTTTCGATAAAACATTCGGATTCTAGAATCCTGTTATGGGGGAGAACCTGTATTTCGGATTTTCAAGTCAGCTTTCTCTTGAATTTAGGCCAGTCATTGTAGACACAAAAACCACGTTAGGTCGCGAAAAATCAACACATTCTAATTTTTTGGAATGTTGTTAGGGTAGGTACCAATAGTGTAAAACCAAGTATGCAGCTTTAAAAGATCTGTGCTAACTGTGTGGCGCTTGAAAAACCTCGAAATTTTCGAATTTATTTCAGTTTTTGACTTATAACTTCTAAAAGGTGCATCCTATGGAAAAAGTCACTCGACACACTTTTAAAATAGACAATATTTGCTACAATTTAAGTCCAATAGGTCCTGAGATACAGCACTTCAAAAATTGGCAATTTTCCCCAAAAAGTTTGAAATTGTAGTTTTAGCCGTCTTCCGTGCAGAATATCGGCTAAAATACTCTCCCTACGAGGAAAGTGATAGGAAATGAAGTTGTAGAGCAGTTATTTAGCTTCAATTTAAGCACAAGCGGAACCCTGTAGGACTAATAGTTCTCTTGTTATCAGGAAAAAATGAAAAATTAAGGAAATTGGATTTCTCAAGAAATGGAGCCTGGCAAATAGCACAACTTTTGTAAAGGATAAGAAGGACGTATCTCAGCGGAAAATGGTTTATATCATGGAAAATAAAATTGAGTACAATTAATTATAAGGAAAAAATTTATCAAACTTATATCAAAATGTGTTAGTTTGGAGGACCTGAGACATAAAATACTGAACCTGCAACTTGCAGAATCACACTTCTTTTGCTTGCTAGTATGTAGTAGGTTTTCAGTTTCCACGTGTTCCTCCTCAGTGAACTCTATTTCGTTGTTCAAAATCGAGGTGGCCAAGGCAAAATTTGTGAGCATGTGAGCTCTCACTGCCCATGTAGGATTTTGCTCACACTGTTCTCTACATGTATGGTAGTGAGGAGTTCCTTCAATCCACTACCAGCCATGATGACGCCAATGGCGGACCCCCCCCTCCCCCCGCCTCATCAGCACACTGCTGAACTGCAAATACTGGCAGTTTTCTACAATATCGCGGGCTTTCAAGTAAAGAGGTTGATCATAGGTAACAACACACGCTTTCTGACCAGGAGCAGAGGTTCTTTCACTGGCTTCAAGTAGGATGTTAAGATAGTGTTGTAATTGATTGGATGGTCCTACAGAGTTCCACTTGTACTTAAAGTAAAGCTAAATAACTACGCTACAACTTCATCTCCCATGACTTTCTTCGTAGGGTGAGTATTTTAGCCGATATTCTGTACAGAAGACGGCTCAAACTACAATTTCAAACTTTTTTGGGGAAATTGCCAATTTTTGAAGTGCTGTATCACAGGACTTATTGGACCCACGGAGCTGCGATTGCGCTCAAATTGTAGCAAATGTTGTCCACTTTAAATGTGTATTGGGTGACTTTTTCCATAGGATACATCTTTTAGAAGTTGTAAGTTAAAAACTGAAAAAAGTCCAAAAATTTCGAGGTTTTTCGAGCACCACACAGTTGCACAAGTCTTTCAAAGCTGCAAACTTGGTTTTGCACTACTGGTACCTACCCTAACAACACCCCAAGAAATCAGAACTCGTTGATTTTCAGCAACCTACGATGTTTTAAATGACTGGTCTAATTTGGATTCTCTGATTCAGAATAATTTTTGTGGATTTCTGGTTCTGAATCACTTGGTCAATGGCAGGGATAAGAGTGTAGGGTAAGATCGCCAAACTTGGCTAAAATGGAGTATTCAATTATTTTTTTAAATATGCAGATAATGTATTGTGATAACAACATGCTCTCTCCATGAAATATTCCCTACAAGATACGTTCTATGAAATGTTATCAGCAGGTGTGTTGGTTTGGCTGTGTGTTTTGGGAAGGATAATGAACATTTTCACAAGAGTCGTATGGAACTGGGAATGGAAAAGTAATTTTCGTTTTAAGATGATTTTGAAGAGGTAAGTCTGTAGAATAATAGGGATTTCAAAGCCCTCTTAGGGAAAGGAATTTCAGTCTGTGGATTTGGATTCTTCTTGGATTTTAAAATCCACTTTTTTAGATTCTGATTTGTATTCTCCGGTTTGAATTATAGAATCCCCTTTCCTAGTTTGGGATTTGGATTCCTTGATCTAGAATAATTTTGGTATAGGATCAAGGTTTCTCTGAGTCACTTGTTTTTATGAGTGGAGATAGAAGTGTATTCAGATTTAGAACAAACTCCGGAATTTGAATATAAGAATTAGGATTCTGAACACAGAAGCGGACCAGGCTTTGTTAGTATGGAGAAGGCAGGGGCGAAACTAGCTGTTTTTCTGGGGGGGGGGGGGGTGACAACAGAAAATTTGCCGAATAAAATGAATTGAAAATTAATATTTTGCCGAGTGGCTAGTAAACTTTATTACATTTATCGTTCGCCAACTGTCGATTTGCCGAATTTTCCAACTGCACTGACGACCCTGAGGGGGACACTCTCACCCCTTTGTTTTGCCCCTGGGGGAAGGTGACCGGGGCAGAAGGGTTGACAATGCCGACAGGGTGCAAACATTTTCCATAGTATAAGCCGAAAAAAGTAGGAGCTCAGCTGCACTATTTGTACATTTTCCCTACTGAGATTTGAAAATGCGGATATAGTAATACAAAAATTTTTCATGGAAGCATCAAAAAAAAGCTTAGCGCCTTGACATTCGGCCGACTAACATCGAATTTGCCAACTCAATGATGTCGAAAATGCTAACTCAATTATACAAAAAAACATTCAAACAAAAAAAAAGTGTAGCTGTTTCACACTTCTTTAACTGACACTGAGAATGCCGACTTAGTGACGCACCAACTTTTTCACTTAAGCACGAAAACATCAAACGAATTGAAGATTTTCCTGTTTTGCCAACTAAATGGTCGAATTTGCCAAAAAATGTCGACTTTTAGTATCCTTTTTTCAATAAGATCTATGGATTTGACCTCTATCGAATTCTGTGATGGAGAAGAATCAGGGTGTCTACCAGATTTGAAAATAGAAATAATAGACTTTTATTGGACTTCGTTGGACTTTTTCGTATGCCTAATCAAAATTAAAAAAGGCGCGCCTATGCACATTTTTTATTTATTCATTCATCATTATTTTTTTTATTCGCTAAAAGAATTTTCTCTTTCCAAGAATTGACCCATTCTCAAATAATGCATGTAATCAAGTATTTCACAACATTAATATTATTATACTTATTTTTTAATTTTTTATTGGACTTTTACTTGACTTTACTGGACTATTTTTCGAATACTGGACTTTTATTGGATTTATAGGATTTATTGGACCGGTAGATACCTTAAGAATCTGAATCCGTCAAGCGTCGATTTGAATTTTCCTCGGATTTTAGAATCCTTTTTGCTGAATGTGGATTTGGATCATCAAATTTAGAATAATTTTGGTACAGAATTCGGATTTTCTGATTCTAAATTACTTCGTCCGAAGTGGGGGCTCCTATGAGGAAATCCAGAATCCGAACACCAACGAGAATCTGGATTCTGAAGCCAATTTTAGATCCCAAATCTGTAAATCTGGACTGAGAATAATATCTGAATCTGAGAATCCAGATACTAAATCCACATCTGAATCTAAGAATTAAGATCCTGATTCATTTGTTTCCTTTACTTGGATTCTTCTTGGATTCTAGAATCCTCTTATAAAGAATCTGAATCACAGTTGATTTGGATTCTTATTGAAGTTTTTAACACCCTATTTGAAAGATTCATATTTGGATTCTTTGATTGGAATAATTTTAGTAAAGTCGGATTTTCTAATTCTGAATAATTTAGTAAGGGACTGAGATGGACGTAAGGATATTCAAAGGTGAACGAAGAATTCAAACACCAGAACCTGGATTCTGAATCCAATTTCGGATCATTTCCTCTCGGATTCTAATTCTTTGTTACAACTTTCCTTTTTGTGGGTGCGCATTCTTGAATTTCATTTGACATGGAATCCGCAACCGAATTATGAATCAATTTGAAGATTCTGAATACATATACAAATTTTTTGAATCCAGGTTCAGAATTTACATCTGAATTCGAGAATCCAGTTTCTAAACCCGTATCTGAATCTGAGAATTCAGATATAGAGCCATTTATTTCTTGCTCTTGGATTCTAGAATCCACCTTTCAGTAAGAATGAGTCTTAAATTAGGATTCTAAAACCCTCTCATAAAGGAGAATCTGAATCTGTGGATTTGGATGTAGATTCTTTTATAGTTTACAATCTACATGTTCTGGATTTGAATTTGGATTCTTTGATTCAGAAATCATTTTCGTGCAGGATTCCGATTATCTTATTCTGCACTTAATCATGCGTGCTGGGTTTGGATTCTTGGTTTCAGATTTTTTTTTTTTTTTTGAATCCTTACAAGTACAACTCTGGTTATAGATTCGGATTCGGATTTCTTGAATTCTAGATAACTGTGAACGCCTCTGCTAAATGAAGGTTATTCATCCCTCCAATGTTGTTTCAAAAGTCGGTACTCGGTAAATTCTAGTAGCCATTCTGTAAAATTGGGGAAAACAAAGACTTTTGTCTTCCGGTTTCTACTGAAATTTTTTGTAATTTAGTCATAGCGTTCCTATTATTTCTCTCCACGTGGAATTGGATGAGAAGAGGGAAAAGGGTCGTAAACGCCGTACTTTCACGGAGAGAAAAAAGAGGCGCAAATACGCTGTACTTGGGGGTCGTGTACATCGTAATCTCATGGGGAGGAGGAAAGGTGGGATCGTATCGTGGTACAAAAGTGCGGCCGGAGCTGAGCTTTCGTTTGGCGCCCTCTGGAGTCGTAGGATCGCGACAGCGCTAGCGGCCATGGCTGAGCCGCAGCCGCGCTCGGTGCCGATTGACGAAGATACACGGATGTTGGATCTCCAGTCCGAGAAAGCTTCCTCGGTGTACGGTAAAAGATGTGCGGTGCAAAGGTTAAGGAACTGCATGTACACATACGTGCGCGGTGTATACTGGGAGAAAAGGTTCTATACGTACGCATATATGGCCTTATTACCTATACACACGCAAACACGTTTTCTTACATATAAGGGCGTGGGTATACCCGCGCGCCCGGTATATTTACACCCTACGTCTGCCAACTAATATGTTTATTTACTTAGTCGTACACATCTGAGGAGCCGCTCGCTCGCTCGCACTGGGTGGGCCAGCGCGCCGCAACAATCGCCACGCCGTACCGTGCTCAAACAGGCCATCGCCATCGCACAATATGGGGAATATCATTTTCACAGCGACAACGTGTTAAGTGACGAAATGAAAAAAAAAAAAAAAAAGTTTTTCGCAGCCAATATCGAAAAGAAGAGAAAAACTGTCAATCGCCGAGGTTATGTTCGTTGGTATCGAAGACACACACCGCACAGTCATAATTATTTCGGGCAACTCTGGAATATTTTAAGCTGCGTCCACACAGGAGCCGAACATGTCTGCGAACATGTGCGCGAACACTATTTCCATGGAATGGAAGTATTCGAGAAAAGAATAGCTGCTTGAGTCGAAAATACGGCAACAAATAGTTTTTAGTTCTTACTAACGATTTTGCGGTTCTGTTTTCTGAAAACAGGATCCCTGCCCACAAATGATGAAATGCAGCGAACATTGTCGCCAACCCTCAAATTACACTGAAATATCGACAAAACGTTCACAACGATGTTTTTTTATTCATGATTTTGTTCGCGAACGTGTTCGTGGGAATGTTCGAAAGCGTGTTCGTGAAAATGTTCGCAAATGTATTCGTGAAAATGTACGCGAACGTGTTCGTGAAAATGCTCGAGAACGTGTTCGTGTAAAATGTTCGCGAATGTATTTGTGGAAATGTTCGCGGAAATTGCTCGTAAAAGCATTCCCGGAGATGTTTGTGAACATTTTGTCACACAATGCATTTCTGTGATGGTGTACAGTGCTCGTTGAAATGTTGGCGGACACGTTCAGTTCACGTGTGGACGCAGCTTTATTGAAAACTAAAGCTGTACACATCTAACTCGGCTGCCTCAAATTCGCCTACCGAACAGACCGTCCCAGGCTGTTGTTAATGCGATTTCCAGAAATTTATAATTCCTCCCACGTTATATCGCGAGGAGAAAAAAGAAAAAATACAACTTTTCGTTGGCTTTTGCAACGCCGGGTGTATAATAAATAGCCTGGAGCGCGTATAACTTTTATGGCAGAAATGAGACCAGCTCGCATATATTTTTGCCGTTTGTGTATATAAACGTATCTGTGTGGCCGTGTACGTATGTGTGCGCGTGTATCATTAAACGTTTGTATTAGCTGTGGCAAGAAAAGTTGTCCAATCAACGTCCTTTAAATTTTTGTCTACTTGAAAGCCGTACACTCGTCGTATTTCTTTATCGGGGTAATTTCGAATTCCTTGGACACGTACCAAAATTCCTCCGCCTTCATTAATAAAATCGTATAATCGAATGCACCGCCTCTTTGAAGGGGTTACGTGCATACCGAACATCAATCATTCACTTATTCACTTACATCGATTAATCGACAATCTGCAGCGTTTTCCATCCAACAGCCATGCTAGGCGGCTGCTGAAACCAGAGTTAATGTATACATAACGAAAGGGAAGGAAGGTCAAATTACTGAGTGGCATTTCCAGTTCTCCAGTGGGAATGGGACGTCCTAAACAAGATTTCAACTGTGATGTAGTCTCTAAACAGAGGCGGTGACTAATTTTTCCAGGGTGTACCAAACAATTTCTTCTCCCTTTTTCGTCCCTCATATTAAGTGTGAAGCCAATTCTACAGTGTAAGCTACCGTACTCTCAACCCCCAACCCACCCCGAATACCTAATCTACTAATTTGTATTCAGCTCAGTCGTTATATAAATTAGTGTTGGCCACATTTCGTGCGAAGTGTTCTAAATAAAGCCCAGTACCTAAGACAATCTACAGTAATTTCGCGGAAACAAAACGCAAAGTCCTCTAAATAATAACATTGGTATTCTCCTTGGGTACAACCGTATTTGCAACTGCCTCGAAATTTTGGCAAGAAGTGCCTGAGCAGGAGAGATGAATTGCTTTCAGGCAAAAAAATAGGCCGATTTGCATTCGTTAATTTTCATTTACGAGTAGATCGAAATTGCTAGTATGTAATATTCAATAATCTTACACAGAGCCGGATTTAGATGTGTATCCATGGAGCCTGGGCCCGGGGGCCTCCACCAAATGAAGAAAAAAAATAAACACAAATTGTTTGCCAATCACCAATTACTCACCCACATGAACGGAAAGCGCCGACTATGGAAACAACCCCCCCCCTCCACCGCTGAGAATTAAAAATCTTAGAAAATTACCACTATTTAACATAGCCAACCAATAAAATCATTAAAGTTCATTTTTTTTTCTTAAATAGATATACACATACTGCCAAAAGTCCTAAGTCTGGCCATGGTCGTACACAATTTGAAGGTTTCAAGTCAGTGCTTTCAGGTTATCATAATAATATTCGAGATCAGTATCATTAATCAACTCGCGAATACGAAAATTCAAGTAAGACAGGGTGTAGGCGATGTGGTCCGCCGACAGCTGCTTTGAAACACAATATTGCAAGCCTAAGACAGTTTTCCTGATTGGAAGGGAAACATCTGGGCATGAATTACTTTAACTGAAAAAAAATAGGTTATCTTATGTACACCCCATAGGATAAGTCTACGTCCTACACTTGAGGAAGCCCTTCTGATTGTTTTTAAAGGAGAGGAGCTAACTATTTTCGATGTACCCTTCTTCAGAACAATTTAACTAAGTTTTGTAGTAGAAAGTCCAAACTATGACTGTGTGTAGTTTGATCACTCTAACGTCATCCACAGCCGTGAAGGGAGTTCTCAAAAATGGGTCTTACTTAGTACACATCTCATTGCATGAAAGCATTTTTATCCGGGCATATTCAACATTTATACAACTGCAATACATTTCATCCTATTATCTTTTATTCCTAAAAAACCCTTAAAAGTTTGCTTACAGTGGCATCGGAAAGAGGGACATTGCAAACCTCCAAAAAATTTGGGCATGGAGAGTGCTTTTGTACCATCCCCACCACTAAAAAAATTGAGAAATTATTCAGCAGGTCGACAGAAAGTCGCCAGGAGATATTTCAGTAACAAGACTTACGGTCAAGCAAGGAAAGTTTTTTTTTGCTCGTCGACTCGAATTTTGAATTTCTGTACCCTGTAAAAAAAACTTTTACACGTCACTCTTTGCTCAACTACTTAACTGACTAGCAGCCTCTCGGTCTACATTCTTTTCCCTTCCCTAATAACTTCATTGTGACGTCTGAACGGGGGTATAGAGGAGAGGTCACAAGCATCATTAGTACCCCCGCTCCCCAATCAACAAGAAATGAGAATTTTCGCTTGTGTTAAATCAAATTTCACAGGCAAGAACTTTTTTTTAAATTTTACTTCTTGACTGCAACGTTTTGCACACCGTGAAAAATCTTCCGATGCTACTGCTCTTACGGGTTCAAGATTCATTGAAGGGTTTCCAGGATCTTGCAGAGTCATTTGAAACTTAGCTACAAAATTTTCCCTCCAGCCAAATACTTAGGAAGCATTTTCAAATACACTGTTATTCCGAGGAGACGAAGAGGCATTCCCAGAGCTTTTCCACGTGTCCGCCCTAGGTGTCAGTCACCCTAGTAATTACCCGGCGCGATAACGAATTATTAACGGCGAAAAAATAGGCAATTTTATTAACATTCCGGAGCAGAGTTGCGTATTAGCTCTGCGATTAAGGGCAACTGCCGGTTTCGCCAAGTGCGTCCCGAAACCCTTCCCTTCCCTTTGTCACATAACACGAAACCGTTCATCGCGTCATTTTCAAAAATAATTCTAGAGCTTTCAAATTTACTACTTCATCGGCTGCTTCATAATCAGACATTCTCTCCTTCTTTATGTGCCTCATATGCGGTAGGTCGTTTTCAATAATGATATCAGACTCATGTACCTCCAAAGACTAGTTTGCCCATTCAAAAAAATTTTCAGAGACTCTTTCAATACTGGAGAAATGTCGAAGACTTCCGATGAAATTATTCGAAGATCATCAAACGCTTTTCCTGAAGTTTTTTGATAAAATTCTTCAAAAACCATCGGAGTTTTCCCCCGAATATTCCTACACAATTTTTCGAAATTTATTAGAAAATTTTCTCGATGAATTTTGATGAAATTTCTTGGAAAACACCTGCAATTTTTTCTAAACATTTCCAATGAGATTTTTCGACCGGAATTTATTTCCAACAATTTCCGATGAAATTTCTTAAAAATCATCGGAGACTCTTCTCGCAGATCTGCAATTAAATAATTCTTTGGAAATTATCGGAGATTTTTCCAGAAGATTTTCGATAAAATTCTTCAAAAACTATCGGAGTTTTTCCCCAAATATTTCCTATTCAAAAATTATCGGAAAATTTTCACGAAGAATTTTGATAAAATTTTCTGGAAAACATTGGAAATTTTTCCTAAAGATTTCCGATGGGATTCTTCGGAAATTTTAGGAATTTTTTTCCGAAAATTTCCTATGAAATTCTTTGGAAATCATCAGGGATTTTCCTTCATGATTTTCGATAAAACTGTTCAAAAACCATCGGATTTTTCCAAGATATTTTTGATAAAATTGTTTAAAAATTATCGAAAGATTTTTAAAGATAATCTGTGGAAAACATTGGAAATTTTTTCCGAAGATCTCCGATGAAATTCTCCGGAAATTATCAGAGATTATTCTCAAAAGATTTCTGATAAAATTCCTTGAAAATCGTCGGAGATTTTCCCAGAACATTTCGGATGAAATTCTTCGGAAATTATCGGTAATTTAACCCAAAATTTTCCGATAAAAATCGCTGGAAATCATCGAACCTTTTTTCCTGAAGAAATGCTTCAAAAATCATCAGAGATATTACTCGATGATTTCCAATAAAATCCTTTGGTATCGTTGAGATTTTTCCTAATATTTTCAACAAATTTCTCCTAAAATCATTGGAGATTTTTCTCAGTGATGTCCCGATGAAATTCTTCGAAAATGATCGAAATTTTCGAAATTTTTCGTTAATATTTTCGATAAAATTACTCGAAAATTATGATTGGAAATTAAAGGAATCTTCTCGAAGATCGATTCTGATGAAATTCCTTGGAAATCATCGGAGATTTTCCCCGAGCCTTTTGCTGGTTTGGTCGTGAAACATGAACGAAATGACGAAACATCCGCGTAACGCTACACACTACCGACGAAAAAATGAATTTTTCGGGTTTCGTTTCCTCGTCGTTTCGCTGTTTCGCGTTGGAGTTTCGTGTTTTGTCTTTATCTATGAAAACAAAATACATACACTGTTCGCGGTTTAGGAAATCTCACCACAACTTTCCGAATTGTAAAATTTTTCCATCAAAAGAACAGAAATATTATAAAATTTCCGAAATTCTGCCGAATTTAACCCAATTTACCGAAATTGCCGAATGAAAATTCGACTGGGGGGAATTCCCATCCCCCGTCGTGCCGCCTCTGGTTGTTTTTTCAAAAATTTGTAAGAACAGTTGTACGCATAAAATGTCTCCTATTTGCATAGAGCTTCTAGAAATACTCTAGCTTTACATCGAACATCCGCGGCAAAATTTTGGTCTTCTTGAATTTCATGCAATGTCAGAAGGGTGCTTGTCTCGTTCTTGGTAAACTCTGCGCCCGATACGCAAAATCCCGCCAGTTACCAGGGTAACTAAAGGGGAACAAGAGTAATCTGAGGATAACCGAGGGTAACAAATGGGTAACTTTTCCGCGGGTAACTGATTGCGCCGTTTGATTACATGCGTACGTCCTTTGACAATACCGACACCCAGCGATGTATTTCCCAGTAAGCACAGTAGGCAAGTGCCTAGGGCGGCAGATTTTTGTACAAAAACAGTGGGGAAAAGGAAGGAAATTCGGAAAAAGAGAAAAAGAAGAAGAGACTAAGAGGGGAAAAAATAAAATATTGTAGATGTTGCAGAAAACACAACTGGGAAATAATTATCAATTCTTGACTTGTAACTTATTAGGAGGATATGAAGTGGAGGGGTGAGGACATTTCATTGAGTGCCTATAGCAGCTTAGTTTCTAAATCCGCCGCCGCCGACACCGGCAACACATAGTACTGAACACTGCACATAGTGTACAATGGGTTGCGCATACTATTATTTTTTCAAAAGTTATCAAGTTGGAATAATCCGTCGTTTTGCAATAATTGATTTTAATTTTTTGGAAGCGCGTGCCTGGTTCGCTGGGTGAGGTTAATGCGAGAGGCGCCGTTCGCTCGTTTTCCCGGAGGGGCGCATCGGGAGTTTCCCGACTTCCCGATAGTCTGCGCATCATATTTGTAACTGCTAAAATATTTTTGATCATGAAGTAAGTCAGGTATTTCTATCCTCCGCCAGATAGCAGCGCCAGCATTTCCGAACAATAATAATAGGCGTACAAGGGGCGAAACATCAAAACTGACTCACATCACTTTCATTCTCAGCGTTTCATCTCTTACTTGAATGGCAAAATGTAATTTCTTTCCATCCGTCAGGATATTTCCACAGTTTAAATTTCGTCTATACCTACATAGTCAAACATCTCGGCAGACATTTGAAAGTAGTTACTTATATCGATTTTTTCTAATTTTTCTCTTTTGTCAAAACAGCCAATTGCCGAGGACTCCAGGATTCTTCATGGGGATATCCAATTTCACCATCAGAGGTTGGCACCATTGATTAATTCATTTTCCGTAACCTTCGCCTGCCGTACCCCCCGAATTTCCCAGACACAAGCGCTGAAGCTGTGTAGCAGCAAAAAGGATCCCATTCTCGGACACATTTAGCTTATCTGGGGTAGTTTTCCACACTTCGTATAGGTTTCGTGTTTCATCTTTCGAGGAAATAGTATAGGAGAAAGGTATATAGATAACCGTGCAGGCCATACCCCGCGCTACAGATTTTCGCCAGCATCGTCCACCAAACCGACTACAGTGAACGTTTTTCCGCCAGCGTTCGCGTTTATCGAATTACCATCGCGGCACACGTCCCACCTCGCCTGGCCAGCTCACCTAACTCCTATATGCACCGACCAATGTTTGACAACGTATTTTGACATTTTTCCTATGTGTCAGACAACGTGTTCGCCGCGCGGCATTCATTTTCGCTCTACACAAATAGATACAAACATCCGAGGACGCCAAAACACCGACGAGACGGTACACGAGAATGAAGGAGGAAGACCCACAGAGCGAGAGAAAGAAAGAAAAAAAAAGATGAAGAAGCGAAGAAGCAGAAACGCTCGTATAGCCGCTCTGGAAACCAAGAACCGTCGAGCTTCTTCCATATGGTCATCATTTTCCACGCCCAACGGCACCACCCATTCGTTAATGCATCGGGTCTATTTTTCACCGTCACCGCCGCCGCCGCCGCGTTATTACCGCACTCCGCTTAAACGAAGCGAGAGACCGACACCGACATCGAACACGCTAGTTGCTAGTTTTTCCATTCTACCTATCTTTCATTCTTTCTTTCTTTTTTTTTTTTTTTTCTTTTCTCATTTTGTTCAACCTCGAAAGGAATAATAATATATAGAAACTAGTCGGTCTCCTTATCAACTTGTAAGACACACGAACGTGACTCGAATACGTAAAAACGCTGCGGCTGGTTCGAAGCCGAAAAAACAAAAATAAAATGAGGGGGAAAAGGTTGGACGCGCTCGGTTCCGATTCGACTGTAAATCAATTGGAAAACCGCTTGCTATTTGCTGACAGCGGAGCGTGATTGTGGACGCGGCCGTACGCGGGATTGTAGACGTGCACGCGAGCCGACGTCTTTTGCCGAAAACGGTCTGCGACCTGTTCGAGTCGATTCTGTCTTGTTTTTTGCGACTCAAGCGGCTTTTTATTTGATAGTCCGTGCTATGGGTATATTTCTCTCAATACTAGTAGATTACTGTACAGAGGTTGTGAGTAAGCGATTAATGACGAGCGCAGTGAGTGGAGCTAACACGCGTCGCAAGGCATTAATAGCTTACCTATACCAACTCTGTACAGTACGCCATTTTATTGTATAGTGGTCCCGTAATCTCAAACTACAACTGACTTTACACCTCTAGAGTGGTAATGTTGTTATCACTAGCCAATTACAGTGTCTTTACAGCCCTGCATCAGTGTTCACGAGAACGAGGTGTAAAATAGTAGATATATTCAGTCGCGGATACATGGGGGGGGGGAGATCGGACAGCCCCTTCGGGCCGAAGAAAAAAACATGGCGAATTTTGAGTTTTCTCCTGTTTTTGAGTATCTGCAGCACTCTACAGTGAAACGATTTAATCACATTATGAAACTTGTCTTTAGAAATTATTTAAAATGACATCCATCTCGATTTTTTAGGAGGCGCACACTGGGCGAAATGCTGGTTTTAACTCCATAAAATGAAGCGAGCCAAATTTACATAAATGGTGGAAATAGTTATTCTTCATTATTAGATGACCTAAAAACAGCACAACTTATCTCCCCAAAAATATCATTTGAATGCAGAGCTGGATATCAATTTGAACATTTCAAAATTTAAGTAAGTACACTGTTTTAAAAGATGATGAAATGAAGGGTAGTTTCAAATGTCAATACTGAAACCAGAACTTGACGTAGAATTTTTTAATGTTTCAATTTTTATTTCTTGATAAATACAGTTCAATTTGAATGAGTTCTTTGTAAAAAGAAACTTCACTTTTCTAACCTCAAAATAAATTTAAGTTCAACATTACTGTCAATTGTGCCCTACCAAATATCTTCTCTTTATGGACTGGAAAAACCCTGGTCCAACTAGATCCGAAAATATACTCAATGAGTTTTATTCTTTGAACATTCATCCAATGATCCTAACATCATTCAGCTGAGACCGTTTGCGACATTCAGAGAAAACGAGAAAATAATGACGAACGATATGGAACGTATAGCAAGACCCTCGATTTTAAAACCCGCCTAGCGTGTCAAAAGATCAATTTTCACTTTTTGGGTGTTCGGGAATGCAGGAGACGTGCTCTTTCACGTAAGACTTGTCCCATTTTATGAGAAGTTATAAAACTCTCCAAAAACATATCCATGTTAAAACCCTCCTAGTGTGTTAAAAACCACTTACGTGCAGCGAACTGTGGTTTTCGGGTTCAAACCGAGCTGCATAATTAGTGTGAACATAGCTCAATTATTTGCCGGGGGGGGGGTTCGAGTGGATTGAATAAGGAGTACGAGAAAATTCAAGGAACCATGAGGAGGGAGGGGGGACACTAATCGCAATTCTAAAGAAAACCGGTTTTGACACACTTAGGTGCTGGGTAGATATAGATGGCCACGCATGAGATGTGCGCCATTATGTTATGCGCGTATCCAGTGTATTGTGCACGAACGCACCGATGGGGGCAACTTATCCCCCCCCCCAGGAATTTTCCCCTCGCAGTTTTTTATTTTTGCTATGATACTCGTTCTTCGGAATTGAGTTGAAAAATTAAAAAAGTCCAACAAATTACAAAGTTTTTTTTTTGCTTTGATATTTAGAATTTTTAATTGAGTCAGTTGGGACTATCACAATTTTTAACACTCCCCCCCCCCAGGAAAAACTCTACGGTACGTCCCTGGTATTGTGGTATCACGGATATCACTACTTGGGTTTCCTCTTATCAACTTAGCAAAACTGGGGTCTACGTTCTCAGTTCTTGTTATTTGTTCATTTCACTTCCCGTTTTTGATTCTACTCGTATTTACCTATAGGATTAGAAGATTGCGTTCTTTTTGATTAAATGTAAATAAGGAAAGTTCCTCAGAACTTAGTTTTTAGTTCTAGTTTTGTTTTGATTTGTATTAGAAATTGATTGACCCCTAACAGTTCCAGTTCCGCTCTCTGTTTTGCAAATAAAACGATACTAATATGTTTTTAATGGTATTGGATAGCCTACTCAAAGTAATAAGGTGACAAAATAATCTCTAATTATTAGGTTTTTTTTTTGTTTTTTTTTTATTTATTTATTTATTTATTTTTTATTTTTATTATTATTATGATTACCTACTCGGTTTTTGCTTTAGTTTTAATTTTGAAACAATCTCTTTCAAATTTGTACAGTTATATTAAGATGTTGATATAAAAATTATGTTGTAACTTGTAAGTCCTGTTTGTATTTTATGATCAAATTCTTGCTTGTTTTTACTGATTCATTCAACGCTGTATTCCTGTTCAGGTTTTAAAGTATGCAAGTTGTTATTTAGTCTAAAATGACCGGATCAAACATATTTTTCCTCGTAGCTAAAATTTTGGCAATCTTTTGATAAATCAAGTAATACTGATCACTCGGAAGTGAAGTTGTACAAAAACATTATCCATTTAAATGAGTCCCATCTAAATTTGTTGGATTTTTGATTTAAGTTGTGACACCCTGTATACGTATTACTTGTGAAGAGGACCAAGAAGACACCCTGTACATAGGGACTGACCACTGGAAGGAAAGGAAGTGTTTCTACGTACAAAAGTTAATGTAAAATCTTGGCTTGGAACCAAGCAAAAACATGGAAAAAGCCATACCGTATGCAGTGGCGTAGCCAAAGTGGGCGCCCCCCCCCCAAGGCACCTGAAACTGGATGTAAAATATGCAAAAAAGAGCAAGTTTTCGCCTTTGAAACACGTTTTTTCGAAAATTTTTTGCTCAAGCAGTTATTTTACTTCAATTTTCAACTTTTTCTCCCTTGAAAATCTGATTTCCCCCCCCCCCGGGGGGGGGGGAAATCCTGGCTATGCCACTGGTCGTATGTACTTACCGGACCTGCATACAATAAAAGATATTTCTGTGTAAGTGAATACAAGCATCAGTAAACTCGTAGGACTCATTCGAACTCTTTAGAACTCACTATAGGTGGGTCCACAGGAGAGTGTGTTAATCAGCCGATGTCCACACTTTATTCAGCTCTTTGCATTCAGCCGAAGCATGAAAAAAATGGAAAAACAAAGCCGAATAGATGATGAAAACGTTCACACTATTCATCATCTTTTGAACAGACTGATATCAGGTCGATCGAAAACGGAAGGCTGATCGTGGCTGCTCAGCTTCAATTAGCGGATCATCTTAACGTCCACACTACATTAATCCACGCCTGTAGTGCCCGTGCGGGCTAACAGGGTATTGCTCTACCTAATGAAAATTTTGTCCTCCGCCGAATTTTGCTTCGAAAAACAAAAAACTAAGAAAGAAAATTATTTTTGGTAAATTTATGATCAAAAGTTGAATATTATAATTTTTTTTTTTAATCAAAAAATATGACGTATTACAAAATTATGTGCGTATAATGTATTGGCTACACTGCCCTAGTAACGATTAATAACGAAGCTTAATCATCCCCTACTTATCACCACGACACCATCAACACCGATTGTTGACATTGATTGTAGTCGCATACCGTACCATGGGGCTACTTTGATAACGTGAAAAATCTTTATTTAGCGCGCTCTAGACGGTTTCGTTTTGAAGTTATCGCAAATCTGTCAAGGTTTTGTGAAAGTATATATAACGTTGCCAGCTTTCGAGATGCCCAAATAGGAGTTTGTAAACATTCAGAGTTTGCAGTTTCCGTTCACATTAATAAAAGTGGCAAGAATTTAGTAAAAATTCAATTTGCAAAACCCTCATTTGAAAATTTATAAATAATTTATATATCTTTGTGTAGTGTAGTATGTAGTAAAGAGCAGGGGCGGATTTAGCAGTAGGCGAAGTAGGCGGCCGCCTAGGGCGACAAATTCTTTTCCTCTTTTTTTTTGTGGGGAGGAGGAGGGGGCGGAATCGCGCGTGGTAAAATTTACAAATTATTTAGTGATTTTCCAATTTGTTGCTGTCGAGCCAAACACTTTTTCTATTTTCACAGTAAAAATCACCTGCAAAATTTCTCTCCGGGAATATGTACATAGTTGTTGAAGTCTTTTTTTCATTGAACTATGGATAACTGTATGGCTTGTAAAGCATAATGAGGAAGTGCACAGAGAGCATGGGAGTGCGAACCTATGAGAGAGTACCCAGATATACTCTTTTCTAGAGTACTTATACCTACTCTTTCTGCCTCACAAGAAAGAGTACTCTCTCTTTTTCTAAAAAATGATTTATACTTTTTTTCTTATTAGGTATATTTTATTGTTTGGCAATGTAGTAACATATGCTTGTCACTGCGTGGAAAGAAAGTATTGAAAAAGTAAGCAAAAAAAAATTATTTTTTTCCCCCAAGAAAATATCTGATTAACCTGATTACCAAGGGCAGCAGTTTTCTGACCATCTGTGGGCAGCTTAAGTGACAAATCCGCCACTGGTGAAGAGTAAGTAACTCTTTCTCTATCTAAGAAGACCGGCGAAAATTTTTATGGTGAGTTCTTTTCATCTGATAACGGTTCTTATTTGGTGGAGCTACTTCGATACCGGCATTTCTTATCTAGATGTTTCATTTTTACAGATGGTACGCAAGTATAAATGACAAGTGGGCTTTAGGACCTACAAAAATTATTCTGAGGACGCAGGAAATAATACATTACTGGATATAATCGAAGGAAGGTCGTATATACTCACTCGCAGCTTCAGTCAAATACAAAATACCTTGTAGACACTTACATAATAAGTTCCATGGTAGAAAGTAGAAACATCGAAAATTATAGACATTCAATTGCCTCACTTAATTTTGAACGTTGGATTGTTGAATGTTTAATCACCTACGAAGATTGGGAATTTCCCATGTCAAAAGATGATTTGGGATATTTTGTACAGTCTCTTTGTTGAGGTCCAAAGGTTAGTTAAATGTTATTTAATATCTCTTTACCTGCCAATAATTTATCATAAATACCTACAGTCACCGTATTATGATGTTTTTATTTCACAGGTATGACTGTATCAAAGTTTAAAGATGGTTTACCAGAGCCTGATTCGGCGAGAAGCTTTTTACAGTGACATCAGTCAAAGTTAAGAGGAAGGCAGGCAATCTAATCTCAGTCGCAGTAAAGCCGAGGTAAATGTTTAAAACCATGACATCATATTTCAACGAACTTAAGCAGCGTTTGGAAGGTTTGCCTCCTGAAAACATCTACAATGATAAAAGCGCAATAACAGATGACCCAGGTTCCAGAAAAATAATATTTAAAACAGGTGAGTAATTTTGATGCAATTTTAACATAATTTCAATTCAATTTCTTTTCTAAATACCTACTACCTACGACTAAATGGCTGAAAACTTGTTGAAAATGGCCGACTCGAAACAAACATTTTCCATCATGAAAGAAAAAAGGTCCGACTAAAGATCCAACATGTTGACTACATGCTCGAATTTGCCGAAAAATTCCGATTCCGAAGTTCGTGGCAGGAGAGAGGCACACCTCTCCCCCACGTCCCCAAACTCTACCCGTGGCTAAGATTCATCGCGATCTTTTCGAACCTCTTCAAACACCTTTTTGAAACTCATTCAGGTATGCTGACTTTATTCAGCTGTCCTTGTGACTCATTAGAATTTATCGCTGTCATCAGGTCACAACACTTTAGACAGACACAGGTACTCAACTACGAACCTAGGACTCGTTGGGCAGCGTTTAATACGCGTTACGACTAATCTGGTTCTATTGAGATTCATCAGTTATTATAGGTACGATAAACTTTATTCAAAGATGGCTGAGACTTTTATTCAGCTATATCTTTAGGGCTCGTTAAAAAACTAATCAGATTATTTAATTCATCAAATAAATACTTTAAAATTCATTCAGACTCTCCCGGCTACGCTTTCGGGACTCTTTAAAAATAACCTTCACTGCGATCATTCATCCTGATGAAAATCATTCCGTGCCTCCTCTTTCTATCCAGAGAGCTGGTCCCGAAGACCACACTACAAAACCACCACTTACAGAATGAGTTTTATAGGAAGAAACGGCTGTAAATGCCATTTTGAAATGAAAGCATTCTCATAAAAAGTCATTCACCAATTCTGAATAACTTCCAGTTTTCCGGACTTTTGAATATCCACATCAATATTTATCTAACTTACGCACTAAAAATGAATCCGATAGGTGATAATATCACCGAACGAGATTTCCAAAACCCCTTAACACCTGATATCTCACATCTTTTTATGGCTCCACAACCAGGCCGCGTGCGTTTCGGAAAAGTGTAAAAACATTTTAAAACTATGCACGAATCTAATTTACATGATCGATTTTCAAATCTACGAACACAAGAGCTAAGCACACGAATGTAGACAGGTCTAATATGTTCTAAATGCGCGGTGGATGGGAGGAGCGCAGACAACCCATGTATCCGCGTATATAATCGTGCAAGAGCACTAACCTCCGCCATTTCGATATAATGGCCATTCCGAAAACAAGTTTCCCCGAGAATTATGCGTCGATTGGAACATCAGTCTGCTCGAATTTAAATCGACCCGTTTTGTCGCCGCCGCCGCTGCTCTCCGAAAGAGAATGATTTTAAAAAGACTTACGACGTGCTAAGTTTTCTGAATAGGAGAGTGGGCAACTGCACCCCATCTCTACTAAACGAAAATCTAGCATGTCCACAACCGATATATGTTTTTAAGGACTGCAAAAATTAAAGTTTAGGAAGGGAAGTAGAGAAGCTGAAAAGATTTGATAACGAACTCAGTTTGCCATTTCTGCCACCAAATGACCCGCATAGCTTCTCTACTTCCCTTCGTGAACCTTAATTTTTGCATTTCTCCAAAACATCTGTTGTGGACGTACTAGGTTTTCACTGAGTGGTAGCGTCCTATTTTCACGATAAAGATCAGTAAACTGAGAGTGTACTTCGCACAGTATACCTGTATACACGATTGTCAGTGACGGTTCCAGGGGGGAGAAACGTTACCCGTTTAAACTGAAATTTTGACTTCCGTCACCTTCGCTCTCGGTACTGAAGAACTGAGGTCGGGAGCACGGACGTTCAAGAACCTGGAAACAAGCGAGTATGGACATCCGCTATCTTGAGTCCAACCGCGCCCGTCGATGCTCCGTTAGCTCCGCATAGTCGGATTCGGCATCGACGGACGCGGTTGGACTCAAGATGGCGGATGTCCATGCTCGGTTGTTTCCATGTGCTCCAGTGACGTGCGGAGCTCACTGTCTCCCCGAATTTCCTGAAATCAAAATTTCCTTTCCGCAACTGTTGCTGTGATCTTTGAATGAAAGAACATCGAGAGAACACACAATTCATTCGTAACACCTACTCGAAGATGAACTCAAGCACAGAACTGATAGAAATCACTTTATCTTCTACCTATCTGTTTGGACTTGACGTTGATACATTGTATACGGATTATCGAACGAGTTTTATTTTGTTTTATTTTATTTATTCTACAGATGGTGGTAAAGTACGATTTTAATCACAGTTTTTAGGAGCTGAAGTGACTGTTTCAGTGCGTCATGATTTTAAAGAATAGAAGCGTGACGTGACATAAGAAAAGGGTCTGAATGTTCATCTACCACTAAAGCCCTTTTCTTGGTCGCAAGTGGGATTTAATGAAATTTTAAATGTCTATGGAATTAATGAGTTCGTCAAAACAGCTGTTCTATGTTTCCGCGCATGCGCATTTCTACACTGAAGGCTCAACAAAATGACTGATAACGTGATAACTCATTATGTTTTTGATGTTCCAGATTAAATTTTGTTCTTATTCGTTCTTTTCTCTCATCTGTAGAATAAAACGTCGTATTATACTATTATTATTATTATTATTCTTTACAGACTTGCAACACCATCAGTCTCTAACTAGCCAGCAGGCTGTTCTGCATAACATTAATACGTGAAAATGATATCAATATTTGCCACAAAATTCGTTTCTGAAGCAATGAGCACCCAGCATTTTCTACAGTCACAGTCATTTAGAAATAATGAACATCCATTCAGTCATTTCAGCACAAATTCACAACTACACATACGTGTACTAGAGTAATCTACTGGTTATTAGTTCTTATATTTCTTGAATTTAGTATGGCGGTAATAGGAAACCATTCATCCTTTATACTTCAATTATTCCTGAATAATGAGAGAACCTCATCAGTCCGTTTTCTTGCGAAACAGTCCACAATTATGTGTAAGTAATACTGGTACTGTTGAATGGTAACTTTCCAGTCTCCTTAGAGAACTGAATATATCAGTAAACACCAAGTATATAGGAGTACAGCTGCTATATTCAATAGTGCATATATAAGGTACTTATAATTAAAGTACTGCTGTCCCCAAAACGCACTGAAATTGCAAGGAGATAAACCACAGAAATAGGTTTCTAACATGTAAATAGAGTGTTAAGTCAACCTAAATGAAATCTGATAGGGGTCTCATTCTGTCAGTAATAATGATTATAAAGCAATAACCATTCACACCTATTTGGAGAATTTACTGAAATGAGGCTATAAAGTTAAATAGGCCGTAAATCAACTTAATTAAAATTTGATAGGGGTGTCATTCTGTCTGTTATTATTATAATCAACCATTCAAACCTATTCGGAAAATTTACAGAAATGAGACCATGAACTTTTCAAATCTTATTTATTCTATATTTTTGAATAAATAAAGGCGAACTGAAAGCATCTGCAGACCTGGAAATTGGTGTTGCAGCAGAATTCGTAATCTCAACAAAAAAACGCAATAACATCAAATAGGTACCCACACTATTGTATAGGGTGGTCATGGTATAGATGCCTATGTGGGATAGATGCCCCGCTTCTGCCCCAGCGATCCCTACGAAATCTTTTTGAAAACTAATTAGTACAGTTTATACCTAAAGGTGACTAGGGTCGGTGATAAAGTTTTCATCTGTGACAGTTGATGATAACGTGATATTATAATAATTTGAAGAAAAAAAAATTGTTCAAAAAAGTACCGGATTCTTTTACAAGAGACTTTTCGACGCAATTTTTGGAAGATAAAAAGTGATTCCAGAAGGTGACTAAGTACCAAATACATAAGTACAGACCCTAAACTAACATATTTTACTAAATTTACCGCAGTCGGTTGCGATCTTAATATTATAAGGAAAAGTGGCATCTATCCCAAAACTTTGGGATAGTTGCCACACTTCTTACTCGGGATAGATGCCACATTGTGAAACATTTTATTACGATTATTTATGGTATTTCTTTCATTCTTTTGGTATAGCATGCCTCGAGTTTACGTTCGGAAATCAAATTGAAAGTCCTCCAAAGTTCAATATTTAAAAATCGTAAATTTCTCCGAAAATGACTTAAATTTTTAATTCATTTCAACTTACTTTACTTATTTTATCATATATTCGTAAAAATTGGTAAATTTTGCCAACACCGACTTTAAATTGCTTTTACAAGTATGTGTACTATGTGAAAATACGATTTCATTAATTCCAGTATTCCTATGGTTTTTCTTAGGGGTATTTTAAGTAGTGGCATCTATCCCGCATCCATGTGGCCTCGGGTTCTTTCAAATTGTAAACCAACCGTTCATTTAAAAAAAACTGCCCTTTTTGTATGTAATAGAGGAATAGGTTCCTCATCGATTCGTGCCAACGCAAACTAATTTCGATTAAAATTGCCCGAGTTAAGCTCAAAAAACGAAAAGGGTAGGCATCTATACCACAACCACCCTATTATTATGTTTTGGACATTGGAACTAGGACCACCGATACCTAATGACCGCTGAGGGGAGCGCTGGCGTTAGAAAAAACGACTCTATTCATATTTCCCAACCCCATGTTCCAGTAATAGTCATTGTGCGGCCGAGTGGTAACTTGCTCGCTTCGCAATCCTGACGTCTGAGGTTCGAGTCCCACCAACGCCGGGAAGCTAGTGATATACGAATACATCCACTAACATCCTGTAAATCACAGCGACTACAAAATTAATCGAGGTGGAAAGATAGCGCGCCCTGTAACCTACGCCAGTTCGAACGAACCCAAGGTACTACAATCGCAGAGTGTGTTGCCACCAGATCAAAAAGATTCGGTACTGTGCGTGTGCAGGTTGTGGACAGCTTCATCAATGTTGTGAAAACACGTGACTAAGTAGTAAGTGAACTGCGGTCTACACATTCTTGGCACAGAGAAGAAAAACTCTAACGCAACAAAACCGCGAAGAAAGCGATGGAAAACTACCCTCACTAACCCTGTCCAGAAAAGTCGCACGTCAGAAACTGCGACCATTAACACCCGGCAACGGATACGGAACTTGAAGAAAATAAATAAAGTTCTGGTACCAGCGAAACAAGTAACTACCCTATCAAATCCATTGGGACTTCGTGGCTGAATTTGATACTTGACTTCGATACAAAAGCCGGGTTAACGGGCCGATATCACCTTTTGGATGAAATTCTGTATCAAAATCGACGTACAATTCGATCCAAAAGTCAATGTTAACACAGCAACTCAATTTCCTTCAAAGTCGACCATAAAATCAGTGATGGTAAAGTGACGGATTTTGAAATGTCCACAAAAGAATCGATTTTTGCACCGGCTTTGTTCCTCACGCCAGTAACATTTTTTATATCCGCACTCACGCAGACTGAGTTTACACACAAACTTTATGATCGTTTTCTCGAGCGAACTGAGTCCTACAATCTGAAGGGAAAATGCCCATTTTTACTATCCCTCCATCGTGCTTCCTTTTCCTTCAGACTCTCATTTTCAGCCAGTTACACCAGTCCACAACATTCTGATGGGTCGGGTACAAAGTATAATAAAATCGAGTTAAATGTTGATATTAATGTCCACTCAACATTAATTTCGACAATTTCCTCGATGTTGACGTGTCAGTCGAGTCAAAATGGTCCTGGATTTCCTACTCGACATTTGACTCGAACTTCAGCTCGACTATGGAGCAAGGAAATATAGATAAAGTTAGATATTTATTCATAGACATACACAAAACGTAATTCTAGCATCCAAACTGGCTAATGGAACTACGGTTACCAGGCAATCCTATCGAAGGGGGGGAGGAGAAAGGGGGAAATACCTTGGGTCCGAACTTTCAAGGGGACCCGATATTTTTAAAAGGCCTAAATTTCAATCATACTGTACATCAAATCAGCAATCACTTCTGACACCATGAAAGAAACCTCTTATCTCGTAACTTATAATTTCTTCCCATCTAACAGAAGAACAAATTAAACTGGAAGGAGAGGAGGCCCGTGGAAATGTACCCAGGCCCTCCTTTTCTTTCTACGGGGCTGTAACCAGGTGTATTGCTAGTATACCTGATAAGACTGATATGCAAGTAGCCCCGATTGAGTGATAAAGACTCTATGATCTCAAGCAAACTGAAACCTGCACATCTAAAGGGAAAATGCCCATTGACCATCCCTCCATCCAGAGGCGTTTTTACCGTTAGGCAACCTAGGCAACTGCCTAGAGCGGCAAAATTTTGAATTTTCTGACTGAAGAAAAGTAAAAAAATACAACAAAAAATGAAGGAAAAAAGAAATGAGAAAAGTAGAAAAATGGAGAAAGAATAAAGCAGAAGTGAATCAGTTAGAACCAAAAGGGGTCAAGTCCAAAAACCGCACTTTTCAGGAAGCAAAAAAAACTGTTTTATTCGAAAATTTGAAAATCGTAGAATACGTCCTTCAGGGTGGTGGTAGAGGGTCACAAGAGACAACATTGGACAATTTGCGATTTCGTTTTTGAAAATAGCACTCTTCAGGTATAAAAATGCAAAAAGAGGGGGGTAGGCCGAGATTTTTTTACTTATTTCTATTTTTACACTAAAATACACCATTTCGAACAATTTCTGGAAAAAATCAATTTTTTGAAAAAATTTTATAACAAAAAAATGAAAGAAAGCGATGTTACCAAAAAGAATTTTCCCAGCTGTTTCACGAAATTTCGACCACACCAGCAGATTCGCGATACTTCAATACCCCAAAATCCGTGAAAAATGCAAAAACGAAAAACGTGGATTTACCCCTTTTTGTTCTAATCGATTCAAGTAACTACGCTATTTGAAAGACTTCTATCATATACGGGGAGACCGAAAAGTCCATTCCTATTGAAAAATGCTTCGCAAAAATTTCCTAGTCAACTTATCGAGAAAATTTCGTTACACAAAATTTTGTCATAATGTAGATATGCCTATTCTTTATTCAGCATTAAATTATCAATCAATATAAGTAAATTAAACTAAGGATTATTTTCTTGACAACGAAGTGAATCTAAGTCCGCAATTTGGTTTAAAGGGTATTAGCACTTTAGTAGCCTAGTTCATAGTCACTTGGCCATAATAAATTGGGTGCACTTATGATTCCATGTGCTCCTACAATGTATTTCTAATCAAATGGGGCGGCAGATTTTATATTGCCTAGAGCAGCTTCTTTCCTTAATACGTCTCTGCCTCCATCGTGCTTCCTTTTCTTTCAGTCTTTCATTTCCAGCCACTACACCAGTCCAAATTATGGGTCGGGTACAAACCATAATAAAATATAATATGTCTACTCAACGTCATTAATTTTGACATTTTCCTCGATTTCGATGAATTTATCGAGTCTAAATGGTCCTGGATTTGGTACTTGACATTCAACTCGACTATGGAGCAAGGAAATATAGATATACATTTACACATACAGGCGTAATTCTAGCATCCAAATTGGCAGATGAAACTATTATTATCAAGGGTATTGCTCGTATGCCCGATAAGATTGACATGCCAGTAGCCTCGACTGAGTGATAAAAACCAGCACGACTAGTTTCGATATCTCCTGATTTTATGTCTTATGTCTTTATGTCTCACAGATCTCATGAGTTTACATTCTGATACACCGGTCCAAATACTCTGAATTGGACCACCTGATCGAAAAATTCCCCAGCAAATTATACCGCCGATTCGTCCTCACTTGAGAACCACACAATCCACGAACCTTTTCAACCCACCAGCCTCCACCAAGGTGTCCTGTTGTAACGTATTCAACTGGAAAACTTACCTTCTCATGCTGCATCTGCTGCTTCATAGCGATGGCTCTCTTTTTATCTTTACACCGTTTGTTCTGGAACCACACTCGGATCACTCGCGGACTGAGCCCGGTCATCTCGACTAACTGTTCTTTCATGAGCGCATCCGGTCGCGGATTGGCGTTGTAACAATTCCGCAACGTTATCAACTGTTTCTCGTTTAGCACCGTCCGTACTCTAGTCGGTTTGCCATCTGATGCTACCTTGGTATTGCCACTCCGGCTCACCTCTCGATTACTGTATTTGTTTGACCCTGACTCGGACGAATCTAAAAACAGAAGAATAACACATCATTAAAATGGCGTAATGTCCACAAAAACTTGAAGCAATTTCGCCGGAAATCCGCGTATAGGTAGGAGTACTGCAGACTCGACAAGTTCACGAAAACCCCATTCGCCGGAGGAATAAGACTTCCCCTCACCTCTATGCAGGATCCAGTTGGCAAAAGTACCATCTGGAAGTGACTGCACGGAAGTGGTACATCTTCGAGCTGTTCTTAAATTCGCGAAAGCACTGCCACTCGTGGTGGCAATCTCGTCGTCGCACCTCCTCAGCCCCCTGCCAGCAGTGACACTTGAATCGATGACACTAACTCGCGTATCCTCGGATATACGAGTACCTAATCTCCTTCCCTCGTACCTCGTCCACTTGTGTGCGATGGATTCTCGCGTCTCGAGCATTCCCCTCAGCTCGCGTCAACAGTGTGAGAACGAAAGCACGTGAACGACTGCTTTATTCCGCGAGTGTCGTCGCGATCTGCGTGTACTTTATACAATATTGTTTACCCAATGAAAGTCTCAACAGACGGTTTTGACGTTTCAATCACAGCTACCGTGTCGCCAGAGCGAATATACGTTCGCACAGTTACGCGGGCGGTACGGTCCGGTGACGCATTAAAACGCGAAAAGCGCAGAAGTAACCCTTGGGTATTTGCGGTCACCTTCGTACCCAAGAGTTGTACACGCAGCTGGCGAAGAGGGCTGAAAAGGTTGTATAACGACTCAATGACTGATGCGATTGTTTCTCACGATGAATGAGAAGAGGAAGAGGTCGTTAACACGATAGCGAAGCGCCACGATCATTCCTGCGGACAGTCGTGTCTATGATTGCCCTCGTGTGTACGGGCACACCCACTGACACACTGAGCCCCAGCAAAGCCAAGTTTTGAATGGGGGTGGGGATATTTGCATATTTACTCCTCGTTTTCATAATACAGCAGAACCCATACGTGGAATCGCAAGAAGGCAAGAGGTTTTCGGGCCACTTGACAGAGTTTTCAAATCAAGAAGCTCCACATGTAGGAACGTTAAGGAAATGTCAAATTTCTTGTGGAAAGAGCTTTTCACGTATCTAAGTATCACTCGTCCAAGTTCAGTTAAAGCGGGAAGTTGAACAATATTCATGATTTTCAGAAATCGTTCAGCGGAAAAGGATGGTAGAAATGGCTTCTTCCAATATTTAGGTAACGTGTTTTCTTATTTAAGTAAACCGTACCGACCAAACGGTTCAAAAATACAGGATTCGATAAAAAGTATTCTCATTCTATCGAAAATCTTGCTCCTTTTCCCTCCAGGTGTACTGAACGAGAAGCAACACTACCGAATCTAAGGGCCCAGATCTCTCTAGCTCTTCTTCTCCAATCAATGTGAAGACACTTCATACACCAGTCACTGTACATCGATTGCACCCTACTTAGTCTGTCCAAAGTCAAAAATCGAACGAAGCTCCAGAAAATATAGCCTCAGTTTTCGCCACATCAGTGACATATCCAGCGGGTCTGGACCCCCTTTGCGATTTCGTCAAATTTTATTTTTTTCAATTTTAACACCCTCTCTAACACCTCCTCCTATGGTCAAGATCACAACCCCCTTGAACATTAAACTTGTTACGCCACTGCACCACATCGAAGTCACCACAGAGTATTTTGAAACAGCCTTAGTCAGAATGAATCTTATCGAGTCTTATTGCAGACTGATAACATCGCATCTGTCCGAGTAGTCTTTTATACTGAATCCGGAATGAGTTTATAAAGTATAACCACATGACTTCCAAAAGATATCCGGTGGCATCGGAAGCTTTCTTCAGGAGCAGGTGGGGTATAAAGATTTGAATCAACATACGAAGAACAAAAAGATCTCTGGTTTCTGAAATCTTATAGAAGTCAATTAACAAGTAAAAATATCTTTCTATTAATCTCTCAGAATGCCTTTATATCAACTCATCGCTTAATATTGAAGTTTATTCAGTGGAAGAAGGGAAAGGAGGCGGGGGTAACCAGGGACGTAACGATAGGGGGCAACTTTACTCACCCTCTCCCCTTCCGTAGGAACTTTTCACTCAGCAGTTGGGAAAATTTACATGTCAGTTAGGCAGAGTTGGGAAGATCCAACAAGTCATAAGTTCTTTTTTTTCTTTCTTTTTTCTGCTTGCTTGGACACTTGGGAATTGAGTTAAGAAGCTGGAAAAATCCAACAAGTCAAAAAGTTTTTTCTTTTGCTTTGATATTTGGGAATTTTTAGTTGAGTCAGCATCAGTTGGAAAAATCCAATAATCAATCAAAGTTCTTTTTACTTGCTTTAACACTTAGGAACTGAGTTGAGTAGTTGAAAAAATCCAATAAAACAATCAACAGGTTTTTTTTTTGCTTTGATACTTGGGAATTTTGAGTTGAGTCAGTTGGGACTTTCACAATTTTTGCCCCCCCCCCTCCCAGAAAAAATTTTTCAGTATGTCCCTGGGGATGACCGATGATACTTCGGGTCGTCAACTTTTTTGAAAGAGATACAGTGTACCTCAATACTTGTCCCTTTGTGACTCCACTGGTCTAATAATAAGTCTTAAGCAATTCTGAAGACCGAATGAGTTTCAAAATAGTGTGATGAGCCTTATTAAATCTTAAAAGAAAAATTTAACGAGTCTTTAGTCCTCAGGAAGACTGAATGTGTTTTAATAAGTCCTAATGGCATCAAAATGCGACTTAATTAGTCAACGTAGAATCCGAAAGAGTCTTATCGGTGTCTTAACGAAGGTTAACAACGTCTGAACGGGGCTGAAAGAATCTCTACACAGGCGGAATGAAACTTATCGAGTCTTAGACGAGTTTGAAGGAGCTTTAAACGAGTCTCACAAAACCCGATTGCGGAGAAAAGGAACTTGACTCATAAGGATAACAGAATGAGTTTTAACTCATAAGGATAGCGGAATGATTCTCAGGAGCTGACTGTATTTCAGAAGAGTTCCTGATTTCTAACGCGTCCTCAGAGTCAGAATGAGGCTTCCAAAGTCCTGTAGGAATCAGAATGAATCTTAATGTGTCTTAATAAATTCTGACTGAGCTGTAACGAATCTCAAAGAAACAATAAATCTCATAATCTCAATGAAACAATAAATATCATCCAAGCCTTGATGGGTATAATGAGTCTTAATACAATTTGAACAAACTTTTATCAAGTCTTACCACTCCGAATATGTCTTAAAAGAGTCTGATCGTCCGAACAAGACGGACCACTTGCAAAAAGTAAAGCATCAATCAGTCGTATGAGTACCGGAACAAGTCTTAGCAGTAGCTGAGTAACAGTCTAAAATGAGTTCTGAAGAGTCCTATAAGCACATCTGAATGAAGCTTATCGGAGTCAAAATGAGTCATAAGGAGTCGAAAAGAATCCAAATGTATCTTATAGGAGTTTCAACGACTCTTAACACAGTCTTAATGAATCTAAATCAATCTTAGCCAACACAAATCTCCCGAAGTGATTTTTTTTTCTTTTTTTTTTTTGGGGGGGGGGGCAATTTTAATTTTGCAACTACATTATATTGAATTTCCTAACCAGAAAAACTTTGGGATCTACCAGCATTCAGTATTTAAATTTTGCCAAATAACTGACATTTTCAAAATCCAAAATCAAGAAAAAATCTTCCCTCTTTCAATAAAGTTTCCAACTTTCTTCAATTGAAAGGTCGACAGCTAACAAAAGTTTGTAAGATAGTCTCTCATTCCTGAGTAAGTTCGAATTGACTAGTCTCAACAGAAACTGAAGGCTGCTTACGATTTATCCACTATTTTAAACTTATATAAGGGACCGAAAGTCACAATAAGAATAGAAGGAGAAAAAGGGGAGGCTAATATAGAAAAAGGTGGCAGGCGTGCTCTTTAACTCCAATATTATTTAATCTGTACATAGAGTGGGCCATAAAAGAAATAAAAGTAAAATTTGAAGCAGGTGTCACTATACATAGAGAGCGAGTAAAGATGCTTAGGTTTGCAGATGATATTGTCTTATTAGCTGAAAGGAGTATGGATTTGGAAAGCATTTTAAATGGAATGGAGGAGGATTTTGAGTATGGAATATTGTATGAGAATAAATAAAAATAAAGTAATGGTATATAACTGATGTGAACATGACAGCTTAAATAAAAATATTGGACAGGAAAAGATTGAGGAAGTAAGCGAATGTTGCTATTTAGGGAGTAAAATAACAAAAGAGGGAAGGAGCAAAAGGGATATTATTAGTAGAATAGCACAAGTCAAATTAGCATTTTATCGAAAAATTAATGCCTTCAAATAAAAAATAAATCAGGAAATCAAAAAATTGTTCATTAAAACATATGTTTGGAGTGTAGCCTTGTATGGGTGTGAAACATGGACCATGGGAAAATCAGAAAAGAGAAGGATCGAAGCTTCTGAGATGTGGCGCTATAGGCGGATACTTAGCATCAAATGGACGGATAAGGTAAGAAACGAGGAAGTAAGGGTAACAAATATCACCCACTTTTTTTCAAACCCCCAATAGTTGAAATAAACCGGAACTTTTACATCGAGAAGGTAAAGGGAATCCTTAGGTACAATACCCTCAATTTTGAGGTCCCAAGTACAAAAAGTTCACGAGTTATTAAACTGCTTTTTCTCAAAAGATCCAAAATCGAAGTTTGAAAAAATGGTATCCTAGTATCGCCCACCTACAACCTGTATTGATATCGCAAAACTTTGAAGTCGTGCGAAGCCACAGATTTGAAAATACAGCTTTCCCGTTTGAGCCATTCCATTCCTTGGAGTTTTTTTAGTCAGATTAATTATTTTTCAAGTTTTTTCCGCCGTAAGGGGGGGGGGTGGAGGGAGGTTGAAAGAAATAAAACTGCACACCAGGTTAAAAAAAAAACAGACTTCATAAAAATATTCCCAAAGGAGGAAGGAGGGGGGTCTCTGAACCCTCGTAATACAATTCTGAGAACATTTTCTCGCAAAAATAAAAAGGGGCGCCAACGTGGGGGAGCAAAAATGAATTTTTCAAAATTATTGAGCGAGGTATTGAAAAATATATGTTCTTTTGACTCCCCGAGTTCATTTCCACGGTCATTTTTCCAAAAAACTAAGAAGGGGCCCGTAGGGGACAAATTTGAGAGTTTCAAAGTAAGGTATCAAAATGCATATTTTTTCTGACACGTTGGACATAATCTTTCAATGTAGACTTCGGTACACGGTATATATTGAACGCTTTCAAAAGACCCATTTCTTTCTTCAGAACACTTTCTACTGCATAATTCATGCATTGTTTGGTCCAAGTCTGACGGGTTTCCACAGTGCTCGACATTATACTGCAAAAAAATTCGACTACCGTTATTTTGAAGGAGGAGATATTAGGCCACTTTCAATGTTTTCAGAGAAAATTTCAAAAATGCAACTTCTTACGAAAATTGCGAGAAAATTTACCTGAACCCGATAGTATGGAGTGTTCTGAACCGATAAATGCATTCATTAAATTTTTTCCGCGGCGTAATCTGAAAATAATCACTCGTTTGTAGCGGACATGCAAAATTTTCCGACTTCACAAAACAGATTTTGTTCAATAAGATTTTTATCTGTGGGTTTCGAAACGCGACTTTTTCTACAGCATGAAAGAACCACCAAATACACATAGTCCCACAATCGCCCGCCAGATCGTGTCATAAACAGACGAGATACTGAGGTGGGCGATATTAGGGAACTGGGCGATATTTGGTACCTTTACCCTTACTTAACAGAATAGGAGGTAAAATGGATATTTGGAATTGTCTGAAGAGAAGACATAAACTAATAGGGCATAATTTGAGGCACCCAGGAATAATATCACTACTACTAGAAGGAAGAGTGGAGGGAAAGAACTGGGCGGGTCGGCAACGATTCCTGAATAGATAATCAAGGACGTCAAATCTAAGCGTTATTACAAAATGAAAGAGATAGAGAGAAATGGGGAGCTGCATCATACCGGTCGTAAGACTGATAACCTTACCATCATCATCAATCTGAATGAGTCTGAATGAACTTTTGAAGTATCTGAACGTGTTAGAAAAGAACGAACGAGTCTTAACGAGATCTAAGGACTGCTAAATGAGTGTCAGCGAAATTTAAATGAGTTTCAATAGACTTTCGCGAGTCCAAAAGGCAGCTCGATGCTCGATGAGTCTCATGGACTCTGAATGAGCAGAAAAACTCACACGTAAAAAACAATCTGATGTCGTAACTGGTCTTAGAGGCGGCAAAACAAGTCCAAGCAGAGTTTGAATGACTGTTAACCGTCTAAAATAGTCTAGAGCCTTGACGAGCCCTAAGAGAAGCCGAATGAGTCTCGATGAATTCCGAATGAGCTTTAACGGGTCACAATAGAGTTGGCATGAATCTTATTACAACCATAACGAGCAAGCATTAAAACACAGAATAAGTCAGAATGAGTCTTAACAGCCATCAGCATCTTGAAATCTGTAACGGAAACTGAGTCTTACATCAATGTCTCTCCGCTACCTCCGTCGGGAAATAACTATTACGAACCTAGCACGTCCACTCTACCATTTTCAGCACAGCAGTTTCACTTTCAACGTCTTTCCAAGGTGTCAGATCCCACTGCGGAGCACTCTGTCTCCTATTGACCTGACTCCTTTCTGAAACAGCAGGGAGCGGTTGCCATTGACACTGATAGATGATCGGCTCGGTTGTTAGGCTTCTACAGACAGTGGCAGCTCTTCGCCCCCCCCGACTTGTAGTAAATTATGTGTTTGGCCATCTTTGGGCAGTGCCAGCATCAGCGCAATCGTATAGACCACACGGCACCATATATAGTCGCTGTAGGGTGGCTTGGAGTGCCACGTGTGCTGGATTAAACAATCCGTTCATTGATCGCGCACATTCCCATCGAGTGTTTGTTTACAATCGGCAAATTATGTTTATGGGTAACGAGGTAAAAAAGATATGCCGTTGAAAAAAAACGCCATAATATGCATTTGACATTAATAACCTGATTCAGTTCGGCGAACAAAAGCGAAATTAAGCGATTTCGAGTCGTTAATTAGCCGCTAATTTACTCTACATGTATATACGTGCACGTTTAACCCCATATAATTTAAATTCGGAGAAGAAAAAAATAAATAAATAAAGAGGAGATTTAAGTAGATTGTACAAATCGATCTGTATTCGTCTGTAACGGGAAGCATAACTATATATATATATATATGTATGCTACTCGACAAATAATTATATAAATATTAATAAAGACGATTAAACGCCGTTTAATTAACTCGATGTGAGGAAACTTGAAGAGAGATTCACGAGTGCACGACTGCCCTTAAGAGCGAGCGCTGCGCCCCCCGAAGACGTTTCGACTCGGGCTAAAGATGCGAGGATGCCGCCGCCCATGTGATGCCCGCTCGTGAAGGCTTTTACACTTCATTAGAATAATGGAGTGTAAACAGTATAAACAGTTCGACTAAACAACAGGGATTAAAGCGAGAGAGTAGACAATGGTCGAGGGGTCAAAGCACGGCAATCTTTTCCTCTTTCTTTTTCATCACACAAACGCGCGCGGCTTGAAAAACGGTCGACAAATAACGGAGGCAGCGTGCCGGCGAAGGCCTTTCGCAGCACAGCAGCTGAGCCCATCCTATTAAAATTTATAGGTCTGTACATACAGGATGGTGTCAAGTGTAATAAGATGTTATATACCTTTTCGTATACTGACCATACTGACCCTCGTTTCGTGTCCCTTCTTATTTAACCTATAAATGATTCAGCGACGAATACGGCAACGCGGCCGACACATCGGCTAATACGCACGAAATGAAGGAACGGTCCAGTTTACTTTGGATTACGTGCCATACTTCAAACTCGAGTGGCTCGATGCCTTGTAATCGTACAGGAAATCATATAGTAAACGTTATGCACAACTCAACTAAAGAATTAAAAAAATTGGCTGCGGATGAACGAGGTCGTTATGGATCGCTATTCGCGTTTGGACACTCCGCCAGGTGCGCTAGTATCGCGGATGAAAAGATATGGTACTCTGGCACTGTATAGTATGCATATGTGGACGTCCACGAGAAAAGGGACGTAGTTGTCGGTCACAGTTTTGGCGCTACAGCCAATTTTGTAAACACACACGGACTGGCTTTTTAGGGCGCTCCGGAAAATCTGAGAACTGAAAGGGCGCTTCGCAAAAGAAAGGTGGCGACAGGGACTTTTTTGACTAGCAGTTTTTTTTAAAAGGCATTTCGCAGCAAAGGCACGTTGACAAGTTGAGATTTACGAATTTGGGGCGCAAATAAGCACTGGGGTGCACCGGGAAATTTCCCGGTGTCCCGCTTAGCCAGTCCGTGTGTGTTTGTAAAAATGAATGAAAAGATCGATTTTGGGATTATGACTGATTCTAGTGGGAAAACTTGTGTACTTCCTTGTGGTTTTTGTCGCAACGCGATTCATTCTCGCGTGAGATCGAAAAAAGTGTCTTGAGAAATACGGACATAGATGTCGAGTCCAGTGTTACCAGATCATAAATTCGGTTGGCACTACATTTCTTTCAAAACAGTGCCAAAGAGTGTTAGATTTTCTTTCAAATAATGCTAAATATAGACAGAGCTGAATTTTCCCTGAAGGGAGTTAAAAAATTAGGCTACTTTGTACTCTCTTTAAATGGTGGAAAATAAAAAAGTTGATCAGAATTCAGAAATTATACCTATTTCTTATATAAATATGAGAACTTGGATACTTGGAATAATTTTTTGGCGCTAAAATTTTAAAATCACAAGCCTAATATGGCATAAAGGATGTCATAACATTTTATGGCACTGAAATTTCGGAGCCAGCAATCCATTTATAAATTATAGGCAGTCCCTCAAAGAATGCGCAAGTCGTGAGCGGTGTTGGAAGATTGCAAAAATCATTGTTCCTGTTCCCGTTCGTCCTTCTCTTACTGCGTGGTTCTCATTCATGTTTTTTGTTCTCCTTACCTTAAAATTAACAACGTTCCCATTCTCGGCGTTCTCATTCCTGTTTCTATACTGTTCCCATTCCCGTTCTTGTTCCCAATCCCATCATGTTCTCGTTCTGAGAACAAGAACATACCGTTTTTCTTTTCGTTCTTGTTCGTTTTTCCAACATCTGAGTGCTGCAGGTTGATTTTTTCATTACAAAAATTTATAATTGATGGTTTTAGGCTTTCAGAATTTAACTTTCGCGCCAGCTGCAAAGGCGTTGGAATAACGCAAAAATCATTTTGTTCCTGTTCTTGTTCGTTCTTCTTTAACTGCATGGCTTTCGTTCATGCTCTTTGTTCTCCTGTCCCAAACTAATTACCAACGTTCCCGTTCTCTTTTTCTTGTTCCCAATCTGGTCCTGTTCCCGTCCCCATCTCCCGTTCTCGTTCTCAATCCCATCATGTTCTTGTTCTAGTTCTCTTTCTGAGAATGAGAACCAAGAACATGCCGTTTTTCTTCTCGTTCTCGTTCGTTCTTCCAACACTGGTTGTGAGTTTTGATTTGTTTATTTTGTTCACTAGTATTCATTTTGTTCATTAGTATTCGTTCCCAATGTTTTTATACTTTCATATAAATAAACTGAACTTTTTGTATAAAAGGTACAGAGATGTCAATTTTGTTCTATACTTTTTCACATAGGTCCTGAGATATCAAGATGATTAATTTCAATGCGGTGACCCGTTTTTGATGGTGCCTGATGATGATCCATTCCAACTATTCCCGTTTCATTTCAGCACTTCATTGTCTCCAAAATCTGCATTTTCACGTCGGAAAACTTTAAACCTCATTTCCGTAAAATGAGCTTTTTGAGTGCTCAACGTTTGAATTCCTCTTCTCCATCGAGTTTTTCACCTAACAGACTCGACAAGGGCTTGTTGGACAGGACACTTATTCTCTCTAGTTTATTGTACTGTGTTTAACTCCATACCGACAACTATGTCCCTTTTCTCGTGGACGTCCACATATACGCTTTCTCAGTACTTGTAAAATATAACAGTTCCATTGCTTTTATGAAAAATTTGCAGGTTTATTAGGACTGAGTTTGAGAGACCGCTTTCGTTAGGTAATGAATTTGCGTTCAACATATTTTTGATCTCAGTTACCAGAAGTTTGAACTGCGCCCCCCATGATTCCCTCCCGGTGCCCCTGTACGCAATTTACTTCCGTATTTGAGGCCGCCGAAAGGCTTAACGAGATCAAAGCGAATAAATTTCGGGGCTCCTAGAGTTCGCATTTCAGTCAGAAGTGTTAGGCATTGCACCAATGCACCCTTCCGCTGTCCCTTTTCCTCTCCCCTTTCTTGAGCATTCGAGATGCGAGAAGTTTATACGAAAGTTATACACATTTCGTACACAGTCAAGTGGCATTATCTGACTTGGCAAACTTGTACGCGTTTTTATACCATAAATTTTCAATATACGACACATCCACGCGAGTTTGTTTAGTTTCGCAAGTTATACATATACTTCGTTCGAATTGGTCTGTGTTGACTTTTTTACATTCTCGACCGCTTAAGTACACTCGTTTTAGTTCGTATTATAGTTATAATTTTCCACGCATTCGACATCGGCAACTGTTTATTCCTTTTCGAACTCGAATCCAAATAAATCAAATTTGCGACTGGTATCTACGCTCGGGCACTTGTTAGTTTCCACTTCCATATTGTCCTCTTTCAACCAAGTACCTACATATTGCGTGATGCAGCGGTATCGGAACGGGATTGTACACCCCCCTTACCTTCGACAATTTGAAAAGTTAAGGGTATAGAGTATCACTTGTACCCCCAACCCACTGAAAAACTATTCGGTCCTAGAGAGATTTCAGAGATGAGATTACCAAACTTTTTTGGATTTTTGGTTTTTTACCTCATAAGGAAACAAAAAATGTTCTTACTTTCATTTTTTCCCTTCTACGTTTTCTTCTTTGCTTGGCTTGTCGACTTTGCATTTTTGTACCTCCCAGAAGAATCTTCCGGCGTCGCTAATATGATGTGTATAGACTTTACAGACTGGAGGCAATCGCCCCTTTCAGCCTTTCTGAGAGCAATATTTTAGACGATACAGAATCTTCAAAAATGCTTAGTTGACCATGGGAAAGTCAAATCCATGCGATTAGCCCCCTAATGTGGATCCGAGGGTTCAAGATGGCGTACTTATTTCGCGCGAAGTTGTAAATTCTGTGCTCAGCTCTTTTCCTAGGTATACAAAGATAATGGTTGGAGAGGTCTGGTAGACAGACCTTAAATTAGATTTTCGGATTGTAGATGGTATCATAATTTTGTGCTAATCTTGTGCTAATTTTGTGCAGTCTTGTACCACTAACCTTGAATTTCATGCCACCTCAAAACGAGATATTTTCACACGAAGTTGGGGGCTGGCTTGTACTATTTTTGTTAATTTTTTAGGGACATCCTGGGCATGTAGTGTTGTTAGAATGTATTGGTGATCCAGGGAGTTAAATTGTCAGCCGACAATGATGATATCGTCCGCCATCGTCAGCTATTATAATTTCCGTCTATAAAATTACAGACAAAAATTATGGAGGGAAATTATAGACGAAAATGTCGAACATGAATTACGGACGAAAATTATGGACAAAAATTGCGGACGAACATTATACTGACAAAATTGTAATAGCAGACAGTGGCTGACCATAATAAAGTCAGCCCTCATTGTCGGCTGATGATATCATCGTCAGCCATCGTCAACTATGTATTACAATTTTGTTTATAATTGTCGTCAGTTTTCGTCCATAATTTTGTCTATAGTTTTTACCGGTAATTTTCGTCCATAATTTTACAGACGAAAATTACGGACAAAAATTATGACATTGTGTACTATTTCAAGTTATCAACCCCGAATTCTGTGTTCCCTCTCTCTCAAGATATTGCAATACGATTGTTTGGGAGGAGGCTGATATGTCACGCACAACTCCCATTGAATTTCATTTACTAACAATTTTGGGTGCCAAGTTTTACTGGCTCAGCATTAAACAAACTTAGCACGTATCTACTCCTGAGACCATTTACATTCAACCAGAAAATGAAATGTGGACTGCATATCACCAGCCCTCCTCTCCACCTTCGAATATCTCGGAAGGGAGTGAGCACAAAACACGGCATGTAAGCACAAAGTTATGATGTGTATCACTGTCACCGCCTCGCCCTCCTCCCACGTCATGGATCTGGAATAGTCTTACAGAGTACAGAAGAAGTCAGCAAAAGTCTTTTAAAGGGTCACCGAAATCTTAAACAAGTAAGAAAACGCCTTACACGCGTTTTAAATATGTCTAAGAAAGCCTTGCACACAATCTTATAGAAAATCTTCAAGCATCCCAAGCGAATCTTGAGAAAGTTTTAAGGAGTTTAAAGGGCTAAAAGTACTGATAGATACTTGAAGAATCCGAATCAAGCCTGGAGTGGTCTCAAAAAGACTTAAGCAAGTCTGAAAGGGTCGTAAAGAGACTTGAACGTGTTTTGAATATAGTTTTTGTTTGTCTTGAACAGTTTTCGTGTACCTTAAACAAGTTGAAAAATGCCGTAAAGAATCTGAAAAATAAGCCTGGGTATGTTTAGAAATTCTTTTGAAAGAACAATGGAGAGTCTTAGCTAGCCTTAGAACTGCTCCACCCGGGCCCGTAGCCAGGGAACCCCCCTGGCAAAATTTCGTGAATAAAAATAACGAATTCCTTATTATATTTTTCTCGCTAGTTTTGTTCAAAACTTTTCTTTCCACTACATTTTAATGTTCATAAACTTGGCAACACTGATTTTGCTTTGAAAGATGGACGAATCGTGCATTTGTCGTTCTTTATAATTCACAAACACAGTGGTAGGCTCGCGATCCAGTTCACATTGAATATCGATGGCAAAATACCTGAATGGCTGTTTGAGAACTGATAACTTGATAAGTCCACAGAAATAGAATTTTTTACTCCCAAAAGATCGAAAATTTGATCGTTGCGAAAGTGTGAATCGTTTTTCACGCAATATATGTATTCAATATTTTTTTCAATAGGTTGTCGGTGCGATGAATCACCAGTTTTGATTATGAATTTTAAGACCAAATTCAATCAGTGGCGTAGCTAGAATTTCCCAAGGGGAGGAGGACAAAGTAAGATTTTTTTTCAAGGGAGAGAAAGTCGAAAATTGAGGTATTTTTTTAAAATCGCCCATGTTAGAGAACTATTTTACAAAAATGAAGGTAAAATTACTGCTCGACCGAAAATTTAAAAAAAAAACGTATTTTAAAGGCGAAAAATTGCTCATTTTGCATATTTTACATTCAATTTCAGGTGCCTTGGGGGGCGTTCTCCCCCATCGCCTCCTTTGGCTACACCACTGCCTCGTAGAAATTTTCACATTGTATACTATGTGTATCCTCAAGCCGCCCCTCCCCCAAGTAAACCGTCAGCACCCCCTACCGCAGAGGGCTGGCTACGAGCCTGGCTCCACCCACTCTATGAGAAAAAACTGAATAGTATTGAGAGTTTTGAAAAAGTCTGAAAGAGCTTCTAAAGAGTTTAACGAATCTTATGGTGTCTTAAACCAGTACGAAAGAATCTTTGATGGTTGGGGAGCCACTCTGGCATGCGTGCATAGCAATACGCTCCACCAAACTATTATTATGACGTCCCTCTGGCCAGTGATGCGATACTCGAAAGGGTAGTTTCTAGGGCCGGGGGTGCGGTGACTGAGGAGCCACTTTGGCATGCGTGCATCGCCATACGCTCAACCAAACCATTATTTGTTCTTGTTCAAATTTGAAATAATCTTGACAAAGTTCAGAAGAAACACAAAGAGTTGTTAACAAATTTCGAGCAGTCAATGAGTCCTACACAAAAACTTTACAGAGGCTCAAATAAGGCTGGAAGTCTTATAAAGTCTTAAATAAGTAGCGAAGACTCTCAAGTGCGTATTCAAGACTATTGAGTAAGTATGGACTATTCTTCCTTCAAGGAGTTTTACGGTCCTATACGAATCTTGAAGCAAATATGAAAACCATAGGAAGGCTTAATCATACCTTGAAAAGCATTAACCAAGTTTGGAAGAGTCAGAAAGAGTATTAACTGAATTTGGAATAGTTCTAGTGAGTTTTCAGCAAGTTTGAAAACGCCTTAAAGAAGCCTTAATCAAGTTTGGAAGAGTCAGAAAGAGTATTAACTAAGTTTTGAAGTGAGTTTTCAACAAATTTAAAGAGTATGAAATAAGTCTGGGAGAGTTTCTGAGGTTCTATCAGAGAGACCAGGTGCTAAGACGTTATTCAGCTCCACTGAGACAGGAATCACACTATAGCCGGTAGATAGCATAAGCCACTCGAAACTTCAAGTATTACTCCATCTTTTGATTCCTTTTTTTATTGGCTTTTTACAGGAATTCTGTAAGATTTCATTCCATTCGTTGTCCATATCAAAAGCTCGAGTATGTCCAACCCTGTCGAGAGGAGAGGGAGGAAGGGGGAAATACCCCGGGCCCGGACTTTCAGGGGGATCCGATATTTTTAAAATGCCTGAATTTCAATGCTTACGGCTACATCTGATTGTACATCAAATCAGCTATCACTTCTTACATCATGAAAGAAACCTCTTTTCCCATAGCTTATAGCTTTTTCCAATCTGACAAAAGGAAAAAAATGAACTGGAAGAAGGGGGCCCGTGGAAATTCTCCATGCCTTCTTCTTCTGTCTACAGGGCTGGGGTAAGTCCACACATTCTGGAACCTATCAAGAAAATTAATGAAGTAACGAGCTTCTTTTTGCTTGTCAACTGAAATTTCCGGAGTCAGGATTTTTCATCCCCCCCCTCTCCCAACAACATGTTCTTCGCGGCGACCCTGCAGATAGAGGAAATCTATTTTATAAGACCAATGGATAGACAGCTGATCACGCATGGGATTTTTTTTTTTCTAATTTCTCCACCCGAATCCTGGAATCCGCCCTCCCGAGCATTACTTCAGAGACGTAGGGGAGGCTGTTAGGGCTGTCTTAGTCCTCTTCCCTTCTGACCGAAAAACCGGCCTAGGTCGAAAATTCTGGAGAGTTGCTACGTGGGCGCAAACACGGGACCTCCAGATTCTGAGACCAAATGAGCTTATGAATTAAACCGATTCAGGCTTACAGGTTGCAGATATATCAAGATAGGTCGGATATGTTTTGAAAAACAAAGAGCTTATTCGAGAGCTGATAAAATAATACTAAAAATCTTGACACTGTGTGTTCGTATTGCCCTTTTTCTTCATTTTCAACTCCAAGCCGTATCTCCGTTTTTTGGAACCTATTCTTATTTCCGCTATGAGTCCAGCCTCCTCGACACGAATGAACATGTCTGTTTTCTAAGAGTAAAAGAAGAATCGAAATCATTAGATTATAACTAACTTCAGTTATATTTGGACAATCTAAATTAACAAGTACATAAGTTCATTAAATTTGACATTAATCAAAAAGATTTAATTTTTTTGTTAAAGAGATCACCACCATAGACTGTAAATTAGTTTTGTGTTCACCAGTCAAACTGTTCTAATGAGGAGCAGCTCGGTGCCAGGTTTCTTCTTACAGACCTTCGAGTTCTTCTCTACAGGACACGAACACCCGATTTTCCTCTACTTTTTTGAAGTAAACGACTGTGCGAGGAATGATTGCGAATAAACGATCTCGTATAAAGAGCCCGAACTCGATTAAATGACCGTTAAACCGAAGTTCGATATGAGCCTTCTAGTAATTCTTTAATTAGGATACATTTTCTTCGACGTCTTGGTGGAAAAAAAAAACAAAAAGAAAAAGAAAAAAGAAAGAAAGAAAAGGAGAAACAAACGCTGACTGCCTGCGTTGCCATTAATTACAGCGCGAGAAAACAGGAAAGTTAATTTAACCGGTTAATAAGCAATTAAAAATCGCGCACATAGCGGTGCGTATTTAAATAATCGTAAAAACCTTGCTTGTCTTTTGTTCAATTATCCGAGATGGAAATGAAACCCGGGAGGAGGAAAGTTTCTCGGTTTTGAAGTCGCCGGGACACCAGGGGGCCGGGAGACCGACCTCAGTCGGTCGCAAGTGCCGAGAAAAATGGGCCAGCAGTGTATAAATATAAGTAGGTACATGGTAAATGTACGTCATATGTCTGCCTGACTCGCTGGTGCTTTCCTTCTATCTAGAGATTACACAGATATGATAAGAACTGATCGCGATTTGATTAGTTGTAAGCCAGCTAGACCATTTGATCGGTTAAATGGAGTCGCGAATTCTCCATTTATGAGTAAAATAGAAATTCCTCCATCTTACTGCACAAGGAGACCATTCAACTCCTCATCGGAAAGGGACACATTGTACCTAGCATATATATAGCGTTGAGGACATAATACACCTTGTAGGACAATATTGTCAAGACCACATATTTTATCTTCTATACTCGCATCGACCGATAACATATCCATGTAATTAATTCCAATTTTTACCACCGGAAGTGTTGATGGTTTTCAAAAAAAAAGTTGTGTGCGTGACAGGTCTGAAGAATATCAGGAAAAAACCTGAGGGCGAAAAAAACCTCCACGTGCGCGATTGACCTTGGAAACACTAATACAAAAAAAAAAATCGTGTACACATTGTAAAAACTGTGATTAGTAAAATGGATTTAGGAAGTGTTTCTGATACAGCCGTTTTCATGATCTGACAGTAGTGGATCCGGGGGGGGGGGTCATACGGTACATGGCCATCCCTTGGTTGAAATTTTTAACGCAATAATAGGAAGAAAGGAATAAAAATGATGAATTGTACGCTCATTACACGCCACAAAAATGTATAATAACGCATCTATATATTCGTCATTACGTATCCCACATTAGATATAATATTATTCTGAGAGCAGCCTCGCCCCCACACCCCTGCCAACATAAAAGCAACACAGCTAATCAATATGCATCGCTACTGTACCCCCCCCCCCCCATCCAACCAATCTCTTTTGTCTAAATCCGCGCCTGTGATCTGAAACCCTCATTTTACAAGTACAAATGTTTTGTGTATCTCCTAACAATAGTATATTTCAAGTCAAGGAGCAAAAATGAAATTTATCATGACAAGTTCAATATGTTGCAAGACGAGCCAAAGGCGAGTTGAGCAAATTGAACGAGTCTTGATAAACCTCATGTGCTCCTTGCCTTGGAAGATATTTTGTTCTACAAATGCATCGAAATTCGAAAATGCGTTTCCGCTGCCAAGGAGGTATCCACAAACTAATAATCGAACAGAAGACGAACGAAAATACAAAATAGTACACGTTCGTTGCGAACGTTTCGAATCGTTTCCTTCCAAGTGCACTGAAAAAATTTTCTTTTCACTCCTAGTACAGATAAAAACGCGTTATCAGTGCTGATCGCTACAATAACAATAAATGTATATTTTGCTAGGAACATCTGTTACGCGAAAGCGCGTTTTTGATGCATGTGTAGATGTAGATGCATTGAAAACGTGTTTTTGCGTAACAGTTTTCCGTAGCGAAAGAGACATTTATCGTTATCGTAGCGATCAGCACTGATAACGCGTTTTTATCTGTACTAGAAGTGAAAAAAAAAATTTCTCTGTACACTTGAAAGGAAACGATTTGAAACGTTCACAACGAATGCGTACTATTTTTGTTCGTCTTCTGTTTGAATATTAGTTTGTGGATACCTCTAAGGCAGCGTGTAGAACAAAATATCTTCTAAGGCAAAGAGTAAATGGAAGTGTATCACGACTCGTTCAATTTGCTCAACTCGCCTTGCAACATATTGAACTTGTGATAAACCTCATTTTCGCTCCTTGACTTGAAATATACTATTTCAGTATATAAGAATAATCAAACCACTGAAGAACAATTTCAACACGTGTATGTCTTGCCCGTATGCATTGCATGTATAATGCAACAGGTTAGTTCATGAACCGGTGGAAGCACGAGCATGATACTTTCATACATACACATCCCACCAGTCTAAAATAGATTTTACAAAATTTCATTTATAACTGTTTAAATTGAGCTTAATTGCCGATAAATTTCAATTGAAGATTGCTTTTAACGAATTAAAAATTGCGTAGGTAGCAATCGTAGATATACGCCCAGTAATCATAATTATACTCAATGACCTTCACTAACCCATTTCAAGAAACTTAACAGTAAGATTAAGTCCCAAAACGGGATAAATTCTTGTAGATTTCAAATTATTTGCATATCGAGCTAACAACCTTTTTTTTCTTGATGGAAGAGAGAGCATAGCCGTTGAGACTGGGGGAAGCGGGGAGTGTAGGCTCAACCAAGGGAGGCTATGAGGGCTATAGTCTCCCAAAAAAGGCCTGAGTATTTTTCAAAAAGCTAAAAATTACAAGTCACGTGTTTTCCTTTTTTGTATAAAATTTACCCTCCACTTTTCTCTAGTTCAGTCCCACCCAGAGGTAATTCCTGGTTTCGTTTATGGAGAGGAGCCTCAAGTCGGCCAGTTGAAAACAATTGGGAAATCTGTGCCCAATAGCGTGAAGAATACCCATTTCTACCCGTTTTCACAACTCAAATCATCGGAGAAACCTCAAAATTTTCCCCCTCGCTCCGTTCTCAAAGTTTGGCAACCTTCAGTTGGGAAATTCGTCTGTCCTCCCTTCCTAATGCGATTCATCATTCCTTATGCTCTTAGGAGAACACAGTCATCAAGAATTCTGATTAAAATAGAAAAAATGCCAACAAGAGCATACAAAAAATAGGGGAATATATAATCGCAGGCGAAAGAAAAATATTAGCACGCAAAAAAACACACAGAAAAAAATTGAAAATAACGACTTTTTATAATATGTGATCCACGTGATGACGCACCCACGAACTTTTCAACAAGTTTCGACAAGAAATGTAATATTTTAACACGATAAAACTACAAACAGCCGACCATAATTTGACGTATCTGAAAGGTTAAAGCTAAGTAGCGGGGTACGTACAAGTAGAGAGCCCTATAAATACAAGAGAAGACACGCCATTCTGGCTCACATCCTGCCCATAGATGCCGAATCCGACTATGCGGAGCGTACCGCATAGTCAATTCGGCATCCACGGGCGCAGTGTGAGCCAAAATGACGTAATGTCTTCGCTTGTGTCTATCGGGCTTTAGTACAAGGAACGAGTGTTCATTAGGTAATAGGTATTAGATACTCAGTTTTTGATTGTGTGCAAGTATTCCTTGAGCATTGAAATATGGCAGAAAAAGATTGTGGTAGCCGCGACTGCAAAGACCGTCCCTCTCGGCCAGAAATGCAAGAGAGAAGTCGACCAGCGCTGGCGAAAAGGGCCTTACTGATTTAAACCTTATTTTACCTAGTCTTATTATTTCGCGTGCCAAGAAATGTCCTTTAATTTTTTTTCTCGTTTCATATCATAACCATAGTGTTCAATAACTTTTTTTCCTGTTTACCTTTTTCGTTTATCGTGAACTTCTTGTTTTCGCGTTTATTTAAATTACATGTCTGTTTTCTCTTCTTTTTTTAGTCCAGGGAAATTAGCATTTTTGATGGAATTAATTGCAGCACAGCTGAAACTTGGTACGATTGTTTAGTACCCTCTTCGGAGTATCCCCGTAATTCCCACCCTCCCCCGGTGTGACCACCACCCCCAGAGTCCAAACAGTACCCCCGGAAACAGTCTTTGGCTTGTATCTAGCTTAAAATTGAGTTATCGGTAAAAATATTCCGTATTAAAATTAATGAGCGTAAAATTCTCTACAAAAATGATATCTATGTTTTGTTTCATGAATCCCATACCAACCAAGATAATTGGCGTTCAAGATCACACGAGCATAAAAAAACATGTCCCCCGCTCTTTCAAATGTCCGATATGTTTCTCACTTTTTTTCGCACGGGCGCGATTTTGGCCGCTGGCAAAAGTGATAGGAAAGTCTCCCATCCCAGAGTATTACAGGAAATCAAACTCCATTTTTGGTTATCAACGAGTCTCGTTTAATGCCGTGGTTACGACGTCCAAATGAAAGACAGATAAGTCCGGATCATATTTCTGTCAAATCTGATACTCTGATCATAATTCAAATTTTTGTAAAATCCTATATAAATTCAGATGTCTATCAAAACTTTACACATGATCTAAAAATTCAGATTATTATCAAATTTCTGATCAAAATTCAAATTTTTATACAGTCTGACAGAAATTCATACTTTTACTGAGTCTCAGACATTCAGATTTCTGACAAGCCTCAGACGGAAATTCGATTTTGTTCAAGTCTCTGACATTCAAATCCGCATATCTGTGAAGCCTCATATATTTCAATCAAGTCTCCAATAAAAATTCAGATTTTCAAGTCTCTAAAAAAATCAAAAATTTTTCAACTGTTGAGCTACTCTTCCTCCTCGCCCCCCCCCCGAAAAAACATAAAATAAACAGTTTTTTATCTACTGGACAGGTGCCACTTTGCCTAACTCTGGAAGATTATTGGGAGCGAGTACCCTCCCCCGATGCCCTCATGGCAACCCAGCCCTGCTAGTAGATTCCAGGAGAAATTCACATACTTATAAAGCCTTCAATCGAAATTCCCATTTCTATCAAGTTTCTGATTGTATTCAAATTTACAGCAAATTGCGCTGACCATCCTTTTAATTTACATTTACATAAAGTTACTTGTATAAATTCAGATTTTTATTAAGTCTTTAATAGAAATGCACGTTTGTTTGATGGAGAAAATCATTTCTACCAAGTCTGATAGAAATTCACATTTTCGTAAACTCTGATGAAAACTCAAATTTCAACTAAATTCTAGGAAAATTTGTACTTTGATCAAGTTTGTAAGAAAAACATACATATTACTTGGGTCTGATAAAAAATCATACATATATTTATTTCTTTAAATCCTCTGTTAGCAGTACTACAGCTCTGGTAAGTCCCTGATGAATATTCTCATTAACAAGTACATGGGGAAAACACTTTCTTTCTATGAAGTCCGTGAAAAATATTCACACGAATATCGAGTCAGTGATACATAGAAATCACATTGCTATCTTAAATTCATTTTTCTAATAATTCATATTTGAATTGAAAATAATGGTGTAGATTTGGTAAACTTAATAGAATTTTGGTAGAATGCAGCAGGGTTTGTGATTCAAAATAGAGGTAGAATGCAAATTGTTCCTCAAGTATGTGATGTACATTGTACACTACAGTCCCCTCCGGCCACTGACGCGATACTCGAAAGGGTAGTTTCCGGGGCCGGGATGCGGTGCCATAGGAATTTGCCACGCGTGCATCGCCATAGGTCCCACCACACCTTATGATGTACAAGGGTTGCTAACTTGCCGATTTTTGCGCCTTCCTGCCGTTGGCCGTTTTACCTCTTAAAACGCACAACAAACTGCCATTTTTTCAAACAAAATGCCCCATAAAGTTGATTTTTCTTGGGTGGAGGGATTTAATACGAACAGTAATTTTGACAACAAGACTCTAATTCCATTGAGCAAGAAACGTGGAGAGCAGAAAGGTGAAAAAAAGGAGAACTAATGAATTACATAGTTTAAGTTCAAATTCCATATCCACCCAGGTGATTTTTCAGGTTTTTTCTTCTGTTCTTGAGTGCTGGGGCACATGTTTACTATGAGGAAAAATTGTGAAAATTAATCAAAGGAAAATCACTCTCCTTACAGTCGGTAGCCATATTCGTCATCGGCCCAAGTTGGCAGCCCTGGTAATACACTCGTGTTGATTCAATGTGCTGCGAATAATAAATAATTTCGTACATAGGGCCAGCTACAATGTCTACATAGTACACATAACCTGATTTCTGATAGCTGGCAATGTTAGTTCACGTATTAGTTTCTTTTTAATTCTTTCAAAAAATGAAAGAAAAAAGAAAAACACGCAGGGCACACGCGCAGAGCACATGAATTAACACGCTTGTCTCTTTTCATTTCTAATAAGCTTAATAGATATACGTAAATCAAAACAAGAAATAAACCTTGCCAGCTCTTTATTCAACATATTTTTTCATACCAGATGAGCCTCGAAATTGAATACCAACAGGTCCAACAATGTTGGCGCTTCATCAACCTCATTCTTCAAAAGCATCGTTCTAAGTATCAACTCTTTCCGGAACAGGAGGGGCGTGGGGAGGGTGATATCTCCACACCCCCACAAATCTTTAGAGTCGTAATTTTTCGGAAAATTTTGACTTCTTTTTTACAAGCATAGAAATTATTACACCCAGCTGGTATTTTCAACCTAAAGCAATTCTGCTTGAAAGCGGCGTGTTTCTGTCAGGACATCTTAGGGCATTATCTCATCACCAGTGACTTAGCTACAAAGTAGGTAATAGCTTTTGTCTGTAACAAACTGCATTAGTTATGGCAGGCCCGTAGCCAGTAGCACCCCCTAGCGCTAGCAAGAACCCCTCCTGGCAAAATTTCGTGAATAAAAATACAACGAATTCCTTCATTTTTCTCGCTATTGGTCAAAACTTTTCTTTCCACTACATTTTAATGTTTATAAACTTGGTAACACTGATTTTGCTTTGAAAGATAGACGAATCGTGTTCGTGTGTTTGTCGTTTTTTATATGTGACGTGTCACAAGAAAAGGGCCCGAGTGTCCATCCAGCAGTTTCAGACACATACGTCTTTTTCTTCTGTCACATTAGACATTACCAATTTATAAATACAGAGGTAAGCTCGCGATCCAGTTCACTTTGAATATCGATAGCTAAATGCCTGAATGGCTGTTTGAGAACTGATAACTTAGACACTGTTAAGCGTAACAGAACCAACCGACATTTGTTGACAAAATGAGTTATTAGTATCTTTGGAAAGAGCGTAAAAAGTGGAATTTTCCAAAATTGGGCCCCCGATTCAAAAATGTGTACTCACATTGAAAAAAGTCTATCAGTAAACGCTATGTCATATAGTTTCTACACAGCTCTTGAACTTCGAATCATATGATCTCAAGAAACAAATTTTGTTGATTGGTTCTGTTTTACGCTTAACAACGTCCACTTGATAAGTCCACAGGAATAAAATTTTTTTACTTCCAAAAGTTCGATAATTTAATCGTTGTAAAAGTGTTAATTTTTTTTCACACGATATATTCAATTTTTTCCAGTGAGTAGTCGGTAAGTTGAATCATCAATTTTGATTTAAAATTCTGAGACCAAATTCAATGTTCTCATATGTAGTAACACTGTAAATTTGCTATTTTTCTTCCAGAATGTTTGGTTTACATGTTTTGCAAAAATTGACGGTAAAATCCAAAAAATGCGACTATAAAGATTCGACTCGCAACTTCTTCGAATTTGAGTCTGAACCCTGAACGAACCTCCAGTTTCATCGAATGATTCGAATGTACAGCCCACTGTTCTAGCCATGATTCAGTGGCGTAGCCAGAATTATCCCGGGGGGGGGGGCAAAATAAAATTTTCAAGGGATAAAAAGTCGAAAATTGAGGTATTTTTTAAAAATCGCCGATATTAGAGGACTGTTTTATGAAAATGAAGGTAAAATTACTGCTTGAGCAACATTTTTTCGAAAAAACCTGTTCTAAAGACGAAAATTTGCTCATTTTTGCATATTTTACAAGTAGTATTTGGGGCACTCGAGGACACATTCCCCAGGAGGCCACGCCCACTGGAATGATCCTGATAACATATGTGACCTCGAGCGACTTGTGATCAAAAATTTAGGTGTAAGTGTATGACGTCAGCATGCGGGGGCTGAGGCCTCCAACGTCATCAGGTTTTAGTACAAGACCTAGTATTTGGGGGAAAAAGTGCACTACTTATAAATTTTTATTTTGTGAGTGAAGTGCATGCGCATTCCCCCTAATATTATTTAGGCTATCAGGGGAAAAGATTTGTCGAAAAATTTTTTCACAAGTTACTCAAAATTGCATACATCATCGGGGGTGTCCCCTAGGGGACGTGACCCCCTGTGGAATGTGTCCTTCAGTGTCCCGAATACTACTTTTATATTCAATTTCAGGTGCTTTGGGGCATTAGCCCCTTCACCCGCCCCCCTTGACTACACCACTGCCTTGTAGAAATTTTCACATTATATACTACGTGTATCCTCAGGTCCCCCCTGATAAACAGTCAGCACCCACTACCGCAGATGGCTGGCTATGGGCCTGAGTTATGGTGCAGCGCTATAAACCCGAGTGTACCAAGTCGCCATTTTGTAATTTTCATTTATTACGAGTATATTTTCATTAGCGGTGCAACCTTAATCTTCTTCGTTGTAGGCAGCCTCAATCGTGGCCCGCGACGCGTTCTCTCATCAACGGAGAAATTAAGGATAAAAATGGCGGCTCAGCGTACTCAGGTAGTACCATGTAGTGAACTGTCTTATGACTTTCTCAGTTCTGAGTTGGTAGAGATCTGGTGGACTCCTGTTGTCGAGTTCTGTTTGGTTTGTCATTTGTGTAAAAAGTTTTTTACAGTCAACTTTCTGTCACGTTTTGAAAAATACTCAACTGACCATAAACATGATAACGAACAATTGACCAATACAAAATTAACAATACGGAGCAACTCACGAAAAAGGAAACCACAAGAACAAATGGGCATCACTTAAATAATGACGTGACAACAGTAACTTAATCACAAACACGGAAATATTGACACTCTTCAAACTAATATCAAACTGAACAGAATACGAATATAGGGATTGGTTCACCAGACCTTTACCAGCAACCAGTCTGAATACAAGACATGATAAGACAGTTCACCATACGGTACTACATTAACTAATATAAAATGCAGACGAGCTTTTGCTCTTAGGCAAGTCACTGATGATAACATCCAAAAACGTTCTGGCAAAAATACGTCGCTTCAGAGTGAAACTGGTACAAATTTCAAGACTTATTTTTCACGCACACCGGAGGCCGACTTTGTATACAAAATTTTCGATTTATTTTCAGCCTCTCCCCCACGACAGGGCTCGCTCCAACCTGCTCCAGATACTGTATATTTCCACTGAACCCCCTTTTGGTTATTGGCTGTGTGCGCTCAGAAGGTGGCCACAAATCTGTAATATGTAATATCTGCCAGCTTTGGATTCCATTTTCTAGCTATTCGATGGATACCTCTGCACTCTCCGCTTTCCAACACTATTCGTTTGAGCATTTAAATTCGTTATCATCGCATCGCGAGTCCGGCCCGGCGAATCACCTTTAATTTAGCACTGCCGACCATTTACGATTGTTTTTTACGACTCGACCGTCAGCGTCATTAAGTCCATTAAAACGCGGCCATCGCGCACAAAACTTTACATAGGCTATATTTTTCTCTTTTTTTGTTGTAAAAAATCACACGAAGCGTTTCCCTTTTCATTTCCTCGTGTCACTTTTTTTTTTTTGTAATTTTGTTTTTTATCATCTATTTTAGACTCGAGTTATAACTGACAGTTACAAATTATCTTATGTTAACTCGAAAGTAAACCTATTATTCAAGCCAGTTAACATTGTCTCGAAGAAAAACGTCATACGTTTGACAGTTACATAAATCGGCGGGAAAATTATATCCACCCCCGCCACTGGGCGTCCGGGCCCCGCTGACAAACAATACGAATACCCGCTGGGTACTCGCGCTCGTAAAATGTATAATTTTATAATTACATAATTAACACGACGCTAATTTTCTAAACGTGTAGGGCGAAGGACGCGCGGCTGCGAAAGCCCGCTGGAAAATATATGTACACACATATACGGGAAGAAGAAATCAGTGTAGTCAGTGGTGTAGAGGGGAGGGGGGTTATTATTCATACGCTGTAAGCATAAGGAAGCATTCGAAGACGTCCTCGGGTCATCAACCATGATAAATTTTGACACGAAAAAAAACACGACCAAGTTCTGGCATTGGAGATTTCGGTGTCCGTCGCGAATATTACACGATGACATAGATGAGAAAATGCGAGTTGTAGGTGAGCTGTAATTTAATGCTGCTAATTACCTGGCTGATGTTGGTTGTTAATTTAACATTTGTCGGTTGTGTTTATGGTTTCGTGTTGAATTATCGCTTCCTGGAGAACAATTACCGGCGATTAGGTGTTTAGAGACTCATTCATAGACAACTCGCAGGCTAGTTGTAACATTCCCAAAATATGGTGTTAACGATTCTCCGAAATACATGATAATCTAATGTAGTGGCGGGACCCAGATAAGCTTGGTCAACCTGGGGACGTAAGACCATCTCTCAGGCGTATCAAACGCAAGTCGAAAGGGGGAGGGCCCAAAGAAACAATTTTAGTAGGAAATCTGAACGTAAAAACCCTCAAAAATGAAGAATACTTAGTAGAACTTGAGGAAGCTTTGAGGCCCGTAGCCAGAGGGGGCGAGGGGGAGCAACACCGCCTACGCAGTCCTTACCCCCCCCCCCCAGAAAATCGGAAAAACCTTTTTACTTTTTAATTACTCAGGTAAGATAGGGGGAATACTATACATTTTTTGAAACTTTGTTTTGGTATCACTGATTCCGTTCTCGTTCATTTCGCATCAGAGTTGTGCCACAGAATAAACTATTGCGTAGATTTTTTTATTCTACGCGTAGAATACACCATGTAGAATGAGTGACCATTCTACACTTTTGGGGGGGGTAAACATTTTTTATCGTGGATAAATTTTTAAATTTTCGAGTAAAAGGACAAAATTTTTCGCATCAAAAATCAATTTTCATTCTTCATTGACAGAGAAGAGGAGGGGTCTGTTATTTTTTATTCAAAGAGAAAAACTAAGTACCAACTTTTTATTCAAAAAAGGAAGATATGACTTTGGCGATATTTTTTTTCTTTTTCCTTTTTGGCTTACTTTATTCTGGATCACAATTTTATCTCCTATATTGTAAGTTTTGGTTTGTGATGCTTTTATCACAATCTTATTTCGATTTTTCAATTCTTTCCTTTGTGACTTATGCGTTCGTGATCATTGATCAAATTTGAAATATTATATTTCATTCTGAATATTTTCATCTTTTTTTTTCAGGGGCCTTAATAAGCAGCACTGTTCACCAAAAAACAGTATATAGGCAGGTTAAAAAATTGATTTATAAAAAAAAAGTTGTTAAAAAATATTAACGAGAACAAAAGTAAAAAAAATTGATCAAAGTCAAGGTTGAACTTAAACAATTGGGGCATAGCGCAGAGTTTTCGTTTACTCATGGTTTCTTTTACAATTTTATTATTTTTGTTTGCGGGACGGGATTTTGTTTTGTTATGAAAAATTATCCAAAGATAAATGGTGATGTTCTTATTCGTGCTTAAGGACAGGAATAGGTTCTTCTCACGGAGGGAAGAAACCAGACTTTTTCTCTTTTTTTATTTAACCCAGTGAATAAACATGCTTCTTCTATTTCAAGAAATGAAATAATTTATCCGGGTTTCTTCGAATAAAAGGCTGGAAGTTCTTCTCATTCACGAAAGTTAATATGTTTTCATGAATTTCTGAAGTTTGAAGGAATTGAATTTCGTCTATTCTTCTTTTTAAATTTTGTGCAAAATTTTATAATTTAGCAAAGTATTTTCTTAAGGGTTTCCTTAAGCTATAATATGCCTGCTACGTCGCAGCAATCAGTGAATTCATTAAGTAGCTTAAATTTTTCATTAAATGTTTCTGAAATTTACCACGAATTGGATTTTATGTATACCTACAGATTTTTCTTCTTCTTTTTGAATATTACTTCGAAGGTGTATGTAATTTTCCTCGTCGCTTCCATTATTTGAATATTCTGAGCTGTCGGATAAAAGAATATCAAAGCTGCTCCCCGGATCTGGTTAGGAGAGGTCCCTCTCCCTATTTGGGTTAAATCGTCTCCTATTATAATCTGAGTCAGACTTGGAGATTTGGGGTGGTTCCTGTTTGGGTTACCTAGTAGCCGTTGGCTGCTTTCATTATTTCATAATTCGGAGTTGGAGTGGTTCTTTTTGGGATTGCTTAGAAGCCCTTCTCTGTTTTAATAAATTTTTCCAACAAGCTTACTATCGTCCGAATCGGAATTGATCATATGAGACATGAACGCGGTTTATTTTTGGAATGTTGAGGTGGACTTTTTCGTTCCCTCATTTATAATGTGGTTCATTTCAAATTCATAAAATTTTAACTTCTGTAAAAGTACTTCCCGTTCCTGTTTCATTTTTTCTAAGGTTTCTTCAAATTTTCCTCTTAAGTCTAACTCATCTCTTATTCCAGGGTTCTCCGAATTTCTTGAGTTTGTACTAGGATTTAATTTTTCGATAAAATTTTCTGCAATGGCATTTTTGATTTCGGTAGAATCGGAAGTGGGGGAGGGGGTTCACCGTTTTTTAACATTTCGATTTACATTATGTAGCACTTTATGAATTAGTAATCTTAGGTCCGGAGTTAAAATGAGAATCTGATTAGGGTTCAGATTAAGTCAGAATTTCAGTCGCGTTTCAACTAGATTTTGTACGAAAAAGAAACGCCTGCTCTAACTGCGAATGATAAATTAAAAATAACTTGATTTTTGAAAAGATCAGTGACCGGAATTGAGGCGACAAAAAACGCTCGCATCTTCCTACCCTGAATTTAGCCAGACAGGACGATTTATACAAAACCGTACATTCGAGCATGATATTCACCCTGCATTATTGGCAACGCAGCAGGATCTCCACTTGGTCAGAAAATTTCTACCATGTATGTATATTACCCATTTTTTACACTGGAACTCATGTTATGCTAGATTTATCATCGAATTTTCCCCCCAATTTCCTTACCCCTCTGTGGGTGTAACGACTAAAATTATATTTCTAAGTATTTCGACATAAAATATAATCTGAAATACAAGTATTTTGAAGCGAATCTCGGGTTGTCCACTTCTTATCCAGATCTCACCTTATTCAAAAAACTCGTATTTAGGCACCTATGTACTTGATTTTGACAGATTTTCAAAACATAATTTGCCCTCCCCACTCTTTCATTGCCCCCTCAAGAATCATAGTCTGGCTACGGGCCTGCTTTGGAAAAATGCAAAATTGATATTTTAGGCCTCGCGGAAATACGAAGAGAAGGCGAGGCCACAATCGATACAAAAAAGGGGAACCTATAGTCTTTTTCCACAATGAAATATGAAAGCGATAATACTGTCATATAAAGAGGCATGTATCTACAAGGGAGGGGTTGTCAAACATCCCCTCCTCGATGGCTTCAAAAATGCCTGCATTTTCATTCAGTTTGCTTGTTCAACTCTCCCCCCCCCCCGCCCCAAAGAAATAAAGCTATTTTGGATCAGAAATTTTTTACACCTCTCCATCTTAGAACTTCGAAGTATTTACACGCTTAATTAGATAAACAAGTTTCCACTTAATTTCGTCGCTGAAATGGCAGACAGTCGTACTATGCTAAGCAACACTGATACTCAACACCGTGTCCATCTTCCTTTAATTACACTGAAATTTGGCTCCAATTGCTGGCAATAATCAACTCATCAGAATCTAATGAATGAATTAACCTGATTCATCTAAGCCAAAAGTATGAAGTATCCGTTTTACAAAAGAATAATGGAAATTGGTAGGAGTTCAACTTATCATTTAACATACTCTGTCGCTTAATTGCGATATTACTTACTACAGTCTGCTTTTTCAGCGACGATTTACTCCGCACTGAGTTCACTCAAGCGTTACAATACAGCCACGCGTGTGTACGTTCGACCCCCTTTTCGAATCAAGAAAATAAAACGTCGCATTACTGTTGATTAGAAAAGTTGAATATTTTATAAGATCGAGTGAAATAAGGGGTAAGTTTAGAGGCCATGTTGTGGGACGGAAAAGCAGTTATACTTGCCATAAAGGTAAATGTACGTACCGAAATTTTCATTACTTTCGGGGTGGAGTAAAAGAAATGAACAAAATGAGTACACAGGCCTGAGTAATCCGAAGGCTAGAATTTAGTTGCGTGTATGGAAGTGTTAGTTTTTTATGGTTTCCCTGATGCTAAGAAGGGAAAGAAGTTGATTTTTCTTTCTAGCTCCTGAAGTCAACTGCCATTTTGGAATAATACTGAGGTTGTTAGTGCAGGTTTCAAGGAAGATGTTGCCTAAGGCTAATTTTTGAAAGCACCTCCCCCGAAAAATGAGTTGTTTCCCCCGATTTTCTCATACATGAAATTGCAATTTTTTGGGAGATGAGGAATTAGTTTACCGCCCAAAATGATTAAGTCTTCTTTACACATGGTGTGACACATATTTAAAATTAAAACTCTTCTTTAAGTTACTGCATGACTCTTTCAGACTTTTTTAAAGCAACCAGACATGTTTTAGACGACTTAAAACTCTTTCAGATGTATCCAAGATCTAAGATATTTAAAAATTTCCGAATTCACTTACGACTGTTTCAAACTCGTCTGAGAGTTTTTATATTGTTCTGGACTTGTTCCATATTCCGGATGATTCTTCAGGAGTTAACATTACATTGGAATCTTCAAAACATCTTCAAGATTCACTAATGCACTTTCAAGGTTCAAGTTTCTATTTAATTTGACCGAGACCTTCCTTCGCTTGCGAATTCCTATGTATAATGAGGTGGTAACTCAAGAGACAATTTCACATCTAGTAACAGAGTACGCTAAAGAACGGAAGAAAATATGTTTGTTAGCATACTCTGTGATGGGAGTTTTATAATACTTGGGCCCGTATTTCATGACAACTTCTAATCATGTGTTGCATTCTACCCAGTAGAGCAAATAGGGCTCAGAACTTGGGGGGCTTGAGCCCCCTTATTATGAAACAACACCCTCGCATCATTTTCTTTGGTAATTTGGTAATTTTTCAATGTTTGGGGGGTTAAGCCTTCCCCCCTATTTGCGCTCATGATTCTACCTATTCTTTGAACTCTTAATATTGAGCGAATAATGCCAAAGTACAGAAACAGTACTGATAAATCAGATGAATATTATTCTTTAAAAAACATAAAGACAGTCAGGGGTGGATTTACCAACGAGCGAAGTGGGCAGTCGCCTACAGTGGCAAAAATCTGAGGGCGGCGAATTTCGAGGGGAAACGGGATGAGAAACGGAAGAACGAAAACGAAGAGAAAGGGAAACATTTGTTTAAAAACGTAGATTTTAGGGATGGGAGTTCAGGGGGCGGGGGAGGGAGGGCTACAAACTAAAAGGCGGGATAGTATCTACAGCTGCCCATGGCGGCAAATGAGTTAAATCCGGCCCTGAACATAATCACTGGAAAGCGTAAAATAACAAAACGGAAAGATTTAAAAATGAATGACAAATTTATCTAGAAATGAAATGAAAAAAAAAAAAAAAAACTGCGTAGGATAGAATCAAAAAATTAGTTCTGTAATCCCCTCTCCCCTCTCTTTCATAGTCCGATTTATTTCAGCTCAACACTCGGCGGTCACAGCAATACAAGACAGAACAATGGTTACTACCAAATTTGTACATCTCAAAAATATAATCTTCCCCTTTATCGTCAAAAGTTTAATAAGATTTACACGGAATTCTTGGAGAATATCGATTTTGCGCCTTTTGAGTACTGCTAGCTCTCAACAGAACGGGCTGATTGGGCACATCTTCAAACTTGAACCACATTACGGTTGTGAAGTTCATTATGAAAATTTTAGTGGATTATGTCAATGATAGACGACTAGGGCGTCAGAGAACGCCCTCCAAAACACAGAAAAGTAGAAGATTGGAGAATGCGGAGCCGGTCACCAACATGATGACTCGACCCACTGGGCAAATGCTGCAATCGGTCCTTGGGAACAGCGCGACAAATGGAAGGAGCTCACAGATTCAATCTGACAGGTCACCAGACGTCAGTCATGACAGACGGAGCGATGATGACCATTATGGAAACATTGCTTTCTTTCTCTCTCCCTCATTTCGTTTAAATTCTTAATTCGCTTGATTCCTTCCTCGATACCACTCAATCCTTAGGAATGATTTCCTCCCTCTGCCCCACATTCATGAAATTGTGTTTTTATTTGTACAATGGTTCGGAACGTTACGTCAAACGGAGAAGCAAAGGTTAACATCTGAAAATGAATCTCGAAGTTTAAGAAATTGTGCTCTTTCTGAAGCCGAATCTCGAAGCTCAGAGTAATCACCTTGCGAGGGAAAAGCCAAAACTGAAGTTCATAATACAATTTTACTGAAGCTGAAACGAAGCCGTAATGTATTCGATTTTAATAGCTTCGGTTTCCGCTTAATTTCATACTGCCGTGATAAGGGATTTTGACGTATATCCACTAAAAAACGTCCCTGGAGAAGTACCTAAAGCTCGCCAGTACTAGGGTATTAAGTATTAGCACGTTTCAATGACTGAAAGATCGAACCATACTCGTCTCAGATCAGTCCAGTTATGACTGGTGAACATTTTTGGTATTAGAAAAGAATGAGATGGCCAGACAACTACAAGTCGAAACTCGAAGCTGAAACCGAAACTGAAGCTGAGGAAGTCATATCAGTGAAGCTGTATCCGAAATCGGAAATACAACATAGACATTTTTGAAGCCAGAACCGAATCTGAAAGATCTTTCCATCTTGCAATTAAGCTGAATCCGAATCTAAGTTCATAAGTTTAGGCTTTCCCAACCCTGCGGAAAAGTATAGTCGTTCGATTTGGTGTTCAGCAAAACTGCCTTCTAGCAATATCGCCTTCCGCCAAAAATGAGAGAAAAAGAGGGAATTCCCCAGCAATATCGCCTTCTGTTTCTGCACCGTTGTACTATACGGCAGTGCTGCACTGTCTGAAATCAGTTTATTGAAAGCCATTCCCAAGAATTAGGAACAGTTTGATGGTTCTTCTACATCCACAAATACGAAAAATAAGAAGTCCGCGGTATTTCCCCCCCCCCCCACAAAAAAAAATTATGGATTTTATTTGCAAATAGTTGTTGTCGGCTGCACAGCTGCGCGCATTAATTGCAGTGCGTCCACTTTGCGTACTTCAGAATGATCAAACAAAGGGAATTCAGGGAATTTTTGTAGAAACTTTTTATTCTGTTTGAAATAAATCGATCCCTTTGCGAAAAATTAAGCTCGGCATTGAATTCGGCGTTCAAAATACTTTTAGAATCATCTATTGCTATACCGGAGAATTTTTGGCTGTTGGGTTGTGTAATTCGACAATTAGTGCTAGTTCTCTGCAAGGGTTTGACACGAAACCAAAACCGAAACTAAAATGACACAAAATCATTTCATTTTAAACGCGTGTCCACAAACACAAAACCGATTGATTTCAGAGCAGAAAACCAGAACTGTAACCGAAACCGTTTGTGTTTTGGTTTTGTGCCACATCACAGTAAAATCAAATAAGACCTAAATTCTTCCAATTTAGGTTACATTCTTACTTTTCTATATCCTCTGGTCAGGGTTCAGCCAATTCAAGTTTCTGTAATATGTGGTTATCAATGTATTACTATCAGAAATCACATTTTTGCTTCCCGGAATGAACAGATATCATGACTTTTAATTTTAAATACTAACATTACAGTTCATTTAAAACAAACATGATTAAATGAATAGTGTAAAATCAGAGGGTCAGCGGCAAAAAATCACAAAATGTGTACTTTTACTGAAATTGGCACAAAATCACTTGAAGCATTCTGACCCAAAACAGTACCTAACCGGCACAAAACTGGAACTGAAAGGGGATTGTATAATACCAAAACCAAAACCGTAACCGTTTCAAAATTTCGTGTCAAACCCCTGGTTCTCTGATATAGTCGCCAACTTGCAACTTTCTTGATTAATCGGTAAGAAAGTCGCTTGGCGATTTTTTCATGATTTATGTCCCAATATTGTACTTCAATTCGCTAGATCTGGTGACAAAATCGCTAGAGCGGCAACACTGCTTCCTGTCTTTTGTTTTTTCTTTTTGCAACCGTGTCCCATTATACTTTGAATCTTATTGTAGTACAATGTTGCCACATATACTAGTAGTAAATCAGAAGGCGATATTGCTGTTAGGCGATATTACTTTATTTCTCCCGGTTTCTCATTTTGGCGGGAGAAGGCGATATTGCTAGAAGGCGTTGTTTTGTGAAATCGTTCGATTTTCGTCGAATCATCGTCTACACTACTTTGACAAAAACCGTGCGGCCAAATCGGATGAATTCGAACGACAAAAGTTGGCCAAGAGTGGACGCGCCTTAAGATCAAATTGGTAATAGGCTGTTGCTAGGAATCGCCAGGAGAGTAGTTGGAAGTGAAAAAAAGGTTGGAGCTTTGTTTTGCCAGCACTGTCCTGTAGCCAGGAACATCAGTCGATGCTTAGGACTGCGGTCATCACGGATCGAGATCGAGGATCTTGGATCGTGTAGGACGGAAATTCTTTAAGTTGAGCTGGCCAGAAGAGTAGGGTCCGTTCGTTACATCGTCGGGTAAAAATCGCAATTTGATCTTAAACAGTTGAGTAACTAGGTTAGTGTAATTTCTTTAAATTTCTTTTCGCCTATGGTGTTTCATTGTTCACGGCTCAGTTGCGATCTCTTGGATGTGGCGATATGAAGATGCAGCGGATCGTGGCGCCAGTCCTAATTGTGTCCCTCGTTCGAGAACCTGACACCTGACATGGCCAGCGTCAAGTACGTGGCGTTCGAATATGTCACCGCTCTCCAGCCCAACCACACCTTGCACACTTATGTTTTTCTTCTTTTTTTTCTCTTTTTTTACTATTCTGGAAGTGGTTCAACAAGCGGCGGCATCGCCTCTATGTCACCGCATTTATACGCAGGATTAACGATCGCGAATTACGATTAACGCTCGGAACACCGAATTCCGTTTTCGTTTTACTCGAAAAAACCATTTCGGCAATAAACGTGTCCGAACGCGTTCGTTCGTTAATTTCGTACGTACAACTGCAGAGACTATATACGAGTGTATCGTGTGTAATATTCTGTATATACACAAAATAATATTATAATAATGTTCGCCCGTCAGCCCGTCAACTCGTTTGATGTCTGCGGACATAAATAATCGTTAACGTTTTAAATTGTACAACACGGCGTGCCGCATTAGGCCGCGAACTAATTTATAATATTTTAATATTTTCACCGTGCTGGTAATTAAAACGACATATTTATAAAGGGCCCTCGCCTCCTCGCAAAGCGTATATCTGCTACGCAAACGACACATCAGGCAGGCAGCAGCCCCGTTCTGTAGCTGGAACCGGGCCAGTACAAATTTTTCTCGGTCATTCTTATATAACGTTTTTAATGTAAACTAAACGGCTCGGATTAATTTAGGCTTATTTACGATTCGTGTAATCGCTTAATATAGTGGGTGTTGGTAGATTTCTTTTCTCTCTCTCTCTCTTTCTCCTGTTTCTCAGCGTACTCCAAGGAGCCGTATATACAGAGCGGAATTGCGGGATGCGTGATTCATTGCGGTCTTTCCCGCGCCACCAAGACGAACATATGTAGGTATGCGGATACGGTCGTCTATATTTGCCGATGTGTGGACGTGCGTTAATTAGCCGGCTTAAGGGCGAAGATTTACGAACGCTGGATTGGCTCGAGTCGCGTTGATTTACACGAGCCGATGACGACAACTGCGGCTTCTCTGAGATGAGAATCACGAAGGGACAAGGTCGCCGCACACGCTGGCTCGGCAGCAGCGTTTGACGACGGTCGCCCGCAGACTCGAGAAAGGCTGAACCGTGAACTTCGAGACTCGGAAGTCGCTCCAAGTACAAAATCCGAACCTTATACGTCATCCAGTCGACTTGAACTCAGAAACGAAACTAATGGGGAGCACCCCGGAAAAGCTTCCGGTCCGATTAAAATAGTGAAGACTTTTAGTACTTCTTCCATTTGTAGGGTGTGCCAATTCACTTTTTCTTCTTCTGTAGCTCAGAGCGTTTTCGGCTGTCATGCCATCATCAGTGAGGAGTACCCTAAATGAGACCTGTCTCTTGTGGTCCTGTAGTCATAGTCGAGAATAGTACCGTATGATGAACCTGTTTTATCATGAGCTCCTATTGGTCGTCTATGATTATGCAGTCAGTCCAATCAGTGCGTGTTATTAGCAGAGACGAAACTTGACTTTTCAGTTTGGGGGGTGCAGAAGGAAAATTTGCCGACAAAATTTTTTTAAATTCGCCGACACAATTTTTTTAAATTTGCCGATTTTTTAATTAAAATATTTTTTAATTGAAAAAAAATAACAAACAAACAAACAAACGAAAAAACGTTCTTAGAAAATGACAAAATTCAAATGAACAGTTTCAAAATTTGCAAACTGCTAAATTATTGAAGGCAGGGACGTACCGATAAGGGGGCAACGGGCAACGGGAAAATTTACCATTTCAGTCAGACGAGTTGAAAAAATCCAACAATTTAAAAGTTTTTTTTTTTTTTTGCTTTGATATTTGGGAACTGAGTTGAAGAGGTTGGAAAAACCGAACAAGTCAAAAGGTTTTTCTTCTTTTGCATTGATACTTGGGAATTTTGAGTTGAGTCAGTTGGAACTTTTACTATATACCCCCCCCCCCTCCCCCCTTCCCTCAAGAAAAACTCTTCGGTACGTCCCTGGACTCCAGAACTCAGAATGGGATCCCAAAGTGGATAGACTATCGACGTTAATTACTGACCTTAAGGGTAGTTGAATTCGAATATGCGCTACATTTTGAATCTGATTCAAGCTTAAAAGACCCCACCAATCGAAATGGACAAGCACTAATCAGTTTTTACAAATCGAGTAGACTACTGAAGTGGAGAGTTCTTACGATCTTAAACTCAAATTAACAGACTGTTTTTGAAAATGCTAAAGATCGCTGATTCATTTTCATCACTACAAACAACCTAATCTCTTGAGAAAGGGTTAAATCGTCAAATGCCGAATTTTCAAAAACACCATATATGATTTTATAAAAAATGATTGAACTATCGAAGTGAAAGTGGTTTTATTTCCATTTTCTTATTTGAGGTGGGGGAGGGGGCTGTTACAAATTTAGTAATGACCCTTGGACCTTTGATTGGATTTCATCATTCTTAGGTTAAATGGCAATTTTTGCATGTAATGTTGAAGAAAAAGCTCATTAAAGCTTGCATCTTTACGAGCCAACATTTCAAGTCCAAAGATTGACAAAAATTAATTGACGTTGAAAACTCAAGTAATCTATTGAAACAGCGACTATTGTAATTCCTAATTTTGGTTCAATTTCATAGTTTTTGATTTTTAAAGACTCGAATGTTCCCCTTATAATAATTCATACTTGGATGATTTAAAAAATTTTCCTCTAATTTGAATTTTGGTAATTTGATGGTTATGACAATGTTGAAAGATTAAATCAAGTTCGTTCAATTTTGACTCTCATTTTGGTATTAAAGGCCTACCCGAGAGTCAATATCGAAATTTTATCGTGTTGATAGAATTTCCAAATTGGGCGACCTCTCTTCTCCCCTTCCCCAACTCGATATTTGACTCGGTTATCGGGAAGTCAATTTTAATCACTTCTGGAGACCAGGTTTGGCTTTGAAGCTTAAACTGGGAATCCAAGAGGAATCTTAAGAAATTTTCGAATTCAGCAACCCAGAAAATTCTTATACTTTATTCGATTTTGAATTTTGGGGCCGAAATGGCGGTTCAATAAGAAAGCTCATAGAAGCTTTCGAATTCAGCAATGCGAAAAACTGCTAGTATTTTGATTCGTTACTCAATTTTCCAAGAATAGAGAACTCTGAAAGTCAATTCAGGGCTTAAAGAAGAATCTTCTGGTGACATTTTCGAAATCAACGACCTAAAAACTCCTATTTTAGCGATCTTTCCATAAAAAATTTCAAGTTTAGCTCTAGTCTTGCTTAATGGAAGCGATTTTTTTAAACCGAAAAAGAAACGAGACCTTGCCGTCAGAGATGCCGAATTAAGGAGAAAAACTTTCATTCTTTTTCCATTCAGAATGGGCTCATCTTCATTCCTTGCGAAAAAGAAAAAAAAGAGGAAAATGAGAGTGAATGCACTCCTCAATTTAGCATCTCTACTTGCCTTTTGAAGACCCCAGTTTGTCCCACGTCGATCGGACTTTGGAATAAAAATGAGTGTGGGGATTATCATTTTACAGTTTGTATAAAAATTAACGGTTAGTGTTTTTATTCACTAACAAGGCCGCATTTACCTGACTGGCCGCTATGTGCTAATTTTTTTTACCACCCCCAAAAATAAACGTAAAATAAACCCCACTTTATTCGTTTTCAATTTTTCATCCCCCAAGCACTTACATATGCTCACATGAGCATACCTTAATCTGGGAGGGTAAGCTGGAAGGATGTTAGAAATACTTAGGAGGAACACACAAGTTCCTCTTTACACATTAAGATGGTCGTTATTTACTCTTGGTGATATATTTTTCCTGAATTTCCTCTGATTCGTCTCCTAAGTTGGTTCCAATGGAATTAAAAAAGAAAAAAACCCTACAAAGTTTCAGGTTAATCAGATGAGAGGAATCCGTGCCACAAGCTCCCTTTCGTTCTTATGGGAAAAACACACGGAGTTTTGACTTTTGTTTCAGATTAAATTTCCCTCCCATATTCACCAGGACCAAAGCCCGTAAATTGAACAATAGAACATTTGCTATCGGATTCAGCTTGTGACACTGGACAACAAGTAGTTTGCTTTCAACTTTTAGAATTTAATAAAACGTCAACTTCCTCAAATTTTAGGCTCTAGGTGAAATAGAGAATCTAGTAAAAACAGAATAGTCATTGAAATTCGAAATTAAACGTTTGCTACCGACTTTCAATTTTCGAAATGTCTTCCACATTTCAGCTTTGTTTCAACCGTTCGATACTCAGCTTAAAACCTACCTTCGGCTTTTGACTGACTAGTCTCTGACAGGAGCCCAGGGTACTCCATTTTCAGAAACGAAATTTGACTTACAGTTCGGGGAGGTGGAGAAGAAAAATTTGCCGACTGATGTTAACTAATAAATTTGAAATAAATCAAATTATAAATGAAGGAGAGAAAAAGTCAACCTCAACATTCCAAACATTAACCAAGTTCATGTCTCATATAACCAACTCTGATTTGGACGATAGTAAGCTTGTTAGACAAAATTATTAAAACAGAGAAGGGCCACTAAGCAACCCCAAGAAGAACCATTACAACTCTGAATTATCAAATTTTTAATGATTTGATTGTTACATTCATTTTTTTAGATTTTAAGATTGTAACATCAAATTTCTTTCCAAAAATTATCATTATGTATGACTTGTTTTCTATTATAATTAAAATTTTCTGTTATTACATAAGACCTACTTCTTAATAAACATTCTTCCCTTTCTTCTTATTACTTAATGAAGTGTTTTGCTCTTAGCGATTAAATATTTTGTGTGCATCCATGCACTATACTCATTCCCCTGCAGCTGCCTCTCATTCCCCTGTCTCATTAAAAAAAAACCAATAATGTTCTAGGCTGATGAAAAACCAAAATGAAGCCAAACCCAGTATATTTGTTTATTTATACTTGTAGACCAATTACAGTAAGAAAAATTTTTAGAAATCTATTGAAAAAATATCAAGAAATTTTGGACGTCAGAATTCCCTAACCGGGAAAAATTACCTTACCTCTAATTTTCAGCGACTCGATTATCTTATTTTTCCTTACATTAAAAATTTTTGTATTTCCTTGACAAAAAAAAACTTCCGATGCCACTGTCTATTTCAGACTCTTTAGATGATTCTAGATCTGGTGATACTTCATACTTTTGTAAACTACTGTATGCCTTTTAAAATTCCTTTTTCAGGCTTGCTTAGAACTCTTCAGACTCCTATAGACTATCATCAGACTATTTAAAACTCCTCCGAATGCATTTAAGACTCTTTGAGATGATTCCTGAGTTGGTTGAGGCTCTTACAGACAACTCTAAGACTCTGCAAGACACTTAGGACATATTTGAGAAGACTCTTCCAAACTTGTTTGATGCTCTTCCAGACATATTTAAAACGCTTCCTAGTCTTATTCACGATTCTTTAAGACCAGTATCAGACTTATATAAAACACGCCTTAGGATAAATCATGGTCCCCTCCCCCTCTCCAAAAAATTCCCCGGTCATTCTTCTCTGCCTTTTTTATTCTTATTTTTGCATTCAGTTTCTTCAGGCGCTTTCCAGCTAAGCATTTTGAAGAATTTCGAATATTCTTGCTTCTCGAGTCAATCCGGCACAGTATCCTTTCCATTTCGCTATCTTCGGTCTATCTAACAAGTTCGTGAGTTCGGAAACTGTCACACAGAAGATGTTAACTAAAATAGTTCTACATCGGAATCTCCATGAAGAGTATTCCTCTTACACTTCCTTCGTATCTGCCACCAAAATGTTACAGATGGGTGGGGAGGGTGGCAAAACAACTTTACGCCGCGAGAGGGGAGGAGTAATCGCATGCGATCCTCTCGTGGAAGTAAAGCTTGATACCCTTGGGCAGCGAGCCCTATAAACCTGGTGTCTTAAGCCTTCTTCCATTTCTTGTTGGTACATGCCCCTTCTGTTTCATAACTTGGCGAACCTGATGAAATCGCCTCACCCAAACTTGGCTGAACACCGCTGTTTGCGTGATCTCAAAAATTTTCTTCGCGATATCATATTTGCTCTCTCACACATCTTTCTCTTACTTTCTCTTAGTCTTACCGCCCAGATCTTTTATCCTGAATTGTCTGCCGGATCAGCGGATCCAAATCAATCCCCTCTCGTTGTGCCGGGCACAGTGCAGTCACTGCAAACGCTCGAGTTCGCCGAGTCAATACTGTACGGGGCCGAATGCATTTTCGGGTCTTACGTGTTCGCCGTACATTCGGAGCGTCCGCTGCATCCGGAGCGCCGAAACCGTATTGAATTAAAATGAGCCCTTAACCGTTTTAAATAAAGACAAATGCCCTGTGTACGCTGCGTGTACCGACGACGATCGAGTACATATGCGCACACACACACACACACACACCGATCGAGGGTGAACGAGGAAATTTCGCGAGGGTAGCTACCGGTGTGCGTCGTTCTTTCGTTATTCTCGAGAGGATCGACGGAGCAGGAGCGACCGAAAGGGAGCAAAAAAAAAAACGGGCGCTCATCCGTAACGGACCAAAACGAACGTGTACTTATCGTCTATTCAACGGAACTAGCTGACCAGAACCGGAGCGAACGTAAACCACGCAACTCCCTAATGTCCTTCTGCACGACGATTAGTCTCCCTTAACCCTAGCCTCAAAACCGCCTTCCTTTCCGCGACGTGAGAGATTTGGGAAAAAAGGAGTTACCGCTGGATACTCTCCAAAGGACGCTGCCGGTTCGGCATCAGAAACGCGATGCCTCTCCGGACTGGTATCGATTTCACCGCACAGGTGGCATTCTGAAGAAAGAAGGAAATTCGGGTGTGTATTCTTTTGTAAGGAACTCGAGCGTTATAGCAGAGCGCGAACGGAAAATACCGTTTTCAAATTTTTTTTCACTAAGTTTAGAAGCGTACTTCGCTTTTTCCTCCGGAAAACAGAAGGAGCCACAATCTTCGGCTTTTCCAATTTCACTCAAAAACGAGAGGGTACAAGAATAGCAGGATCGGCTAAGATAAATGTACATGAAGATTGCGACGAAAAATCTCCTTCTTAAACTTCCTTTTAGGTCAATTGGGGAGGTGCAGTAGGGAACTGAAATAACCCTTCATACTGATACACATCAACACGCTGGTTTTAGCCCAAATCTAGAACTTCGGAATTTGTTTCTATTTGTTACCGAATTCTGTGAACGAAATGCGAACAAATTACATCAAACCTACCTCTCCAATACTTCAACTTTTCATACCTACAAACATTCTTTTTCACCTACTTCTCCCCTCAAAGGCCACGTGATTGAAACTGTACTCTGAAATTGTGTCCTTTGATGTCTTACTAATTTTTCAGGACTGTAATAATGGCACTTTTTAGCATTTATTTGTACATATCAGTGGCGTGCATTCCAGGCAAGCAAGGTAAGCGCCGCTTACCCTGAAAATTCCCGAGAAAATGAGTTTTCATATGCAATATCAACTTCAACTGCGGTAACAAATAAAAGATAATGAAACATTGGGCAAAGCGGAGACTGTATTGACGCTTACGACGCGTACGCTTAAACGTGTATAATTAATTCACGGGAGATATATGAGGAGACAGTTGAAACAGAAGCGTATAGGGGAATGGCACTTTGGCTTTGTTTACATATTTCGCACCCAAGTTTAATAAAATTGATAAAAATGGTCGAATAATTTTGGGCGTTTCTCAAGTTAAACCAAATTTCTGGCAATTGGTGTTGAAAAGTTGACTATTATTACTAAATTTAATTAGAAATAACGTAAATCCGAAGTATATCATTCAAAATGTTGAGCTACTTACTAGTATAGTCAATTTTCAAATTGTAATTATTCACGAGAGAATGTTCGAAATTATATGGAAGTTGCTTTATAAAAATGTAACTAACGTTTCCTACAAATTTTATTCTTATATTTCACATATTTTAGAGAAATTTCGACATACCTAGTGCACGACTTACGCTCCGCTCCCCCCCCCCCCCAAAAAAAACACACTAGCATGTTCAACGCGACAAAACTTGTGCGTTGGGTTGCATTCTGGAAGCGCATTGAGTCTGGCTTGGCTCGGCTTAGCTACACACGAACATCAAAGTTGACAGTGAAACGTGATTATGTCCTTCTGCTAGTTGTGGCGTAGAAACGTGCGATTACACGCGTCAAAATTAACGTCACCGGCATTAGCACGTCCTCTCTTCTCTCCTTTCCCGTAACCGCTTTTCCACCTTCCCCCTCGATCTATCCTAATCATCCTGCATGAAAATTCTTGCTGTTTTCCTCCCTCTACCCCTACCGCACCCCCGTCATCGCTGCTCATTGCACCGATGAGTGCGAGGTGGAAGTTCTTTTCCCGATGGTCTTGTCCATACTTTTTCATCGTTTTGATGCTTTCGCTGATTTGTTCGTACGTCTTACCGTGTTTGCCTTTTCTAGGCCTTTTTTAAGTTTACTTCGGCTTTTTCTTTCTTTTGCATTTTGAGTTTTCTTTTTTTCTCATTGAGAATTTGAACAGTGGACCTTTTTCCACGTTGAATACCGCGACCAGCAGTGTATTTTTTAGAGTTTCCGCGACCTGCTGAACGCCGTGACCGCTGGTATCTTTTTCAGACCACGAAGTGAACCGCGTGTTCGTGAACCTTCGCGTGGCCCTTTTGGCCAGCCGTCCACTTCGCGACCATCACCGCCACCGGCCGAAATCCAGTTCCTTGTTTCTCTTTTTTGTTTTACTTTTTTTCGTTTAATAAATTAATGTGCCTGCGTTGATGTGTAACCATGTCTTCTTTTTCGAACACCGCATTGACCGCGACATGAGGTCGTAAGTACCTTTTTTTGTAAGAGAGAATGTAAGGGACCATGGCTTAGAGAGAGAGATGCTGTAATTTTATTTTTACTTTTCTTGCTTCTGGCCCCGGAACTATAGAATATTCAACATGTGATCTGGATAACCGTCTTCCAAAGCCCTGGCACCTCCCGCTCCCTGGGCAAGTCTCGTATGAGCTAGTCGTGGCTTTTCCCAGGCCCTTTCGGATGCCTGCATTTTTTGAGCGTTGACGCCGATTTTCTGACTTAAGCACGTACCCGCTGATAAACGGAAGGTATCAGCAGTACAATGTGCACATGTTTGTGAGCGATCGAAATACCTTGGTTTTTCTTGGTTGGTCGTTCATAAAAATGCCACATAGTCAACGCGTCATGTTTGAATGCTTCGTTTTTTTTTTTTTTTTTTTTTTTGTCCACAAAATGCGTAATCGAGATCTTATTGAAAACCCGTTTTTTTGACTTACTCTTAATAAGCAATTAGAAATTATTAATGGTGCACAGAAAAGGATAAATGCACATGAAATGACCCTACACAGGGACACAACAGCTTGAATAATTTAATCAATGCCCTTTTGTAGTAACATGTTTTATACTTTTATTCTGATTTTTACTTTACCTCTACGTTCAGGTATGTACAAATGGGGGGGGGGGGGCAACTTAGCCCCAGTAGGATTTTTCACTCGAGAAAATCAACCCTTTTTGGTCAGGCGGAGTTGGAAAAATCCAATAAGTCAGAAGGTGTTTTTTTTTTGTTTTTTTTTTCTTGCTTTAATATTTGGGAACTGAGTTGAGAAATTGGAAAAATCCAATAAGTCAAAGGTTTTCTTCCCCTTCGATATTTCGGGAATTTTGTGTTGAGTCAGTTGGAAAAATCCAACAAGTTCAAAGGTTTTTTTTTTCTTTAATACTTGGGAATTTTGAGTTGAGTCAGTTGGGACTTTCACAATTTTTATATCCCCCTCCCCCGCAGGGAAAACTCTTCGGTACATCCCTGTCTGCGCTTATCGCTTACTCACCGCACGCCACTGGCACATATTAAGAAAAATTTAATTTAATGATCAACTGATGAGTTTGTAAAGTCACTAAATTTGCCTCCGATGGTCGGTAGATCCTACGATGAAAACTAAGTCGCCTAGTGAGAGAGTGAGAGGCGTGTTGTTCCTAGAAATATAGTATGGATATCATCTCTAACACCTCGCTGGTCTCTGAATTCGTTGTTGGTGTCAGTTTGATTTTACTTGTGGTACCCAGTGCCAAGTGTATGGCCAGTGAGCTGTAAATTGAAAATGATCTCGAACACCACATCTTCTAGGTCGCTAAACTCATTTTTGTTATCTATTTTACCTTAAACTTAAGACTAACACGATATACGAAGAGGAAAGAGGGGTATTGAGAAAATTTTAAAACATACTATTTGTGACCCCAACTCCAGCTGAAAATCATATTTTCGTTTTGGTATCAACTTGTTGCCAGACCACCCCCCCCCCCCATGAGGGCCGCGTTAATGTGTGGCAAATAAAAGATTATTTTGAATCCTCTATTTATGGCATTTTGGGGCAGTTATGAAAGAATTATAAGAGACCATTTTAGTTTAGAATTTAATGAGGAACAATTTTTGTTCGAAATTTTTTTTCTCTAGTTGACATTTCCCGGAGTTGTTGGGGAAAACTGATTTTGAGACGTGCAACCCTCTGTGGGCATATGCTCAAATTCGGGTATTAGTATGTTAATCGGTACTGCCATGCAACCCTGTATACCTAAATTCACTTTTCCAAGAATTTTCCCCTTGGTTCGCCAGTTTTTCGTCTAATTGAACTGATCTGTAGAGAGTGGACTTCATGCATGGTAAGATGAGGAAATTGTTGCGGTTTACATTAGAACTGGACTAACTTCCTAGTTTATTGCAGCACTATAAACCTGAGCATGCTAAGCCGCCATTTTTATCCTCACTTTTTCCGTTGACGAGCGAATGCGTCGCGGGCCACGATCAAGGCTGCCCGCGAGAAAGATCGAGATTACACGGCAAACGAAAATACGAAAATGGTGGCTTCGCATCCCTCGAGTTTAAAGAGTTCTAGTTACATAAACCTTGACGCGCCGTGCTTTATTTGTATCTGATGACTTCAATAGTTTGGGCTTTTACGCCGTAGGCACTGTCTGTCCTAAGCAGTGTTACCAGGAGCGGATTAACAGGTAAGAATGGGAAGCATTTGCTTAGGACACGAAGAAGAGAAGGGCGTCATAGGGAGAGAGGGCGACAATTGTTTTTTCATCACAAAAACGGGCGCGCGCGCGCGCCGATAGAACCCGCTGAGGGCGTCAATTTTGATATTGCTTCTTACGACAGAAAGAGTTAATCCGTCCTGGGCAGTTTGTATTTAGAAACAACGAAAATTCTTTATTCTAGTTTCGTCAGATCAATATTGGAATTCTCCTCTGTTGTATGGGATCCCAAAACTCAACAAGGTAAAGATAAAATTGAGAAAATTCAAAAAATGATTTTTGAAATACTTATACTGCTAAATATTTACATTATTATCCTTCTGAAATTGTATACAAAGAACTTTTGGTTGGCTTTGAGATTATGTGTCTCAAAACTAGAAGATGTCCAGCAAGGTTGATCTTCTTGAGAGATGTTCTAAATAATAACAAAATTTTGGATTCCAACAACTGAATGGGTATTCAATTCGGGGTTCCTACATTTAATACAAGAAATACTGATCTATTTGTAAAAGGTAGAGGCTCAGCATCAAGTCTGGACAATACTCTAGCATTATATAATAATATTATCCGAAAAGACCATAGGATCGACATATTCTTCATGAGTAGGAGACAGTACATCGCAACAGTCATTAAAGTACTCGAGGATATACGTATAGGTACTAGTCTCTGCAGTTCTTTCCCGTATACCGCCCAAGTGTGGTTTGTTTCCGCCCCTCGGCTTTCTTCAACCCTCAGTTCTCAATTCACAATTCTCAACTGCCGTCTGTGAACATGCGCACCCCCTCACCCCCACTCTGCCCTGTTCTGATGCCTGTCTCACTCTCCCTCTTTCTTCTTCTTTATCCTCCACCCTTCATTTGAAAAGTATTTTTTGTTTTTGAGAATCATTATATTGTATCTACTGTTCATCCCTGTCAACGGGACCCTCGGACACCTGTTGGGGGGGGGGGAGACTCAAATACAAATAAATAAATCACTACCATCAAAGTAGGTAGGTACTTCCTTTGTTGTTGGACCTCTGGAACATGCATACACAAACATTCTTCCAGAAAAAAGTAAATAGATAACGAAAAAAAAACCAAAAAACTCACCTGAATTTGATCCTTCATTATGATTATGATGGTGATTGTGTAAACTGTTACTATTGCTACTGCTATTATTATTATTATTGGTAATATTGTTATTATTGTTATTTTCGCTGTTGAGCGTTTTCGCTGAAAGTTCTTCGTGATCTTCTTTACAAAATAAGCCGTCGAGTCTCAAGGCGAATTCGTCTCCGGGTCTTAGGGTTTTTTTGCAAGCGACGCATTTGAAACAGTCTATGTGATATATGTTCTTCTTAGCCCTCATTACGAGGTCATTCTTCGTGAAAATCCCGCTACATTTCTCACATTTGGCACCGAATAATCTGAAAACAAAATGATACCGAGTACCAAGTTAATTTTCTCGCCGTTTACACAGTACAGATTTAAATTCGGATCCGAATACATAAATAATACATCTGCGGCAGATGCGGTGCATGGTGGCGCGGCGATGCACAGTGACAAATTTCGTATGTGCAACGACGCCAACACCGAGTAAATTGGCGTAAAATTTATCGTCTATACTCGAATTTGTCGTTCGCGCCACGGAGGGGGGACGAGTCGTGGTCGTTAGCAGGGCCGTTTTGAACATTGTGGAGGGATGGACGCTGGCTGGCATCAGGCCGAGGCTGCACACACAGAGCTCATCCACATCGGTTAACGTGGTTAGCGCATTTGTAAGACACCGTTTAGTCCCCGTTACGTGCATTAATGTCACTCAGACGTACGTTCGCGTAAAAGCATTATTGAGTCGTAATTCGAAAATTAGATGATGCTTCTGAGCAACTTTTTGCGCAGATCTCGTCAGCCCCGACAGCATCTGGACCTCGAACCAGTGCCCATGAACGGATTCGAAGCTGCATGTAGCTGACAGCACACATTGAACAAAACAAAACGAAAGTTACGCTGAAAAAGTATGTATTAATTGCGTAGTTTTATACACCAGTTCTCGGAATCGGTGCGTGATCTCTTCCTGAGATATTACGAGTAACAAAAAAATACTAAGGTCAATGTGCCGCTGGCGACATGCTCCCCCAAAACCGTAATTATCATCTGTTCGAAACGAAACTGATCCCAAGACCCTGCCCTCCTCCTCCACCTCGGTCCAACAAAACGCCAGGCGAGTTGCCTACTTAGAAATCCGAAATACTGGAGAAGCAGACCAGCTACCCTTAATGAACATAATTTGTTCAGCTATTATAATACGACATAAAAAGAAGACATACAAAGGGTGGTTCAGAAGTCATTGCGCGATGCTCCCTACAGACTATATGTGCAATCTAGCGGAGCACGACTGAACTAAAAGAGAAGTCTATTCAATTTCCAGTCGAAAGAGATCAAAACGAGCACGCTTGCGTACATAGTCGCCGAGCTACAGCGGTTTGAAGTTTATGTGTTTGGAGGTCGCCTACAAGCTAAACGCGTGTTGTATAAAATGAGTTTGAAAAGTGCGAATTCAAGAACGGAACAATAGTGGGGATCCGGTATTGTGTTTGTTGTGGTCTGACATCCGCTACAAAATGTGCGGGTCCTTGGCAATCAAACCTGCCACTGTGTGTTCCGGTTTAATTCGGTTACACTTGTTCGCGGTTGCCCAGTTTGCGGAATCAATGAGACTGATGTTCTGCCATCGCAAAATTCCTTATCTCCTTATGCCACTGCTGCATTGTTCTCTTCGGCATTAGACTCGTATCATACACGCCTTCCATTTCATCAGACGTCTGCTTTGATGTCACACTACAAGGAACACAATACCGGATCACTCACCGTTGACTCGCTCTTAAATTCGCACATTCCAAACTCATTTCATACAACACGCGTTTAGCTTGTAGGCGACATCTGAACACATTAACTTCAAACCGCTGTAGCTCGGCGACTATGTGCGCAAGCGCGCTCGTTTTGGTCTCTTTCAACTGGAAATTGAATAGACTTCACTTTCAGTTCGGTCGCGCTCCACTAGATTGTGCATGTTGTCTGTACAGAGTGTCGCGCAATAACTTTTGGACCGCCCTTTGTAAATTACTGAACATGTTCTACGCATTCAGTCAAATGTTCTTTTGATTCTAGAATCATTCTCGTCTTACTATTTAGACGTGTGCAGTTTCACAATTGATAAGGCATTCACGATAAAATGCTAGGAAATGATAAAACCCAAACGTTTGGTACAAACATGCACAGTTTTTGCTCAAGTATACTCAGTAGTATGATTTCATAGTAACAAGAGTGTATCATACCCTAATTTAAAAATTTCCATGGAAATTTCTATTAACAACACGGGTGCAGACTGGAGTTGCGCAGCAAAGATCAAGATCAAGGAGCAAATGGTTGGAAGAATGTCGGAGGGCGTAACGTTTGGTACAGACACGGTTTCCGCTACAGAATACTAAGGTCAGTAATATGATGTCATAGTAATAGGAGTGTATCATACCCTAGTGGAAATTTCTATTAACAACATGACTGCAGACTGCAGTCCCACAGCTCATATCAAGATCAATGAGCACATGACTGGAAGAATGTCGGGTGGAGCGTCGAGCATGTCGGGGGGTTACACTTTTCCCTCAAGTATACCCATGGCTGCAAGATGTCAAACTTTTAAGCATTGCAAATCAATCAACTGCAGCAAAGATCAAGATGAATGAGCACATGGCTAGAAGAAATAGTATATTTTGCAACGAGTGCAAGAAGCGCGTCATTCGTGACGAGTGCGAAGTTTTACAACACGAGCAATGCGAGTGATGCAAATCGCACGAGCGAATAACGCGCTTCTTGCAAAAGTTGCAAAATATATTTTTTTCAATAAATACTCGAAAAACAGTTTATAAAAGTGATTATGAAAGTCCATAGTGTTTCATCAATCATCAGTATCCGAACTATCATCCGACACTAGCGCTTCTACAGGAGGAGAATTTATACTTGAATGTTTATGTTTTGTTCATTCTTGCACTAGAGCAGTGTTTCTCAACCTTTTTGGCATCGCGGCACACTTTCCCACTTGTAGCTTTTCACGCGGCATACCATTTCCAGAATAACACGAATAAGGCAAATTCCTTCAGCTTATACTTCAAAAAGTTCAGAAAATGAGTGCATTAAATATAAAAATTAGGGGAGGGGGAAATTGTGATAGTAAAAATAATATTAAAATTGACTGCATTAATAAGATATTTGGGCTTGAACTTGTCTACATAGATGAGTAATACGAGGTTCAATACTGGATAGGCACAATTGTAGATCGTTTTCTAACGCCGATACCGCAAGCCTTTCTCGTCGTTTGTGTTTGATGTTTGTGAGGACCAAAAAACCATGTTCACAACACCAAGATGTTGAGAACTACAGTAATATGTCAACTGCCACTTTGAAAGGGGGGGATATTCATTATGAAGATTGATCCAAAAACTGCTCCCAGAAACCTCACTGAATTTGAGACGTAGCGTGCCATCATTTTGGAGTTCCATGAATTCATCCTGAAGGTCGAAATCTTCAGTTTGCACCAGTGAAGAGAACGGTTGTCGAATCCAGTCATACTTCTGAATTTGCAGGTTTGGAAAGTAGTTTAATAAAACCGAGTTAAAATTTTTCAAATGTTCCATGATACGAGTAAGAGCAATAGTTGCAGGCTGTAGATCAGATTTTAATAAATTTTTTGTTTCCATTGCGGTTGAGAAACACTGCACTAGAGCGTAGAAGTTACTTTTCATGCATACCTTTTACTTTTTAAGCATATTGTTAGTGCACTCCACTGTCGCTTCAAAAGTATCACTTCTTGCACTGAAAAAATGATTACAAATAAAGCGCTTTTCGAGCATGTGTTGAAAAATAATGGTTTCCATGGAAATATCGACCACTGAACTGAACCGTGACCATGAAGAGCTAGCTATATCATACTGATTGGCTTCAGGGCAATACATGCACAACTGAACTGAACTGGAATCAAGTTCAGTGTAGGTCGGTAACAGGATGGGCGGGCCAGCCGATAAACATATCCATGTCAATATACAGGGGCAGATCAGCTTCCCTAAATTCTAAAATCTCGAGTCTCTCTCTAAACAATACTAAAGGCCTATCCTCCTCCACTTCTTCCTCATCCGCCTCCTCTGTCTCCGCTTCCAAAGAAAAAATGCCCGGTGGATTGCTACCTGAAAATTCGAAAATTTGCAGAGGCAGACACACACTATCTTGGACTCAGAGATCTCAGGTCTCCAGACATGAGATATACTAAGACAAGACTTGAAGACAGACCAAACACCAGGTAGATTAACAACCTGATGAATACTACCAGAGTAGACCAGTAGATAGCTAGAAGTCTCAAGACATAAGACATAGTCTTTCTCAAGACTTGAGACATAAAGACAGATATTGTCTTCCTGAACAGGTCAGACCAACTATTTCTTGAACTCTGGTATGTGAAGTCATTATTACTTTAGATCTGTGCGTTCAGAATTATTTACAAAATATCTAATACCCACTGTCGCCTTCTCCTCCATGAAAGAAGAAAAAAAAAATGCCAAGTGATTTATCTACCTGAAAAATGATAAGATATAAAGACAGACATGGGGTTTGGCTGTCTATTACTTATAAGGCATACCGACATAGACACAGATATAAGATAGACACGAGACTAAAAGTATACCCAATGTAAATACATATTATTGATAGCTACTTTCACCTTCCCTACTCATAAGACAAAGGCAAATATGATGTTGCTGATAGAACATAAAGAAAAGAAGTAACCTCGCTACTCAAAGGGGGTACGCAAGAAAGAAGGTATCTTGACTCTCGACAAGAAATAATGGGGAAAAATCCACGGAAAAATATTAAATAATTCAATAGTAAAAAATAATTCCATGGAAATTTCCATTAACAACACGAACACACTCTGCAATCAATTCATTGAAACAATGTTCCATGAAAATGTGGACCACTCAACTAAATTGTGACCATGAAGAACTAAATCATACAGATTGGCTTCACGCAATACAGAACCTCTGAACTGAACTGTGATTCAGATCATATGGTAGGAAGAAACGGAAATGTCAATAATGAGAGAAAAAGTAATTGCAAGAGGCCCATTGCCGACCCTAAAAACCCAAAGAACTGCAGGGGTAGACCACCTACCTTCTCCTCCTGAGAAAATATAGAGATAGACATAAGATTTATATACCTAGTACTGATAAGACATAACTACATGGACAGATACGAGATAAACATGCGAAATCGGATACATATCAAGAAAATAATATCCATTTCCTTGCGAGGAAAAACATCAGGTGGGTTGCCTACTTGAAAAATCTAAGAAATAGACATGAAACATTGATCTCTCATCTATTACTGATAACTGATCTTTATGAGGAGACAGACATAAAACAGTAGTATGGCTTGAGACATAACCAATACGCTGCCTACTCGATGAATACAGCAGAGGCAGACCAGTAGGCTCCCAGTCTCGTGTTTATCTTATATCAGTCTTCATGTAATGTCTTATTAGCCGTGAATAGATAAGTCTCATGTCGAAATAATGTCTCATCAGTGATGAAGAGGAAGGTAGCAGACTTGCAACTGCAATTTTTGACATGGATATGTCTATTGGCTGGCGGGTAAACAAAATTTGTGCGTGCGTCACGTTTTAGCTCCTTTTACTATACTGTATACTCCATTTCACGAAAGAAACGCCCGAGTTATCAGTGTTCAGTGACGGGTGAACGGGCATCTTCGTTCACTAAACAAACGTACCTATCTGTGCATTCTTTACACGCGCATATAATTATTAAACAGAGTTAAATATCCTATGTATCAGCCGAAGTTATCAGTTTCTTTTTGAACTTTTCAGAACTAGAACAAGAATTTTTGAGAAATAAGAGGTCCTGCGGCAAACGAACGACGAGCACTCTTGTGAATCTTGTTTACATCTTTCACTGGTAACTCGGCCGTTTCTTTCGTAAAATGGAGTATACATATGCACATACACAGCCATGTGCGCTATCGTTCCTCAGTTATGTGAGCGATTTCGTTCGTTGCAGATTGTAATTACTCGTTCCTTACCTTTGTCGAGAGCAAGTAGTGTCTTGTGTTATGCTCAACGGCTCAACTGATTCCTATGTTAACTGAATGCGTGGAACATGTTCGGCAGCCATAAGACATATCCGTGTACCGCAGTATCTGCATGCAGTGTAGACACTCGGTTCATATTTTCTTTGTCTCATATCAGCAATACATGGGAAAGTCTCACGTCTGTCTTTGTCTCGCCAGTAGGGAAGAAGGAGTTAGCCATCAGTAATATTTGAGGAGTTATCTGTCAAAAGGGCGTCCGTTCAATGTATTTCTTAAGGAACGGACGCCCTTTTGACAGATAACTCCTCATTTATATCGGGTGCACCTCAAGTCTCATGTCTATCTTATATCCGTCTCTACATCGACGTTCGTTATGCCTTATCACCTTATCAGCAATACATAGACAAGTCTCATGTTAGTCTTCACGTTTTGTCGGTAGTGAAAGAGAAGAAGCTGATCTTCCCTGCAATTTTTTGGATTTTGCAGACAGGCATCCCACCCAGCAGTTTTTCCCAAGGTGGTGGAGGCGGATATTACTTTTTTAGCACGATGAGAGATTACTTGAGACCAATTTCGTTTGGCTTCGTCTCAGTTGGATCATAATTACCGTTTTGAGGAAGCGTAGGGCACATTGAACTTCATAATTTTTCGCCAATGTCTCGCGGAAGGGTCGCGTACAAATTCCCAGAATTGGTACACAAAAATACGCAATTAACACGCAATTATTTTGTGCAGCTTTCGTTGTGTTTTGTCGACACCAAGCTCGGATTCGAGCGTGTCTCAATTTTTTATCAGCCTTGTATACAGCTTGTGCGGCGTATAAGATATTAACGAGGCCGTGCCATGCTGCAGCACGAACCCTCTCGAAAATGTCGATTCCCATTTATCGTGTGCTGGCGACCGTTATACCACAAAAGCGATTTATACAGGCGCTTTCTCGCTCTCTCGAATTCGGGAGTCGATCGAACTTGTGGGTGGCCTGTTACAGAAGTGTTTGCCTTGTCAACGCCGTTTGACAGGATACAGACAGCTTATACAGAGACGACAGAGTGACAGTACGTAACATCAGCATCAGACTTCAGAGACATGTACAACTGCGAACAACCACAGCCACGTACTGCACACGAATACATACGTTCGTTCGACAGCGTGTTTGCATTGCCATATCTTATTACGCTGCTCTTCATTTTCTTTCTTCTTTTTTTTTTTTTTTTGCCTTCTTTACTTTCTGGTCCATCGATCTACAGCCTTTGTTTGTATACGCGACCCAGGACCTCGAAATCTTCTGTTTTATATCCCGTCCGAGGGAAACAAGAGCGAAAAGGTAAACAGAGCCGGGGCTCGGGTGAACGTCAGGGATATGGATTTCGCATTCGTCGCTTTGTTTTATCTGAACGTAAACGTTAACGGTATCAGGTTACTCCAGCAGTCTTCTATGTACGCCTTTGGAAAGGCTGCGAGATGTGTTGGCCGAGGCCATCGAGTCATCAGTTGGTACATGGGATTGACAGATTTTGCGCTGCGACTGCCAGCGGCGGATTCGAATAATATCTCTCTAAGTACGCGAAGAATCAAGCTCCCTTCCAATCCTAGGCGTTTAAATTTTCACTCTTCGATTAAATTAATATCGAAAACTAGTTCAGCGACATTCGAAATCTATGAAATGATACCTATAGTGTGGTTTGTGAAATCCTCCGCTATCCAAATTTCTAACTAAGCCGACATTGAAGATACATGTACTGTTCACTTTTTCAATTTTCAAACCCCTCCTCCCTCTCGCTTCATCTAGGGCCCTAAATATGCATATGGAGTAAAATTAAAGCACATAATTGATCCAAAAATCTATCTTAAAAACGTAAGTACAGATATCCATAATGTAGACTGATGTTTGTGAATAGCCTCCCCCTCTCAAACCTCAGTTTTTCAGTAACGAATTAAAGCGAAATTGAACATATTTTGAGAGCCTGAGCAAAGCAGATATCCGTACTACATTCGTTTACTTTTTAATTGCCAGCCCCCTCCCATCTACAGAGTGTCATCACATCATGTATCAGATACGTTACGTTACAATATTCATTCGTTCCACGTAATGAAACAAGTGTACCTGTGTTTTTTTCCACCAACATTTCATTTTGCGCAACAAGCCGCTAAAACTAAAGCACCAGGGAAAAATTTTAAATCACTTTTTTTTCGGATTTCAATGTGCGAAATTCCTATTGACATCGAGCTACACAAAATGATAACACACTCAGCGTACTTGGATGAAGTTTTGCCTTGGTGAAAATAAACAATAAACAAATAAAAAAATAAAAAAAACAACAAAACCTATGTTACTTACCAAGAAATAACGTTATTAGGAACTTGGCGTTATTCGGGGCTCGTACCTTAATTTGCTTCTTTCCAAAAATCATAAATTCTCTCTAATTTTCATTCCCTCACTGAAAGGACAAATGAATTTTTAATGGAGTATGTTTTCTTCAATTTATTATTCTATCATCTTACTTCTTAAATGTGAACTCCAAAATATTAGAAAAGGAAGACACTGAACAAGTATCACTGAAACGTCACAGTTAGTTTTTGTTTTTGCAAATTAGGACCCTTAGCATGAGTATTGCGAGCTCATGAAAAAAGTCATGGAAAGTTCATGAAAAAGTCATAAATTCAACAAATTCGTATTTTAGTGAACACCTTGATATGGGAATATTTTCATAAAACCTGATGTAATCATGGGCAGCGTCAGAGGGTGGGATGTGACAGGGAAAAATCCGACTACCAGCTGGCAAATTAAAAGCAGTTGGTAATTTTTTTTCTGCTTGTCAACTGAAACTTTAGGATTCAGCCAGGAAAACTTCTCGAGTTCCAGTTGAGAAAATCAGCTGGAATTTATGAACGCCAATAGGAATTTTTTGTGTTTACATTCCCCTCACCTCCCGAAGACATGGTCTTCGCGCCGGTCTTGGATTTATTGGCAAGAGGTAATATCTCCATTTGTGGTGCAGCTCCATCAAGGAAGAGTATCTCAAGTCTAAAACGTAAATTTGCTAACATAGCCAAAATACTTGATGGTGGTTAAAATGTCTTGCGTTTTCAACTTCAAAGTTACAAGATAGCGATAAATAGCAACCATCTAAGTTGTAAGCTAATTTTGCGAGGCCATAAATCATCTCTCTGAAAAGAGGAACTAAGACGTTCCACCAGCTCTCGAACTTTAAATGGCTACTCCGCCTCAAGCTATGCAAGAAATTTTCGAAGACTCCGGCTTCGATCGTGTTGAGAAAGAAAGAAGCAGAATGTAGTGAAAGACCATATAAAAATTTTTAGTATATGGTACGCACTGATAATCGAGCAAATCTAAAAAAATCAAAAAAAATGAATTTACAAGTGTTCCTGGGGAATTTTTGGACATTGAGTTAGAATTTACAAGCATTAATTCTTAGTTTTTGAGATATGAACAGGAAAGTGGTTAGAAATATCAAAAGAATTGAGTTAGGCATAGATCTTGACTGTTCATGAGTATGTCCCAAGTTGTTGGTCATACGACACTTCATTGCTGAAATATAAACCAAAGGTACCCATTGCGGAAAAAGGTCTTAGTGGGGGGGGGGGGGGGTTAATGGTCGCTACAGCACATGTCCTGTCATCTTATTGCTGTAATTAATGCGTTAAAATACATTCTGAAATGCTTTTTTGACAGTGTTTAAGGAGGTCCTAACCCAACCCGTCTACCGATTCCTACACCGGCAATGTGAGCCAAAATGGTTGTACCTCAATTTGGAGGTGTGATTTGAATTCCTTTTGAATCGTTTTCACAGGGTCCTGGTGGCATACCTCACCAAAAATTATGTAGCCCAACAAAGAGCACTGTGTGGTGGCTTAGCTCACCAGAAACTTTTTTAGACCCCCTCCCCTCCCATAAAAAAAAAACAACATATGATGAATTAACAAGAATCTATGAACTTATAGGAGGCAATTATTATTTTTTTGTAAAAACATGAAAAATTCAAACTAGTCGAATGAATTTTGCCTACTTTGTACTCAAATTCCAACCGACAAGCACGAAAAAAATCTTCATGATTTGAGCTCCAACATTTTGAAAAAATGGGCAATACTGACTTGGTTTCCACAGTCGAACCAAGGATAGAAATACCCCGTCCTTTAATTGCTGATCCTTCATGTAACATTAGATCTTGATCAAATTCAAATTTGGGCCTCAAAATTTAGAAAACTGCTTTACAGAACACCAATGGAGCCTCAAAATTTGTGCAAACGTTAGGCAGAAGTGACTTGAACAAAGTGTTGAAATAGGGTTTCCCTAGGTTCCTCGCATCAAATTGCCACAATTGACTTATCTTTTGAAACCACGTTAATTTTCCAATTTTTAACCATTTTGCTCATGCGATTCGCCGATAAACCTGAAAGTTCGCTGTCTAGTGGTGGAATGTTCAACTACAATTCTACGCACTACTACAAACACACAAATGTCATCCTATGGAAGAGTACCCCGTTTCTACAGTGAAAATGGTGCCAAGTCGTTTATTCAAAAAATTATGCAGGCCATTTCTTAATTGCCTCAAGTATTCAAGAAATTAAACACAAAATACGGAAAAACAACAATTAAAAGGTAAATTGAGAATTATCTTTCGTAGTCCTATAGTAAGCTAAGCAATCTTCATACCATACTTAATTAGTATTGTCATAGTAGTGGTGTGTAAATTGCACCAGTCTTGAAACGCCATCTACAGGCCAGTTTATTGGCGAATATTCGAAATCAGTGACCAAAGAAGGCCTTATTTTGAAACTAGGCTCAACTTTTGAAACGACGTCAATGTCGCCTAATTTTCGCGACATTGAGGGCCACATTGGGATCCGACCGAAAATCTGATGCGATAATCAGTGATTCAAAAGATCCCTATTTCGATTTTCTGCTCGATACCTTTTCATCTGGAATTTCAAAGTCAATGCCCCCTCCTTCCTTTGAGCCCCTCGTTTAAGGAAGAGAAAATTTTTTCAACCATAATTATATGCGTAATCTTGAAATATTATACATGTCTTTTGTCGCTGTCGATCCAATTTCGCGGATTAAAAATTACTCGGGGGGGGGGGGGTACTTTAACAAACACTCGCACTCTGCGTAAAAAATTGAAATGTACGAGTATAACATTGGTAAATTGGTATTTAGTATTTACTGACAATGTCTACTTGGTAAACCGTATGCCGATGCACGCAAGCCAAATTAGCTCCCCAGACACCACTTCCCTGGCCCTGGAAATTACCGTTTTGAGTATCGCATCGGTGACCAGAGGGAGGTCTTTCGCCTCTCCTTGCTTTACATTCATGCTCTCCTGCCGGGGCCACTATGGTACATCCTACTGAGCGAGGCAATGGTCACCCAGCGTTAACGTGAAGTTCGGGTGGCCCGCAGTCGGACTGCGTTTCCTTCCTTCACCTTCACCTTCTAGTTTTGGTACGTGTGACGACGCAGGAAGATGGAGACGGCGGGTTAAACCCTGCCGAGGAGTCTGCAGCAGCTGTAGCTGCTCTAGGGTGGTACAGAATCATTGTGTCGATTGTGGGCCGAGCTTTGTTCGTCGGTCCTCTGTCCCGACCATTACTGACAATGTGACAAGTGACATTCATCGATGGTGATGTACTAATGATAACAGTATTGCCGTGCTAAATTATACATCAAATCAAAATACAGACAGGACACAACTCAGGAGTTCAGCATGGGGGGGGGAGGTAGATTTGAAACACCCAAGTTGGAATGTCTAGAAAAAAGCTTTATTAGCGAGACATTTTTAATTTTCAACTCAGAACTCATCAGAGGTGTTTTAGATGCCAAAAAATCCCAAAGGGCTGTTTGAACTCGGAATTCCTTTCTCTGCAGATCAGCCTGTGATACAACTGAAAAGTTTCATACAAATAACTTGCTTTCTCTTTATTACTTCTGTAACGTTTGGGGTACTTTAATCTTTCTTCTTTCACCCCTCCCAGTCAAAAACTTCGTAGGACAATTATTTTGCCGACCATCGTCATTCTCCCTTAGCATGGCGTTAATTATGGCAGGTACCTAAATATAAAATTAAATTCACCACTTTTTCACGACTTTCAAGACCACTGACTTCAATGCATAACTTTTCCACGACTTTCATGACTGGTAGACACCCTGCATATAAACCCTTAATCGTCCTTTTTCTGGCTAATGTTTACTTCTGAAAACATCGCAACGCGGCGAGATACCGCTGCCCACCATCCGAGCTTTCCCAGCGTAAAATACACAAAACTGCAATAACTCCGGCCATTACAACTGACCATCCTCAATAAGTCAACGAATTTCGACTATATCGCATCGTTTCGCACCGCTCATCGCAATCGTAAGCTTTTTTGACCACTCTAGAGATGTGCGGCGTTCAGCATACATACGTGCTCGTTTCGCCATTCAGAGGATCCGGCACTGCGTTTTGATCGCAAAGAAAAACACCCTTTCGAAAAGAAACAAAAAGAAGGAAGAATAACGCGGGAAAGACGAAGAAAACGTACTTAAAAAGTTGAAGAAACGTGTTACGAACTATTAAATATCCTAATAAACAGACGTGCAGTTCTTTTCGACGACCTTTAAAACCAAAATATTTACTCGTCGTTGTCGTCCGATCGGGCGAGCGGCACCGAGAAACGCACACGAGTACACACGGAGAAAAACTCAAAACCATCTGTCCCACAGTTCGAACGCGCCGATAAAGGGCTCCAAAATCAAAAAATAATAGAAATATCCGTCGTCTTATTTACAGAACTCTCGACAAGAACGCTGGAAACGCTTTTTTCTTCTCTTTATCTGTCCTCTATCTGCCGGATCGCAAGGTGTCGCCGTACTTCGCGGGGTCCCTTTTTTTTCGGTGCCGTGACATGTGAAAGTAGTTGCTGTATAGCGTGTTCGTGGCGGCACGAAGGCACTAAAAAAGTCGTTTTGACCTGAACTCACCAATCCCGATGTACGTATACGATTACAGGCCTCCGACGTCGATCGACATTCGTCGTACACGTGGAAGTGCAGCACGCGATAGACGGAATGCAATCGCGACCTGGAGGACGGAAAAGGGCTGTCATTGGCCGGCAAGGCGACCATCGCCGTTTTTGTGCAGCCTATTCTGCAGCTAGGTTTAAGGTTCAGGCGTTCTTGCTAATGTAATTAACTCGCAGTCGCTCGTTCTCATCGTCGTGTCGTGCTGAGTGTCACTTTCGAGAACGTTTGGTGGTCGGGTGCACTACTTACAACTATATAAATTACGATAATTGCAGACGTGCCTCGGTCTGTCCAGTCAATGACATCGGGGGGGGGGGGGTACAGGGTATCATCTGCATCCCCAAAAACTGAAGAAAAAACTGAACTATTCGGTAAATAGATAAACAAAGGCACCTGGAGAGTATTCAGAGACCAGATTCAAGGCATTTTTGAAGATTTGCAAGATTTTCTTTACTAGTTATCTTCACTTTTGAGACTACATAGTTTTAGATAAAAGACTTTTTTCTTTTTGTTCATTGTCGACCTAAATTCTAAATTTCTAAACCCCGATAAGAAAAACAAAAAAAACTTCCGACACCGCAGAAACCGCTGTCATTTTTGAATGTAAGCATGCAAACAGCTGAGAAAGAAACCAAGCAGGATTTCGAAATGTTTCATTCCTGTTTCTTGGAGGATCACAAAACTCGTTCTATCTCGAAACACCAAATTTTCCTTTTCTAGAGAAAACATATCGAACTTCCTATCGAAACAAGTTGTTGTTTGCTCTGCCGAGTCCGAACATTCTGTCACGGGGAGATGCTTAACCTATCCCCGATTTAGGCTCCAAAATAAAAATTTCATGCTTCGAATCGACGCCAGTGACTACGGTTCAAAATGTCGAAATAAAGGTTTTTGAGTCTTAAATTTCGAAGGTTGATACACATTTTCAATCAGATTCGGATTTCACCCCCAAAATTGAAATTCCACTTCTGAGAAGAGGCAAAACCGATTTGATCAAAGTAGAATCCGTAGAATAGGTCATAAACGTTTGTTAACTTTTTTTTTTTTGCTGGTCGATCTAAATTTTGTATTTTCATATCCTTCCCCTCAACAGAAATCCCACCAACGCTACTATTTCCGTTGCCTCTAGTTCGGTGTAGTTTGTAGTCAAAAATTGGTGGGAATACAGAATTTCGAAAAACGGAAACCAACTGCGTGCATTTTTCTGACTGCCGATTCCAAAAATCAAAATTGCGTTCAAAAGCAAAAATTAAGTAATATTGTGAACCCGCGAATTAGAAATTACAGTTCCATAAAATATTATATTTATGAGGATGCAGCATGAAGATTAGGGCCCCGATTAAATAGGTTTTTTCAAACAGTGGATCGAACTCCAGTGGAGGCTTTGCTCCCCTCTCCCTAGAGCAACGGGTCCTAATCGAGCCACGTACTACTGTGAGGGAAAAATTGGATTTGTCGTAAACCACACTTCAGAAAAATCAGTTCAATTCAACTTGAAATGTTTTCTACGAGGGAAAGCGTACCGTTGGAGGATCCAAACAATCTTCCTTACCCCGCAGGCCAAAAGCGCAACCAAGGAGGGGGCTAGACCCCTTCTAAAATTCTTCGAAATTTCTCCAAAATCAATTTTGAAACGAAAAAAAAATTGATACCGATGGCCTGATCCGGTTACGTTGCCTCTTAGCTTCGTACAAATTTAAGCTCATGAAAATAGCTAGGTACCAAATTAGGTAGATACCACCAAATCCAGCTTTCACCCCTGCCTAAACTTTTTTTTTCTCAATTCTAGCCCCCACCAAAAAAAGTTCTGATTGCGCCCCTGCCACAGGCTGTTAAAATTTTTTTCGAAATGGTTTGCTGTCACCGGCTAAATTTGTTCTATGGCAAACAATTTTTGGGCCTAAAACTGCCAGGAGCAATGCCTCCAGTAGCACCCCCACCCCATTATGGCTTTGAACACTTTTATAGACCAAAAAAAAAAGCGACAAAAAAATTTGAGGTAACAAGCGGGACTTTGTTGGAAAATGTAGTATTAGGTGCCAGAAACAACTTCCTAAAAATTCCACCCCCCCCAAATGCTGTGCAAAATTTTCTGCGGCACGTTAAAGCACCTCAGTTTCAATTTTTGGCTTATATCTCAGAAAATTGGAGCTCTGCAGAAAAAGGTATCAGATGAAAAATATTCCGCATAAAATTTGCTACTAACTGCATACATCACGTGTTAGCCTAGATCTAATCCTTGGCCTACAATCACCGTCCAAAACTCGACAACTTTAAAAATTTTTAGAAAATTGATAAATTATGGCGAATATCTTGAAAATGACGAGTTGTAGGAAAAATTGTTTCAAACCAAAAAGATGCCTGGTAAAAGTTGCCATAGAATGGACTACCTTTTGTCTAGCCTAGGCCTAATGCTTACCTCCTTGTCTCTTGCAGGAACTTCCTCCTTGCCTTAGTCTGCTGATCAGCTGGGACAGTCAAAAACGAACTTCACGCTCTTACTTCTCTCAGTCTAACACATTTTCATAGGCACTCTGAGCGAAGGGGGTGAGGTGTTAGGTCCACAAATTCTCTCATAACTGATTCACTTGAGATCCATCAGTTTTTGTTGATCGACAGCATAAATATTAGTGTAGAAAGTTTAGTATTACAGACCTTGTCACCAATCGTTACAATGTTATAATATATGTGCATATGTGACAGAGTTTCTAAACGAGTTTCACTGCACTATCATCTTCACTTTTCTGTCCCTTCCTCCACCCCGAATTCTAAACTTTGCAAATTAGAGCACATTCTTTCCTGTAGTGGGTTCAGTGACCTTTTACACCAGAGAAATGACATGCATGTTGTATAATAGGAAATTTCAAGCCTCTTCCTCCTCCCTGAATGCTACAACTTGCAAATCAGGGGGAAATGATAAATTAAACTCAGCGACCCTTCAAAACTAGGAAATTATACCTATATATGCATTTTATTTTTCACAGTCTTCATTATGAATCCACCTCTGTAGCTCTCTAGGTGATAAAATTCGCAATTTTGGGCTCAATCATTACCAAATGTGAGTTACCGTCGACTCTTCAAATTTATGAAATGACACTCATATTACATTTTTAATTTGAAGGCAAACTAATGTAACAATTACTAAAGACCATTTTTGCGATAAGTCCAAAATTGTGAAATTGGGAAAAATTGAGATAAGCCTACCCCCTTGTGTATAGACTATACAGAGTGGCCCGAAGCGAATCCGACGAGTATATTAAGGTAGTTAGTTTCAGTGATCTGTGCTAAACCAGAAGGTTTTTGTTGTTTTCTTGAAACTTACTCCAACGAACTACAGTTTGGAAAAAAGTCTTCAACTGATTTCTGTAATCTTGAATCCCCGACCATTATCTTGCTTATGAAAATTTTAAAGACTAATAAATTTTGATTCGGAAAAAAAATTTTTAATTGTGGTATCTCAAGCGGGGTGGCAAGTTTCTGGAAAACCAGGAAAAGTCAGGAAAAAGTCAGGGAATTTTGAAGGAAATTTTATGATGCAAAAATATTGTACAATTTTCTTTGTCAGACTCAATTGAATATTTTTTAAAATTATTTGTTTTGTTATGAAAAAAAACTGGAAACATCTTTAAAAAAATCTGGAAAAGTCAGGAAAAAGTCAGAGAAGTTTTTTTGGGGGAAAAAATTGGCCACCATGTCAAGGCTGGGCTGGATAGAGGGAGAGGAAAGAATTCCCATAGGTAGATTTAGATATTTCGGGGGGAGGGGTTCAGACCCCTATATCCGCCACCGTTTCTTGCCATAAGGCCTGATTTATTTTATGGAAAAATGAAGGGTCACTTATAACCCCTGATTTAGGGAGTTTTGGGGTCAGTTACAAAAAACAGTAAGAGATCTTTTTGATACTCATTGAAGAAAAATCTCTGCGAGAAATTCTCATTTAGGGTTGACATTAACTGAATGTTGGGAGACATTCCAGTAGAACCTTCATGTTGCGTGTTATGCTTCGACGAATTTTATAAGCGAACAGTTAAGATTAGGCCAGACTAAAGGTAGTCCATTCTATAGCACATTTTACGAGGCATCATTTTTGTTTGAAACAATTTTCCTTATATATTCGCCATAATTTGTCAATTTTTTGAATTTCTTTAAAGGTATCACCCTTTGAACGGTGACTGTAGGCTACGGATTAGAACTAGGCTAACATGTGATACATGCGTTTCGTAGCAAATTTTATGAGGAATCATTTTTGTCTGAAACATTTTACTGTGGAGCTTCAATTTTCTGAGATATAAGCCAAAAACTGAAGTTGGGAGGCTTTAACGTGACATAGAAAATTTTACACAGGATTTGGGGGTAGGATTTTCAAGATTTTGTTCCTGGCACCGAGTACTATATTTTCCAACAAAGTCCCGCTTGTTATCTCAAAATGTTTTTTGAAATGTCTATAGGGCCTAAGCTATTTACAATACCACAAGATCAAACTATTCGTGGCTTCATTGTCCATCCTGCAAATTGTCTCAACTAATCTGAATGTCTCGACCAGAGGACAAACCATTTTTTGGGCCAAACTGCCAGAGACAATGCCTTCAGTTGCAGCCTTGTTCAAGACTTTCAATACTTTAAGATGCCACAGGATTAAGATATTCGTGACTTCACTGTCTATCCTGGAATTGTCTCAACATTAACTCAACCAGTCTGAATGAATCTACGAAAAGGTTTCGAGGGGTCTCAACAATCTTCTAGAACCATAATGAGTCTCAACCAGTCCAAACGAATCTCAATAGGTACTGACATGGTGACAGAGTCCTGCCGATTCCTAATACTCATTACACGATGAGTAATTATCATAGAAGAAATCAACTATCGCTTATTTGGCGGACAAGTTCAAAAATTGCCAGATAACTTCTACCGGTTTGACGTGACAGGTACATGGACAGAGGCGAATGCATGCACGATGACGGGAGTCTAATTTATGCAAATGTACGTTTGTATATCCAGTAGGTGGAACAATTTTTCGCGGTTACCCGCATTCCAAACCAGTTTCGACGATTTGTTTTATCGCGATTAATTACTCGAGATACGATCGAAAATGGGGATTATGTCTCTGTAAGTACAGCGTTGCGTTTCAGCGGACCACCATTTTACACGAAGATTTTCGCTGAATACATACATCGACTCGACTGGGAATGTAGAACAGAAGCGGGAAAAAAATGTGATCGATTCCAACTGACATCTGCAGACAGCGCGACGTAGAATTTCCAAGAAAATGATGTGTGAAAAGCTATTTTCAAGACAGTGGTATTTTTTGCCGAGGACAATGCGGTTTCCTAATAACTTTGGTTACATTGATATGAGACCAAAAAAAAAACCACGATACCGCACAGGCACCTGGGAATTTCGGTCGCCAATTAATCACCCTGTACGACCTCAATTGGACGTACCGACCGAAATATCGTTACCGCTGTATCGGCGTAGCCCGAGTGGCTGCCGCTGAGAGTGGGAGCGTATACTCGAACTCAGTTTACGCAATCGCATGCCTCGGATAACTCGTTCTTAATTGCTTTTAAAAGTGATTTACATCGAACTCGATGCAACAGAGCGAATTTCGATGCCGCATTACGTACGGCTGTATACGTGCGCATGAGTGCGAATTTGCATTCGCTCGTCCAGATGCACTCTCGTTGTCAAGAGGCAATGCCTAAATTTACATCCTAAATCGGGGGTTATAAGTGACCCTTTATTTTTCCATAAAATAAATCGGGCCTTATGATAGGAAACAGTGGCGGATATAGGGTGTCTGACCCCCTCCCCCGAAATATCTAAATCTATCTATGGGAATTCTTTCCTCTCCCTCTATCCAGCCCAGCCTTGACATGGTGGCTAATTTTCCCCCCAAAAAACTACTTTGACTTTTTCCTGACTTTTCCAGATTTTTTTCAGATGTTTCCAGTCCATTTTATTCTGTTCACATGATCTGTATTTTATCCCTTCATTCGTCCACCTTTGTGTTTTGCCTGCTCTGATACGACGAGGGATTTCAAGACAAACCACGAATAAATGACTTCATCGTGACCCGGCATTCGTCCACCTTTAGGTATTGCCTGAGGCCCGTAGCCGGGGGGGGGGCAACTGGCGCAGTCATTTGCCCACCTGAGAAAATCGGAAAAATCTTTAGAGAAGATTTACACTTGCTGCTGGTACCGTTCCGTCCAGCACTAGGTAGCTGGTAATCAGGAAACTTCGACCGCAGGCAAAGGGTAGACCCAGCAGCAGAAGCAACCTAGATTTTTTAACGTGTAGCAAAATCCCAATTGGAGGAAAACAGAAAGTCTACCTTTGTTCAGGGTGAAACGAAAATTTTAAAGGTTCAGACTAGTTAAAGAAAATTCTGTACCTGATCAAAATTTATTTTCTTCAAACGGCTGCAAAAATACAAAAAAAAACAAAAACAAAAAAAACAAAAAAAAAACTCATCACCGCTAAAAATGAATAAATAAATGAAAAATTGGGGGGAAAAACGGAATTGGCGAAAACCACAACAAGTAGGTAAGTAGTACTCTAATCGCTACTAAAAATTAATCAAATCAATCAAAAACCTTTATTTTTAAGGAAGCAGAGTTACAGCGTAAAATCTACGCCGAAAGTGCTCCCGGTTCTCTTAAGGCAAAGGTATACCTCACCATTTCCCACTTGGCTCTCACTTGTGCTACTCGATGGAAGAATTTGTTACAAAGAAATTTACCCAAATCATCCGTCCATTTTTTCCGCTGGCCTCCCTCCTTTTTTTCTTCTCATGTAGGTAAAAACCCAAAAGGTCACTTGGTAGGTCCATCTTTTTGGTGACATTCGGGCGACATGCCCATCGCATTTTTGATTTCTAATATGGACTATTACGTCTTTAAGGTTTTAGATTTCTTCTTTAATACGTCGCTTCTTATTTTGTCCGATTTCCTGGCCCCCAAGATGGACCTCAACATGAAATTTTCCATAGATAGCTATTAATCTACTCATTAGCTTTTTTTGTAAGCGTCCAGGTTGAGCGGCCGTTAGTTAAAGTTGATACAACGTACATCTTGTGCATTTCTCCTTTTTGGCAGGGTTCAAAGTTTCCTTTAAATATGTGCTTCAACGACCAGAACTTACTCCACTCTCCTTTTATTCTTCTACTTATCTCCTTCTCCATATTTTGATCAAAAGATATTACTTGGCCTAGATAAATCGTTTCCGTGATTGCGTTGATTTCGTTTCCGCCAATTTTTGTTTTTTCTAATGGAGGGTTCCTTACCATGAAAGTTGATTTGTTGAAATTAATTGATAGCCCGGGAGTAAAAAGCTCCTCATTCGGATATCCGGGAGAGAGATACTTGGGGGAGCATCATCATTGGAAAGTTTTGCGACTAGAAGGACGAGTGGAGGGAAAGAATTGGGTAGGTCGGCAAAGATTCCAGTATGTTCAACAGATAATCATGGATGTCAAATGTAAGTGTTATTACGAAATGAAAGAACTTGCACAAGATAGAGAGAAATGGAGAGCTGCATCAAACCGGTCATAAGACTGATTCACCTTATCAACATCAATTGATAGTCGAGCTAATTTGCTTTTTGAATTTAGTTCCTGGATAATTTCTCAACATCCGAGAAGGAGTGGGCAATAAGGGTTACATTATCAGCAAACGTCAAATTTGTAACTTTTTTGCCGTTAATATCCAACCCCTGGTTCTCCCTTGTTAGTTCACGAATGATCTCCTCTACCTATTTAAAATATGGGACGCTTGATGAGAGTTCTTATAAATTCGAGTAAAAATACGTGTATATTACAAAGACACGTAGTGTAACATTTTATATGCTTTTCGCGTACCCTAATAAAAAATGTTAACAACACGGATGCAGACTGCAGTCGGGCAACAACAACATGGCTGCAGACTGTAGTCGCGCAGGGCGCAGCGAAGATCAAGATCAATGAGCACATGGCTGAAAGAAAAATTTCTAATAACAACACGGCTGCAGACTGCAGTCGCGCAGTAACAACACGCCTGCAGATTGTAAATGTCAACCACTGAATTCGTATCGGGAAGCGTTAAGAAGGAAGCGTAGCGCTCCTCCATTAACCAGGGACTGAGAACCGGAACCAGAACCAGAACCGGAACCGACAGGAACACGAACGATTGCAAGGAACCAGAACCAGAACTGGTACCCGAAAAATTGAATTTTTGCAAAATGGAACCAGATCAGGTTCCTAATAAATGGGTTCCGGTTTCACAGTATACAAATTACTGTGATAAATACAATAGGCTTAATACTAAATGAAAGGAAACCCAATGCTGCTGTTCTGACTTCGGAAGAAGCCTTTGTGAATCATAAGTTATTCTAGGAACCGGAACCCGAAAAAATTTGCGTGACGGAACCGGAACCGGTACCAGAACCCGAAAGATGTTCAAGTTTGGAATCGGAATCGGAACCGGAACCGGAACAAAAAATGGATGCGTGTGTGTGTGGGGGGGGGGGGTTAACACCCCTCTTCTCCAAATAATTTAGCAGTCGGCAAATCTTGAAACTGTTCATTTGAATTTTTCATTTTTTATTTTTTTTTTCCAAGTAAAAAATATTTCGATTTAAAAATCGGCAAATTTTTAATTTTTTTAAAATGTTGTCAGCAAATTATTAGTTTTCAAAATATATTTGTCGGCAAATTTTTCTTCTCCACCTTCTCAAATTGAAAGTTTAATTTCATTTCTGAAAATGGAATACCCTGAACTCTTGTCAGAGACCAGTCAATCAAAAACCGATCGACGGTTTAAAGCTGAGTATCGAACATTATCTAAAAGGTTGAAACAAAGCAGAAATGTGGAAGACATTTCGGAAATTTGAAAATTGGTAGCAAACGTTGAATTTCGAATTTGAATGGCTACTCAGTTTTTACTATAAATTTTCTGTTTGACTTAGAGACAGAAATTTGGGAAAGAACACTTTATTAAAATCTAAAAGTTGAAAGCAAAAGACTTATTTTTCAATATCACAAGCTGAATCCGATATAGCAAATGTTCTATTGTTTAATTCACGGGCTTTGGTCCTGGTGAACATAGGAGAGAAATTTACGCTGAAACAAAAATCGAAACTCCATGTGTTTTTCCCATAAGAACTAAATGGGAGCTTGTGGCACAGATTCCCCTAATCCGATCGACCTGAAACTTTGTAGATTTTTTTTTTTTTTCGATTTCATTGGAACCAATTTATGAGACGAATCAGAGGAAATTCAGAAAAAAATGCCACCAAGAGTAAATAACGACCACCTTAATGTGTAAAGGAAGTTGTATCCCTCTCAAGTATTCCTAACATCCTTCCAGCTTACCCTCCCAGACTAGAGTACGCTCGTATGCGCAAATGTGAGTGCTTGGGGGATACGGCTCCAATCTGCATTTGCAGGGTTGAAACTATAGATTCCAATCCCCGCGAAACACCATATCCCGAACTCAACACTTGAATCCCTGCTTTCGAACAATCACACCCAAAACCCCTGGATCTATTTCCCCCAAAACCAGAGTAGCTGAGGAAGAGGCCGACTCCGTTAAAACTGAGTAAAGACTTTTTAAGACTTCCGAATTCATTTCCATCTCTAGAGACATCAACGAAGAAAATGAAAATCTTTTACATTTTAGATTTTACCAAATAAAAAACTTCTCTCCAAAGACGAGCAAAAAACAAAACAGTGACAGACATATGTTTGAAAGAAAGTGTACCAGTGTAACACTTGATTTATTATGAAACAGTCTTTTGGATGTTACCCCATCATCAACTGCTATAGAACCCAAACTTGGTAATTTCCTTCAATTATATTTGAAACGAATTCCTTAAACAATTCACCATTTGACTCGAAAACAAAAGGGTCCATACTTTCTCAATTTTGACAATTGGCGTAATACTAGGATGGATGAAATCGTCCCCTTTCTGCATCGGTACGCTTCTGCTGCACTGAACGGCGACGTCGGAACGAAGGAGATGTACAGAGGTACATTGAGCCCCTCCCAAAAATTGGAAAATTATTCAGCAAGTAGATAAAAATGCGCCTTGAGAGATTTCAGAGACAAAATTTACTTACGAGACTTCTGAAAATTTAGAAGATTCTTTTCAAAATTCTTTGTTTGTTTACCTCCAATTTTGAGAAAGAACGAGGAACGAAAACTTTTTTTATACGTACCGACATGAATTTTCAATTTTTGTATCCCCTCCCATCCCCCACCCCCTAAAAAAACACATCCAGATGCTATAGAAACTGAATGAAACATTTCTCGATACAAAAAAGCATAGGCACCCACTAAACACTTACTCTTTGTCTGGTTAATGAAACCTTCCACTTTCAGCATCGCTATATGTTCCTGTTACACTAAACTGTGGCGTTGGAACGTGGGGGTGCATATTGTACCTCCTCAGAAAATTCTAAAAATTGAAAATATATGCAGCAGTTTGATTAAAAAGGATATTTCAAAGACAAAATTTGCGAGATTTTTGAATCTTGTACGTATAGAAGATAGTTTTCAAAATTTCTCATTTGTTTGTACCTGCAATTCTGACAGATAAAGAGACAAGAAAAGCTTTTTTTTGTTTTTGGTTACCGACTCAAATTTTCAATTTTTGCATCCCTCGCCCCCGTACAAAAAACTTTACGATGTCACGGGCACTGAATGAAACATTTCTCGTTACAAAAAGCACAAGCACCGATAAACTCTTTGACTGGTGGATAAAGCTTTCCTCTTTTTCCGTTGGTACGTTTTCCTCCTGCACTGAATGGAAACACTTCTAGATACAAAGAGCATAGGTACCCACTCTTTGACCAATGAAGTTGAAGAGAGAAGACATTTTTAGAACTATCCACCTACATTACAACCCGTTCCATTTGTCGTCCGCGTAGCACGGGGTTTACAATCATTTTACATAATTCACTCGAGTACAGCCCCGCATAGGGTGTACATGTAATTAAAATAGGAAAATGTACATCGGGTTGCATGAGCAAACGAAAATCCAGCGCACGAAACAATGTTGTACACTCCAGCACAACATATCGGAATTAATTTATTAAGAAAAGCGGTGTTCGAATTACACGAGAACTACAACTGAAAATTAAAAACACAAGTAGGAGCTGCTGTAAATGCGCGATGGCGAATGCTGATAGTATGGCCAGCATCGGCAATAACTTTGTTATAAACACTATCCACAGTGTGTTGGTTCGTTAAATATTCAAATTAGATTGTAAGTCACCGCGAGCTTTTAATTTCACCGTAAGTATAGAACTATAATGTGGAAATGTGCACCGTGCGGTGGTATTTGTTATTCTCTTTCGTTTGATCATGTTTTCTTTGTACCAAAAGCACGCAGAAGGGAGAGTTGAACTCTAATAACAAAATAACTCGAATTGTTACCTTTTTTGGCATTAGAACTACGTACACTCAGTCCGCGTGAATGTCATTAACTTGGGAGTATTTATAATGCATGGCGCCCGGACAGTACAGCAGGGTAAGCTTTGAAATTTCTTTCAACCATGATACCAGTTAGAGCTTACAACTTGTGTATTGGTGCATAACTAACGTATGCGAACTTTTGTTGAGTAGTCCAGTGGCGCCCGAACTTCAGTGTCCCATTTTTATTCAACCCTGTTATTGAAAAGTACTCCAGGCTTGCATTCTGGTACAGAACTTGACCCAATCATTCAAATCCTGATGAGTTTCAGAACACGGAAGTTTTATCTCTAATCCAGGAAGGGGGTTATCGTCTTTTCCTCATTATCAATACCATGGTACAGGGTACATAGTTAACTTCTTCACTCAGTTCTGTGCTCGGTCTTCACTCACTGCGGTCGCCAAGCCTTCCCGCCTACTACACGTTAACTACCTAATACTCGACGTCTTCATATAAAAACTCGACTATAATCACATACCTCATTGAAAGAAAGAAAAAAATGCAATCTACATTTCCGCTTCCCAGAACTCGTTGATACGAAGTTTCATGAATTGAAAACCGCATGTGTCATTAATATAACCCCCAAACAACGCGGCCGTTCCGACTTCACTCCCAAGAAAAAAAAATTATGCTCCATTATACCAGTTTACAGCTGGACGTCTTAATTAACTTAATTCGATCTCGTCCATTTTACAAGTTTTTCACCGTTTTGATTTCACTATATCGATAATAATGTTTTACGACTGGTTAATCTTGATCGCGAGCATTTTATAGCTCCTTTTTTTTCTCTCTCATTCTTTGATTCAGACTGACACGACAGGGCACGATGCCGGGCACGAAACACGGATTCGACACTTTTAATCGAATATATCTTACATATCCTCTCCTGGAAACCAGTTGCAAGAAATATGTTTACTCGTTAATGAATTTTTTTTTTTTTACGCTGTACTTACCTAACATAGTCACTTTTACAATACGTTTTACCATCTCTAACAAAACAGGTACAATTTTCGTCTAAAAACCGCTGGCATTCTGCGCATTTGAGGCATGCCGCGTGCCACTCGAGATCTGGTGCTACCCTTAATATATACTGGTCGTGAATTTGAGAGCCGCAACCGACGCATAAGCTTAATCTTCTTTTTTCTGTAACATAAAAATGATGAAGAGGATGAGACGCTGCACTGATATGACAGTATCAACATAAGTAAATGTATCTAATGTTGTAGTACTACTCGTACTTCAGAATGTGAGATTTTGACATAAAAAGGCTTTCTTTATCCGTGGAAAGTAGATGTACCTAAACAGTGGATTTGTTCTTGTTGAATACTGACAAGCAACGAATAAATGTGTGAGCTTTCTCAAGTTCACTTAATGCAACCGCAGCGATATTTTTCATGGTAGTGCGATCACAGCAAATGCCACTATTACAAGTAAAAATACACAAAGTCATGTGATGTACAATATTGATGGAACAAGCAGGAGACCTGCCATGATATACAGTGGTGTGAACTACTGTATACTACAGTAGCGCTACTAGAGCGCCTGCTCCTAGTATAAGTCGCAGCCATAGCGCTAGCATCTGCTACTGTAGCGGCTGCTCTAAGTAGCAATTTCTACAATAGCGCTCTTGCGCGCGTGAACATGTAGCAACACCTGATGTGGTAACCTCTCTTAGGTGCCTGTCTATCAGCCGTTCCAAGGTTCTTAGCGTGAATGATGAAAGACTTATCGGCCTGTAGAATTTGGCCTTACAGGGGTCTCTGCCTGGTTTAGGCAAAAACACCATTCTCACACCCCTCCCGCGATTTTGAAATGTGCCCTAGGGCTAATGATGCTCTGAGGACCCCAATGAACGGTCCCATTATGGTCTCTAGTCCTGTCTGTAGGCAGACTAGATAGATTTCATCTGAGCCCGGTGCTTTGTACGGCGCGAGAATGTGTTTACCGCCCAACATATCCTGTCTGGTGTAACCACCTCTTTCGCCGTTTCCCAACCCGTTCCGCTTTGCACATAGTCGGCTCCTGGTTGCGGCTGTGTGTTTTCTATGATTTCTGCTCCTGGAAAGTGCGTGTCAATGAGGTGCTCTATTGCCTCTCTCGCGGAGGTGGAAAAACCACCTGTCGGGAGTTCGAGCGGCCCCTCTTCCACCCTCCTTTCCTTACTGATTAGTTTTTGCAGGCGTGCCGTCTCCGGTATCTTTTCTATAGATTCGCAGAAACGTTTCCAACCCTCTGTTTTCGCTTGCTTTACCGCCTTTTTATATGCTTTTTGAGCCTCATGATATAATTCCCAGTGAGCCGGTGTATTATTTTTCAATGCAGCCCTCAGCCTTCTTCGGGTGTCTTTCCTACGTTTCCCCAACTCTGCTGTCCACCAGATGGTTTTGCGTGATTTTATTATCTTAGGCTCATAGTTCTTCTTGTAGGCGCCTCTGAGTGCACTATCCAGTATGCTGGCTTGTGCTTCCAGGTCGTCTATGTTCTGAATTCGTTGCCAGTTGTACCTCGTCAGTCTTTCTAAATCATTTTTGAAGCCTCCCCAGTTTGTTTCCCTAGGCTTCCTAATAGCCCTTTGTTCCTCCTTAGGTGCCCGAATCTGGTATTGGATGTATCGGTGATCCGATCAAGACGGTTCGTCCAACACTTCATCCTTAGACTCGGTCCCGAAGTTTGGAATTGCAGAGTGTTATGTCTATAACTTCTTGCCTTACTTTTGTGACAAACGTTGGTTTGCTTCCCTCATTCAGTACCAGCAGATCCTGTGTCACAAGGTAGTCCACTAGCCCTTTCCCTCTCGGATTTGTGCCTGTACTCCCCCAAATAGTATGGTGCGAGTTGGCATCGCATACGACATGAAGGTCCAGCTTTTCCCTCACACAGTAATCCACCAGTTCCCTGAGTTCATCAGTTGGGGGAGGGTCCCGAGAGTCGGATGGGAAATATGCTGAACATATCACTATCTTCTTCTTGTTCCCTCCCTCCTCATATTCCAAAATGGCCGCCACAAGATCCCGCAGGGTAAATCCTGGTATTGATGTGCAGCTCACTTGATACGTAAATATTGCTGCACGTGGTCTTCCTGAATTTTTTGCATTAATGAGGTGCCCCTGTGCCATCTGTATGCCTCTCACTTGTTCCCGATGATACCATGGTTCCTGTAACAGGCATATATTTGTTTCCCCCTTTTGCAGCCTCCTGCTCAGTAGGTAACAAGCGGCTTTGCATTAGTGCAGATTAATTTGCAATACCCTTATCAATCCGTGTATAGCTTTTCTCTGTTATCCTAAGACCCTGGTTCTCTGGTCCACCCACTTGTGTCCCTGCTTCACCCGATCCACCCGTAGATGTCTCCGGTTCCACTGGTCCACCCATGGGTGTCCCTGGTTCCCTGGTCTCCGTCTCCATCTTCTCGCTCAGTGTCACTCGGTCCATCACTTCTGACAGCCCTTCCGCTGCACGCTTCTCTCTAGCGTCCCAGTCGGTCCGGCTTTCGCCAGCCCCATTTCCTTACTTATTAAAAAAACTGATTTTTGACCCTCTATGTGGTTCCCACGAGTACCGGAGAAATATACAGTCCACCGTGGCAGCGCTCCGAGTACCACGGCAAGCTTACGGACTGAGGGAGGTCAGCCGGTATCCCTCAGGTTCCTGTTCGCGACTGTTCTAGCCCAACTGCCAAACATCCCTTCGGCATAGGTAACACCAACCTTGGGATTTGGCCCGTAGCTGTACTGAGATACAGGCTACGGAAAGAAGAGGGTAGGCAACTCATTGTCTGTCGTACACGGGTCACCCGACGCTGGTGACGGCCCTCACTGCTACAACCCGATTTTAAGAGAGGAGCAGCTTTGCCGTCGGTGCCACACGACCATTCCGACTTTACGTCGTCGGGTCTTTATTTCGCAACCAACGCTGGGTTCCCCGCCTAACGCACAGATTCCGAGCGCGGGACGTGCTTAACTTTAGGGACTGAAAGAAGACACTAGCGTAAGGTCCTCGGGTGCGCCACGCCCGCACTTGCCAGCTGCAAGCCCTTGAGGTTCCCTTTTAGTCGCCTTTTACGACAGGCAGGGCTACCGTGGGAAAATTCCACTACCCGTCCCCACACGGGGGAATCTGAAAATAAATCATCTAATAAAATACTGCCTGCAGCTGTAGTCACCTCAATAATGCAACGATGATTATTACAGCTAGAATCAACGGGATGAAACAATAAGCTGGGCTGCTGAAATCCATCTTTAATAACATAGTTCTCCTAGTGGCAAATCCAAAAGGGATGAAAGGAGGTTCAAAATTGGAGGACTTTACGTGATAGTTATGATTGGTTGCGAACAAAGCGAGCTTTTAGAATTTCAGTTTTTTATATTAAATTAGGAAACAACTGGCCGTTTTTCAAATGTTTGAACCATTTTCAATTTTACCTCATGTAAACTCAGGAGGACTGTGGCCCCTGTGGTCGTTTTCTTGGATCCGCCACTGAGTTCCCCCCGTTTTTAAGTCAACTTAATGACACCGTTCTTGCAGCTAAAGCCAAAACCTGATGAAGCAGTCTTTGCAGTATTGCAGCTTAGATCATCCTCAGGAGCGGATTAACACATAAGCATGGGAAGTATTTGCTCAGGGCACGGAGAAGAGAAGGGCGCCAACTGGTGGCGAAAATTTTGCTTTAACACAAACGCAGACGTGTGCGCGCCGATAGAGCTCGCTGAAGGCGCTAATTTTGATCTGGCTTCCTACGCCAGAAAGGGTTAATCCGCCCAATCATCCTACTAAAATGATTCTCGCAGCTCTCATTATTCCAATGAAGTAGTGACGTATTCACATTGCTATGACAACATAAATCAACCTGAAGAAACAGTTTGGACAGCTCGAATCAGTTCCTAATGATCAGTTCTCTCAGCTTTCAGGTCAGTCTATTTACTAGGAGCTCGGAAGTCAAGCTTTCAGGTCAGTTTATTTACTAGGAGCTCAGAAGTCAATATGTTGTTAATGTTCTTGTAACTTAAGTAGGCCCGCACAGAGGGAGGGGAAACTCAAAAAGGAAAAAAATATGAAACTGTGGATTCCATCAGAAGATGAGGTCGCCTAAGATGTATTAGCCCGGGATCCTTGAAAGCTTTCAGTGGTCTGGAGCAGAAGTCGGCTTGATGAAGAAGTTCGTGCATTATAGCTCAAATCAACCTAATGAAATTCTTCTTGTAGTTTTAGTCACTTTAGTGATGCACCAACTTAATACCGCGGCTATTGCAACTGAAATCGCAACCTGATGAAACAATTTTCGCAGTCGAGCCTGTCGAGAAAGGGGAAAGGGGAATCCCTCCGAGTCTGGATATTTCCAACGAGTAAGGTTTTCAAACGCCTGTATTTTCTCGATTTCATTCTAAGTATTTTACTTTTTTACTAGGTTTTATTCGCTACTCTACTTCCCTCCAAATTTGGATTTTCTCTTGATAGCACTGTTTGCAGCTCGTCAACTTCTACTCTGGCATAGTTTTCACAGCTTCGAAGTCACTAAGTCAATTTAATGACACTGTTTTCGTAGCTCAAGCCAACCTGATCAAACAGCTCTTTTAAATTCAACCCAGGGGGGGGGGAGATTGCAATCTAAATTAATCAACTCGGTGGAACGGTTCTTACTGTTCAAATCAGCCTAAAGATTTGATAGCCGCTCGTTCAACTCGGATTAATCTAATGAAATGGCGATTGCAACTCCAGCTAATGATTGGAATGTTTCCGGCGGTTCAGGTGTCAATTCGCATACTGAAATGGTTTTTGTAATTGGTTATTTTGCCACAAACAACAGTCAAAACTACTACAGTGGTGCCAAAACGTAAATTCCTCGGATACCCGCCATGCCACAATGAGTACAGCATCACTTGTGGAGTGGTCGTTCCTCTTGGTAGCATGTACCTGCAGCTGATGCATGACAGCTGCAACTTTAAACTTCGCTACTTCACTTTCAACCAAAGCGAATGGGCTATATTATATCGAGCGCAGTTTCCAACATTTTAATTTCAAATAAATTAACGCAAATATAATGCGCCCTCGAACTGTATACGAATATTTTTACAAAATATCTCGTACAACGAAAAAAAAAAAAACACCAACATTTTTATTCATTTTTGAATAAACGTTCCTGAAACTGCGAAACGACGTAGCTGTATACGCTTATGTAAATAACGTTCTGTGCGGTTATGTAAATAAGTATAACGTAAATAAATAACCTTGCAGAAACGATAAGATTATTATTTTTTCTTTTTCTTTTTTTTTTCGGAATCAGAAAGCGGCTCCGTATTTACCGTTGGTGGTATACGTCCGTTCATACAATCCGAATACCACGAACAAAAATAGGAAAACCAAAAACCGTAACACAGTCGAAAATTTTCCGGTTTTTGGGCTGGCTGACGAGCCAATGAACAAACAAGCAGACAAAACGGTTCAAACACGGCGCTCGACCAGTAAGTTTATAATCCTCGGAGTTATGTAATTATTATGTTGTTCACTTCGAACTGTGAAGGGAGAGATGAGCTTCTGGACTGCGGCAGCAGCGTGAGAGTAGGAATCAGCAGAAAAGGAACTCGTATGTATAAAAACGAGAGAGAAAAATAATAACGCTACGTGTTTCTGTGCAAATATTTTGAGGAAACTTCGCTCCTCCCTCTAATCCGCCGTTCCGTCGTAAGAAAAGCTCTAGAGCCGGATACAGAATTACAGCCGCGTTTGTCTCGGGGATTTATAAGCTCGAAAAGGTTTAACCCGTGAGACACGTTCGTCGGTAGGTTTTGAATTCGGTTTAAAATTGGTCTAATTCGTGAAAAAGACTGTAGACATGGTTGGGTGTATGGGTGATCCTCAGCCGCAGGAAAGGGAGTAGACTACGCCCTACCCACAGAGACCCTAGCCCGCAACTCAGCGGAATAGGCCACGCTGATCTTATGAGTGCCGTGGAAACGAGAACTGAAGTTCGGTTAGCAAGTAGCTGCTGAATCTAACCTCGCACGTGCTATAACCCTGACAGGCCGGAGCATTTTCAATACATCAATGGAAGTTCCCCACTGTAACTCTTCAACTGTACACGTTAGGTGACAGCTTTGAAATCTGTTTTAACTAACTTGATATTCGCGCACACATCGACCCTTCGTTCGCAGTCTGCTCTCAGAGCAAATTGTCCTCAAGTCTCAGAAGCAACGTCCGAAAGTGTGGATTCCCGGCCGGCAAAGGTCAATTTGGTTTGCATGCGTCGCCATACACTCATACCAACGGAGATCTAAGTCCGCAGCTCAGCGGAAATGGCCGCCGACGAAACGAAAACAGAAGTTTAATTAACAAGTAGCTGCTGAATCTAACCTCGCACGTGCTACACCCTGGCAGGCCGGTGTATTTTCAATACACCAATAAGCTAGGAAGTTCCTCACTATAACTCTTTGACTGTGCACACTGGTTGACAATTCGCGCATATCGCGACTCTGTTCGCAGTCTGCACTGTCTTTGCCTCGTCACCCAATCTTCGGCTCATTTGCCTCTTTGGCAATCACGAAACTTCAGTTCAATGGGAAGGCTCATTAAACCAAGCTATATATTGGTTCCACCCTAGCTTTCAGCTTCATTTGCTTCCACCAACGGCATCAGCAAGCACTAGTTTCTGCCACTGGCAGGATTTCAGTCACAGTCCCAGCTGACTAGACTGTACCTGTACGACATAACGCATTAGTGGTTCTCGAAGACCACCATCCATTACACCGACCCCCGTCTGTATTGTCGATCTGTCAATACCGCTTAACGTCGCAGCGATAATTCTGCGCCATGTACGCAATCTCGTACGCCGGCTACTTCATTTAAAATGCGCGAGGAGTAGGCAGACGTGTCTGCCAGAGACTTCAGCGCAGCACGTGCGAGCTGCAAGCTGCGAATATTCAACTTACTGCGGCTGTACCAGCGAAAGCAATCATTCGCGCAAGAATTTTATGAAGCGTTCGCGGCGATAATTTATATCTATCGCACGCCCGTTAATATCATCAGCATTTTTCTTCTCCAGTATAATATATGGCAGTTGATAGTACGTTCGAAATTAATTTATCGATGTATCCCTTTATCGATGGCAGAAGAGGTTAATTCAATTTATTTATAATTATTCATTAGACACGCCGGACCGAGAAGACAAGAGTAGAAAGAATATACTCGAAATGCAAAATATTCACTCGATTAATCATAATGCAAATTACTCTGGCCGGTATTGCTCCAGCGGAGACCAGAGAGTCCTCAGTGCTTCCTGGTTCGATCGTACTTGGTTCATTTGTGTATACGTGCACTATGGATCGTTTATGTGCGTATCTTGCCCCTGTACATGCATTTAAATCTAAATTGAAGTCCTCCGTTGACTTATGTACTCATTAGACGATAAAAGTGACAATAATAGTTGGTTTTGTCCAAGGGCGGATTGGGGAAATTTGGTCCTGCCGGAGATTGCTCAAAAACGCCCTCAAGTAGGTATCCTTTTCATGTTCTATGTATACGCGTTTGAACGCTAATGAGTTGCTCTTTAGCGACCTTATGAAATGCGGCGCATGATCAGTGACAAAAACTCAAGTTGGACTCATCTGAAAGGAAATGATAAGGGCTAACACTTTAGTTCTCTTCAGTTTTCCATAAAAAACAATATTGAAGATGCTAGAGCTCATTTTACTGGTGCATGTCTTTGTGGTAAAAATACCCTGATCATCTTTTCGTCCACGACACTAGCGCATCTACGGGAGTGTCCAAATGCCAATTTGTTTATTTCCAAATGAACTAATTCATTATTTTTCCGGTCTCAATAATATGTGACCTGTGCTGAAGAAACACGATTTAGCTTCGAAAAATCAATTTTCGCTCTGATATTGATTCTCGTTCTATTTTCAATGCTCTTACACGTGATCAACTCAGAAATTGCCTACGATCAACCACTTCGACGCTACAGTGCTCAAAAGCGACCAACATAACATGCTGGAAATCGAGCCATTATCTTCAAATCGCTCTCCTGAGAAAAAAAAAAAAAAAACGTCTCGAAGCTGAGCCGTGTTTCTTCAGCACACGTCACATATTTCATATTTTGGCCCCAGGTTTTCAGAGGGACCTCGCACGATGCGGAGCCTCTCCGGAAATTCCGAAATTCTAGACCTCAGTTCGCCCCTGATTTTGTTCAACCCTTTATAACTGAGGTCGAGTCTAATATCTTTCTTGTGAATGATTGAGGAGTTTTAACCGAATTCAAAAGTCTAAACCTTGTTCGCATGAATCTGATGAGTCTTAACATGGGCAGAATAAACTTTAACGAATCTTGACCAAGTCTCACACAGAAAAATATGAATTCCACTGGCAGCCGATAAGAACGCTTTCTTAATACCCGCCATTGCCAACGTTTACAGAAAAGGATCTAAATATACGTGTTCTTCAGATCTTTTCCCCAGAATCTACTATGTAAATTGATAGTTCCACTAGCAATAATTGCGCAGCAACCTTATATAACTAACAGATTTTCTAGTTAGTAAATTTTCATGTTTCTGAATTTTAGTTATTCCTACTGGGAGGTACTTAACAGCCACCAAATAATACGGGTGTGTGAAAGCGGTAAAGTTGAAATGTTGCCAGACACTCCGAATTAAAAAAAAATAAGGGGAGGGTCACAAAGAGTAAAATTTCTTAACCTCGCCCTAATTAAAATAGGTACCGACACAATTTTCATCTTAAGTCTCTCTGGATTTATACAAACAATTTAAGAATCTGGACACTTGTCCCAGGAACGTACCGATAGGGAGTAGGGGGCAACTTCCTCCCATCTCCCCCTCTGTAGGAATTTCTCACTCAGTAGTTGGGAAAACCCAACAAGTCAAAAGGTTTTTTTTTTGCTTTGATATTTCGGAATTTTGAGTTGAGTCATTAGTTGAAAAAATACAATAAGTCAGTCAAAAGTTTTTGGAAAATCCAACAAGTCACAAAGTTTTTTTTTTTACTTTGCTATTTGAGAATTTTAAGTTGAACCATCAGTTTAAAAAATCCAATAAGTCAACTAAAGGTTTTTTTTTTGCTTTGATGCTTGGAAATGTTGAGTTGAGTCAGTTGGGACTTCCACAATTTTAGCTCCCCCCCCCTTCCGCAGAAAAAACTTATTGATACGTCCCTGCTCGCCCCCCCCCAGTTTTTATATTTTAGGCACTGGAAGAAATTTAATTTGCGTTGAAATGTACAGATTTTTCAAAATCGCCAAATATGGAAAATTGACTTTTTCAATCTAGTTGAAGTTTGTTGTTGTCTTTATTGAGCTGTGACAGGTGTCTATACCAAATACGAATTGTCCAATAGTATGACTTTTGTATGATCTGTTTTCGGGCCATTTTTGCACTTGAAAAGAATTTCCACAAGAAAAAAAAAAATCTCAAGGAAATTCTAAGTTGATTTCCTACAGAAAATGCAGTTGGTGCATGACGTTGAAAACTTTTCATTGAAATAAACAACCAATTTTGCCACTCTTCAAAAAGAACTCAATCCACTTTTGAGGTATTTAGTTGAGACCGCCAGGCGGTTTGGTGGAGCGTATGATGATGCACGCACGACAAAATGGCTTCCCAGATACCGTACCCGGCCCCGGAAACTACCCTTTCGAGTATCGCATCAGTGGCCAGAGGTACGCTTTGAGGCCGGCCAGAGCCGCCATTTCGTCGTTCCACTGCTGGTGCGCGTTGTCCTGCCAGAGCCTCCATGGGGCCTCTACTGACCGAGGTTAACGCTCACCCAGCACTAACCCGGAATTCGGGTGTACCACGGCCGGACGCGCTTCCTCTACACGCACCCCTAACCTCCTTGTCTTTGTACGTGTGGCGACGCAGGAAGATGTGAGACCACCAGGTAATGCTAGATAGAATCTGTGATCGATTAAGACCTTGCGGAGTCTTGAAAGTGCAAAATTCGCCGAGTTATTTGTATTTAAAGATGAAATTTTATGAACAAAACTTTGTTTTTTGAAATTTCAACTTCAAATGCGAATAACTCAGCAAGTTTTGCACCTAGAAGGCTAGGCGAGGTCTCAATCGATCAGAAATTTCATCCAGTATTACCAAGTGGTCTCAGCTCAATATCTCAAAAGTGGGACCTCATAAGGAGAACGTGCACATGTTATGTTGCCTGTTATTTATAGTTGGTAGTTGTTTTTGGTGGCTATTTGTTTCATTATATTCGCCTTTCTTCTCCTGACATTGTTTTCTGCTCGTGTAGTTAGGGCCATAGAGAAGCAACTTTATTGAAAGAGTGAGAGTAAAACATTTCCTAAACATACAAGCGGAAAAATCAAAAAATTTCCAGCCTTCAAACTATTAAAAAAAAAAAAATTAAGATGCGCGAGTTTGCCAACTAAGCACCTGAAAGTGCCAATTTTTCAACACCAAAAAATGACAGAGTGAGCCACCCCACGCCACCCATGGCTACTGAGTGTAGTGATTGCCATATGGCTATAGCTGTGGTCAATTTTATGTTTAATTCGATGGTATGAGGCCTTCAATATTATTGCGTCTTGGTAGTTAATGGTTTTATTTCCTATCTCCGCTGTAACTTTAATATTCTCGTTCAAGTTGCCTGTTTCTGGAAGAAACTGGTATCTATGCCGGTCAATCCCCGGCCATCAAAATTACAACAGGACGAAACAACTTTATAAACGCAGCTACGAACTTTGACAGCGAACTCCTCTTCTCATTCTTAGCGTTCAAAAGACATTGGACACCACAAATGGAAACAGCCAGTATGAACAAACATTACACCAACTATACCATAACACCGAGCTATTGGACAAGCGCTGTAGAGTACAGTACCAATAGGAAAACACACGGACAGTGAGAATTTACCATACGGTACTACATGCGTCTGTACAGTCATAGGCGCTGACTTATGGAAAATATTGGGGGGGGGGCAGAATTAGTCGAAGCGCGGTTTGTCTTTGATTATTTTATTGAGACGCGTCTGATATTTCGGTATCAGGTGGCACTTATTACACACTCCACTTACAGCTATAAAAATGAATTTCCACTACAGGGCTCGAGCACACATATTTTCAACTGTAATTCATAGGGAATGTGAGGAGACAAAAATCGTTTATAAAACTTGAAGCAACGAAGTTCTGTCGCTCGCAAATACTCGTGTTCTCTGTTCCACTCTCGTGGGAGGTCCAACAGAGGCTCCGCTCGGAGCCCGGATTTTGTCTCCGCAGTCCTGCTGAACCAACGAATTAAGCCAGAGACTGAGCTTCAATCGTCATCGATTAACTCGATACTCAGATTCTCACGATCCGACATCGGCTAATTAACCGAATGAACGATGTACTGCGTGCGCTCCTCGTACACTACATACACCGTATCTACAGGTAAACTATACCAAAACGACTTTCGTCTCCAAAATCGTAAATGAACTCTCCCATCGTTAAATATTCAAAAATATTCGAAGGAGAGTACTCGTATAGGTGCATAAGTATATTTACTACGTCCTTCAAGGCGCTATTAGAATGACATTTACGATACGGATTCCTGATCATTAAATTACCTGGCAGAAAAAACGGTTACATATGTATAACGAATTCACTTCCAGAAGTCACTGGTGTATATATATTTTTTTTAATGTGTGTATACCCAATTTAGCCTACATTTGTACGAAACTATGCGCGTGTGTGCGCGCTGAAAGGCAACTGCTCCGAAACATCAGAGCTGATTTTAATACAAACTAATTAAATTTGTATAATACAATTCGGTGTAACAGTTCTTTTCATGATTAAATCACCGCTATTTAGATCATTGATCGTAAATTAAAGCGGCAAAACGTCGGCGCAGAGCCGGTCGCCAATATAAAGTTCAATTTTAGCCGGCTGTACCGAGTTTTTCAAAAATGCTGATGTGGCACTCTTGTATCTTACTTCGTTCACCAAGACCGTAAGACGTTTGCGATTTATCATATTATAGGCTCATGGTAGAAACGACGCAACTTTTCGAGGCGAAAACTTTTCTTTCGTCAGTTGAAAAAGTTTTGGCAACACATGTCGAACAAAAGCCCCGGCGTAGGAACGGTGGAGGGGACAGGTCGGGTTAGAACCCGCTCCCTCAACACTGTCAAAAAGAACATTTGAAAATGTATTTTACCGCATTAATTACAGCAATAACATGGCGGGATATCTACCGGAGCGACCTTCCTACGCCGGTGAACAAAGGTCTTCACTACTCCACTCTTTAAATTCGAATTAGCGGAATTCGCTGGTCTTCCAGCTATAGGTACACCAATCATGTGATCACGGATTCAAATCAGCATGATGAAGAAAACATTGGAACAGCAGAACAAGCAACATACCTAGGGCAACAAACAACCTTCAACAATCGCACAGAAAGAGAAGTAAATGCAAGAATAATGAAAAAGCATGGAATAAATGAGGACCTGATTTCCAAAACGTGTTTAGTCCAAAAAACGAAATGTTGGGAAATCGGAACAAACATTCTGACTCGCGAACGAAGTGGTAACACTGATGGCTCAATGCTAATACCACCCAAGTATGAAGGTTGGCGTGCGAACAGTGGAAGTGCAAAGTGGGGGAAGTCGTAGACTTAGCTCGTTTTGGCAGACCATGTTATACTTGGTGTGTAGGGACGTATGGCGATGCACGCATGCCAAAGTGGCCCCTAAGACACCGCACCCCCAGCACCGGAAACTACCCTTTCGGGCATCGCATCAGTGCCAAGGGGATCCATGTCATACTTGTGAAAGGTCAAAATTCGTACATCTTGACCTAGAAACTGTTGGAAATCGGATGATACAGCTTAGAGACCACCATTCCGGTAAACAATACCTCCCCCTCCTCCACCATTCAGACATCCTTGTACCCCCCCCCCCACAAGAAAAAGCAAGTATGAATTACAGTCGTAAGAGTCTCATATTCATATTTGAAAAAACAAGTAAGCAAGAATTACACAAAAAAAAATTTTTTTTAATTTAAAAAAAAACGAAAAAGGTTTAGCTGGCTCTAAGTCGTGATAAAATTGTGAAACTAACTCTGAAAGGTGCCTTTTGACTTCCTCCACCAGATTGCGCTACAAACTTGATTTTCGATTTTTTGGACTAAGCGCGTTTTGGAAGTCAGGTCCTCAAATATTAGTCGTTCCCTCCCCCCTGATTGCGCCTATGATTTCAATCCGAGACTGAATAAAATTATTGTACAGTAACATTCAGACTCTACATCTAAGATCTCTAATTTTTTTCGAGGTTGAGTTCATTTTACCCCTCTCAAGTTGTCCTTCAACTTAATGCAATAAGAAGAGGAAAAAATGTCATCCCTATGATTTTGTAGCCTATACAGGTTTTCTAATAATGTACTTGTATAAAGGGAAATTTTTCCATTTAAAATTTGAAAAATTAAGGAAACTGGGAAGCGAGATTTAGATTTAAGTAGCACAGTTGAGTTTCGTAACAAAAATTTGGTACGATGACTGAAATCAGAGACTAGGAATCTCAATTCAGATTTCATATCTTCGTTGTTGTTTCAGGTCCAGCCGATTTTGCCCACTTATCTTTTCATTAGAAAGGGGAAAGCTGGTGGATCCCAGCCCTCCTTTGGAACAGAATTGATTTCGTGATCGTCCGAGAAGCAAGATTTTAGCATTTCTATATTCTGTTTTATTTCTTTTCCAGCTCCTTCCATTAAAAAAAGTACTATATATCGTTGCAGAATAAGGTTTTCTACTATAGTTCTGAAATTTCTATTGTACAACTAGGTTTCTGGCTCCCCCCCCCCCTCAATTAGGATTGAATTTTCTAGCGGAAAGAAGCAATAAAATGGTTATCCCCATCTCATGATGTACTTTTGACGCTTCTGTAGGGATGCTGAGTCATTTTGACATTTTCATGTCTTTACTTTGGCACACAAACTGGAAAAACGTAAAAAAAGAAAAAGAAATAAAAAGAAGAAACTATTGACTTACTAACTGACTGACTGACTTAACACTTAATTCGCCTGCGAGTACCACACTCCTCGTATCAGCCTGTTTTCCCATGCGAGCATCACGTTCCTCGTACTAGCCTGCGAGCACTACGCTCTGCTAGTGCATCATCTTGCAGACGAGTCTGCAACCATGGAAAAGCATTTTCATGTCTGCTTCGAGGACTGTGTCGACATGAGAATGTCATCGTCCAGCGAACGTAGCGTCCAAAAAATGAGCCCGCTAAAAAAATGGAGCACAACGTGCTCTGCGGAGCGTAGACATAAAAATGCTCTCTCGTGCTTGCAGACTCGTCTGCAAGATGATGCACAAGCAGAGCGTCGTGCTCGCAAGCTGGTACAAGGAACGTGATGCTCACATGGAAATACAGGCTGATACAAGGAGTGTGGTACTCGCAGGCGAATTAAGTGTCAAGTCAGTCAGTCATTAGTTATTCTTAGAACATGTTGAATAATTCCAATTTTTTTATACGATGCAAAATACTTTTGCAAATTTTTACTAATTGAATTACATGAACAAAGGCGGATCCTGCGGGGGAGCTGAGGAAGATTTTCGATAAGATTATCTTAGCCCCCCCCCCCCCCACTGAAAAGTTGAAAAGACATGTACATTCTATTATGAGTTGGACTAAATTCGTCATTTTGAAAAGGATGGTCTCCCAGTCCCTCCTCCATTAGACTTTACAAAGTTTGCTCGTGACCTTAATATTCCTCCCATCCACCCTCAGACCTTACAATCACCCGTTTGACGATAATACGAGACTAAATACAAAGATGACGGTGTTTGTGAGTTGAGTAATCTCAACTCTACTGTACGGTGCCCAAACCTGAGCTCTTTAAGACAGAGTCAAAGGCAATGTATTGTAGTCAGTCAAAAGCCGAAAGCTGGAAGCCGTACTCAGCGAAATTTTCCATCAAAAAGCCAAAAGTCAGCTTTTTGTAATCCAGAAGAAATGTATAGCAATAGCTAAAAGCCGAAGCTAAGAGCTCTATCAAGCCGTATATTTTCTCAAGGTCAAAAATTTAAGCCAAAAGCCGAAGCTAAATTTGGGCGTTCCAAGATACCCCATTTGACGGCAATACGAGACTAAATATAACAAGCCAGGTCGCTTTGCGACCTAGTAGTAGGGTCGGCCTTTCACCTAAAGTCTGGGCAGCTATTGCACTAACCAACTTCAAACAAAACGTACGATCGCACTTGGACGCTGTTAAGCCTAAGGGAACCAACCAGCAAAATCTGTCTTTTGAGAACATGTGATTCTAAGTTCAAGAGTCATGTAGAAACTATGTGTCATATAAGCTTTTTTCAACGTGAGTACAAATTTTTGAATCGGGGGCTTAATTCTGAATAATTCTACTTTTTACGCTCTTTCCAACGATACTAATAACTCATTTTGTTTACAAATATCGGTTAGTTCACGCCGACCCGAATTTCAACAAGAATCATACACACTCATATTACGAACTTCACAACATGAACTCCTTTCATCAATTCCTTATGTTAATACCTCGAGTCACTTTTGCAGAGACAAGCACAATGTAAAACCATCTTCCTATCTGTTTCTTTTACACACAATTACGTTCACTTTTACATTTAAAACCATAAGCGCCACTGTCAAAAGCAAACGCGATTCATTCTCGTGTATCTCACATTTTAAACCGCAAACGCCACTGTTGCGTTAGGTGGAACTTATTACTATCATTTTTTTCATTGTATAAGGCTCGACTGAGCCGACCCTAAAAATGACATTGTTTGCGAGTTGTGTAATCCCAACGCTACTGAATGGTGCCCAAACCTGCGCTCTTAAAGACAGAGTCAAAGGCCATGTATTGTAGCCAGCCAAAAACCGAAAGCTGAAAGTCATATTCAGCCAAATTTTCCATCAAAAAGCCTACAACCAAAAGTCAGCTTTTTGTAATCCAGAGAGGATGTATGGCAACAGCTAAGAGCCGAAGCTAAAGGCTGTATTAAGCCGTGTATTTTCCTCTGAGTATAAATCTCCTGGAGGGACAGAAACCATGTTTCCTATGCTGCACCTGTAGAGCGCGCATTTTTGTCATGCAGATGCCCCCGGTGCTAATGAAAGCTTATGGCAATCAGTTAGCTAACAACGGGGCATTCGCAAGACAGAAACGCGCGTGAACGCGCGCGTCAGATGGTATAGCGCGCTCTACAGTTCCATGCTCGTATAATGCAAATAATCCGAGTTCTTTCTCCAGGAGATTTATACTCAAAGATATATTCCCAAGGTCAAAAGTTTGAGCCAAAAGCCGAAGCTGAATTTTCGGCTGCAATACACTGGTCAAACGCTCTTATTAACACAAAATATAAAATGCAAAAATCAACACTAAAAATTACCCAAAAGGAAAAAATTAGAAATATTGCTTTAAGAAAGATAACAAAAGCAACCAATATCAACTTTATAGCCAAAAAGTTAAGAGTTTAACTAAGCAGAAAATATGTATAGAGCTTGCCTAGAGAAATGGAATAAAGTTGGGGGTTTTGTGGGGCTGTGCGGCAAAGGACAAAGGTCCTGGCAAAGGGTGGTAGAGGCGTATGCTCAACGATGGGTGGACTGAAGTGCGGGGGGCTGACCTAAGCATCTCCAAATTGAATATAAATGCACTATAAGTTTTGTATAACTCAAGTTGCCCTGCGCTAAACATCGTCATATCGCAGTTCAAAAACAAATAAAAAAACCTTTTTAAAAAATTCTAGTCATCGATAGGGACATGCTTCGAGTACCCGCTCATAGTTGGCCCCCCGCCTTATAAAGCATAACGGAGTCCGGATGAGTCTTAATTTATGGTGACGGCAAAAATAAGCTGAGTCCATGCGATGAGCGGATCTGATTGAACACAGTGCTCAGAGGTACCGAACGGATCCGCAAGCACGTTGCGACCATGAACCGTTCTAGGCTCAACAGGTCAATGTAAAGCGATAGGGGCCCCGAATTGGTCGCGCCCGTCTGTCTGTTTCTACTTTGATAAAGGCGCAGAAAAGCCAGCACTAGATCGTATCGTCATCGGCGAAGGTGCATGAACGATATAATGCGCTCACCGTGGGTGCCTCTGACGATTTCTAATTAGCTCGGATTAGGGAACGGTCGGGCGGGGCTCGCCGCGATAATCGCGTATAATTCATATAATGAAGTCATTCTAGTGCGGCGCGTTCGAAGAGGTGCAAATTAGCGGTTCAATATCACCGTCTAACAGGTCGCAACGAGGGAAAATCGAATTACACGGCACCCTATGTTTTCATACGCTAACCCTTTTCGGATTATTAGGCGGTGCAGCCTCGTTCATCGGGATATGCGAACGAATTCCGGACACAGATTATCTTCTCCAGGGTACACGCTGACGTATACTTGAAACATTAGAGATGGGAAAATAAACACGCCGTAGTCATGAACAGACTTTGCGGGGGTGCTTGGTAGGGCAAGTGTCCTAGCAGATTTGGCCCCCACAGAAAATGAAGAGTCCGGTCCGGAACAATTTTTACTTGAAATAATTTTTCGTACATGACATAGATCTTCATAATTATTTTTGAGGAGGAAAACAAAGATTTTGGGTCGAATTGAGTTTTTCTAAAAAAAAAAAAAAAAAAAAAGCTGTGATTGGGATGAATTTTTGGTATTTAGTCAAATCCAGGCGCGGATCCAGACTTGAATTTTTTTGGGAAGGGGGATGGATTCTAGAGGGTAATTTTTTTAATGAATGAAGTGCATAGTGCTGCATCAAAAAAACTGTATATATTTTTTTGAAGCTGGGGAGGGATTACCTCCCCATTGTATCCGCGCCTGGTCAAATCACTATCCTCAAAATTTTTCACCGAAGTTCCACTTGATACAATTCTATACTTGCCTTAAGTTCAGATGCTCTTCAATCTACTGCTCTAGAGTGTCTAGTTGGCCTGCATTCTGACTCACAGCTATGAGTGGAAGTACCCAATGAGATGAAGTATATTGTTCAGTTGGGTGGATGAGAATAATCCTGCACCACCCAAAGCTGATGCTATTGTTGGTGGATGCCCCTAATTGTTTTCCAAGTTGGTGTTTTTGGCAGCTATTTGGTAAGATTGGAGAGAAAGTGAGGATTTTTTTCTTTATTTGTTAGTAAATTTTAAGGAAGGTTTGGCTCGTACACTCCCCCTTCCCCACCCATCATTTTTGTTCGCGCCGACCTTAACCAATATAATGAAATATTGTGAATTACAAAATGTTCATCCAGAAAGTCTGGTAAGCGAGGGTGAATATACTAATCCTCAAGCAACCGATCCCCCTAAAATCTCATGCGAAAACAAAACACAAAAACTTTCACTGGCAAAAGACGATAAGAAAAACTCAGTTGAGAAAACCCCTCATTTTGAAAACAAAAACAAAAGCAAAAAACTTTCGCTGAACAAATCCAAATCTGAACTCGCAGAAATAAAAATAGGCACAATAAACGTAAGAACACTCCGTAACCCAGAAAACCTAATCGAACTGGAGAAGGCATTCATGTATTCCAACATGGCGTTTGTAGGTCTGTCAGAAGTCCGTAGAAGAGGGGAGAAAATCCACGTCACCCAAAAAGGAAATCTGCTATACCACATTGGTAACAACGAAGGCCAAAAAGGAGTAGGTTTTTTAATAAAAGCAAATTATAAACCCCTAATAAAAGAAATAAGAGGTATTTCTGACAGGATAGCTATACTGAAAATGGAATTCCAAAAAACAATTATAACATGTGTTCAGGTTTACGCTCCCACCTCCACAGCCGAAGAGGAAGAAATAGACAAATTTTACGAACAAGTGGATGAAATAGTAATAAACGAGCAAAACAGCAAAAGAAAGAACCTCATACTAATGGGGGACTGGAATAGCCAAGTAGATAAAAAACAAAAATACGAGAGTAGTACAATGGGTCACTTTGGATTCGGGAACAGGAACAAAAGAGGCTGGAAACTCCTAAGATTTTGCCAAGAACACAATCTAAGAATAGTTAATAGTTTCTTCAAAAAAAAGAAATGAAAAAGATGGACATGGATCTCACCAAACCAAGAATATAAAACCCTGATAGACTACATCCGCGTTACTCAAAGTATGCTCCGCGGAACCCCGGGGCTCCGCAAAGGTTCTGGTAGGGGTCCGCCGCACCAGGGCATCCAAAATTTTCTGGCCGTGTGTTGTATACTATTTTTCTTCATACCGAAACCCTGTGGACCATATACATGCAGTTAATCAAATCATAGAAAAAAGCAACGAATACAATATAAATCTTTTTATTGGGCTAATAGACTATAGTAAAGCATTTGACTCCACATAAGACACGACTTTATGATATCAGCGTTGAAAAACTATAAGGGGTCCCATCAAAATATATCCAACTAATAGGAGGAATGTACGAAGGATTAAAAACAAGGATAAAAACGGATATAAAAGGGGACTACTTTGAAATTAAAAAAGGAGTTCGCCAAGGCGACCCACTATCGCCGATCCTCTTTAACTGCGCACTTGAAGAAATATTCAGAAACTTAAGCTGAGAGAAAAAAGGACTGAACATGAATGGCACAAAAATCACAAATTTAAGATTCGCCCTATTTTCCGAATCCGAAATAGAACTAGCAGAAGTGATAAACCAATTGAGCGAATACCGTGCAAAAGCAGGACTTCATATCAACGCTCAGAAAACAACAGTATTAACTAAAGATAAAAAACTAAAACCAATAGAAATAGATGGAAAAATTTTAGGCACAGCAAGCGAAGGGACTTATCTTGGCCAAAAGAATAGCTTTCACAAAACACATGGAAAAAGAAATTAATACAAGAATCACTAAAGCTCGGGCCAAATACGGGTCACTAAGACAAATCTTCAAAGGCCCCTTCAATCTAACTAAAGATAAAAAACTAAAACCAATAGAAATAGATGGAAAAATTTTAGGCACAGCAAGGGAAGGGACTTATCTTAGCCAAAAAATAGCTTTCACAAAACACATGGAAAAATAAATTAATACAAGAATCACTAGAGCTCGGGCCAAATACTGGTCACTAAGACAAATCTTCAAAGGCCCCTTCAATCTCACCCACAAAAGTCAAATTTTCAATGCATGTGCAGTCCCAACGTTAACATATGAATGCCAAACCTGGACCCTAAGTGAAAAAATCCTTAATAGAATAAGGACTACCCAAAACTCCTTGGAACGCTCCATATACTACGTATTAAGAAAAAAGATCATATTAAGATAGAAACGATAAGGAACAAACTGAGAAATAACGTTGACGTAATAAGGCACATCCGTCGCACGAAATGGAAGTGGGCAGGTCACGTCTCCTGCCTCATGGATGACCGATGGACCTACAGAGCCACCTTTTGGCAACCTCTAAACTACAAGAGGAAAAAGGGGCGTCAAAAACTAAGGTGCTAGGACAGCTCGTTGCCTCCTCCCGCCACTGCATTATTCAAGTCCGCTGATGAGCATGAATCATTACACTACTGAACAACTATTTTACACAATGCATATCGACAGGTGATTCTGAGGTACTTTTTAACGCTGAACACGATACTGCGACCCATTTTTCTCTATCACGTCACAATTCGGAGTTCTGAACGACTGAAATTCGTTTCCATTTTGTTTTTGCGTTGGAATAAGCGGTACCACTGACTGATATTATCAGTGTTATCAGACCACAATAACAGAAAACAAACAGACGGAATACACACCACTACACACGACCGCAACACACAACAGCACGAATCAGTATGACCACATTCAGTTCCTAAACCTCTTTTTGAACACATTTAGTTGAATTTTTTATAGTTTTTGATCAGAAAAACTAGACGTGATAGAGAAAAACGGCCGACAGCACTGTATTAAAAGTACTCAAGAATCACCTCCTTAAATGCGTTGTGCAAACAACAAATTTCATTTTGTTCAGTAGTGTTATTAACCTGATAATAAACGTTTAGCTGAAATTAGCGAGATTCTCAACGAGTCTTCAGCGAGTGACTCACAGGGCGACAAAGCGCTCTCTCCGATCATTGTTTTTCAAGAAATGACGGAGGTTTAAAGGAGCCACATGACTGATACTCAACCAGTTTGATCTTACGTAAAGACATAGAATTTAGTTTCCAAATATTTTTACATAGTAGTAGGAACACAGGAACAGAAGATCGGCGACGCGAATTTCGATCGAAATTAATATCTGCCGAAATAAACATGACGACACACGCACACTCACACAAGCCATATTTGTAGCCGTATACCTGTATTATACCTACTGAATTTACAAGTAGAAAAGCAAACAGTCCGAAAACTAGATATAGCGGAACTGATCGGGCTAAACGATTATCATAAAAATTACACCATCGACAGCGATCAGTCTGCTAGTATAACCCTCATTAATTATATCTATCGCATTTCGCGGGACGAATGATGATTTTTTATTTATTGTAAATTTTATTTCCAGCATGATGTTGAATAAATTTATTCACGTGAAATTTGCGTTCGACTGGTCGTGTATTTATCTATGGCATACCTCATATACATATTATTATACTGTTACCTACATTGTAACTTTTATTGCGACATTAAGATTTCAGCGAATAAGACCTACATTCGAGTATATACATCGATTAGCTGCTAACGAGGAAACGAGTTTAGAGGGAGCTCGATTCAAGAAGTCCGGCACAATTCTCGATGATGGAGCAATGAAAGCAGCCAATTTTGAGAGGGCTTCTGCATTCGTGCCGGAAGCAGGTGTTTTAAGTTTTGCTGAGATCTTCAATGCGCCTAACACGAAATTCCTGAAGCATTTCAACATTTAGCAGGCCAGACGCGAACACACGGGGGAGGAAATGAAGGCAATCGCCACACTCTATGAGAGAAATATTGAAATCAAAAACGCTATACATGAATGACATCGTCTTGCAGAATCTTAAACAAGCCTGCTGGCGTCGTTTTGCCCAGTGGGGTACGGCTGCCGTAACCAAAGCTAGATCGGTGCTAGTCCCACCAACGGAGAAATGAAACGACAGCCAGAGCTGGAGACGCGTCCACGTCGTGTGGAGTGGAAACCTCTGCTCAGACTGGCTCAGTATCGATGCAACGTCGTGAAATACGTGGCTAGTAAGCGAATTGCGGCTGCACACTTTTCGGCACAGAGAGGGAAACCTCTAACGCAACAAAACCGTGGGGAAAGCAACGGCAAACTGCCCCGATTAACCAGTCCTGGAAAGTCGTGCGTCCGAAACCGCAACCGCCAACGTCCGGCATCGAATATGGCACCTGAAGAAGAAGAATTTTGAATTCCAAATAAATAAGAGCCGAGGGAGTGGGTGCCATATTCCTAGTGCCCCTGGTCCCGCCGAAAGGAGTCAAACCTAATGTGAACCTAACTAAATAAACTGCTACCAGTGTAACAAGTGATACTGATGTTCATCTTTCCAAATGCTTCGATAACAATGTTGTACGCAGTGTTCCACAGATATGGCTACAGATACAGAGTTACTGAATGCGTTGTTTAGGTAAATTTACAGCAACTTGCCATCAGTGCTCTGACCTACAAGGTCCTACTTTTCGGGAGGACAGGCTACTTTCTCTCTAACGCCCACAATGCGGTCACCATTCGCTTGTTATAGACCCTGCAGCAGGAGCCTCGACCCTCTAACGGTGTCGGACCTAGAACAAAAATCTGTATAACTGTAGACAGTCCTCAGCCTGCAAAAATTGGAAGGAAAATCACTCCATACGGGTTGTGCAATACGTGCATCCAAGAGAGCGAATTCGGTGATTTCACCCTTAAATGCCACTCTTAGTGAAATTCACTAAAGGTGCGTCCACTTCAGGATGATCAGCTTATTCATCCTGGATGATCAGCCCAAGATGAATGTAGTGTGGACGTGCGGGTGATCAGCCAAACTGAAGCTGAAGGACTGATCAGCCAAAATGAAGCTGAAGGACTGATCAGCCTGGTTGATCATCCTTTATCCCCGATCGACTTATTGGCGGTCTGATCAAAAGATCATGATCATCCAGGATGAATAGGCTGATCATCCTAATGTGGACGCACCTTAAAATCGTGATAGGCAACCTTACCGCACAGTATGTGCAGCAGTATCTCCCTGAACGTTGGGCAGGCGCGGATTTAGGAAGAGGAGATGGGGGTACAGTAGTGGCGGTGACCTTCGTGGCGTGTAATGAGCGTACAATTCTTCATTTTTATTCCTTTTTTTCCTATTATTGCGTTAAAAATATTCGGTCAAGGGAGGGCCATGTACCCCATGGCCCCCCTTGGATCCGCCACTGACGTTGGGGCGCAAAACGCTCGCTAATGATACGCTTTCGAACCGCCATACATTGGGCAGATGTACCCAATTTAGAGGTCCTAAAAAAAAATGTTTTACGTGCTTCTGAAATATTGGGTTTCTGGGCATTTTGGGCATAATAGTCAAAAATTGGTAATTTAATTTCGCATTACTTTTTATTTTGTAAAGAGGTTTATTTTGACCAGCAGTCTCGCACAATATTATAGTTTCTATCAAAATTAGCTAAATATTGGAATTCAGGGGTTCCCAATTTTTTTTTAAATATTAATTAAAACTTTTAAAAAATATCATAATTTAGCTTTTTTATCGGCTAATTGCACATCCCTAACCAGGGACATACCGACAGGGGGAGGGGGCAACTTATCCCCTTGTGGACTTTTTCACTCAGCAGTTGGGAAAACTGACCATTTCAGTCAGGCGCAGTTGTAAAAATCCAACAAGTCAAAAGTTCTTTTTAATTTTTTTTTTGCTTGCTTTGACACTTGAGAATTGAGTTCAGAAGTTGGGAAAATCCAACAAGTCAAAAGATTATTTTTTGCTTTGATATTTGGGAAATTTGAGTTGAGTCAGCATCAGTTGAAAAAATCCAATAACTCAATCAAAAGGTATTGTTTTTGTTTTTTTTTGTTTTTGCTTTGACTCTTGGGAATTGTGTTGAGAAGTTGGGAAAATGCAACAAGTCAAAAGCTTTTTCATTTGCTTTGATACTTGGAAATTTTGAGTTGAGTCAGTTGGGACTTTCACAATTTTTACCTCCCTCTCCCCCTCCCCCAGGAAAAACTCTTCGGTACGTCCCTGTCCCAAACAACTGTTAGAGAAATAACAACCAACATGATATATTCTAAAGAGAGTAAAGAGATACTCATCAGCATTACCTAGTAACGCTTTGGAGAGAATCTGGAAACATACCGTCCACTCCATGCTTATAAATACCATTTTAGTGAATTTCACGAAGCGTGTCATGTACGTAACAAAATATGTGTGGCATTGCAGATTGCAGGGTTACTCGCGGAAAGAAGAGGGGCAAAAGAATCGGGGGTGAACTCGGATATTATAATGCGTATTGAAACCGAATTCGGATTCTGCGAACAGAACAAGAACCAGTCACTGCTTTTACGATTCGTAAACCCGAAAGCAAACTTTTTTTCTGCAGTTTGGTTTGGTTTTTAAATAAGTTTAAGCAGGGATTTGGAGCCACAGCGGAGCCAAGCTTGTAAACACCGAGCCACTCATTTTTGTAGGGGAGTCGTAGCTGGAGATGGAATAAATCATTCGCCAGAGCCGAAGTCTGTTCCAAATTCCAGCTCCGGAACAACACTTCTACAGAGGGCTGCAAAGTTGATCTTCCGGCAATCAGGCTAATGGGCAACCTTACTCGACAACAATAACTGGCCAACTAGGGGTATGAATATCAGAGGTCATCAACGTCTGCCAGCTTTGTCGCTCTACGATGACCCGAGTACAGTAAATGTTATCATCAGGTACGTACTGAGCAAGTGTATCCAATTCACTTGTGTCATGAATTCTTGACTCATGGCTTCGTCATCGCACAATTGTCAAATCGGGTTCGGTGGTACTGAACCGACAGCTTTTTTGTAGAAATAAGTACATTTCCTGCCCACCCTTACTTAGAAGTCTTAAGATAAGATTGGCAGACGAAACTACTTTCATTTTGAAATTCTTCATTGAAAACAGAGATAAAATGTTGCGAATTTCTGGTAACAACCGATGCAGTTGTGGCGCCCAATGAAAACCAAATCTGGAAATCGATTTAAAAGGAGTTCACGAAACCATTTCTACCCCCGGCTAGGAACAAAAATCGCGATTTTTCACGAAGACTGTTCAACTACAAAACCAGAACAGGAGGGCGGAGCCATGTCATGTATGATTTTGGAGTTCCCGCTGATTGGTCAGGGACGATGGTGTCGTCGTGTACCCCGTGGCTTCGTTAATGTTGACAAGAATACCCGGGGGGGGGGCTCTACACGGCTGAAAAGGATAGTTTTCACGTCGTGTGCCGGAAAATGGACTCATGCTGGGAAATTTCAACTCGACCTACCGAAATATAACGCAGAATGGGTCGGTTATTGATGTCCTGTACAGGTGCCAGGTATGAAAAAGGACCCCTTGGGCGAAGCGTACCATTAATCTTTATTTGTATATCCACCCTGGTCGCAGCCCTGTCTTCATTCTCACTCCCAGAGAATGGATCGAGTCGACGCGTCGACAGGTTGAAAAATGGAATATAAATAAAGGTATATCGAGGAACCTAGACAAACGAGAACGAAAAAAACCGGGCGGCGAAATCATATATAATTCAACTGGAACACGCGACATATTGGAAAACCGATAAAAATTTTCTAAACGCGCGAACGCAAACGACTCTCTTATTTTTTATCCTCTCTCTTCGCGGTTGGCCAGAAAGAAAGGAAAAAGAATAAAAATATAACAACAATAGCGCCCATTTAAATATAAATCACGATATGAAACAATATACGTAGGCATTAAATCGTCGTAAATGGTCTAATAAAAATAATTTATTATTCTTGTTAAAATTATGGTGTACGCTGCTGTTACACCGTGCGCGCCAGATTTCTTTCTTCATTCGATTATGATAATTACGATCTTCTTTTTATGACCTTATTTCTTCTTTTTTCAGTTCATACATGCCCTATATATAGGTATATACACGTATAGAGGAAATCGGACGTCGAATTTATTATGTTTATCGTATGGGCGCATTCTTGAAGGTGTTAATTCGTAAATGATTCTTCTTCGGCATTCGGTTATAAATATTTGAATACCGCGGAAGATGCGCTAGGAAGACGCAAGACCGAAATGATGGTATGGTAACAAACTGGTTGTCAAATTATTGCGGTTTTATGAGGGATTAAGGAACGTATGCAGGAGTACGTCTCATCAACCCATACCACAGATACAGCCCTCTACACTGATTCGTGCATAAGTTCATAGAAAGAGAAGGCAGCCGAATTAGACTTTCCTGTAATCTGTTAACGGTTGCAGAAAACAGTTAACTTCATACTCGACAGATGATGATGATGAAGTTTTTAAGGATCGGAGAGAAACATGTTCTCCAACTGAAAATGTAAAAAGGATCTGTGGAAACGCGTAAGACCCAGGAGTCCAGATAAACAGAAAGAGTTCTGATGACGATTTTTCCCCCAACTGTTGTACCAGGGTCATTTCGTTTCTCACCATACCAGAGATCAGAATTATTTTCTTGAACAGACCTATTCTAAGATAGGGTTGCATATTGGAAGCAGGGCCGGTTTCAAGTACTTTGCCGCCTTGGGCTGCAGTATTTCTTTTACACCTCCTTCCGCCAAATTGAGGAAAGTGCTTTTTTTTGGGCCGCAAATTTTGCCGTCCCAAAATTTTGTCGTTCTGGGCTGTAGCTCAGTCAGCCCGTATGGTTAACCGGGCGCTAGATCAAAACCTATCTGTCCTACAATATCATATAAAAATCACCCGTTAGTGGTAAAATGGTATTAACAAATTCTGGAGTGAGATTTGTATCAACGTGAAAACACTTTGAAATATTATACATAAATCCTTTTGCTTTAACCTTAAATGTAACTTTTCTCAGTTTCACGTGAATCACTGAAATTTCGTACTGTATACGTAACCAGTAGTAGTAAAGCACTAGATACCCAAGTATGGTGATACGCCATCTTGTTTCCAAAAGCGCCCGTCGATACCGAATCCAACTATGCGGAGCGTACCGCGTAGTCAATCCGGCATTGACGGGTGCTTTTGGAATCAAAATGACGTATGACCGATCATACTTGGGTCTGTAGCGCTCTAGTAGTAGTGCCTCCTTCCGAGCAGAAGGTATGCTGCAAGGTGATTCCGGTGGGAGAGGGGGAGCTGGGTAGCCAAAAGGCATACTAAAGCAACCAGCAAAAGTTAAAATTTTTGAATTTCAGTCTTATCACAAGACCACGTCTGCACCCTACATACCATATAAAAATGTCTCAATATACTCTATTGCATTCAAGCATTATCATCTTAAGGCGTAAGTACCATACAATGTTACTGATTTACCCAAAGTTTTCCTTGTTCGAAAAAATACAATTTTGGAATTATTTAAAAAATTTAAACAATCCTTTCCACCTCCAGTTAATGTACATACATACGAGTATTAAGGTCATTCTTGAACATCAGAATTTCTACCGGAACCTCCTTCAGTTTCAACAAAATACTGAAAAAAATCTAGTAAAGTTTCAGCTTGATCGGAAAAGAGGAACGCGTGCCACATGCCTTTTACCCTTCTATAGAAAAATACATCGAATACAAATTTTTAATTGAAAAACTTTTTTCCATGGAATTTAATTGGGTGAATAGATTTGATTTTGAGAACCCTGAGTCAGTAAAGCAGTGGCGTAGCCAGGAGGGATTAGGGGGATGAATCCCCCCCCTTGAGAGAATTTTTTACATACTGGCAGTATCACAGTAAATGCGCGAAATGAAATTTAAATTCATATGCATAATTGAAGTTGAGAAGGGGGAAAAAACTTAGGCAGGGGTGAAAACTCGATTTGATACCGATCTGATTTGGTACCTGCCTATTTTCATAAATTAATTTTGAAAAAAAATCCGGTTTTTTTTTGGGGGGGGGGAGGTGGTTATCCTAGCCCCTTGGCTGCGCCTTTGTTTGCGTGAAAACCAAAAGTTATCTAGTGTTAAAGTTGAAGGATTCAAGTATTTCAAAGACGGGGTGTAACATTGACAGCTTATAGTTGTTATTAATTCAATGTTTATTTTCTAGATGCCACGAATGTTGCTCCTTTCGACAGTGTTGCCAGATGGGAAGTTTAAAAATGTACCAGTAGGGACGTACCGATAAGGGGAAGGGGGAACTCTACGTCCTCCCGTAGGAATTTTTCACTCAGCAGCTGGGAAAATTTACCATTTCAGTCAGGCAAGTTGGGAAAATTTGTTGAAAGTTTTTCGGGAATCGAACTGAGAAGTTGGGAAAACCCAACAAGTCAAAAAGTTTTTCTTCTTTTGCTTTGATACTTGGAAATTTTGAGTTGAGTCAGGTCAGGTGAAAAAATCCAACAGGTCCAAAGGTGTTTTTTTTTTCTTTCTTTCTTTCTTTCTTTGATACTTGGGAATTCTAAGTTGAGTCTGTTGAAACGTTCACACACACCCCCCCCCCTGGTCCCCCCAGGAAAAATTCTTCGGTATGTCCCTGTGTACCAGTGAGAAATTATTCCAGATTTTACCAGATTTCAAATGAAATTCAATAAATTAAGTATCCAATCTTTGAAACTGTACCAAAATGTAGGAGACATTTTTTGACCCAAATCTTTAAAATGTAACAAAATTCACTGAATATATTAAAAAGTATCAAAACAAACCAAAAAATGACCAAACGTATCAGAAAATGTACCAAATCCTACCAAGAATAACGAGAATATGCCAAAATGTACCAGAATTGTTGAAATTACCAGGGATTGTACCAGAAAAGTTGAAATGTACCAGATGTGGTACAACTCTACCAAATATGGGCGATGGACTTACACAGATTGTAGAAGGACTGATAAGAATACATACACGTACATCTGTATTCCAGAGAGTCTTATACAATCCGAAAGAAGCCGGCAAGCTTGTGAAAGATTCACGGAATCTTGAACATGCATGGAAGAATCTTGAAATTAAATACGTCTGAAAGAGTTTTACAGCGTCTAAAACAAGGCATCACGAGTTTCGAGCGAGTCTTAAATAATCCTGAGTTTCAAGGAGTCCTGGGAAACAGTGTTGGACTTATAACCAGGCAGATTAAGTAATTATCCAGGGAGGCGAAATTCACGGACAGCAAAATCTGAGACATAAAAGTAGCTAAAAAAAAGTAGTCGCCGAGCGTAGTAAACTAAGATTAAAGTAGTCGCAGTTAATGCCAGGTTCTGAATTCAGTTAGACACAAGACTGCAAGTACATGGTCAAATCAAATTTCAAATCTATTGCTCCAAATCACATACAAAATGATAAGACATACTCGTATTGCGCTCCTACTATGCACAGATGTTAAGAGTGCGGGAGTAGATCAGTTACTACTTCTTGGTATTCATTTTTTTTTCAAGTCTAGATTTATAGCCTCCTGTTGCTACTAATTTACACTTCATCATTCATGGTCAAATGAATCACTAGTAATTAGTTATTACTTTTAACTAATAGTCACATGAGCTGCTGCTTTTATTCTTTGTTACTGTTTCTTTTGTGGTTTTTTTTTTTTTTTCACCAAACGAACCAGACTATAACAACCTATAGGAACCTAGGAACACAGAACACACCATAGTTCATACTAGGTATACCCCCCAAAACATTTTGCCCCCCCCCCCCCAAGAAAAATCCTGGCTACGCCACTGCCGTCAACTACATACATGTTTTTGGATTTCAAGTCAAATATCCTGACTTGGCCAGGCTTCAAAACGTTCCATCCAGGTGGGACCTAGCCGGATATCGGCAGAATTTCAGCCCTGTCCCACATTGAGTTATTTTGATCATATACAGAATAATTTACAAAATACAAGCGAATATCACGCGATCACGCTTCGACTGTCCCCGCCGATCACTGACACACTGGTAATTCCCGGGGGCCCTCCCGACGCATTCCACTGGTTCGGCAACCATTTTAATACCTCAGCAAGTTTCCTGTAACAGACGCTCGTCTGTATGTTATCATAATCAGCATCCGTCCTGGTCAACTTCTTACGATGGCGAAAATTAGCGCTCGAAAACGAATAAATTAATTATAAGGCGACCGCGATGCGTTATTTATCTCTTTTTAATTTCCTACACAATTATTCGAAAATGAGCCGAATAAATCACTAATTAGAATATTAAAACACAGAACCGGTTACGCGATTCAAAACCGTCGGATTTTACGATGGCAGACGACGACTTGTGGTCTCTCGTTTGTCGACTCGTCCTCCATCTTGGCCCGTCCGATACCAGCTATATATTTCATATTATAATATGTATATTATCTACAAGTAGATAGCTCGCTAGAATCATTTCGAACAAATTATTCAATAGCTTTCTACATAGGGACGCCTGTATGGCTAATAGGTCGAGTGTACTTTGACCCGCATCCCTTTCCTCATTCGTGAAAATATTTTGATCGCATTCCGATACAAATTTTTGCTCGAAAAATTCTGGCATCCGTATCGGCGAAGGAAAAAGTTTTCATTATAATGAAAAAGGCTTTACAGGAGAGTGAACCGAGTTTTCTTGAGTTCAGCGCCGCACAGCGAAACGAATTTATTGCGGGAGAGAGAACCGAAATTTTAAAACTATGTTTAAGCGAAAAAAATAAAAAATTTCCTAACAGTTTAGGCAAAAAATAAAAAAATAAAAACGTAAAATATGTAAATTTACTAACTGAGCACTTTAAATGGCCAGTTTAGCACTGGGCGATAATTGGAGCCCCCTCCCCTCAATGGCTACATCCCTGCTTAAGTTCTAATGATACTTCTCGAATCCGATTGAGTCTCACGGGGGCATCGAAAGAAAGAGGAAAGAAAGATTGGGGAAAAAGGAAGCCCCCGAGTGTTCGTTAGAATCTCAAACGTGGTGGAATTTAACTTGTTGATTTCAAAAATTTTCGTCAACTTTAGCAAAACCGGGTCCTCAGTGGGCAAAATCGTGGTTCTGAGTTTAAAAAATTACGATCCCCCTTCCTTCCCCTCATCCCAAAAGATAGTAGCTTCGCCTCTTCTCAAGAATTCTTTTTCAGCCTCAGCGAGTTTTCTCGAGCACAGATATTTATAACGCTCTTCCCAAGGTTCAAGTTTATATCAGCCTGCATGGCCTTATCAGCCATCAGCTCCCTCGGCAATCGATCTTCTGCTCAGCGTCAGGCACCTCTTCTTAGTCTACATGCCGTCACTATAGGCTTTTCCCCAAAGGAGGGCAAGACACTTCTAGAAGGAGGAAAACTCTTTCCCGTGGAAAAAACCTCACTATTTTAGTGCAACAAACCATTTTTTTTTTTAATCTAAGGAGAAGCAGGCACCTCTCCATCCCTTTGCAGGTCCAGACTTGTGTGTATGGCTGTCTGTTGATTTCTCGTCCTACCAATTTCAGATTTTGGAGCTTTTCCAATGTGATGGCGAAAAAGAAAGGTCAGGTTCTCGGCGAAAAAGGAGGGCTGGCTTACCAATACGTAGTTCTGTATGTCCCAGGGCGGACTGGCAACACTTTATACCGTCGGCGACGAGATCACATAATTAACAGTTTTTAACAAAAGGAAAATACTTCACATTTCAAGCTTGTTGGACCTTCTTTAACAGCTTATTAGACCATTAGGCCCAGTTGCTTCTTAACTGAAAATTATCGATCAGCAAAATGCTGGCCCATTAGTCTGCCTGCTTGTTTGTCTGTTGATCTGCTGGTCTGTTTTGTAAGCTACCCACTGGCTTCCTATAGCTCTCACTGGATTCGACGATTACATTTTGCGTTTGGTTGGACATTGAGATGACGTACCTGCTTCTGATCTTCTTTGTATTTAAGTAGATAATCCATTAGCGTTTCTATCTCGAGGCGAGAAAGACAAATTCAAATACATGAGAAATGAGAAACAAATAAATGATAACGAAAACGGATCTCTGAAGTGATGTTCCAGAGGTCGACCTAGAGTCTGGCATCGTAATACTTGTAGGACTCGCCGCAGCCTGTTTGGGCTTACGTGGACCCCAGAAATGAAGCTAAAAACTACAGAAAATGGTTGCTTCAGTTGGTAGGAAAAAAACTGGTTTCTGTCGCGGCGCTTCGAATAGGCAGAACCGCTCCAAAAAGATTTTTTTAAGCATTTCAGAGTTTGAAGTTCGCTTTTCATAGGGTCGGGGCGGATCCAGGAAGCAATCCGGAGAGGGGTAATTCAAAGCGTTTAAGAACTAAATAGTTTCATCTCCTTCCCCCGCCGATATCTGAATCATATATGAGCCCCTAAGATTACAACCGAGTGAGGAAAGAAGAAAGAAATACTTAGACTTTTGAATGATTGATGCTGTTGACCATTTTCTCATTAATGAAAATACCCTCCGGTGTAATTAAATTTTTTCAATCTCTGGTCTTGGAGATTTTTCTACGATCATCAAAAGATTATTCAATTTATTCTCTCGAGAAGTCCCAAATATTACCTAAGGCTAGGAAAATTTAGAAGATTCTTATAGTCAGGATCAGTGCAAAGAATTTTCATGGCTGGAAGGGAAGGATACAAACTAATGTTCTCTCAATTTCACCATCTCGGCTGGTTGCTAACCAGATCAAAAATGGCGATTCGGAAAATGTGACTTACTTTTCCCCACTTCTACACCAAGCTGCCACCTAGTGTAAGCATATACAATTTCGCACAATCCTGTATACTATTCTACTTTTTCGAGTCAACAGTCTGCGCGATTATTATACGCTCGACCGCGAATGTCGTTTACTAATTGTTTTATTTGTCCGCCGAGGGAATAAATTTATCGTCCAAATTGAAATCAGCTTCGAGCTCAAGGTAATGGGAACATTGTCTGGTGGGAAAACAATGATTTCTTAATTTATTATACCGGTCTGGCATAATAAAATTTACGCGTGAAATCGAGAACACATATACGATCTTTAAAGCTCGCAGATCGCAGCCCGAATGGAGAAAGTTTTAGCCGCAAGTTAGCTTGAAGTGATTTCCATTATTTAGTCTAGCTCTGTGAACTGGTGGTGATCTGTACCTTCCCTACGGAAGTGAGGCAAGACATTTTTAATTTTAGGTTGACACCGAAAAAAAAAGCAAAAAGAAAAGGCTTTTGTCTATAAGATCTCTAAGGGGCTCCTTCATTCTTACTATGGAAGAATCCCATTTCAGTAGCAATTATTCAGAGAGAGCAGTTGCCTTCTCCAACAGTCGCCCCAATGTTTGGTGAAGCGTATGGCGATGCAAGCATGTCAAGAGTGGCTCCCCAGACACTGTACCCCTAGCCCCGGAAACGATCCTTCTAGTATCGCATCAGTGACCAGATGAATCACAGAGTCGCCCTACTGCAACAGCTGTTATACATTTTCCAGTCAGAAATAACTCGTGTGACTTGACTGCCAAAAACTTAACGTATTGTCACTCCAACGGCAGGAACAGATGATGTATTTCGTGCTACAAGTTTACAACTTTTTGGCTGAAACACAAAAAAACTATTCCGGAAAATGAGACTCATTGAACAAAATTTCACAGTAAAGAATTTTCTTCACAGATTTCTTCAGATTAACCCCTTAATTAACATATCAGAAGTCTTCAACAATCACGACAGAGTATCTTCCCCTAGAGGGCAGAACGCACCAGACAAATCATATTTTTTCAAAATACTCGAACGGGGAAAAGGAACAGCACAAATTATTCCTAACTGAATTTTACATACAAACAGGGGAGGGTCACAAAGACTCCTAACACTATCCTACATTAACACACGTTTTATGGGGGGAAATGTAGAATTCATGACATTTATATCTCACCAATTTCAGAGAACTCAAGGAATGCCGACTACTCTTAACCCGTTTCCTTCCGTCCATATAAATCATCCATAGGCATTTTTGTCCCCCTACCCCAACCCTTAGGTACCACAATTTTGAAAATTGTGTTTCTTTGGATTGCTTAGGTTCGAAGAGAAACTTTAATAATTCCACCAGTCCAAATAATCAGCTCTTATCATCGAATAGATACACTTTCTGTGGATGTTTCGAGATCGCACAATCCAATCTTGATATTGGTTTCGCTGTAAGTGGAAAATTGTACTTCTCTGTATAAGGGGAAATGAAATACCTATCATAGATATAACACAAGATGGGTAACATTTCTCAAATTTTTAAAGAGGCCCAATTCGACTTTTAAACCTCATTTCAAAACTGTGACACTAAAGGACAGGAAAAACGAAAAGATTAAAAAAAAAGTACGAGCACTATTTTTTAGATTTTATAATTTTTTCCTGGGGGGGGGGGGCTCTGCCTTATTTCTCTGGGGAGAAGGGAGCTGAAACTGAGTATGACAAGAATCCCTATGTGGGTATCATTTCCCGTGCTCTGGGGTCATTGAATTCGATTTCGACGTTAATCCGAACCTCATTTCAAAACTGTGGCACTCGGAAGTAGGGGATATGAAAAAAATCTCATCAAGCACAATGCGGTATCAGTTCTTATATTTTGAAGTCGCTAAATTCGATTTTGATATTAACGTAGCCCGCATTTTAAAATAAGATAGTCAAAATGAACACAGGGACGTACCAATAGGGGGTAGGGGGGCAACCTCCCGCAGTAATTCTTCTTTTGCTTTGATACTTGGGAATTGAGTTGAGAAGTTTGGAAAACCCAACGAGTCAAAAGGTTTTCCTACTTTGGTTTCGATATTTGGGAATTTTGAGTTGAGTTAGTTGGAAAAATCCAACCGTCAAAAGGCTTTTTTTCTCTCTGATACTTGGGAATTCTGATTTGAGTCAGTTGGACTTTCACAATTTAACCCCCCCCCACCCCCACCCACCCACAGGAAAAGCTCTCTTCCGTACGTCCCCGAATGAACATAACAAAAATCACAAGTCATTTCCTAGTTGTCAGTGTCACTGAATTCGATTAATTTGACCCTTATTTCAAAATTGAGGTACCCGATGAAGGACCGAAGACACAAAATTGAACCATAGGACATGAATCACAGTACAGTATCGTTTTCCAGCTTTTATTGGTCGCAGAATTCGACTTTGACGGTAATTTGAACCTCAAACAGGGCCGGATTTAAGAACAACGAGAGAAAAAGCTCAGCTAATCAAAAATTGATAGTTTTTGGATGAGTGAAGAATACTTCATTTTGGGTGAATTATTGGAGGAGGGGGAGGCTACACTGGTGCGGGCCCCGAGCACAGTAAAAATCCCGCTAAGAATGGCGCTACCTTAAGGAGACGATGTACTATTAATAAATAATGTATGTACAAAAACAAGTCCCCCATCCTGATTCCAGAGTAGGGAGTGCGGTGTCCCGGCGCTAATTTGGCGTGCGTGCGCCGCCATTCGTCCCGCCATCATCGGAATGTAATAAAACAAGTCCCGCAACTTTCAACTTTGAAAAAATTATATGTGAGGGTTAAATTAACGTCAATATCGAATCCTAATAAATAATAGCTGTCCTCCACCCTCAGGGTCACAATTTTGAATTTCGAGTAAATACGGAAAATAACTTCGACGATCTAGAGAACCTCCCGACAGGCACTTGATGTTCACTATTCGGAGTACTGAAAGTTCAAAATTCCCATCATTCAAGTTTCTTTTAAAACGTACAAAACACGCAGATTTCACAAATTCTCGAAGAGGCATCGAAGGTTGGAGGAGAGCGTGCAAAAAAATTCCTATGAATGATAGGTATGGACATAATGCAACGGGTTGGGGGTAATCGGCATTCCTTAAGTTCTCGAAGTTTTACATTCTCCCTCACGAAGTCCAGGTTAATGTATGGTAGTGATAGGTCATTTTGAACCTTTCCTAAAATTACGTTGACGAAAAACTTGTACACGATTTTTTCTTCACCAAATTCAACGAAAAAATCTGGGCTTTCCTTTTCCTTGTATCAATGAATGGTAGCTCTCGAAATTCTTTAGAAAAACTGATTCTTGTGGCACGTTTTTAAAATCCAATTATATTTGAATAAATTCTTTTAATAATATATTCCTACTAAAATTTTCAATAAAAAATATAATTTTTAATAAAATATTCTATTCAAATAAAATTTTATTAAATTAAATTTTTATTTTTTCAATAAATAGCCTCTAGGCAAAGATGCTTCACCAATCACTGATAACCTTTCCTAAGCTCATAAGAAGGTCAGAAAATAGTCCTTGTTGGCAATTTCACCCAACTCAAATTCTATTTCACCTGGGCTACCAAGCAGAAAGCATTGGGATTTAAACCTGCACTAGAGTGCGCTGCAAAATTACCTGCGCGGATGTTAGCGGGTGAAAATGTGTGAGTGATCATGTGTACTTTCAAACAGAAAAATTACTATCTTCAGGAGGGTAAAAACGAGTAAAACTTATTCTACCAGTAGAACTGATTATAATTCAATCTTTTGGTGATGATGCAAATAAATTTAGGACAAATTTTCTTTGGAAGTGGATTTCTAATCGACTTAATGTAGTTGACGTTTGCTACACACTTACGGTAAGTTATACGTAATAACTCACACATATACAGGGCTGCCAACACTTGAAACTCTATGTTTAAATCCCAATAGACTGAACAACCGAAAGCAGCTCACTGTACCAACAGTACATCAGTGTTGCTACTCGCGTGCACTCGCGATTTACATGACATCGTATATGGAAACAAGGTGCCGGGGGTGCGGTGTCTCAGGAGCCACTTTGGCATGCGTGAATCGCCATACGTCCCACCATACCATATGGAAACAAGTTAGTTAATGTTGTGGTTTACCATATTACCAAAAGTGAAACAGTGACCATGGCTTTCAGATACGAAACTTGATTTTCAGTAGCGGGGGGGAGGGGGGGGGAGAAGAAGAAAAATCGAAAAATCTGCCGACAAATATTTTTGGAAAACTAAAAATTCGCCGATAAAATTTCTTAGAAATTTGAAAATTTGTCGATCAAAATATTTTTTAATTGGGAAAAAAATGAACAAATAAACGAACGTTCTTAGAAAATGAAACATTCAAATGAACAGTTTCAAAATTTGCTGACTGTCAAATTATTGGGACCCCATAGTTTCGTCCCCGCAAATTCAGATTGGAACCTAACCCCCAAGCCCTCACATCTGCGCACATGAGCATACCCTAGTCTGGGAGGGTAAGCTGGAAGGAGGTTAGGAATACTTGAAAAGAACACACAACTTTCTTTACAAGTTAAGTTGGTTGTTATTTACTCTTGGTGATATTTGTTTTTTGAATTTCCTCTGATTCGTTTCCTAAATTAGTTCTAATAAAATCAAAAAAAAACAAAAAAAAAACACTACTACAAAGATTTAGGTTGATTGGATAAGGGGAATCCGTGCCACAAGCTCTCTTTTGTTTTTATGGGAAAATACATGAAGTTTTGACCTTTGTTCCAGACTAAATTTCCCTCCTGTATTTACCAGGATCAAGGCCCGTAAATTAAACAAATTTGCTATCCGATTCAGCTTGTGACATTGGAAAAATAAGTCTTTTGCTTTCAACTTTCTCAAATTTCAGGCTCTAATAGGTCAAACAGAGAATCTAGTAACAACAGAATAGTCATTGAAATTTGAAATTCAACTTTGGCTACCGACTTTCAGACTTTTGAAATGTCTTCCACATTTCAGCTTTGTTTCAACCTTTTAGATAACGTTCGATACTCAGCTTGAAACCTTCGGCTTTTGACTGATTAGTTTGTGACAGGAGTGCAGGATACTCCATTTCCAGAAACGAAATTTGACTTTCAGTTTGGGAAGGTGCAGAGGACAAATTCGCCGACAAATATTTTTGAAACACTCAAAATGATTTGCACTTTGATGATGTGCTGTTCAGTTTAGTAATTGTGATTTATCGTGTTTTCGGTGTTTTTCTAAATTATCAAATTTTACATTACTCATAAGTCATAAATTTGAAAAGAAATTAACGATTTTTGTTCTCAGATGAGTCAAGCACAAGAAATAATGCTCTTTTTTTTAGAGGGAAAAACTTTCACACCATAGTCATTTACGGAAAAGTCGCTTTTGAAGTTTTCAATTTGCAGTTTTGATGAAAATTTGAAGAAGAAACATACTTTTTATCGTATGTTATCGATAAAATTACATTTAGTGTAGTACTAGTTGATATTTCTGATGGAAATTGATAACAGTTACAAAACATGAAATTCCGATCCAATCTTGGTGCTGATCCACTTTTGATATCTTCAACAATATTTGAGCAGATGATATTAAAGTTCAATCTGTTACATGTACATGTGCGATAAAATGAAAGCTGCAGCATTTATCTAGATAAATATTCATTATGTTGATACAGTTATGGTCCTAAGCAAGTGAAGTAAGTTCGAGAGCATGGCCGGCCTGTAGCCAGGGAGAAGCCGGGGGCAACGCCACGCTAGCGCAGTCATTTGCCCCCCTCCTAAGAAAATCGGAAAAACTTTTTGCACTTTCTAATTACCCCAGTAAGATTAGGGATTACTATACAGTTTTTGAAACTTTATTTTGGTATCAGTGATTCCTATCTCGTTCATTCCGCATAGATTTAGGATTGTGCCGGTAAACTGGCGTAGACTTTTCAATTCTACGCCTAGAATATACAGTAGAATGAATGACTACTCTACAGTAGAATGTGTAGAATGCGTAGACTGACCAAAAGAAGAGTGAAAATTGAAAAACTTAAACAGAAAATAATCAATTTTATTCCTTATTTGTAAATAATGAAGCTTTCAAAAGTTTTACAAGAACATTAATTAAAACTTAAAATTCAGAACTTCGACAGTTATCTTTTATGTTAAGAGAGTAATAGATATTAATTTTTCCGAACGATCAAGTTTGAGACGATTTCGCATGCTGTCATGAACGACACATTCAAATTGAGCCGATGAAGTAGGAATTGAATTTAGTTCCAATGATAGTTCTGCCAGCTCTTCGTGGAAAGGCAGCACGGCCTTCCAAAAATATATGGAATTATTATTTAATTCATTTGCGTATGATTTTTGGAAAATTGATTATTTTTCCACAAAAAAGATGACATCTCCATATAGTGTTTCAGGGAAACAAAAAGGAACTCGTTTCCTTTTCCTTTACCGGATCCTCAAAAGTTCGTTTTCGTAGACCGAATCCAAATACAAGGCAGCCAAAATCTTTGGTTCACTGAATGTAATTCACGCCACTCTACACTTTCTACGAGTATCCTACATTCTACATCTACATTGTTATTTTACTCATATACATAAAATCGATTATTCTACGCGTAGGGGACACAACCTGACAGATTTACAAAACATAATTTGCCCTCTCCATTATATCATTTGCCCTTATCTGGCTGCGGGCCTGGAATATGGGAATCGAAAGTCGCTTAAAACAGACCAGGACCAACAATGAATCACTTAATATTTTGATCCATTTCTCGGAATCTGTAAATGTGAGCGAGGTCTGAAGTAGTTATTCTCCATGTGTTTGTTGTAAACATGAATGCTATATAAAATCAGATTGTTGAGCCACTTTCGGTACGCAGGGAGTGAAAGAGACTCGTTGGAGGGTTCGTAGACCTTCTCTAACGCCAATGGGTGTTGTCCAATCGAAAATTGAAATAAGCAGTGTTGTAGCAGAGGGTTTACTTTACTACCCATGATGGAGGGGGGAGGGGGAGACACTCAGCAAGTCGCTACTGAAGTTAAGGGAAAAAAAGGTGAACCATAATCGATAGTTCAGTCTACACGTCGACCACTTGTGGCAGACTGTACTCAGGTACGGACTCCGTACATGGTCGCTCCTTGACAATCGCTCGCTCTGTCGCTCTTTCGCGAAGTGATAATCAGGCAAGCCAGTTGGCCAGCACGTGATTATACGACATGAAAATAATCTCTCTCGATTTTCAAGTACGTACTCGCGCGCGCGGTAATCCCGAGTCAATTCGATTTTGTTCCTCTCTGTGTGTCTCATAATATCGCTGTCTCTCTCGCTCCGCGTCTGTCCGCACCGATCGTGACACATCTTCGATTTACTACATATTCGACGAAAACTGACTGTGTAAATCGGATCTTAAAATTACATTTACTCGAGGGGAAAGAAGAAAAAAAAAGAACAAGGAACCGGTTTACCATATTCTCTAACGACTAATCCGGCGCCTGACTTAGTTTTAATCTTCTTAAATTCTCTATATTACTGTTTCGAAGTTTTCGACATTTATATATAATACAAAAATAGTGTACAAGTAAAGGTATGGGTATACCTATACGAATACACGGGAGGAAAAAGAAGAGTATGTAACAAAATTAACCCAGACGGTGTCGTTACTTGTCGAATGTCCGTCCTGTTCGACGGTTCGCCGGCAGAACAACCTCAGCGGGGTTGTAAAAACAAGGTTTTGGTTTTTTTGGTGCTCGAACGGAAGGCGCCTGCGCCTGGAGGATACGGCAGGAAATTTGTACTTTGCATCCAGGTGGCCGAGCGAACTACACCGTCGTGGGACCTGTCCTGCGTAATCTTTTGGTAAATATCCAGACTGAAGAAACAAAGAGGCAGTAAGGTAGGTAGTAGACCTGCACAGCAAACCCTCTGGGTTGTGTGGATTTGATCATCGAAGAAGATAATTACCAAAAGGTCGTCTGTCAGATCGAAAGGGAAAACGAACATTCGACATATTCGCACGTTTATCGAAGTCTGAGCTACGCGATTGTCGTTCTGATTCAGATACAGAAGTCTCGACTGAACATGTCACTTGTAAGTTTCCATCTGAGACCATTTCCATACTACCGCGTCTTCGTAAAGAGCATGTTCAGCTTTTAGTACCGAGGGGAGCATAAACTATGCAATTTTCGTATTTATACTCACAAATTAGTTGATAGTTGTCTGTATAAATATCTGCTGGACTTTTCGGTATACTTACCTGAAACAAAGAAAACAATATATATAACAACTACCGATGGGATTGATCCGATTCTTTCTAGTCCGTCAAGTGACGCGATTCCAGCAAAATCCAATCACTTACGTTGGAGTGAATAAGTCATAATTCTCCGAGTAAAACTATGGTGTCTTTGAGAATATCAACCATTTGAGTAGTGAAAATAAGTAATTTTCACTCTAGCTCTGGGGCAAATATAACCCCATCTAAGCCCTTATTTTCACAATTGCTTAGCGGCGAATACAGGCTCCCAGCGAAGAAATGTTTTCCCCTCAAAAAAAAGGAGTTATGATAAACCACCATACTTCGGATTTTCCAAATAGCAAAAAACCAGGAACCCAATCCGTGAAAATAGTGGTATCTCATTAGATTTTTTATTCGGTTCCAGCCGGGGCTCCGCAATCGGAAATCCATATTTCAGGAAGAGGAAGGGGATGATTTGACTCAGAATATTGAACAAAGTATTAGCGTCAGTCATTTCAAATATGCAATCAAGTTTTTCCCTCGACTCAGATCGGAGCCTTCAAAATTACAATCCTGTTTTTCAGGAGGAGGTGAAAGGATTGACTCGATTCAGAAAATCAAATTAAGTATAGAAGTAAGGGTCTGGTTGGCCGAGTAGATAGCGCATTGGTTTCGGAATCCGGAGGTCCTGGGTTCGAGCCCACGTAGCAACTCGCCAGATTTCGACCTAGGCCGGTTTTTCGGCCAGAAGGGAAGAGAGCTGAGACAGCCCTAATAGCTTCTCCGACGTCTCTGAAGTAATGCTCGAAATGGCGGATACCAGGGCTCGAGTTCAGAGCAAATTAGAAAAAGAGCAACCCTTATCTGGATCGCTGATTTTCATCATTATATCAGATTTTTTTTTCTTTGACTGCGATTCGAGACTCCCGACTCCCAAATTAAAATCCCACACCTCAGGAGGGGGAGGGTTTTGAATCATCGATTTCACGTATTCTACTCCTAGATTTTTCAGGCGACTTCGTTTTGAGTCCCAAATCCATAGTGAAGTAAAGGTGAGCGAGGATTGAATTGACTTGAGAACTCAAACAAGGCATTGAAATAGGGGTTTGTGAGGTCGTTGATTTGACTCCATTCCAGTTCCAAAGGTCGAATTTTAACCAGTGAAATTTGCGTGACAACTTAACTTAAGCCAACGGAAAATTTGTTTTCTTTTAACCCCGATTCGAGCCACCAAAATCAAAATTCCATATTTCAGGAGAGAGAGGAGGATAATGTAAACCTGGTCCAAATTGCGAACAAGTGCCGAAGTAATCATTATTCGGATCACTGGTTTCAAATATTCCACACGATTCTTTTTGTTTGAGTTCCGAAGTTAAAATTTCACACTTGAGGAAGGTAAGGGGAGGGGTTAAATTAATTTAGGAACTCAAACAAAGTATTGGATGAGGATTTTTGAAATCGTTAATTTTGCGTGTTTCATTCAAAGTGGAATCCGATTCCAGTCAAGTTCCAAAAATCCAATTCCCACTTGAAGTAAACTTCGTCCACTTCGATACCTATAAATATACATCAATGGAAAATTTGTTTCAGGGACGTACCTAAGAGTTCTCCTGGGGGGGGGGGGGAGGAAGTGTGAAACTCCCAACTAATTTAACTCAAAATTCCCAAGTATCAAAGCAAATCAGAATAAAAGATGAGTGTACTTTTTACATGATTCTGAATTCTGATTCAAAAGTTAAAGTTACGAAAATCGCGCTGGCTAGGCTAGCTAGCAACTGAAATTCTGCCGTAGATTAGTAGATTCCAAAACAACAGCAAAATTCTTGATTTACCGTCGATCAAATTACTGACTGACTGACTGACTCAACACTTAATTCGCTTGCGAGTTCCACACTCCTTTTATCAGTGAGCATCACGTTCCTTGTACCAGCCTGCGAGCACTACGCTCTGCTAGTGCATCATCTTGCAGGCGAGTCTGTAACCACGGGAGAGCATTTTCATGTCCACTACGCTCCGCAGTGCACATTGTGCTCCATATTTTTTGGCGCGCTCATTTTTTGGACGCTACGTACGCTAGATAATGACATGTTCATGTAGACATGAAATTGCTTTCCCGTGGTTGCAGACTCGTCTGCAAAATGATGCACTAACAGAGCGTAGTGCTCGTAGGCTAGTACAAGGAACGTGATGCTTGCATGGGAATACAGGCTGATACAAGGAGTGTGGTACTCGCAGGCGAACTAAGAGTCGAGTCAGTCAGTCAGCCAGTCCAATCGGTAGTTTTTCTATCATTATTATTTTTCGTTACGCTCACGCTCCAAATTAACGTCTTTTTCCATTGTGTGCCAAAGTAAAGATATAAAAATGTCAAAATGATTTCCCATGGAAATGATAATTCCTTTTCGTTCCTCCTCAAATGTAACGCATAACGTGTAAACGTAACGTTTTTCCAGTTCGTGTGCAAAAGTAAAGACATGAATATGTCAAAAAAAAAAAACAACTCTTAAACGTGGTGCATTGTGATGAGTGCCGCAGGCGACTCAAATGTTTAATAATCGCAAATATGGGTAAGTACTAAGTACATCAGATCACACTTCACCGTTTCATCACTTTTCAAAATACCTATGGTCAAAATCAAGAGATCCAGTGAACCTTTACCAATTTTGTGAAGATTTTCCCATTGTCGTTCCTTCAGCGTTGTCCTAATCATTTTGAGACTCCTCTATCTCCTCCCCTAGGAAGTATGCTGTTGGTTCAACCTCATAAATATGTTCTATTATGTGCATATAAATGATTTCCATGAAAAAAAAAAAACAAGTAATAATGTTGACCAAAAAAAAAACACAAAAAAAACACAAAAAAACATGAATTATCAAGGTTTCTGTAGAATGACCCCGCTATCTTTGGACATAGGTCGGATCGATTGAATCAAAAACAAATTAACATTACTGCCATTATATAAGGCTGTCCTTCGTTTGCATACACAAGGTCTTTGATTCAGGGGCGCAATAATCTTATACTGTGAGTGAATGCTCAGAGCATGTGCCTATTAATGAATGGCAGCAAAATAAAAATAAATAAATAAAGTTTTTAAATCAAGTTTTTCTTCGCTTAGGGTGCTCACAACCGAGTGGATGCCTTGCCACTTATGGTCCACCATTGTTGTGCCCTTGCTCAGGTCTAAAATGTTCACTGTGAAGCTCTGAAATTTCACATTTGCCCCTGATCTGAACGGATATATCTTCATATCCCCTTACATACACCACTGGGGAAGAGACCAGGGCCAGCAATCGTGCATTTTCTCGCTAGATGCAAATACAAAACTTCTAAATAAGGAACCCTGGAACACCCCCCTCCCCATTCTAAGAAAATTGAAACTCAAAAACATCCAATAAGTACCAATACGTTTGAAAAACTTGAATTCTTTTACAAAATGTGGATTTTTCTACCCTGTACAATGCACCCGGTGGAAAATCCGGTCTGGTGCACGTGCTCCAGTGCAGCTGGACTTTCGCCGGCCCTGGAACGTTCATCCAACCGCGGATTGGCTGGGGGGTGGGCGGGAAACCACGGCCGGATCCCTTGGACTGCGGGCCCACCCAAAATATGACTTGTTCCAGGAATGGAAAAATACTGGTTGGGGCCAGTGTCAGTATTCCCCCTTTACAATTTCCTTGCCAGTCCGCAGGTGCGTCCATCCGAATTGGCGTTCAGTCATCGATGCGATGGAGGGGGAGGGGTACATTTCGGGTAGGCAACTGTTGAAATCCATCGAGTTTTCGTATTATCCTCTTTTCGTTCGTTGTGGGGACATTGCGAATCGCGGTCGAAAGAATTCGCAAGTACCACACGTTTATTCATTCTCGCATCGACTCTTAATTATATGAGTCCAACATCGTCCGTTATCTGCATTTTATTGTCGACAACAAGCTGTACACACACACACGTCGCCGAAAATCGTAAAATCGATTTTTACGATCACAAATGACGAATTTCTCATTTCGGATCGCGAGTGAAAACTCGCGGTACACGAACCCCGATTGTTTTTATTCGAAAATGATTAAACGATAAAAACCAAAACCAAAAGGGGAACACCACACCACCTCAAGTTCGTCTTGTTCCACAATTGCGACCATTTCCAAGCGAGCGATTCTCGTTCCCGCACGTTAAAATATGATGAGCCTGACGTGGTGCCTATTGGGTTTATATGCTGACCGGTTTACACACGACCAACGTACGCACACACATACACCCAAACAGGAGGTATATTAAAAGAAGTTAAACGGAAAGGTTGGACCACCACCTGGGTTAGGGTTGCGGCTGTCGTCATTCAGGTGCAGTAGCGATATAAAGTGATAATTTGGGTTTCAAAATACGCGAGGGGGAGGGGGCGGCTCGGCCTTTTAAATTATAAGGTAAACGCTAATTAGGCCACACGGAGGTTGCGATGCGACTCGAGCACGCGAACAGGGCTACCTAAAATGCTCGTCTGTCGGCACAACGCGTACCCGATGTACGGCCGGCACGGAGGCTCAAATCCGGCGGCAGGAAAGGTTCGGCCAGCTTTGCAGGATCATCCGAGGTCCGACGCCCCCTGTTACTCGCCCCGATCGACCGACACCCGAAGGTTGATAAACCTGGTACTGCGTCGGTCGAACGCGGAAGCGTATAAGAAGCACTGGCACTGTCCGGCGTTGGCGAGTTAGCACCTAGTCGGTAATTCGATGTTTATTCGTTTGTTTAAATAATTTTATAGCCGGAGACGGGCTACTCGGTGCACGAAAATTACGATGCGTGTATCGCGGCCGCGATGACCGGTCCGAGTGAAGCGGCGAGAACAGTTCGGCGGCGACGGCTCAGCTCGCCTCGTTTACTCGGCACCGTCGTCGGCCGCCCCGTGTACGCGGTCGGGCTCATTCTCAGACCGATGAGCTCGTCTTGGTGATTCTTGGTTCGGGGTTTAGCTATCATCAGCGGCTGCGTAGACCAACAGAACACAGACGACGCGATGAGTACAAGCAAACGCGGCACAGCGGCACTCCGTGCGAAGCCAACCCATCGGCACCGAATGAGGAATGAGCTAAGAACGGTGGTGGGACGTGAGAAGCCAATCGATCGCATTCCACCGGAAGCGCTACTAACATTTTCAGGTGATTACTGATTAGAGGTGGTTCAAGAAACAAACTTTTTTGGATACCCGAACGAAGGTTTATGTTTGTGTGGAGTCCACATGGATTTTGGGGCTTATTTAGAGAGAATGAACAGGAGGCCAAGAGTTAAATTTGATCTGGCTATAGGAACGGCAGTCCTTGGAATGTCACTCATTCCACAACCTAATCGACGTCGATTGTCAAGATCGCCGGCATAGAACGGGGCGGGGGATCGACCCCCCTCTCAAAGCTTTCGAAAAGTATTTTAGCGCATTAATTACAGCAATAAGATAACGGGATATTTGCTGCAGAGACCGCTAATCCCCCCAAGACTGAGACCTTCTTACGCCGGTGGTCAAGATCCAATAAGATCACGTTAAGACTCATTATCTCTCAGTTGAGATTCTTCGTTCAGAGTCTTCATAATCTGATTAAAAGTCATCAAGGTTGACTCGTTCAGACACTTTTTGGACTTTGAAGCCTCGTCCGGACTATGCTCAGAGTTTAAGACTAGCTAGCGCGCAGATACGTCGCAATTCTGAGTAGGGCTTCGACTAGGTAGGCTCATTTTGGCCAAAAATACCTTAATTTATAAACAAGTCGTGAGTTGTACGCTCAGTGCAAGAAGGTCTATGCGTCGTCAAACAAAACTTGCAATTAATAAAACATTAAACATCGATGAATATTTTCACAATTCATATTCATATTTGATGTTAATGTCGTTTAGTATAGCCTGTTATACATTCAAACCAGTTGAACAAGACTCAGTGGTATACTTACAGAACCTCAGAGAATCGGATTGGAGTCTCACTTGAGTCTTTCTGTATCTCAACGCAGTTTCAGACTCTTAAGAGAGTCCTTAGACTAGATCGACTTCTAACGTGTCTTAATACTTTCATCAGAGTCGGACTAATCTTAATGAGTCTTAACGAGTTCTAATAGGGATTAGTGAGTATTTAATTCGAAGTAACTCAAGCAGGCATATTGATTTCTTGCTCAATTCTTCATCAGGCTCTGAATAAGCTTGAATACAAGAAAAAGTCTCATCCGTTCATTTGTTTGATAATCTTAGCGAATACTTCGAAAACAAGACACATTTCAACTGGTTCTTTGACAACAATTTGGTATAATGACGTTAGATCTAATGTGGTCTACAGCCAGTGGTGGCGATCTGCACTTTTAGCAAGGGAGCAAAATATTTTTGATGATATTAACCCCAACTGTTTCTTGCCAAGCAAACAAAAAGCATGTTTATTGTTACTGAAATTGGTACAAATGATACTTTGTTCGCCTTTCCTTTTACAGCCCCCCCCCCGTTCAGACACCACGGATACTTAGCATTAAATATTTCTACTAAACACCATCTTTCCATGGAGACGGGGCTCACCATGATTTATCCAAAGGGAATTTGCTCCTCTGCCCTCCTAAGATTGTCACACTGTCTACATCTAACAGTTGTTCATACTTTATGTGTACTTTGAATTATTTTCACTCGTAATTTTGAACTTCTGTTTCCCCCCTTTTTTGGAGGGGGGGGGTTGCTTAACACCTTGGGGCCTCCACATCTTCCTTGGCCCCAAGGCCAAAAAATCTTAAATCTGGCCTTGCTGAGTATGCCATGCAGTAAGTTTGATGCGTAGCAAGTTTGACAGCAAGTCACGCAGCGAGTTTGATATGTAACAAGTAGGTAAGTCATGCAGCAGTTAGATGCACAGAAAGTAAGTTGTAGAGCAAGATTGATGTCCAAGAACATAGCAAAGAGTTTCTTCTAGAGGGACAAAAATAGTTAAATTCCCAACTGACTCAACTCAAAATTCCCAAGTATCAAAATTTGTATGTATTGACTAAAAAAAAACAAAAAAACTTTTGACTTGTTGGATTTTTCCAACTTTTGATTCATCTACTGAAATTTTCCAACGCCGGCAGAGGCTTGAGGGCAAACTGCCCCCCCCCCCGTGCCTCCTTATTTTCGTCCCTGTTGATGTCTACAACACAAGTAAGTTGAGTGAGTTTGTTACACACTGATTGCTCTGGAACCTGTATGATGTATTTTCTGCGCACCAAACTCGCAATAAATATGTCATGTAGTAAGTTTAATGCGAGGCAAATTGCACAGCAGATTGAGCAACAAGTTTAATACGTAACAAGTAAGTCATGCAGCAAGTAAGTTATAGAACGAGTTCGATACCCACAACACAAGTAAGTCGAGCAGAAAGTTATTGTGTACATCAAGTACATAATATGTTGTGCAGTATGTTTGATAGACATGGCCAGCGAATCCGCAGTAGCAAACTTGCGCTTGCACCTAACCGGATTTTCAATCAAGTGCTATGTACCTGATTGGAAATCCAATTACTTTTTTCTTTAAATTACGGGGGGGGGCAGAACTCGCCACTCAAATTAAAATGGAAAAATTTTTTTTGTAATTTTATTTACGTGTTGAGACAAAAACGATACCCCTTTCCTAGAAATTAACCCCGTCAATGGTCTTACGTTTGCACCTGACTGGAAAATGAAAAAGTGCCGGCCGTGTTGATACAAGAAAGAAAGTCAGTCACACAGCAAGTTGGACGCAGCAAGTAATTTGTGCAAGCGTACTGATATGTAACGAGTAAATCATACAGTGAGTTGGACCCACATCAAGTGAGTTGTGCAATAAATTAAATGTGTGACAAGTAAAGTCATGCAGCAAGTTTGATGCACAGCCAGTGAGTTGTGCAGCACATCTGGCACGCATCAAGTAAGTTGTCCTGCCAGTTTGGTAAAGAACAACTAAGGCATACAGCAGATTAGACGCCCACATAACAAGTAAGTCGAGTTACAACTTATTACGCGCAGCAAGTAAGATATGTTGCAAGTTTGACGCACAGTATGCAGCGAAGTGTCACAACTAAAGCATGCAGCAAAACTGACGCGAGGAAGTAAGTTGCTCTGTAAGTTTGGGGATTGGGATATACCGATTGCGGCCGATCAATTGCGACCAATGGGAATTCTATCAAATTGCATACTTCTCATTTCGTTAAGTTAAGTTGCAATAAAAGGTAGTACATGTACTACAGGTATTCGTCATCTTTGATTCTTGTTCATGTACCCTGCTGTATCAGATAACTTGTACCTGTTTCAGTTTGTAATCTGTTGTCAGTGAATGCAGAATATTGAGTGAACGCGGTATGAAAACGGCAGTCATAAACGGTGTCAAGTTCTAGTATCACAAGGAGCTACATATAAGTGATGGATCAAGATGGTGATGTACCGACAAGAACTGTCAAGAGTGCTTGAAGAAGGATTTTGTTGGTAATATAACTGATGACGAGAATCTTATCGACAACCATGAACCGGAAGCGAAATGAGCTGGGCCGCAATTTGACAATCAACACTCCTGGATGCAAACCTGACACTTACCACTCCCGGAACTAATTTGACTATGCAATTTCTGAAAGTTATGGACAGGACGCATTATTACTGTGGCAGTTTGATTTCCCCAGTAAGTTTAAGTGACAAGTTTCTATGCATAACTATTTTGATGCATTCCAAGTAAGTCAGCAGGTTTGATGCATACAGTGCATCAAGTTTGCGGCACACCAACTAAAACTTTGTCCATCTCAACCTCAACAGGGTAAACAGACGTATTTGGGCCAATGTATTGAAGACATTTCCCACTGCAAGAAGACAGAAGTAACCTTCAACAATACAAGGAAGACTTTCCATTTTTTGTTTCGTTTCGTGTTTCTTGGGGTACAAAATTTGCTCCATTCAAAGACCCATGCATATTCACATGTACAGTTTTCTTTCTGACGCATGACGTATGATGTCCGTCCGTCTGTTAAATGCGCGTTCATTCGTGCACAGCTTTTGTTAATTACTCGATTCTGCAAATCCATACACGGAGGGGCTATTAATGGGGCACCTGTTACGGCAATAATTTATCATCGCCCGGCGCCTAATTGAATCGGCGATCGACGTACAGAAATAATTTACCGATTGGCTCTCTCGGCGACGTTGAAAAAAAAAAAAAAATGTAAATCGAGCTCGACGCTGCATTTGCTCTCGTCGCACGGTTGCGTATTATAAATTTCGAAACCGGAACGTCGATCGGATTTACAATTTTTATACTCGATTATCGTAAATTTCGGCTTGTTCGTCAAACGAAAGAGTATGTGGTCACTGACCAGATATATACTTATTACAGTCTCGGATGTTTTCGTAATTACGTTATTACTATTAGTTGCTTGTTTGTTAAGATACGTACAGGTATCTGGCATAGGTTATTTCGGCGTTCGTTCGTTAAATTTTACCAACATTTCCGGAAATATTTTTTACTCGGGTCATTTACATACGTGCATGCTAGAGCCCGAATGGTCGCTTCTTCGAATATCGGAGAGGAACTAAAGAGCATTTCCAACAGATACGTATACACGTATAAAAATCAATTTCGATAATATATATCTATTTCTATTACGGATTTCAAAAAAAAAAACGCCGCCTCTTGTTTTATGTAAATAAACACCATTATTCGGAATAATTGTTCGATTTAACATGTATCCGTTCTATCTGTCCGGCAACGAAACCGCCATAACTATGGTGAGGCACGGCTACCTCCTTCTTAGGCGACATTCTAGTTTTTTCCTCTTTTTCTTTCTCTCTCGCTCTCTCTCTAATTCCTTCCAAAACGACGGGGAAAAAAAGAGAAGAAAAACTCGGTGACAAGAAGTGGACGAACGGTGAATGTGTTGAATGTTAATTACCTGGCTTTTTTTCAACATCGAACAAGCGCCTACCTTTGGGAATCGCGATGTGTGCGCTCGTATACAAGTTTTCGGCCTTGTATGTGTGCGTCCGAATATAAAAGATGCCGCTTTTTTCAGTGTGGACACAACACATACCTGCAGGCGCCACTTTGGACCCTCCCTTGCACTGGAATGTCATTAACAGACAATAAGCTGTGACTATGAAAAGTGTATATTCGCCGTGTCGATATTTTTTTCTCTCTCTCTCTCTCTCTCTCTCTCACTCTGTCCTTTATTTCCGAGAAGCAAAAATGTCCACGCTGATATACGAATACACGAGTAGATTCCGAGTTCAAGGTAGACAAATGATACTTTTTTCTCTCTTTTCCTCAGTGATATCGGTCTGCACACTCAACTATGGCGATTCTGTCAGCGCGTTTGCCGTTTGCATTGCAAAAATACAAGAATGACTAACGAGTTTGAATCTTTTCGAATAAACTCAATACGGTCGGCGAACAATTTGGCGCCGAAGGATTGGCTGTGGGCTCGCTGAGATGAATTTCGGACGGACCCACCGGGTAACAGCGCTAACCCCGAAATCGAAGAACCGAAAAGTGTCCAGGAGGACCGGAGGGAACCCAGGGAACCTCGAAGGCCGACTGAAGATTTCGATGAGGAGTGTTTCTTCGTCGAAGTGCGACCTAGTATTTAAAAAGTATTTAACGTCGGTAGTCTGGCTTCTATTCATTAGTAGGCAAGTTTCACTAGTCTGAAGAGTGATTAATTACGAAGCCGACACAAGAGCTTCGTGCACACCTTGACATATCTATCATTGCCAAATGAACGTGTTCAGTCTGAATTTAGAAGTCTATTACAACTGAATTCTTCTGGTCCCGCATTCATAGGTTGCTACACATAGACGACGTTTGAGTGCTGGGGGACGGCCCCGTTCTGACATCACTGCTAATGATTATTTTTGAACAAACAAAAAAGTCAACATTCTTCGAAAATCCTGCCACCTGACGATTTAGCAGATCGACCAGCCAAAGATGCTGAACTGATTTTGCCAACTGAGAGAAGATTTCATTGAATTCGCCTACTGTGGAACACTTGGAGGAGTCTCTTCTCCATCGGAAAATTGATCAAGAAAAACAGCAAGGGACTTTCAATTGTGTCAAAACAATAAAACTTACATAAATTTAGCAAATGAGGGAGGGAACACCGCCTTTAGTAGAATAAAACATTACAGCGCAAAGCCCTCTAAGGGTGTTTCTCATGGAAATTCCTCCATGTGACGTCGCAACATAAGAAAAAGTCTCGATTCCCGTGCAAAGTTTAGGTATGCAATTCGTGCACTACACTCGATCCAGATCTCGTCTCCGGAAGTGAAGGTTACCGATTATAACGCGTACTTAGTGTGATAGCGACAGTACCAGGCCCCTCCCTTTACCGAGTTGATCCAAATTCCCTCATTTTGAGATTGAACTGAATGTATTTTGGGTGGGGTACTTGGGCTATGTCGCAAGAGGAGGCAGATACGACGATACGAATTATTAAAAAGCTTGTGCTGGAAGGAAAAGTTCGCGGAAAACGATCACCGAGCAGACGGCAGAATTTATGGGTCGATGATTGGGAAAATCGTCGGCGGAAAGTTTTAGAGCGGCAGTATCAAGGATCACGATGGTTATGTGGATCGCCAATCTCCGTCGGGGACGTACCGATGAGGGAGGGGCAACTTACACCCCCCCCCCCAATAGGAATTTTCACTCAGCAGTTGGGAAAATTAAACATTTCAGTCAGGCGAGTTGGAAAAACAAGTTAAAAATTTTTTTATTTGTTGCTTTGGTACTTGGGAATTGAATTGAGAAATTGGAGAAACCCAACAAGTTAATAGGTTTTCTTTTTTTGCTTTGATACTTGGAAATTCTGAGTTGAGTCAGTTGGGACTTTCACAATTCCCCCCCCCCCCTCCCCTGGAGAAACTCTCCGGTACGTCCCTGATCTCCGTTCAACGGCGTCAGCGTAAGAAAAAGAAGAAGAAGATTAATTGGAATATGAAATATAGCACAGTCAAGGTAAGCTACTGAAACCATGGTGTAATAGATGCTGGCGAGAGTGAAAATTGATTGCCATGATCATTCTTTCAAATTCTCATCACTTACCAGCAATACCAGCGCGCCACACGTTCGCCCGGTCCGAATAGAAAGGTCTTCGAGGGTGAGCTCGACAATTTGTGGCGCTCTCTACGGATGTGGAATGTACCTAACGTCCTGAAATTTCAACCACTAATAGTTTAGACTGTAAAGAACAGTCTCCGACCTAGGTCTCATACACGTGCTCACTCGAGTTAGCTCGTTTCCGTCACCGCCCTTTCAATGTTACCATCAGTGGGAAAAAGTTTGCTATTTACTGCTCAGATTTCAGATTTTTCTGACTCCTGATCGAAGATTCCAAGTCTGCCTCAAATTCGCCTAATATTTATGAAAAATAAAGTTCTTATACGAACATTTTGTTGAAAGCCCTACTCCAAACTCAAAAATAAATGCGCTTTTCTTTCATACGCAAAATACATCCCTGAAATTTCGAATGCTCAGCCTAGTCAAATCAGCTGTTTTGTGGTGGACTGAAAGTCTTTAGGAAAATTTTAAAGCCAACCTAAGTCTAAAATCAAATCTTCATTCTAAATAGAAGACTTTCTGATCTTCGTGTACCGTGTATTGGTGAATCATTTCCCTACAGTTTAGGTGCTCATCATTCAGTGGGTTCTTTTCGTTTTCATTTTCGCACCTGCACTCTTTACGCGTACGTGCGATTGACGAAAAAAATTAGCTAATGCCTCCGTTTTTTTATGCAACAGTAGTACGTAGTTTAACATAGTAAATTAAAATATTACACACGATATTAAATACATTTTACTTCAAAACTGTGCAGGAGTCGCCCGAATTCATGGTGGAAGAGGTGCAAAAAACACTGTGTACCTTGAAAACTGGAAAAATAGTCGGACCAGATAGAATAGAAAATTCAGTGCTAAAAATGGTGGTCGGCACAATAGCAGCATTTCTAGCAAAACTTTTTACACAAATAATCAGAGAAAACTACATTCCTAAACAATGAAAACAATCAGAGATCGTATTACTACATAAAAAGGGTTCAAGAAGTGACCTGAACAATTAAAGACCAATAAGCTTGAGCTCCAACGTGAGCACAATAATTAGGAAAGTTCTAAAGAACAGGATTTATAGACTACTGGAGATGAACAACAACTGAGGGAACACGCGGGATTTAAGAAAGGCGTACTCGGCCGTTGACCATATATTCACTTTAAATCAAATAACAGAGAAAGCGAGAGAGTTGGATTTTTGATATGCCCCTGTACCTGCTGTTCATAGATTTTAATAAGGTTTTCGACTCGGTAAAACACAGTTCGGTCTGGAGGGCACTAAACAACCAAGGGGTAAAAAGAACTTCATAGAAACTATCGAAAGATGGTACGAGGGGGCAACGGTATATGTAAAACTAGATATTCAAGGGGAAGAATTTGAGATTCAAAAAGGGGTCAAACAAGGCGACCCACTATCGCCAAACTTGTTCACGGAAGTACTTGAAGAAATATTTAGAAAACTAGATTGGGAGGGAAAAGGCTTAAAAGGATAAATGGCCAGCGGCTGAGTAACCTGCGTTTCGCCGACATCGTCCTGATGAGTAATGGCATGGAGGAGCTGAACCAGATGGCTAGGGAACTTTGCGAAGAGAGTAGGAAGGTCGGACTTCGCATGAATTTCTCGAAGACGAAAGCGATGACGAACAGGGAAAATGGAGAGTGTCGGCTAGAGGGGCAAAAACTGGAAAAGGTAGATGAGTACAAGTACCTCGGGCAAACAGTGGCAATAACGGAAAGGTGGAAACGGGTGACGAAAGAAAGAATTGCAAGTGCTTGGGAAGGATTTTGGTCGAACAAAAGAATATTTGATAGCAAGCTGTCTCTAAAGGCGAAAGTAAGAGTACTGGAGCAGTGTGTAGTGCCCTCCTTACTCTATGGAGTACAAACGTGGGCCCTGACTACGTCTCAAAGGGAAAGGATTAGAACATTCATCAGAATGTTGCGCAGATTGATGAAAGTAAAAATAAGTGATAAAATAAAAATACAGTCAATTTTGTCGAAAACCGGGGCAAAATATATAGGGTGGGCGGCAACTAGAGTTCAGCTACGCGGGTCATATAGCTAGGGAGAAAAGCAAGTAGACGAGGATAGCAGAAGAACGGGGCTCTACGTACCTTACCAAGAAACGGGGGAGACCCCCAACAAGATGGAGGGACGAACTATAGTGAAAAATTTTGGCATATGTGGGTACGGGTAAAGTACTATATACCAGGTGCGGACATCCGCCATTTTGGATCCTACAGTGCCCGCGGATACCAAATCCGACTATGCGGAGCGTACCGCGTAGTCAATTCGGCATCAACGGGCGCGGTTGGATCCAAAATGGCGGGTGTCCGCACTTGGTATATAGTACCTTAGTAAGGGCAGGTAAGGATAAAGAGAGATGAGTAAGAACGGTTAAAGCCTAATGCCCGAGACCGGGCAGACTTGGCAGCAGGGCAGCTTCCCGCATAGCCGCGGAGTTGTAAAGTCAAGGCAGCAAATAAAAAATTAATTCAATAGCACACTCTAGGCTTTGATTTCGATTCGCTTGATAATATTCACACGTATGTTTGACAACTTTTTCTTGATTCACTAGATAGTGTTGCAGTTTACATGTTTCGATTCTCCCCTCATAATATTCACGCTGACGTTTCCTCAGTTCATTTAGAATCTCTGCTGTAGTATTTCCTCGCAAAAACAACCTCTATCATTCGTTGATATGTCATATTATAGAAAAAGAACAATAAATTATATTGTTGAAAAAACAAATGCTGAGTAGGTACTTGTACATAATGTAATCTCTTGGATGTCGCCAAAGGCATCACTCTTCACTCGCATAGGTGGAAGAAATCCCACGAGCAATTTTTCGGCGCATAGCAACCAACCAACAACCTTCTTCGGTTTCCAGTTTCAGCAGACACCCTGAAGCTTGAGAAACGAATAGGCAAGTAGAAAAATTTTCGGATCTTTATGCGAAATGAACGCATTTTTCTCAAACTTGTCCGCAGTCTAAAATCTCTTGCCCTGGGTTGCAGCTTGAGAGTCCTACGATTATTCGTCGTTCGGTTCCATATTCCATTCCGCATAAACTACCGTGGATTTCCTTTCCGGGAAATCTGTCAGTCATCTCGTTGACCTGACGTATGCGTGCCCGCAAAAGACAAACTTGTCGGTCGATTTTCGGTGTTCATAGCCGGAGGCGGCGTCGCATGGACGTCCATTAAAAATCGAACTCGTCAATGAAATCATTCGCAAGGTGAATAACCGCGCACCAGGTAAAACAATTACTCGATCGTAAAAAGGGGGAAAAGCAAAGAAAAAGAGGTCTCCTTACCCAAAATATAGTTATTTGTATTTCCACTAATCGAAGAATCCATTAACCGGGCGTCCAGCGTCCACTTTTGTTTTTGTTTTTTAATCACGCCGCGCCGAAACTGGTCTAATTAAATACGCGTATTCGAAAAGAAAACAACGGCGCCGCACCGAAAAACCATCATTCCCATTCGGATACAGCTAATAAAAGTTCTAGAAACTAATTTGAGGTTAATAAAAAAAGAAATGGTGATACTAGAATTGATATATCATTGTCGGGTATAAAGGGGTTTTTACGACCGGAAATAATACATTCGTTCGGGGTGGAAACCAAGGTATGTCTTGTGTAGGATATCGAAACTGCGACGACAGAAAAGGTGTAGGTGAGAGTGGATTTCACGATTAAGGGCACTCATTAAACCAGATAGGGGTAGCTAATTGGCGTCATCTCTTGGGCCGTACAGGCTGTCGCCTCCGCGGGTCTGGGTTCGGTCTATCTGGTTTGTCTGGCCTTCTTCTCGCTCCTTCGTTTTTTTTTCTCTCTCTCTCTCTCTCTCACCCTCACGATGTGTCCTCATCCTCTCTAGAATCCGTCTCCGTGTTCTCGATCTATCCTTGTCGCGTTTTCTCAAGGCCGCTCAAACACGGCCTGATTTACGAGTCACAGATTTGTTTTTAGTTTGGTTTTGGTTTTTTTTCTCTCGAACTGGTCGCGCGGATGTGACGCGGCGACATGAGGTCAGCGCGTGAAATTCGTACGCCGGAGTCGAAGCCGGAAATCGGAGTACCGACGCTCGGGCTCGGGATCGTAAATTTGTTGTCTGGAACCGCGACGTGTTACGCTAGTCTGGATGATTAATCAATGACAGGGTGCAGCGTACAAGTTTTGGTGGTTGTTTGGTCGGGGTAGTAGAAATCAGTCTGTAACGGTGACACGGAAATCGCCTTTCGTATACGCTCTTGTCATTCCAGACCGATAGCTGCGAGTTAGCTTCGTGCTCGCAGATACTGCGGATAAGAATATTGTGACCCGTAGGCAGGGTCCAGTATGTATAGGCACCGTATTTGATCCCTCTGAAATCAGATGCCTCTACTTTCTATGATTTTGGAAACTATTTTGATTGTTGATCATCGAAAGGGAATCGGTTGAATTGTAAAATGTGTTCATTCGACTCGATGCGCAAAATCCTGCCCGTTACCCGCATAACTAAAGGGGAACCAAGGGGAACTAATGGGTTTCTGGATAATCTGAAGGTAACCGAGGGTTGCAAATGGGCAACTTTTTCGCGGGCAACAGGGTAACAGATTGCGCATCGGGGAATGCGTGAACACCGATTTGTTATTCTTGGTTACCGAACTAACAGCGCACAATTCTTATTAAATTTGCTAAAAGTCGTTTCTTCGCTTAATTAATGTGGTGGATGCCGGTTGCGGCCTTTGACACTTTGTATTTCGTGAGCGCTTTTAGATAAGATCGTGTGTATAACCTGCTGTGCTTGAAGAACGCCAGAGGAGATAACTGGGTTGGGGTGAGGTTCGAGCTCGGCTCATCATCACCTGGTATTGTTGGTCGTTGGGTTCAGACAGAAGTGCCACCCAGCTTAGGTCAACGGCACGTCTTGTCGGAGAAGTCGAAACCAGCATCTTCAAGAGGGTTCACTAGTCGAATTGTATTGTCACGTGATTATTACATTCGTTCGTCAGAATCGAGACCGTCGGGATTGACTCGCGAATAAGTTTAAGAGCGAACACTGGATACGTAATTTTGCCATGGCATAGCCAGGGGGTCAAGAGGGTCTGGACCCCTCTTTGAAACTTCGTCAAATAGTGGTGTTTCTAATTTCAGTACCCCTCTAACACCTCCCCTCTCCCTCTGCTCGAACACTAAGCTTGTGAGGCTACTGTAATTTTGACATGTAAGTGTTAAAACTGTCCGCTCATACTTCGGAGCCCATGAACGTGACAATATCGTAGGCGAAAGTGACATTGCCCATGTAAATTTATGGATTATTCGTTCTTGTATGAGAATTTCTTATAATCGGTTCTGAGGGATGAAAGATCAACCGGTTAAGCTAGGTCTGCTTTCGAATACCTTTAAATAGTGGATGGCGGTTGACGATGCGGGCGAAGACGCGTCTAGGACACGGGGATCTCGTACCCGCCTTTTGTGTTCAACTTCACCACCACTACATACAACTACAAGTATTCCAAAAAGTTTAAAGTAGCTGATTTAGGCTAATTCTTCGTCCTGTCAGCAGAAGCCAAAAATCTTTCAGTGGGTGGTTTCCTTTTTACACGAAGACGAAGTTGTAACATGAAATGGGCTAGAAGCGTAAATAGAAAGTTCTTCTGGCGAGGAGGGAGAGAGGAAAATACATACAAAATTTCACGAGTAAAATCGTGGCGGATTTATAAAATGGTCTGATTTATTGGCCCGACAAAACAAAGGGATACATCGACAGGAACAAATGAAAATACGACAATTTAATGGGTCCAACAACAATTTCCACAGTAAACATTAAAAAAATGATTGTCCGACAAAAAATAAGTGGGGCAAAAATGAATTAAAAACTACACGAAATATGATGCCCGACAAAAATATACAGTGCATTGCTGAAAATTAATTACCACAGTAACTTTGGTAGCTACAAATTAAATGTTATTTGCGAATTTTTGGGTGGACATCAATTTAAGTAGAAACTATAAATAAATGAAAAAATCGTATATCAGACCCCTGTAGATCCTTAAGGGTGGAGAGGATGGGGAAAATGACTCCAAAAACGGATTCAGAGACCCCAGAAACCGTACTATTGACTTATAGAACTTAGAAATCGGGGACACTGAAGTAACTGGAGGTTGGCCCCATGTGAAACCTGAAGGGTTGAGGTGAGAGAAGGGAAAAAAACTGAAATGGATTCAGCGACTCAAGAAACCCAACTAGTGATGTAAAGAACTCGAAAACTGAGGAGAATTGGAGCAACTGAAATTAGTCCCAAGTGAAGCCTAAATGGAGAGCAGGGAGGGAATAACCCCTGAATAAAGTCAGCGACCCTTAAAACCTTCATTTAGAACAGAAAATAATTGAAGTGCTACTTGGAACAAGGGCCTTCGATCAATGTATTTCTAATTTGACGAAGGTCCTCCCACGCAGCGCTTCAATTTTTAAGCTCATATCGGGAGGTACTCAAAGTGATTGAAGCTCAAATTCAGTAAATCAGTGTTAAATCCTACGGGTTAACCTTTCCGATTTTGCTCGAACTTCGCAGATTTTTTAAAAATAAGGTGCCTGCGGTTATAAACGCCATGTGGGTAATAAAGCCATATCGCACAAAAACATATTAGTGACAAAATTGTCGGTAGATGACATGATATGTGCACACGAGAAAAAATACAATTAGCGGGGAATGTAATAAATTATAATTTAAAATAAAAGTCGTTCGAAAATATTTTTTGTCGTTCATACTAATGAAATAGTTGTTAATGTTGTCGTTATATGCCATTATTTAGTATGCAAAAGTCCTGTCGTACAACCCTTTTTTCCTGTCGTGTCCTATAATATTTCCATTTATAAAATTCAAACCCAATTTTGACATCATTTGGAATGATGTTCATATTGTAATTGCACATTTATGCATATTTTACAAGTTTGGCGCATATTTTCGGCATTATTATTTAGACTGGATTCGGTGCATAAAATATGCGCATATTTCGCTATTTTTTGTGCATAAAAATTGCAGACCCGATAATGACGATACATCGAAATATCAGTTTAGAAGACTCTTCGCATGTATGACATGCTCATGTGAGTCGTGATCACCATGCGCGTATTAAGGTAAGCGAGCTCAATAAGGTCCTAATTTAAGGTCTTGGCTCTCCAGGCTTTCATGTAAGTGATTTCATATTTTTCCTTTTTTGTGGTAGTCGTCGACTGAAATATCTACAAATTGGCTATCTTGAAATTTTTCTATACTGCTCCACGTTCCTGAGATTTTCTAAATAAAAATGCCCCCTTTTCAAAACTTGATAAGGCCAGCGCACCAAAGAAACCCGCGCCTAAAACCTAATAAGACCCAACCGCTAAGACCTGTTAAGGCCGAACCTAATACCTAATAAGCCTGACCTGAAATTCGGTAAATCAAAAGTTAAGCATGGTTGAAATAGAAATTTATGAGTAAGTTATCACTGAAATGATAATCAACTGATCTTACCAGGTTGGGTCTTATTAGGTTACATACCACTATTTTTCTTGAGTATCGCATACCTCGGTTTCAAATTGCTCAAATTTCACTTTTTTTGGCGTCGATTGTTCACCAAATACCACTACAACAACTATTTAATGTTTGATTTCTGGAACACTGGATTGTGATTTCCCCGGAGGTAGGGGGCATGGACCTCTTTCTCGCGTACCCATTCATCTATATGATCGTCATCACGCGGTAAGTATAGGACACAACTAGTAACCTACAGTTCCAGAGACGAACATCCTTTAATTCTTGTCAGCCTTTTTTTGGTGCGTGATATCTCGCTGTATTCACCTCTTTGTCAGTTAGTTAGTCGGTCTGTCTGTCTGTCTTCCTGCGCATTTGCTCGTCAATATTTAATGAAAAAACAAGAGACAGAAAAATTTCAGGTTTGTACCAAAGGTACAGAGAGTGGAATAACATTAATTTCTAAATCCTAGATCTTAGCATCTTAGCTCTCGGCTCAGTGTTTCTGCACGTCTATCTGACTAACTTACCGGTGAGACAGTTGGCTGGTTGTTTGTTTCTCTGACTGCCCACTAGTTCACGAATTGGCTGGTCGGTTGGTTCATTATCTACATATTTCCCGATTTGATTAACTGCACGTCTTTCTATCTGTCTGGATCTTAAATCACACATTCATCTCTGCAATATTTCAGATACTCAAATTTCCAGCGACCATAGACAAACAGTCTGGACAGCGTGTCTCTAGCACTGGTCTCTAGACAGGGTGCAGGCGGCTAGACTGTAGTTACTCGGAGTTAGGATTTTTTAGTTTCCAAATCATGTAATGCATTATGGCTCTGGGTTCCTGTCAAACTTAGGGCACTGTGAGCATGAACAATGAGCATGCTAAGCCGGCATTTTCATCCTTTCATTCCCCTCGCAACTTCGATCGTCGCTTGCGACGCGTTCCGCAATATGTTCGCTTGTTATTGGAAAGAGTAAGGATGAAAATGGTGACTTAGCATACTCGTGATTAGAGAGCTCTATCAAAGTCAGCGTGCCAACCGACGCCGAAGTGACAGTCGATTGTTTGTCTGTCTCATGAGCTGACTGACTCTATAACTGTTTCACAGGATCGTTGGGTATCCCTTATTTGGCTGAATGATACCTCTCAGTCTGGCTGAATCCTGAGGTAACAGATGAACAGGGCTGCCCTTGCATTTTTGGTATTTCAGATAGACAGTTAATCTGTTTTTTCCTCCCTCACAGGAGACAACAAGTGCCAGATTTTCATTACATCTACGGTCCTGCGTTTTCTCTGGCTGTCTGTCCAGCTCTTCATATCCTATTTTTTAACCAATCCCTTTTTCTACGTAGGTGTACCAAACATAAAAACGGTTAGAAGAAACGAAATGATTCTAACAAGGTTTTTCTTCGAAAAGATCCTAAAAATGAGAGAAATGACGAAGCTTGTTAGTCTGTCTCTGACTGTCTATCGTTTGGTCCATTTGACTGCGTTGTCTTTATCTGTATCTTCCAGCTTTTCTGAAAGCAACTGCCCCCCTTCCTGCCGGATGTACCCACGCCTGTTTGAAACCGTAGCTGCCTGAAACAGCCCTTCGTGTCAATCGAGTACACTAGTTCTGCTCGCTTCTCTAATTGCGTTCACAGACGGTACGTTTTCGCAAACTGCCTTGCCAATGATCCACCTCTGCCGGTTTAATCACGGCCGTTAAGACTGCACATACCCCCGAATGCGGTCAAATCTTCTGCATGCGGGATTGCATAACCTGAACCAACCTCAGACCCGCTGTATCTCTCACCATCGCCTTCAGACACGATCGACCTACCCGCGAAACATGCAATCACCGGTCAGCCCTGTGCGATGAGGACTCCACTTTCGTGAATTCAGTCCATCTAACCACCTGCGAAGATGTCGACACTTTCGAGTTTGTCTGCTTCGCGACCACTCCAGCGCCCTATGCGGTGTATGAGAGTCCGTGGCACTAACCTCGCGGCTACGAAGCTGTATGGGCACAGGGCACTGCGCAGCATGCGAACCGGTCCAAGCCCGTATGCGAAGGTTATACACCAGAATCGGTGAGAAGGGGGAACATAATGAAAGAAGGAGACAGAAAACAAAAGAAAAAAATAGCTAGGGTGTGAAACCGTAAATAAGAACACTTCTACGGCAATCGTAGATTACAACCTACGCCTCGTGGTTGCCGAAAGCGTGGACGTTATTCGTTTGATTGATAGCTCTTCGGGTAATACCTGTCCGGCGAGTAGAGAAGTAGCTCTCTAGAATAAGGCGTTCTATCAAGCCGTACGAGTATTGCTTATAAATATGTCTACGTTTATATACAAAGCACAAACCGTAAGCGGCAACTTTCAGTTATCGTTAGCCAGAATTTCGCGCATAGGCGAATGAGTTTGGTTATAGATGGAAACCAGAGCCTTAGAGCAGCGACCGTCATTGGACAGACCAAGTCGAGACGCGGAGGAGCAAACAAGGTCGATTCGACTACTGTGAAATTTCATCATAGTTGGGCCAAACTGAACCTGTTGGTCTCATCGATTCGAGAACACTTGTTCGGAGTTGACAAATTTCAAACTGTATCGAACAAAAATGAAAATAGTAGTGTTGGTGCACCTCTTGGGTATAATCGGGTCGGTGCTGCACGTTGAACTATCCTGAATCAGCTGGTTATTTTATAATTTCCCGTAACTCCCAGATACAACCCTTCTCGACATCTCGAGTTCTCATTAGGCTCCCTCAACGCTATTAGTGGCGGTTTACACCTAGTAATATCGCCAATGTGACACGTGAGTCATTAGCCTGTCGCAGAGTATCGTTTTGCGCACATGGAATTTCTCCACTTCTAACAATAATGATGATAAGAATTGAATGTAAAGTATTATCTCATCTATTATCACCAGATGGGACTTATTCTGCTCCTCCTTACACCGTACACTTCCATAAAATCCTCCAATATGATGTTAATTTGGGAAAATTTCACTACTTCCGCGGGCCTGGGCACTTGATACTTGATTAAATCTACAGCTTATCTCTGGTTAGCCTATTGTTAAGCAACTAAGAAAAGATAAGGGAGGCCTACTGGAGAAAGAGGGACAGTGCCCGTTTCAAATGCTGCAGAAGTATGCGACTGCGTAAGACCTCACATCTCGGGGGAAAATGTTGGGCCCCACGCTAGTGCAAAGCTCAATTGTACTCATCAGGGTAGGAAGAAAAGAGTAATACTCGAATTTTGATGATAATACTACTACCTCGAAGAATGCATTTTGCATTTTGATTTTGGCACGAGTAAAAGAATAATCTCTGAAAAATTTCATTCAGCAGTTGATCGTTTCGAATCAGTTGTTTGTTTACATTCAAGTTGGTCGGAACTACACAAGAATATACGCAAAAAATATTCTAATCGGGCTTGGTCGCTGGTGTCGTATTAAAGAAGATTTAAAAGGCTACAAATGATGTTTTGAGGATATTTTCATTTTAACTCACGATTTTCGAGAAAAATGCACTGAAACGGTATTCCTGAATATACTTCTAACTTAGAAACTACCGACCAATTTGTTTGACTGTGACGCCATGGTGTCGTCATTTCTGAAACGATCAATAGCGACTTAAATAAAAGAGGAGAGGGAGGGTATAACGATGGGGATCTATGACGATATATCCCTTCCAACAGCCAGGAGAGAACCCAGTTTTTTTTTGCTAAACAACGAATTACAATACAGGTGTAAAATTTTACACACCACACTTTTTTTTTCCCTTTTTTTTTTTCATTTTGCTTACTTGCCAATTCAAAATTTGGACGAAATTTTGTAAATCTGCTAATATTTTACATAGTATCAAATTTTGTTACCGCTCCGACGATCCTCTCTTCTCGAATTTACATTTTTGTATAAATCGTTTAATTGTCCTGCCTGGCTATTTCCTGTGTAGTACGATGCAAACATCTTACAAACGTCTTTTGTCTCCTGCATTTCTGTACGTCCGATATACGTGATCCGTCAATACCTTATTCTTCTTATTATCATCTGGACTCATTCTCCTTTATTCTACCGATCGACCAGGTAAGCCATTAGTTTAGTTTAGTTTTCAGTCTATGTTTTACATCTCAGGACATTAGTTCAGTCATAGTTCAGTTACAGCGGCCATCACACTTTATACTTTTTAGTTTTCGCAATAAGACTTGCTTTTATTATTCGATTGTTTCAATACACGGGTGCTTTTTACCCTCTCTTGTCTTTTTGATTTTGAATGCCCTCGCTGCGGTCCGGACTTGACACTTATTTTTCGCATACAAGCCCCGTAAGATCCGCACCGATCGCCCCCCTCCCCCCGAAGAACTTTCTATTTATGTAACTGTAATACTTCAGTCTCGCTGAAGATACTGAAAGTGGAAGATTTACATAGCCTAAAAGACTAGCACCTCGGTCCAAGGCTTTACAAGATTCTCTGGCAACAATGTTTAAGATACCTAAACACTACTCCAGACTTACTCGAGATTATTTCAAGTGTGATTATAATTTTTTAGAACTTTCACAGCTTTGTTTGAGACTCATCAAGATTCTTCACTTGCTAAAATATTTTTGAGATCAATTTGGTCAAAATTTTCAGGCAAGACATTTCGATAGACATGATGAAGACCGCCATGAGACACTAGGTCTTTTCAAACTTACTAATCTCTTCAAACTTTCCCAGACATTTTCGAAACTCCTCAACACTCTTTCATTTAGCTCCTAAACGAAACCTAAATATTATTTTGCAATTAAATTCTACTACGATATTTTTCAATTTTTTCTCATTCCACCATATTATTTATCTAGCAAGCTTCAAAAATGTTGGAATTATAAGGGGGGGGGGTGGACAGTTGAACTCGTTATAAGCCTTGTATATAATAATTATTGGCATACGGTTTCACGAACTCAAATACTGACTATGGAAGGGGAGAGGGATAAACACTCGTGCTGAAGGCCTTTGTTTTCTCATTTACTATAAATTTTGCAATGTATGAAATTTTGAGAATTGGCCATCAATGGCTCTACGCTCCCGATCTCTTTCTTCGAGAGAGTTACCGAACCCTCCTCCCCCGCGGAAGTCAGGCTCTGGAATTCTATCATAAACCAGTAAGTAATACACTGTGATGTCCAGAAATTGAACCAAATACAAATTACCACCCACCTATGATGAGATGTTCTTCTACCAGGGCCGTATTTGGGGGGGGGGGGCATTAGCCCTCGGGCCCCCACAAACAAGTTGTATTTATTGGTTAAAAAAATCTAAGCCCGCTGTACACTATTCGCGAATAATGACGAAAAGATTTATATTCGTATGAAGATGGCCCCCACCAGCTCTGGCCCCCAACAGTGGAAAACATTAATCCAGCCCTGTCTTTTGCGAATATTCAATTTTACACTTATTTATTCTCTTTCTCTTCGTTTTATTTTTCCATCATTTCAACTTCATTTTTATTGACTTTTTTCCTCTTCGTTTTATTTTATTTATCCATTTTCATTTTATGTTACTCGTTTATTTCTTTTTATTTAATCATTTCTTTTTTTAACCGAATACATTTTTTCCTTTTTATTTGCACTTTCCTTTCTCTTTTATTTATTTTTTTCTGCAAAATTCAAGTTGATTTAATAATGTTTAGTGTATTTCTTAATAGCAGATAGTGAGGGATACCAAAGTGTAAATCCCTCTCTCAAAAAAAAAAATAAAAAAAATAAAAAAATAGCACAGGAGAGATGAAAGCGGAGATACGGCAACCTACTAGTCGAGTGACTAAGGAATATACCATCATATTTTTAAATGACCTCCTTGTTACTTGACCTTGTTCTGTCAGGAGGGGATCATAAATATAAACTATCGGACCTTTTCAAAGAGTTTTATTTGCAAACACAGCCCTGGATTTGGTTGGTATCGTAAATATTCAAAAAGGTGTACCGACTGCAAACTCTAGGGTTCAGTTCTCTCTGCGCAGTCTCAAACTTGGAAAAAAAAAACGCAGTTCTTGTAAATTTTGTACGAACATAGACACCGACAAAGCGAGACCTAACTTTCCGAAAATTTACCCGAAGGTCGAGCAACATTGTAGAAAAAAAGTCTGTACGCAATAAAATCTAGCAGGGAGAGACACAAAAACCTTATAATAGTTTTATTATCACCAGAGCGGCCGCTGGCGTTTTTTTCCTACCTTTTTCGGAAAAGAAAAAGGAAACGCCTAACAAAGCCGACATAGTAAATTATCCACAGATCCGGAATAAAAAACCGGACGAGATCATCGAGCAGTATACGAAGGTTGAGTCGAAATTTTTCGAAAACTAGTCTACAATGCTAAAATATCTCCGACGAAAAACGTAAAATAATAGGTTATCCTCAATTATCTGTCCGCCGATTTAAATCCATCTGTCAGAGCTGTGGGTACTGGTCGTGGCATAAAGGAAAAAAAAAAACAACAACATTCGAATACAGAAAATAAAGTACACAATTTGCCGGGGTTTGGCGACAGTGCCCCTCTAGCTGAACCTGACCGTCATCAACTGTGACATTTCTTAAAAAGAAGACCAAAGTGAAGAGGTAACACATCAAGCAGAATTGTATAATTAATCTAGATACTGTCATGTAAGGCCACTGAGAAGAATGGGTGAGAAATGATACTGGAATAGATTTAACCACGGGGAGTAAGTTGTGTAGACCCATTTGATGCAGAAACACAGACTGATTCAGGAGAGCGGAATTAGGACCAATCTGGAGGTCGAGATTCATTCAGGCTAATTAGAATTTGCTAACCGTCGGAGCGCTCTTAGAATTCGTTAAAACTCATTGAAACTATCTCAGGACACAAGACTCCGTCGGACTTCTTCAGAATGAGCTAAAACTCAGCCAAACAGCCGTATGACTCGTTAAGACTCATTCAGACTGCTGTAGGGTTCGTTAAGATCCATTTAGACTATTTTAGAACTGATTTAGATTCTGCTGAGATCCACTCAACTGTTTTTAAAACTCGTTACGGATAAATAACTGGACCCCCTTAAAACTCATTCAGACTCAGCTGAGGCTACGTTACAACACATTAGGTTTATTTACGACTGCGTTAGAGTGCAAAAAAACTTTGACAAAATTTATTGAAAGTTATTCAAAGTAAAAAATCCTTTAGATTCTGTTTTATTACGTTGAAGGCCAGGCGCAGATATACGGGGGAACCAATGCAAGAAATTGCCCTTCCTAGGAGAAAAATAAGAGTAAAAACGCTTCAAAGGGCGAAGTCGAACCCAGTTTCAAACAAGCTTACCTACTAGTCTTAGACAAGTATGAACGCGTCTCGAAAATCATGAACGAGTTTTAAATAGTCCTAACGAGTTGTGAACACATCTAGAAGAGTCTTATCAAGTCTTAAGAAATCTTTAAGAATTGTGATCAAGTCTGAAATAATCCTAAAGAGTCTTTTGCAAGTCTGAATGAGGCATGAACAATCTCAAACGAGTCTCGAATAGTCAGCAAGTCTTAAAAGCCTTTCAGAGTCTTAAATAAGTCTAGAAGAGAATTTAGTATTAACGAGTCTTCGTCAAATTAGTTCTAGAGCCGTCACGAAGCGAATTTATAACTTATTGAGAAGGTAAGAAACATTTTTCAATTTTCCAATCACTGAGGGGGAAAAAAGCACTGAAGATGCTTGAATTTAACAACTGAGCATCAGAAAATACAAATCTGCCATTTGCCAACTCTGGAAAATGATCGGTAAATGCCCTCTCAAGGCTGAGGTCTCGCTTCTGAAAGGTTTAGAATCTTAGCAGAGCTTTAAAAAGCTTCAAGAGCTGAAAAGTCTAGATCATCTTACAGGGTTATAATCAAATCTGACAGAATCAGAAAGAGTGGTAAGCAAGTTATGAACTATTTAGTGAGCCTTTAATAAGTCTGGAAAAATCTTACACAGTTTTAAACAAGTCTAAGAGAATCTAAAAGATTTGTACACGAGTACTGAAGGTTCTTAAGAGTTCTAATAAATCTCAAGGACGGATCCTGTCTCTTAAAAGAATAAAAATTGGATGTTTTATGATAAAATATTCTCCAAACATTGTCACCCACTCCACAATCCAATGAGTTGGCCACATCCGACAAAACACTTGGCAAGATTTTTCATTTTCAACGGCAAAAGAAAAAAGGCAACAGTGCCCATTATTCCGAACCCCAAAGTATTTCTCATCTTTTATCTATTCACTCGGTAATCATTGCGAAAGTATGAAAATCATCAAGGTACTCAGGAAAAGGAAGGGGGTAAGAACTTCGGTGAAATTTCTGACTGAAATCTTACGAATTTCTGTAAGTCAGCAGGAATGTGAAAAAGGTTGACGTACTCAATTTTCGATTTGTTTTGCTGTAATAATCCCACGTATCGGTAAGTACTGTGTAGTATCTCGAGTGGGGTATTACTCCCGCTTTGCATCCACTCCGAGTTTACAAACACTCGTTAAGCTAATGATAAAATTGATTTATTTTTGTATAGTAAGTCGTTAAAGCACACAGATTCACTCAAATTCATCGAAATTCCCTTAGAATTCCTTACGAGTTAAGCCTCCTCAGAACTTGGTAAGACTCACTCGGTCTCCTTAAACAGATTTCATTCTGTTGAGACTTATTAGGCTGCCTTCAATACTCATCAGACTCATTCGAAATCTATTTAAGCAATCTTAAAACTATTGCAGACTCCGTAACAGTCTTTAGGCCCAGAGATTGAATGTACATTTTTAGTATGTGTATACAAAGAAACTTGTTTTTCGGGTATCTTACCTTCGACAAGAGCAATGACTCATGACTTTTTTATGAGCCGTAAACCACAAAAATAAAACCTACCGCAGTGAGATTAATAGAAATTTTAATAAATCTCTGACATTCAGCAATTGAGGACCTGACTTCCAAAACGCGCTTAGTCCAAAAAATCGAAAATCGAGTTTTTACCGCAATCTGGTGGAGGAACTTAGAGCCAGCTAAACCTTTCTTTCGTTCTTTTTTATAATACTGACTAGGTCGTTTTTTCAAATTTTATGAATATAAGACTCTTACGACTGTAAGTCATACTTGCTTTTTCCTGTGGGGGGGGGGAGTACAATGATGTCTGAAGGGCGGAAGGAGGGGGGACATGTTCACGTGTGCCTCGTTCACCGGAATGGTCATCTCTAACCTGCATCTTCCGATTTCTGACAGTGTCTAGGTCACGATGTACGAATTTTGACCTTTCACAAGTATGACAGGTTCTGCCAAAACGAGCCAAGTCCACGACTTCCTCCACATTGAACTCCCATAGCTCGAAGACTGTTCGCACGCTAACCTTCGTGCCTGGGTGATATTAGCAATGGCCCCTCCTCTTCCCCTCCACGCAACTGAATCAGTGTTATCATTTATCGTTCGCGAGTCAGAATGTTCTTTTCGATTTCCCAACACTTCGTTTTTTGGACTAAGAGCGTTTTGGAAGTCAGGTCCTCAATTTATGTACTTTTTAATCAAAAATTATAGTAATTTTTACGATAGATTATTGAAATTCAAATAATCTACGAAGACAATTATTGCAGATTGAAATTACAATCCTCTCAGTCTCTTCAATTCGCAAGATTGGAACTTTTTGCTCCCGTCGCTCAATTTTCAAGTTTTAAGGGTCAACACCATAAAATTCATATTTTTAGAAGAATTTTGGTACCGCGCCTGTTTTCACTCTTTCAGTTTTTCAAAACAACTACTTAATTATTTACCAACACATACACATACATGTTTCGTTGTATTCATCCAGAGCACGTGGTTGAGCTCCTTTCAGGTACGTTCCCACATCTAAATTCGGAAATTTGAATGAACAAAAACGAAGGTAGCTTGAAATTTAAAATCTTGTTGTCCCTTCAATATGCCTGACATGCAATACGTCGGCTTGATGCCACCATCCTGTGGTGCGGGTGGAACATGCGATTAACTTTCAGGCCTTTCGGCGAAAGGAAACAAGAATTTGCCCCCTCATTTTTCCGAAGGTGTAGCCACATTGTACTCTAACCAGATAAACTCATCAAACGCTATCCCCCAAGTATACTTCTCTCATTATTCTAGTATACTAAAACATTAAGTTATCGCCTCCTCACCCTTTTTATACAATGTACGGAATTGGAGATACACCATCAGCCAATCGAATGGACCGCCAGTCAGCTTACAGCCCAACAGGCTGTCAAATAATAAGATGGGCAGTCGGTCAGTCCGGAATTGAAAGGTCGCAAGTCGTAAACAACCAGAAAGTGAGGTATGGAGTGCCCAGATGGGGCTATCACCAGCAACACAAATGTGGGGGAGACTGGGCAGCGAAACGGCCTGACTGTGCAGCTCACCAGCGATGGTTAACGGCTCATAGGTTAAGAATAACTGAACTAGACGAAGCGAACTGAAGAAATCTTGGCTTTTGGATCCAGCATCCGGAGAGCTCTTGGCTTAGTTTTTCTGCTGGGCCTTCGAGGCGGCGAAAGCGAAGGTCAGATTTCCAGTGTTTGAGGTCCGTGTTTCCAACCATTAAGTCTATAATTTACTCGAACATCCATAGATGATATCAAAACACTCTGGAGGAAGCAACTGCTGGACATCTTCATCGCACTCTTCTCAACCCCCGTCTGACTTATCCGTCAATATTACATGAAAATTGAGGATGAAAGCGTAAACCTCTCTAATTAAACCCGCACTGTTTTTCAGAAACCAGAATTTTGCCAGCAGACGAGAATACACTCGAGATTACGTTTTCTTCCTCACCAGAGTTTCGAACACCCGAGGCGAGCATCATTGATCGTCGACCAATTACATTTCGGCACTTCGGTTTGCTGACTCCTGCTCGCACAGCATCCGTTATTTTTCACCTTCGCTATACCTGAACCCGATGAAACTAATTCGAAAAATTATCCGCGTGTGAAAGGACGGACAAAGATATAGATTTGTAGATATGGTGAGAAAACACTAGAAAAAGTAGAAAATTGACGTCATCTACCTAATCCACCGATCTGGCGGACATCGTGATATCGCGAACAAATAAAGAGCTGAAAACCAGACAAGGGTTGAAGTCTTATTAAAATACAGCCCCAGCAGGCCAGAACTAACCGAGTACGGTTATTTGAACTCCCGCTGACTCATAGTGTTATTTAGAACTGCTCCTGAATAGCTTATCAATACGGGCATCGTGCCGATCTGGACCTTTGTGAGTCATTAGTAAAAGGTTTTCACTACTTTGGATTCGTATAATTCGTTAACCTTCTTGTTGGCTAAACAGTGCCGAAAATATTGTTAGTTGTTTCCCCTTTATTGCCATAACAGTGTAGTTACTATGACATAGCTTTCCCTGCACAGTTCTTTCACAAAAGCAAACACTGGCTACTGTATCCCTCATTTTATCTCAGTACAAATGAAGGCGTAGTAACACCACTGAAACTGCTGTGGGAAAGAGACCTAAAACTCTACACAGAGAAAAATACAAGAACGTGCGTCTAATTTTCTACGCAAACTGGACAACCATGGAGTGTAAGGTCTCATCATCGACATTTTGAAGCTTCGGAATTGCTTAAACCAGAAACGTACCAGAATCGTCGAGTACTTTCGGGATGAGACCTTTAACACCATCTTTGTTCCTTCCTCTCAGGGTAGACGTGTTCGGGAAAACGGTCCGAACAATTTCGCCCCTCGCGGCCCAAATATCGCTGAATTTCAATCTTCGGCCCATTTGTTCCTAACACTCCTCCACTTCATCAAAACAAATTTGAATGGACCAACCTCCTAAGTCGGTACACATTGAAATGGATGTAAGAACAATTTGAAGCCGAGTATTCTCTGGAGGGAAAACCAGATGCATCTTCAAGAACGTGCTAGGAAACTAGTGGATTTGCTATACCTGGGTGATTTGAGTAATTGGCAAGTTCAGAAACAGAACGACATTGCACTACCGTCGTCGACAGAAGCCTTATCGGCCGCGAATATATGGGGCAATGGGGCATTTATCTTGTTAATAGGGTTTCAAATTTCACAAGGACTCATCTTAAAAATTAAATTCACGATCAGTACTGAATAGTGATTAACCAGCAGCGCAGTAAATTTGAAGTACCCTTTTTCTTCTTCATTGGCTCATTTCTCAGGAAAAAGTCAGCACTAATTTGGAACTTAGCCACTAATTCGTCCGCCAATTTTCTAAATAACTTCGTATACTTCGTTCTATAAAACCAAATCAAAGGCATGGGAGTCAGGTGGCTGAGTCGATAGCGTGCTGGTCTCAGAATCTGGAGGTCCCGGGTTCGAGCCCACGTAGCAACTCGCTACATTTCGACCTAGGCCGGGTTTTCGGCAAGAAGTGAAGAGGGCTAAGACAGCCCTAATAGCCTCCCTGACGTCTCTGAGGTAATGCTCGAAAGGGCGGATTCATGGGGCACGGGCTGAGAGCAAATACTTAGTCCAAAATTTTATAATTTCGAAATAATTCGCTCCAATAAGTTAAATTTGTTCCTTTTGGTCTAAAAGTCTGTACTAAACAAATTTTTTGGTGAAATCAAACATATTTCGGGGTTTACTGGGGGGGGGGGGTCGAGTTTAATATCGAATTTCTCATACGAAATGCTGCAAAAAAACTTTATTCGATAAGAAAAAATTATTCTCAATGTGTACATAACAAACTCTTACAAAAAATTAATTCCTAAAGTCAAAGACTTCTACTGCAGTTCGTGTAATACACATTTCTGCATATTGTTTATTAAAGCTCACAGAAAGCATGAGAAAGCACGAGAATGACTATCTACTTGGTTTTCAGGGGCGCTAAACCTATTTATGCCACCCTAGAGACTCCACTGAGGGGGAGAATCTTAGAATTACAGGTAATACTACCAATCACATTACGAGTGAAATTTTCGGGGCCGCTGGATTCATTTTTAAAGTCATTTCAATTGAAATTCCTATAAATAATGGTCCACAGGGGTAAGGACGTAAAAACATAGAGCACTGGTTCAAGTTAGTATATCATTCATTCCACCCAATTGGTGGAGTCTTTAAGCTGGCTCTGGAATTCACAGATATTATTCATAGCTCTGATTGTTTAAAATTTAGAACAATGACTATTAAATGCTACACATTATCTTGATATTACTTTCATGAATTCTGTGAAAAGTAAATTTTTTCTCATAGTATAATACATAATATACAAGAGCAAAGTGCCGTTAAATCTGAAAGTAAAGTGTTGGAATGGTGTACACTACCGGTCCTGACCTACGGAGCACAGACGTGGACAACTACAGAAGTGCAAAATTTAAAAATGGCAAGAACCCGAATTGCCAAGGAGCGATCGATTTTGGGAATAAAAATAAAGGGTCGATTATGAAATACCAAAGTAAGAAGTCTGATCGGAGCAAAAGACTGTAGGTACATTGCTAAAAAACTGAAGTTCGATTACGCAGGACACGTTGGCATAAAATGTGCACGAAGGTGGAGAAGAAGGGTATTGGACTGGTATCCTAGGGAGGGCAAGAGAACCCAAGGGAGACACTTGAAAAGGTGGCACGACGAACAGAAAAATATAGGGGGGAGGCTTTGGATTAGGGAAGCAAGGAATATAGACCAATGGAGAAGGGTGGGGGAGACCTATGCCCGCTCATGGGCGCACAAATAATCATCGAAACCTGGTATAGTAATTTCATTTTGATACTGTGAAAGGTTGTAGCAAAAAAATAATACAACGCATGGATTCAAAAATCACTGGTTTTCTAATGGGTATGAAATATGAACATGGGAAAGGTGTCTCTTTTTCGTACAAATGTCTTCCTATCGTTAAGATTTTATGATACACAATGGTTCGTTAGTAAATTTGTTGATCTTTAGTGGCTGAAAAAGAAATTTTGATTGACAAGGTGAAATATGCGGCATCTTGCATCTTAGATCCACATTCCTAAATATAAGAATGTATGAGGAGGGATATATTTTTTTTTAATTTTCCATTTTTCATGATTTTTTAAACATGATCCAGGGTCGGATTTAACTCATTTGTCGCCATGCGCAGTCGTACTATCCCACCTTTTATTTTGTGAATTTGAAGCCCTTGACGCCTCCCCGGTTTGATTTGTAGTTGATGTTTTCAAAAATCCACCTTCTTAAAGTAAATCCACCATTGACATGATCAATTCAGTATTTTCCCCATCAAAGCTCGATGTCGATATCATATTCGTGTACTTTCGTATCGAAAGAGCCCACTCTGTTGATATGGAGTTATGACCAGCGGGTAATAGAGTACATTAATTCCGGTCAAAATTAGCCGAACCAAAGGTCTGTAAATGTAAAACTCAGCCTTCCACAGAGGGTGGAAATTGTGTGCAGGAAATTGAAGGTTTGAGAAAAACGTGTTTAAAGTTTCGGTACTGAATTTTGATAAAAAAGTTGTTTTATGTACATTTTTGCACCGCAAATAAAAAATTTAGATTCTATTTTGTGCAAAATGGCACAGAAAAATGTTTTCTTTGACGCTGGAAACGCTGGAATAAATCACGGACGTACCAACAGGGGGCAGGGGCAACTTACCCCCCTCCTCCCCTGTAGAAATTTTTCACTCAGCATTTGGGAAAATTTACGATTTCAACGGGATGGAGTTGGGAAAATTCAATAAGTCAAAAGGTTCTTTTTTTTTTGCTTTGCTACTTTGGAATTGAGTTGTGAAGTTGGGAAAATCCAACAAATCAACAAAAAGTTAGTTTTTCTTCTTTTGCTTTTTTTTGCTCTTTGATACTTGGGAATTTTGAGTTGAATCAGTTGGAACTTTCACGATTTTCACCCCCCCCCCCCCAAAAAAAAAAACAACTCTTAGATCGTCCCTAGGGATAATTTCATGAAAAAAGTGATACGACGAAGTGGGTTGGTTCTTTCATAAAAATTAATGTAAAAAGTAACCTGAAAGCTGAAAGAAAAATCGGTAAAATTATTCACAGCAGTGTATTGCAGCCCATCGAAAACCGAAAGCTGAAAGCCGTAGTCAGCCAACATTTTCATCAATATGCCAAACGTGAAAAGTCAGCTTTTTGTAATCCCAAAAGAAGTATGGCAACAGCGAAAAGTTGTGTTACGCCGTATACATATTTTATCAAGGTCAAAATTTAAGCCTAAGGCTGAAGCTGAATTTTTAGGCTGCAATACACTGGTCCACAGGCTACCGTTGTACACAGAGAGGGAAAAACGTTATCCAAAAAGGAGACCCTTTCTCACTTGACACGTGTTGTCCTATACAAAAGGGTCCAAAAGTTAGTTCACAATGTGAATGAACTTTCCTCAAAAATTATGAAATAACTTTTGGACCCCACTTTATAACTGGATAAAAAATAGCGGAATCGAAATTTCATGCAGCGTTCGTCATAGATAAAGTTTTGATGTACCCGAAATAGTAAAAACCTCATTTTCAATAAGTAGGAGATAAAATTGATACCTATTTGTAACTGTCTGAAAAGGAGGTGAATTAATAGAGTATAACCTGAAGAACCCAGCAGGAATAATATCACTGCTCCTAAGGAAGAAGGTGAAAGGAAAGAATTGGGTAGGTCGGTAGATTCCAGCAGGGACGTAACTATAGGGGGTAATGGAGGGATACGGCCGCCCATTGTATTTCAGTAGTCGGCAAATTTGCGATTTTAATTACTTAGTCCGCAAAATAAATTAAATAAGAAATCGTCCTTTGATTATTAAATGCTGGATTTTCAGTGGCAAGCAATGAAAGAACATTCAGCACACTTAAATACATAAAAAATGAATTGAGATCCAAAATGGGCGATGAAAGGTTAGATCATCTTACCCTGCTTTATTCAGAAAGAGAGGTGACTGATCAACTGAATCTCATGTCGATTGCCGAGAACTGGTACAAGTTGAAAAAGAGGCGCCCGGAAACATTCAGGATATATCAGCTACTTGTTAATTATTTTATTATAAACATTCCCAATAATTTGATTAACTTTTTAATGTTTCTTCTTTATTTCATTATCGTATTTTTCTACATGCTTCATCTTATTTTTTCATTTTAATATTTACAAAACTGAAGGATTATTATGTAACCTCAACGATTTCAATAAACCATTTTTGATGTCCTGCGAGTCGGCAATTTTGAAAATTCGAGTCGGCATTTTCTCGCCTTCGGCCCCCTCCCCACTGATTTTTCTGAGTTACGTCCCTGGATTTCAGTATGTTCAACAAGATTATCGAGAAAGTCAAATGTAAGAGTTATTTGGGAATGAAGGAACTCGTACGAGATACGGGAAAATGGAGAACTGCATCAAACCGGTCGTAAGACTCACGATTCTTCTCATAAAAATGGCTACATCTCGAAAACTGTGACCAACAGAGTGGGCCCTTTCGACACGAAGGGATACATTTCATTCAATTACATATTGATGATTCACTCCAATAAAAATGCACGAAAGTATAATTTTTATAAAGGCGTGAAATTTGCAACTTTGCTCCAAGTTGTCCAACAGGAAAAGCAGTCACACTACGGGTCCGAGGACAGGGGCCCAGGGTGGTCCTTAAATTTCCAACTTTGCTGTACTTCTCGGTAGAAAGGCTTACGTCACTACAACTAAATAGTGTCATATCGAGGTTCAGGGTGTCTACCAAATACAAATTTGTGAAATTAGACTTTCTCACGACCCTTCCATGACTTTTTTCATGGGCTAACAATACTCATGTTGGAGGTTCCAAATTGCAAAAACAAAAATTAATTTTGACGTTTCAGTGATACTTGTTTAATTTCTTCCTTTGTTAATATTTTAGAGTTCACATTCAAAAAAGAGAATGATTTTTTAATTTATTTTTGCCAAAAGAATTTGGAGCGAATCTATATGATTTTTTGGGAAAATCAAACTAAATGTACAATTGAATTCATTGCTTTTTTACAACCCTGTCGAGAGAGGGCGAGAAAGGGGGAAATACCCCGAGCCCGGACTTTCAAGGGGGCCCAATATTTTTAAAATGCCTGAATTTCAATCATACTGTACATCAAATCAGCAATCATTCCTTCCAATGAAAGAAACCTCTTATCCCGTAGTTTATAATTTTTTCCCATCTAACAAAAGAACATACTGAACTGGAAGGAGCGGGGGCCCGTGGAGATTCCCCCAGGCCCTCTTTTTTTCTCTACGGGGCTGTTTTTTTAATGACTTTCATGAATTTATCATGACTTTCACCTGATAACCACCGAAAATTTTCCGACGTACACATCAAGTTCATTTTCGGAACCAATTTTTCTATTATTATCAGAAGTAGGACGTTGTTTGTACTATCGCGATTCACCCTGCGAATTAACTCGATGTTTGCAACAAAAAAATTATGTTTCACAACTTTCCATTTCACTTTTTCACTTTTTACGAAAAGTGCCCGTCACTACCTGAAGGTTACATAGTTTCTCCCAGTAATTCGTATTTCAGTTTTTAATAAAACTGGCCGAACTGGCCCAATATTGACAGTTGAACCGCGGTCCCCGGGCGTGTTCAACCCTGATTTCCTCTGAACATTCAGCCTTCATTCGATCATTCCTGTCTTTTGTTACAGTGTACTTTTCCATAAGGTCCGTCTAACAGATCTTAAGATATGTATACAGGTGGTTACAGGTTCAATATGGACGGCAGCTGTAACACATGCGGGGTGCATGACAGCGTGGTGGCCGAACTAAGTAACCTTCTGCCCCTCCTTAGGTACACCTTATTGCTGATTAGAAGTTCAATTTCGTCCCTACACAATGGTTCGGCAATACTGGTACCCATGAAGACATCGCTTATCAATTCTTTTTCACATCCTCTGGTAATACGGCGACCCTTTTCGGCGCATCAGTGGTGCCCGTCCGATTGGTATACCGAACCAAAACGGAGTTGAGCCTTTTTCGTCCGCAGCTTGGAAAAGCCTCGCGTTGATAACGATGATATATCTTCGAAAACACGATAACCGACGTGTTCGCAATTAGCGCCCGGTCATTACATCAGGGCGGCGCGGCTTTTAAGCGCTGTCCCATCTACACTCGTAAATCAGCTAGATAATTTCTAAATTTTGTGTTTCACAATACGGCTGTACACCTGTGTGGCTCGAGATTTGGTATATAGGTACTGTTTTCAATATATACCATATATATGACTTCAGGCATGTACAGTTACGGTTACTGATAGTGCGTGCCAGGTAATTATCATTATCCGCTATACATAACATTTCACGTACGCTCTAATTAACGTCTACACGATGTTTACGCGGCGGTTGTCCTTTCTTCAAATGAAGAAGAAATCGAAGGTGAAATATAAGCGAGAACGGGTTGAAAGGGGGCTGCGGAGACGTCAGCTTTGCAGAGGGTTTCACGATCGATGTACGCAGCCAGAGGTACGCGATTCGTTATTGAAAACGATATCCTGATAGGTCCTTCAGAAGTTCAGATAGGCCGGGGATTCGCATTACAGCCGGTGTTCGATTACGAAAACGAATTTCGATACGTGCGGTGAAAACGCACGACCCAGTTTCCAATGAGCAACGAGGAAAAGGTCGGAAAAGGCGTTTATATACCCAATCGAATTGACTTTGACTTTCACAAAGGGTACATCAGTACTACCTCCGTGTTGGCTACCCACGATAGTTGCCTACAGCTCTACACCGCATCGACGTAGCATTGACCATCATTTTACAGACTGGTTGATCCCATGTTGAACTTCAAGGCCTGTATGACCCCCGCTCCCCGATTGTCATTCAAAACGTCAACAAATATGAGATACTACAGATGACATAGAACTAGCGAATGTCTGCATAACAACTGACACCTTGGCGATCACTGACCAAGTAATACAGACTGACTAAAGATGAACAGCATCAAGAAGCAGGCCCGTAGCTAACGCCAGTTACCCTGGCTAGCACATTCCCAAAAACAAAATAATAATAATTTTATTCATTTATTTTTATTTACAAACCGCAGTCACGCGATGTGGATATCAGGAGGGAAACACCCCCCCCCCCCGACACAGTGACTGAGCTAACGTTTGAGCACAGGCCACTCCGCAAACTCTCCATTTCGGGCGGTTGACGGCTACTCTCCCCCACCCGGACCCCATTACCTCCACGAATTGGTCTCCCCATCTTGTCATAGGTCTGCCGCGCGATCTTTTTCTCTCGTACGGCGTAGTGATCTCGATCTCAAGATCGATCTTTTAATCGATCTTATCGATCAAGATCGATCATCGATCATTTTGGTCATGGTCGAAATTTCGATCTTTCACAAAGTAACAACAGACCTGTTTAGTGTGACGTCACATTGTTCCACAGCCGGCGGCAGCTAGCTGCGGCCTAGGTGTAATGTTAACTTCATCTGTGATAAGTTAAGTGATATTGATATGTGATAACAATAACGAAACATGAAAGGGTAGTCGTTTTAATTATGTGAGACTAATCCTGTTTTCAAACTCCAGCTGCAAAAATCAAGTAAAATATAAGAATGCAAAGGCAAATCAACTGACCAAAATATATGCAATAGGATTCATAGAAAAAATGTATTGTTGAGCTCTTCAAGATGGAGAATAAAGAAAAATAATCTCTTTGTACAGCAAGCCTTAATATGTTTTTTATTCCAGGTTGTAGCTCGCAGGTTCAGTTATCAGTTATTAATGTTGGGAGATGTGCTTTTGTGACAAATTTAACAAAATTTTCAACTTCAATAAATTTTCTAGATTTTTTACTCATTGACAGCGAGAAATAACCAAAATTCATTTGGATTTTGCAGATTTGCAGATGCAGATAAACTTACACCAGTAAAAAAATTCTCTGATTGATCAAGATCGATCTTATCAAAAATCGATCTTTTTACATAAGATCGGATCGAATCGAATATTGGAAGTCGTATGATCGAAAATTTCGATCAAATCGATCTTTTTTGAAAGATCGAGATCACTAGTACGGCGTTCAAGCCTCTATTTTTCTTTCCTACCTCTCTTCCTCCAGTCTTAGAACTTGCCCGCCGTACTTCCATTTCAATTTCTTCACAAAGTATCTTATGTCTGTCATATTATATTTTTCCCTCAAAATTTGGTTGCCAATCTTGTTCCCCCTCCTGATGCCAAAGTACTCCTTTCTATAGCTCTTTGCGTTCTTTGGAGCTTCTGCGTACCACCCACCTTTTGTAAGGGCCCAGGTCGGCGTGCAGCTTTCCCATATTTTTGTTTTTAAATTATTGCTAACATTATCTTTAAAAATTGATTTTAGTGTTCAGTACTTTTGCCATCCTTTTTTGACCCTGATATTTAGTTCTCAATCCCTCCGGTTTCAGGGTGTCTACACAATTTGGAAGATCAAAATACTTGACTTCTGTTTGACCTATAAACAGGGACGTACCGATAAAGGGTAAGGGGCAACTACACCCCCCACCGACGGTAGGAATTTTTCACTCAGTAGTTGGGAAAATTTACCATTTTAGTCAGGCGGAGTTGGGAAAATCCAGCAAGTCAAAAGAAAAGTTTCTTATTCGCTTTGATATTTGGGAATTTTGAGTTGAGTCATCAGTTGGATAAATCCAATAAGTCAGTCAAAAGTTTTTTTTTTGTTTGCTTTGACACTTGGGAATTGAGTTGAGAAATTGGAAAAATCCAACAAGTCAAAAGTTTTTTTCTTTTTGGCTTTGATATTTGGGAATTTTGAGTTAAGTTATCGAATGAAAAAACCCAATTTGCTTTGATGCTTTGATACTTGGAAATTTTGAGTTCAGTCAGTTGGGACTTTCACAATTTTTGCCCCCCCCCCGCCGCTCCATGATAAACGCTTCAGTATGTTCCTGCCTATAAATTTGACTTTATAAGGACTACAAAAAGGCGCGCCTTATGCAGGAACATGCAAGCAGTTCAGCAAATCGTAAGACTGCAAAATTAGTCTGATATGCCACAGGGCGCAAATAATGAAGAAGAACAAACAGCAATTGAGGAGCTCACTTCCAAAGTGACCTAACTGCAAAATTTTAGTTTTGAGAAGAACTAACAAAACACTTTATAGGCAAAACAGTAAAGTAGGTCATGGATTTTTTAAGGTACGTATCAATAAGTTCAATCTTTAAGAAAAATTTGTCGTTCTTGTTTTTGCAAAGTATGCCCCTAGCGCGGCAAGACAGCGTGTTGAAAACAAAGACTCAAGAAATCATAATTTTGCAGTTAGGTCACTTTAGAAGTGTGCTTCTCAATTATTGAAAACTGAAACAGAAGTTTTTACTTCTAGCTTTTATATTTTTTAGTTCATTCATCGTTCCTAGTCATGCATATAATTAACATTACTTGACCTATAGAAGAATTTTGAGAAAATACTTGACTTTTTCTTTGAGTACTTGACTTTTACTTGACCTACTTGACTTATTTGACCCTGTAGACACCCTGAGTTTTTAAAGGACAAAATTGGTCCCAAATATACTACTTCTTCCTTCCATTTTACTTCGTATCCTTCAATTTTCCCCGGTATTTTTTTGTCGTTCGCCAAAATGAAGGATTTTTCTCAGTTTACCTCCAACCCTGCTTTTTTACTTTTTATTCATAGTTCCTCTCCCATTTTTCCCAGTTCATCGATCGATTCAGCCATGATAACCACGTCGTCCGCATATCTGAGATTGCTTATATATTCACTATTGATTTTTAAGCCCTTTTGTTTCCATTCGAGATCCCTAAATATTTCTTCGAGCGCACAGTTAAATAGATTCGGGGAGAGAGGGTCTCCTTGCCTTACACCTTTTTCAATTTAAAATTTTTTCCCCTTCTTATTCAAACAGATGTATACTTCGGAGTCTTCGTATAACTTTCGGATTAATCTGATACATTTTGGATTTAACCCCTGCTTCGCCATTGCGTTCCATAGAAACGAATAGTTTATAGAATCTAATGCTACCTTAAAGTCAAGGAGGAAGTTAGTACACAGATTATATTCGTTGGATTTTTCTATAATTTGATTCATAGTGAATAGGTGATCAGTTGTTAGAAAATTTTTCCTAAATCCTGCTTGTTCTTTTAGCTAATTCCATTCGAGCGGATTAGTTATGCGATCTTTTACGATCTTTGCAAAAATTCGACTTAAACTTGAAATCAGACTCTTTGGTTTATAATTATTCACATTTTGAACGACCCCATTTTAAATATAGTAATATTATTTCTGCTACTTTCCATTGTATTGGTATAACTTCCTGCTCAAATATTTTGTTAAATAGGTTTCTAAAAAGGTATTGCCAGCTCCTGCACAGTCTTTCCGGAACCAATTCTCTATCTGATCTGAACTCGCGATTTTATTGGTTTTCAGTATTTTCAGATGACAGGTAATTTCGCTGGTCAGTACCTTTGGTACATCTTCTTCTTCTATTTTAGGGTTCTCCCTCTCCCCGCTTAATCCAAACCTTCTAGAGCTAATAGTTTTTCCGTTACATGGCGTCTCGTAGAATTCCGTAGCTGCGTGAACAATGCCAAGTCTGTTGTGAGTGGCTTCCCCTTTTTCGCTTTTCATCAATAATAATAATAACAATAAATAGAAACAGCTGAAAGTAAAAAAAAAACCCTGGTTGAATAATCAAATGCCCTGGCACACACAAGCAGTTAGCTACGCGCCTGCCAAGAAGTCTAATTAAGCCGGAGGACAATTAGGTAAGACTAGTCACACAGAGGTACTTCATCGGAGACCTAAATAGTAATTTCTGAGGGGCGGTGTCCAGGAAGGTACATCTCAGATGTTGAAGAAGGGATCATAGAGAATGGTTTGCATTGAAAGGCTACATAGCAAGGTAAAATAGGAGAGTCGGCCTAGGCCGATTTTTTCACACTTTTCTTCAGTCCTCTATTTGCAGTAGTAAAGAAAAATCTCAGGACCCATCGTTACAATCCTACGTCCCCCCCCCCTGCTGAGGGATGTGGCCTCGAAATAGACGATTTTCACTCTTTAAGCTCTATTTTGGGCATTTTTTGCTCAAATGCTACGAACTTTGGCAGGCTCCCGGTATAAATACAACCAAATTTGTTGAATTTTTTTCTACCTTTTTTGACCTCCAAAATCAACCTCTGCAAATAGAGGACTAAAGAAAAATTTGAAAAAAATTTGACTTAGGCTGGCCTTTTATCCCACCCAGCTTGCCTCATTCTGGCGGCCTTTGGGAGACTGCGATGAAGTCCACAGAATATCATTTGAAGCGCGCCGTTAGCAAAGCTATGTCATCACAACAACAATTCATCATCCTCGCTAAAATTGAGGCCTGCCTAAATTCTCGACCCTTGTATGAGTCAAGTGACGATCCGAAAGACAGGCCACTTCTAACTCCTGGGTATTTCTAGACAGTGTGGCCGCTGGATTCAATCCCTGAGCCTACAATTCAAACCACCATCATCCAACCCTTTTGAAACTACAGTTGGCTTGAGATCTCGTACAAGAGAATTTGTTACTCCATGAGTCCAGTATCCCAAAGCAAATGTGATCTGCCGGAAGCAGCAAAAGGGAGCAAGCGGCTCCGCATAGATACGAGTATCAGTAGGCGAGGTATACAGAAATTGCAGGTTCTAGAATGTGTGGACTATGAGGTTGAGTCTTCAAAACCAATCAAAAGCCTAATATCGTAGGAATTCAGATATCTCATTAGCTGAACACCAAACCATGTCCAACCATCTTCTTGTTTACAGTTTTATCGAGAGCAGGGTACTTATGATAACGCAATGGGTCTACAGAGCTTAATAGTCTCAAAGGTCGCCACATTTAGCCGAGAATACGGACTCGAAATCATCTCAAAGACTAAAATGACGATAGTACCACAAGAAGAAGCAAGATGTAACTTCTACAGCCGTGGAAAAAATCTTCTTGAATCATGCTAAGAAAGAGCATAGTATTTCTGCATTACATTTCAAGAAGAAAAGGGCCAGTCCTTAGAAAGATTCGAGGCAAAAACAAGACTGCTCTTCTCGACATAAAGAACCTGTTCACGTGAAAAGACTCATCTTTAGGGCTAAGAGCGCAGTGCTATTGTATGGTTTAGAAGGGTGGGTGGTAACAAAAGAACTAGAAAATATACTCCAGACTTTTGAAGTGCAGATTTTCTGCCGGACGCTAAAGATCTCACAGCGGGACCATATACTCGTACAAACACAGAAGTCTTCAGAGAATTACTGTTCACCATCACAAAACCAAAAAACGGAATACTACGGGCATGTTTAGTGGAACAAACGTACAGTGTCTTCCAGAATAATTAATGGCAAATGTAGTGCTGGAAGAAGGAAGCTCTCATGGGACGCTGATCTACGAACATGATTTAAATACAATCCGACTGAACTGCTCGTTTTGAGGCTGAATTACGTTGTCGCGTTAAGTGGCATTATTTTCGTTTGAGGATGAACGATGAAGACGCAGTTATTACTGCATGCAATCATAATTGCATCCTCACAAGAAAGGAGACGGTTGGCCGAGTGGATAGCGCGTTGGTCTCAGAATCCAAAGGCCCCGGGTTCGAGCCCACGTAGCAACTCACCAGGATTTTCGACCTAGGCCGGTTTTTCGGCCAGAAAGGAAGAGGGCTGAGACAGCCGTAACGACCTCCCCGACGTCTCTGAAGTAATGCTTGAAAGGACGGATTCCAGGACTCGGGTTGAGAGCAAATTCGAAAAAAAAGAGTTGATTTTCTGGCAGTCAAGTTGGCTAATTGTCTGTCCTGCTTGGTGGAGCTATGGCGATGCACGTATGCCAAAAACAGGCCTAGGCGAAAGGATGGAAATAGCAGTCTCAGCAGCATTATCTCGAGTGCTGTTTTGGAAAAATTCTCAAGACCCATACCCCCGGTAGTGGCGCTCTCCCTCATATTTTGACATTTTTGTTAAAAAAAAACTCGAAAATCTCTTCTCAAAGGTTAAGGATACATTCTTACACGTAGGGTTGACCTAAGTTTAACAGAGATATGTACGTGGTAACCCCCGGAACAATGATATCACGGGTCCTGCCGCTCACCCATTACCTGTAAATTTCCCTTCAAAACGAAAAATTCCATCAGTTGTCCGCGAAATCGAAATAAATTGGTATAATTTTGGCGGCGCCCCAGAAAATATTTCAAAACGTCGATATTCGTTCGTCAGTTCGAAAATATTCGACGCGTTTCGTCATTCGAAGAAAATATGAGAAAACAATATTCGATGAAACGCTTCGGCGTTTATTTGCTCGATGGGCTGCGATTTCGACGAGTCCGGAGAGCACTCGTATGTGAGAGAAAATTAACAACAAACAAATATACAGCACACGATGACTGCTATATTCGAAATCGCATTTCAAAATTCGAAAGAGAAAAAAAGAGAAGCCGAAACGTCTCGGACGCATCTCAACGGCTCTCAATGCAAATTCACGCACACTTGACAGATAAAACGTAAATGATTTTCAGAGTCGACTCCAACTGCGTACATACGTATACGCCCTTCGCCTCTTTCACAACTGTTCGAAAACACTCGGAGGAAAGGCACTACTGTATGAGTGTAACATTTCGAATTCCGTTGAGCTCAGATCTGGTACCAAGAGTTCTACGGGAGAGGATTTCATGATGTTGACCCTTAAAGAGCTAAGAAAGACTCATTTGTCATTACAGCCGAGTTATATGCCGCTCAGCAGAATATGCTCTGCGCAAGGCGGTAAAGGAGGAGATAGAGTAACATACTTTATGGTTTGAGCCGCAGAATTCCAGAATTTCTCTTTGAAATAGGTGGTATGTGCGCACTTTCTCAGAACAGGGGAGGAATTCGGTGGGGAAATCCAATATTGGAAAAATGGGGGCATAAGCCTTCCAAACTCCCCTCCAACTCTGCTAATACATGACAGTGGGACGTTAGCTGCATTTGAAGAGTGTTATTCCAAACTGTCCGAAGTCAAATAATGAGATAAGAGTGCGATCTAGTAGCAGACGGTGGTCATCAACAGGGGAATGGTTTACTCAAATTTCATACAAAATGTTCCCAAGTATGAGTTATATGTACCATAAGTGCAGCCAACTTTTACCTTTCTAAATGCTATCTATTCCGCAGAGATAAGGTTCTTGTTTTCCCACCGATTTCAGTGTCTTTGATTAATGGTAGTTTGGAATAATACTCTTCATTTAAAGAGCTCTTTTCCAAAGTAGCCTGTCAGTTTTCAGTTTTTGTCAAAAGTGAGTTCGATGCGCTATCTTATGGTACAGTATGGAATAAGCGATGGAAGGTAGGTTTCCCTATATTCTATCTCCTTTCATTCCAGTGTTACAAGCGATTAGAAAAATAACTGGTTTTCAAAGTGGCCCAAGTCAAAACTCTTCCAGAGTGACATAAGGCCAAAATATGCGTACTTTAGTATCGAAAAGCCCGCACTGTCAATCTGAAGTAATGAGCAGCGGGTAATAGTACTTACATTAAATTCCTATCAAAATGAGCTCAACCAGAGGTCCGTAAGTGCAAGACTTAGCCTTCCACAAAAATTTGACGACTGAGTATAGAAAACTGAAGTTCGAGAAAAAACGCGTTTAAAGTTTTGGTTCTAAATTTAAAAAAGAAAGTGATAATTCCATGTATATTTTTGCTCCACAAATGAAAAATTTCGGCTTTTCTCAATGTAAAATGGTACAGAAAAAGGTTTCTTTCGACGCTGGAACCGCTGAAACAATTTCAGGGGGGGGGGGGAGGTGATACGACAAAGAGGACCTTTCTATAAAAATTAATGTAAAAAGTGGCCGAAGAATGTGGTCTGGTTGCCGAGTGGATAGTGCATTGGTCTCAGAATCCGAAGGTCCCGGATTCGAGCCCATGTAGCAACTCGCTACATTTTGACCTAGGCCGGGTTTTCAGCAAGAAAAGAGCTAATACAGCCCTAGTAGCCGCCCCAACATCGGATTCCAGGGCTCGGGTTGCGAGCAAAATTAGAAAAGTGAAGGAGATCTCTGAAAGAAAACTCGTTAAAATTGATTACAGCAGTGTACTGCAGCCAACCAAAAGCCGAAAGCTGAAAGCTGTATTCAGCCAACATTTTCATCAATAAGCCAAAAGTCAGCTTTTTGTAATCCCAAAAGAATCTCTGGTGATAGCAAAAAGTTGTGTCAAGCCATATACTTTCTCAAGGTCAAAAGTTTAAGCCAAAAGCCAAAGCTGAATTTCTTGACTGCAATACACTCGTTTACAGGCTACCATTGTACACAGAGAAGGAAACAACCGGTATTGACAAAGTGGGCCCTTTCTCACATGACACGTTTTGTCCTCAGGGGATAAAAAATGGTGGAATCAAAGTTCCACAAACAGTATATGAGACAGAGATGTCAACTCCCGTTAGGGCTCTATAGTTTCACCTGGGTATACTAAGCCGCCATTTTGGTTCATACTGCGCCCGTGGATGCCGAATCCGACTATGCGGAGCGTAACGCGTAGTCAATTCGGCATCGACGGGCGCAGTATGAACCAAAATGGTGGCTTAGTATACCCAGGTGAAACTATAGAGCCCTACTCCCGTTTGCGAACGGGAACGCGTTCACAAACAGAGCACCTCCACAAACAAGAACGAAGTGAACGCGCTCTTCTTCTCACATGAACAAGAACAGGCAGGACCGGTGAACGAGAACGCAGAGAACAGAGAGATGAATGACTACAGTCAGAGATGTCAACTCCCATTTGCAAATGGGTACGCGTTCACAAACGCAGCACCTCCACAAACAAGAACGGAGTGAACGCATTCTTCTTCTCACATGAACGAGAACGGATATGATGATGTGAACGCGTTCATATTTTTGGGGAACGCTGACATCTCTGACATCATAGACCAAGGTTTAGAGTACCTGAAGGAGTAAAAATCCCATTTTCAGTAAAATACAATCTCCCCCCCCTTCCACTCATAAAAATGGCTATCTTGAAAACCGCAATGGACAGAGTGGGTCCTCTCAAAAAGTACGCACACATGATACTGATTTTTGATTACTGCTCTATTGTATAAATGAAAAATGTTAATTTTTTAGGGAACACAATAACAAAAAAGGTATAGATAAAAGAAAAAATTCAAAGTAGATTTTGACACAGTGTGGGGAGATTACTTGTTTTGACTAAGGCCACTTTGAAAAAGAGCTCTTCATTTGTACTTCTGTCTGTGAATATAGGGTGTCCCAAGTTCAACGGAGGATATTTTGCCCGGAGATAGGGGACGTCACATGCATTAAAAAATGTTGTATGAATATGCCCGATTATAATTATGGACTGAGCTGGAGGTTGTCAAAGTGCAGATGTAGAAATTTTCTAGGAAAAGTTCAAGTTTTAGGGTTTTACGCGACAGTGCTCATAAACTGCAACAGATATTGTTACGTTAAGGTCTGAGCTAATACGCACCGTGACAGAGCTTCAGGTTCTATCTTGGACAAAGAGAGAATTTTTTTCGAAGTTTATCACACGGATTTAAAAACTTAAATCAAATTATAAATTCAGATGAAGGTAATCATAACATTCATCATCCCCCCCCCTCCCTACGAGCATAGAATTTTCTGACAACGATTCTAAAATCTCAAAACTTCTGATTTTAAAAATTTTCAAATTCAGTCTGATAAACATAACTGTCGTGTACTGAAATGCGTGCGTACCGATTTGACGTTGTATGTACTTCACATGCATGGATGAGCATTCCGGTACACCAGTAAATCGGTACAAGCCGATTCGGTACAAACAGGTATATACACATTTCGGCAGAGACACATTTCAGTACATGGCAATAAAACATTTATTGGACTGCATTTGAAACTTTTGAAATTTTAGAATCCTTATCAAAATATGGTGTGTTAGGGGCCTTCATCTGAACTCGTAATCTGATGGGTTGTTAAAAATCAACTATGAAAGAAAACTTTTTTATTCAGTTTTGGAACATCTGCAGCTCCGTCACTGGGTACTAAATCAAGCCTTGAAACAGAGAAATTTGTAGTCATTTATGAATAGGGGGAAGAGGTACAGATACGGTACCCTGCGGATAATGTGGTACCCCATGCTATCTGAATAACCAGGCATTGCCAAAACGCGGTGGCGACCAGAATATGATGAGTACACCTATAGAAATGACCATCTATGCCAAAACTGCCTAAATTTCTACAACTATGGGCTTTTTATTTACGTTTTTCATTTTTTGATAATTCAAAAAAATTTCTAGTGTATTAGTCAACTTTGTATAAAATATAGAATTCTGAATCGAAAGGAACCGAAGTACAGTGTTTTCGAAAGAGGAACGTTTGCTCTACAAAACGATCTAGTAAGTTTTTCAAAATTTCATATCCATTCGTTCAAAATGAGCTTTGTCCTTTCAAGCAGTGATGCGGGTAATGCGGTACCCTTTGTAACATGTGTTTATTATCATTTGTTTAAACAGACACGTCGCGCACAAAATTGAAAGATTTTAGTAGAAAATTTAAAAAGTGGTCCGATAAAAATATGATTAATGCGCATGAAGATGTACGGGCGAAAAAATGGATTTAGGCGGCTTGTAAAACGTAAGCTCTACTTTTACTTGCAATCGAAATGAATTTCATTTTCCGCGATAAAACGGCGTTTATTTAATGTTGAAATAAATTTGTTTAGGAGTACCACATTTGAACCCAAAAATCTCGGAGGTCGACTTTCACACTTTTTGGAAAAAGCTCGACAAGTAACTGAGATAATTGAAATTTGATACCAACGGGTTATGGGCAAGGGTTTCCTCTACCGATTCCACAATTTACTTGTTTAATTTGAGGTTACCAGTGAGGCAGTGACCTCCAGCACTTAAAAACAAGATGGGGTACCGCATTTGTACCTCTTCCTCTACTACCGCATAAAACGCTGGACTCGAACTTCTCGACAAAATTTCAATATCTGCACTTTGACAACTATACTACTGCAGCCCGCAATCATAAATTAAGACATATTCACAAATTTTTTGAAGCACGTGACGCCATCCATCTCCTGAAAAAATAATCCCCGGTTGAGCTTAAGACACCCTATCTACAGTTGAATTTAGTTGTATCTAATTCCATGATTTCCACATACAACGATCTAGCATCAAAATTAGATAGAAATTTGTTCAAAAGAACATGCGTTCCTCTCATTTTTTGGCTGGAGATATAGGCTTTGCCTAGTTTTGCTAATAGATTTGTGTCAATTGACAGCGGCTTCGCGCAAACAACTTGATGGGGTCCAGTCATTCACCGCGCACGTTTGCCGGCTTTCCCTATTCTGTTCAAAGGTCTTGGGTCGAACAATCGTAAACAGATTGTAAAATCATTCGGCATCGAAAAACTTCTCCACCCCCACCAAAAAAAAGAAGAAAAAAACAAAAAAAAACTAGGGTCGTAGTACGGATCTACTGTACACGTATAGAATTGTGTTTCTTGGAAGAGTCTCATTCGAACCTGAAGGACGAAGTCAATATACCTGCCGGAACAATGGAACGGTATTCTATACTATGCCCACAGAAGGCTGGTTGGCTTCTATGCAGGGTGCTTGTATTTTTTCTGCTAGTCCGTGTACTGGATGACATGACGTCAACACGAAAACAGAAAGCAGACTCTGGAAACATAGACATTGATCAATGGAACTGAGTCCCACACCTTGTCGCATGGTACCTTTCACAAAGGTTTTCAGCTCATTTTTTTTCCCCTCGACTTTCTTCAGTTCGAAACTGGCGCCGAAAGGTCGTTCTCCCGTCGACAACCTTCCAGCAAGACGATTTTGAACTAAGCAATTGAATATCGCATTAGCAAGAGCAATATCACACACATATCACGGACAGTTCACAGCGTATTGCACTCAGAAGTTTTTCAACGAACTGGTTAACAGCTGACGCTGACCAATCAAGTCCTACATCCGCTGATAAGTCTTGGTTAGTTTGATCAACAACTGTACAACTAGTTCTGAGATTTGGAAGACCTACAGTGATAAAATTACAAGAAGCCGCCTGTACCTCATATGTAGATACTGTTCTAGCCATTATTCAGTTTCTTGATTGGCATCTCTGTTACTTTTGGGGAAATAAAGGAAGGTCTAATTTGGTCACTGTCTATAGTAATGTAGAAGAAATTTGATTGAAAGAACACACCAGGCCACCACAAGAGAAGTATTCCATTGACAAGAGCTTAAGAGGCGTTACGAGTGAACCCAATCATCAACTGTTTTACGATTCACATAACTTGGTGTGAAAAGCAGCACTTCCTTAAATCCGTGGCTGAAATCACATTACTCACACTTGAAAGATGCATTTTGTAGAAAAAACTTTAAAACACGAGATGGAAAACTTGGACAAAATTGGAAACGTTTAATTAATAGCTCTGTTTCTTTGGGTTACACTGGGTGCAGTAGATGTAAGAGCAAAAGTGTACACCAGTGTACACTGTACACCGCGTTACACTACACTGATTATACTCCCTATACTTCCTTCCAAGTAGTGTAAAAAGTGTATACACGAAGTGTACACCAAGTGTTCACTAGGTTGAAACGAACCGAGTCTATGTGTACATCTGGTGTACACTTTTCCAAACGAACAGTCTTGGTATAAAAAGTGTAGAAAGTGTAAAAAGTGTAACCCAAACGAACAGAGCTAATGATACTCGAAGAATTATTCGAACTGCTGTCATTTAAATCACTCACACAAAGCTCTTACCTGCTCTCGCACTAGGCATCTCTCCTCAGATTATGTAACTTGTAATTTATAACAGGTGAGTACAGAAAATGACCACGTTTTATACAACTAAAGAGTAATATTCCAAAAAAAAAAAAAAATAAACCGAAAAAACTGTTTAGAAAATACATCATTGTTACAAGCACTAGTTATCGATAAACATAATTATGTAAGGAAATACAATGTGTCCTCAGCGATATGGTGATTTCATAAGATTGTACGGATGGACTCATCTATAATGTGATACTTTTAGAAAATTACCTTTCAGTTACTTTCGGAATGGTATGAAGAATTTGACAACAGTATGGATAGTATAGACACTCTTCAAGAATTGAATTGATACGAGTCTTCATTCCCTTTGCCATGAAACCAGCAGTTCTCAAAACAAATGTTAGGTAATAAAAATGTCTAAAAAGTCATTTAGTGTCCAAACTGTCTCGTACATGCCACATGGAATCAAGAAAGTCGTCTCGATCAATGCACTACTGATAAAAACACAATGCATTTTCCATTATCAATGGTCATGACTCGGAAAACAAGTAGATGGGACCAACGGGCATTTAAGCGAGACCAACCTCTCCGTATTTCAAAAAAGGATTCCCAATTCAAGTTGGTCGCACTATGCTGCATATGAGTTGACATGGAGGTATGATATCGGTCTCCAGATAAATTGGTAACTAAATAGTAACCAGAACATCTTCAGCATTGTCAAGAAGTCTGAAAGGGCAAAGGGCCCAGCAGCTTAGAACCCAATCGGATGGAGGAGCCAACTCCTTTTCCCACCTAACACAAGCAAAATATAAATTTGTTTAAAGGGTCGCACTAATCAACCACAGTCCAGAAACCAAAAAGATTCAGCCCAAGAACGTAATCCCGAAATTTGAGGGAGGATAAGGGTTATAGCTTGTAGTCTGTCGTAGGACTCCGTAATTTCATACAGGTACAATCGATGAGTTCAATAGCTTTATTTAGCTTATTTTTCAATTATTATATTTTTTTTTAATTTTGCAAATTAATTTTGAAATAATTATTAATTAATTTTATTATTAAATTTAGAATTTAAGATGCGCCATCTTAATTGCAAAAAGTCAGCTTAAAATCTTCCACCTTTTTCAAGATGGGCTAAATTTTATAAGCTTTGTTTTCACATGAAAATGGATACTAAGCATTTCATAAAAATAATGTACGGAACAACACTTTGAATTTTTTCGGACAGAAATCTGAAAAAAAGAGCAATATTTCTTTAATTTTAGTTCGAATGTTTATAAAATGAACGTAAGCAAAGTCACACAATTCTTTTCCTTCTTTTCCTTCAAGTTTTTCTGGGGCCTAGATTTTCTCTCGAAGGCCGTGACCCTGAAAGTGGTCTAATGCAAATTTATGACCTTACGTCAATAATTACGTCATACAAGACGAGACTGCTGAATAAAGTGGAGAGTCCTTGTATGAACAGAGTGGTAGTGACAGAAATAGAAACTACATCGGAACATAATGGAGATGATATATTATATTATTAATCATTATGTGCTGTTTCGAATGTGCAAATGTCTAGCACGCAGGGCCGGAACTATGGAGCAGCTCCCTCCTTTTCATCATCTATCAGAACTGGCAAACTGGCAATTTCAATAATTCAGTAATTCGTTGAAAAATTCACGCATTTTGCTTACACTTGGAAAATGAATATGTTTGACCCCCCCACCTCCCACGAATGAACTTCGCTACGGCTCTGCTAGCAGAGAAATCAGAAATGGTGGGATGAAAGTAATTGAAAATCGAACTGACTAAACGAAAGCAGTTCAACGGTGTTTGAGATTTTTTAGTTGAAATTTAGGAACTCCTTGTGGACAAGGTGCCCAAGAAACTTCGGACCTATAAAATTGGACAAGATGTCCAAGAGGCTTCAGAACTATAAAATGTCAACAAAATATATCTAAATGCAGGGAAATAGATTTGCTTGGAAAGAAAACTAGCCGTAGCTGCGTTACTTTGAAACATTATTTTAATTTTATTTTATTTTACAGCTTTGACCCAATTTGAAGCTAACAGCATATTACAATTTTGATTAGGTTTTATCTTGATTACATATTATTTTCTTATGGTAAATAAGTGTCCCAGCTCACTGTCAGCTCCCCCTCCAAATGACCATTTCTGGGCATAGGCCTCCGTCACATTTTTCCACTGTTTTCGGTCCCTCGCTACCCTAAGCCAATTTTGGCCGAGATTTTGATCATCTTGTTGACGATTTCTCTCTCCTCCACCCCTCGTGAGGCAACCACAAAATGTCATTATTTTACTCCATTTGTGGTCCGAGTCTCGCACTACATTGCCAGCGTAAGTGAGTTTAAGCACCCCAACTTCCCTGGTATTGGTTCTGGACCGAATATTTTGCATTTTTATTTGTATATGAAGTATACTTCTTAACATAGAATTGAAGGCTGCTTTTCCAAAACGCACCAAGACAAAAAGAGAGAAAGCGCGAAAAAGTTAAAAAGAGTGTGCTATGCTGCGTGGCTCCAGGCTGCTTCCATTGTGTCGTATTTGTTATGGTTGATTTTGCTAAATCCTCTGATGTGACATGTTCACGCAGCCTTCTGCCACCAGATTCCGTCCCTAACTAGCTCCTAACTCATTCTTGCCAAAAATTGACTTAGCGCGTTTTGGAAAGTAGCCTTCTTCATATGTGTGGTACAGATTTTTTGCATTTGTATCTTTGTGATGGTCCAAGTTTGGGTCCCGGGTAACAGACATAATCTTCGGCTTCAAAGCAGAACTCACCAAGTCCTATAAACATAGGACTTGGTGAGTTTTACCATGAAGCCGACGAAGATTTTCCGTTGCGTCTAAAACGTTTTCCATGCGTTAATTCTACGAACTTTTAATTATTTTTCGGTTTTATCCGAGAATGACAGGCTTTGGCCTAGGTACTTATACTCTTCACACTTTCTTTATTGTTTTACAAGCAATTTTGATTTTTTCGAAGTTTGAAATGTTCGTTATGTTAGTTTTAGATTGGTTTACTGATAGCCCTACCATACTACTTGCCCTCTTCAGGTCTTCGGCCATCGAAGTTAATTCTTTTGCATTTCTGCCAATGATGGCGATATCATCAGCAAAACGAAGGTTGTTTAGAAATTTATACTTAGATAAAATGTTGATCATTTGCCTTAATTTTCATCCCCTTGGCTGTCCAATCTCGCTGGCGAAACATCTGCTCCAAAACCGCTTTAAAAATGTTAGGATTCAGCCTCCCTCCCCCCCCCCCCATTGGCAATTTCAAGAGCTCAGTAGTTGATTAAAAAATTCACACATCTGAAGAACTTCTGGTTTTTCGTTATTTCGTTTTTTCTCGCTTGCACTTGTAGAATGTTTAATGTTTGATTCTCCCCACCCCAAAAAATTTACTTCGTTACGACTCTGCTAGCAGGTATGTGTAGATATTAGAAACAGTTAATGATCTAAATCGAAAATCAGAAATGGCGGAATAAAAGGAATTGAAAATCGGACTAAACGATGCGGTTCAACAGTGTTCTTGCTTTTTTGGTTGAAAGTTTGGAACTTCATGTGGACAAGGCGCCCAAGAAACTTCGGAACTATAAAATTGGGCAAGATGTCCAAGAGGCTTCGGAACTATAAAATTTCAACAAAACACACTTACATATATACAGGGAAATAGGTTTTGCTTGGAAGGAAAACTGGTCGCAGTCACCTCGAAATATACTTTCCTAAAATGATTACATAATTCAAGCACTTGTCTACCAAATAGGCTTCTACACGTCGTGAATCTACCAATACACCTATATTGTCCGGACCGAAGGTGACTGGCAAAATTTCTTGATCGGTTCGAAAGAAAGCTAAATGGAAGTTTATAATTCGAACACAGAGGAAGCGATTTTCGTTGAAGGTGACTGATTTTTACAAACGAATGACGTCTCTATGTACAGTGATAGTGGACTGCCGGTGGACATACTCGGCTTAATGCACTTTCCAAGCGTACATTGTCGTTCGAAGGGATAAATATACGTTGTCACACCCGGCATACATGTACATTCTGTACATCACCGGTGATATGAATTCACTTTTGCTATACTCGTACACATCGGCCATTATTCAATGAAAATCTGACAAACAGCGTGCACACGACTGAACGCAGATTGCAGGGTATAATTACGGGCTCGTAAATGAAAATACTCTTACTTTGTAGACAGGGGCGGGGAGACAATCAATTACATCGAAACTGTAGGCACAAACACAGAGTGTAAAAGGAAGTAACAGCTCGGCATAATCAATATCTAGGATGGGTTGGTTCGCAGAAAAAAAGAAAGCGCGAAAAACTCTCGTCTAATGAGGGGCACATTCTCGATATCAATACGAGTAGGGCCCTACACTGATGTACCGTATAGGTACACAGACCATCAGAAAGAGAACGAATTCCCAAGATACGTCCGGTGGCTATTTGTAAAAGCCTTCACCAGCATGCGGTCAGCTTGTCGCACATACCCGGAGACTAGAACCAACAAGCCGTCGACATGCATTAAACATGATAATTTCATTCCGACAATAATTGTTAACGAATTATAGGTCCGAGCAATTAAAACACCGTCCATTTTATGAAGATGAACAACACTCGACCGTTTTTTGAAGAGCGAGTGTACTTCTGCGAGGTGACTTATAATATCATCGCCCTCATCTTGTGAACGTACACGCAGCGCTGACCCCGGAAGTGATGGTTACGGGTTTGAATGCAAGATTCCGAGAAACTACATCCGATGCATTTGTCATAATATAAATTATTGTGCATCACTGCTAATGAAACCGAACGTTACACGTACAAATCGACCAAATTAGCAAAGAGGTCTACGATCTCGGCTGCTCTACGATGGGACACACAACCACCTGTGCGACCGTACACCCGCATGCTCCTTGAGAATATTTACGTTGTACCTTCTTTTCTCTTTTTTTCTGTTCCGACCGATATTTATTTTGACAGAAAACGAACCATACGGTATAACCGTCGACGTACTGTGCAAACTGCGGTGAACTCCACGTGTATACTCGGTGGAGCCGACTCTGGGGTCAATCCCCGGCAACAGCTGGAAACCTTTCAGTGGGCTGATCCCGAGTTCAACTAGGGCTTGTTAAATCTTGGGCTTTACACAAGCTTCATAGTCAAATTCAAGCGGTATTAGAGCCGGATTAAGTCTTGTGGGGCTCCGAAGCCTGTGAGTGTAAAGTGCACCCTTGTCAATGTCCAGATTTATTTTAAAAAAATCTTTCACTTGGCGCGTCAGAGATTCATCAAAAGGCTCTGCAACTCCGAAAAACTGAGAAATACATTGATACCAATAAAGAGGCAGCGCAGGAATAAGGGCTACAGAGTTACGTTGTAATCCCCTCTCCTCAAAAAAATTGAAAAATATTCAAAAAGTTAATGAAAAATCGTCGTGAGAGAATCCAGAGATGAGATTTACGAGATTTTCTTTGAAATTTTCAAGCATATTTTGCTTGTTATCTCCACCTCTGAAGGTCGAGAAAACTTTTACCCCCTGGCTTGTCGATGTAAATTAAAAATTTTTGTATCCTACTCCCACAGAATGATTTTTCTGACGTGATTGCCAATAAGTATTTACTAGAAAATATAAGAACACAAAAATTTTCGAACCTAAAGCGAACACGTGTTTGGCTCCATATTTTAGAGCATTCACCATAGTGTACACCATATACTCGGATGTATAGATGGACCCAGGGGCGCCGACGAAGAGACCATACAAGTGCCTCCCCCCCCCCCCAAAAAAAAAAATTGTTTTCAACGTTTTTTCACACGGTATCAAAATTTGATTTTTCGGGTAGATGATTTCGAACATCGCCTCATGATTTTTAGTCTGGTCCTGCGCACTGCTGCCAACTTCAAGAGAAATCTTGAGACCTCAGGATTCTGAAGCAGAGTTCTTAAGAATTAACATAAAACTGAGTAAAAATGCATTGCTTCTTCAAATTTTTCACTTCCAAAATTTGGAAATGGAAAATGTATCGTCTTATGGGAGTAATAAGCACAGATTTTACACAGCGATGAAAATTCAAAATACATCTATGAGACCTGTTACAAGAAAAGGGCCCTTCACTTAGAACAATTCGATGCCACTAAGTTTATAGTATTCAAGAACAAACGTTAAAAAAAATTTTTTTTGGATTGTCGACAGAACTGAGGATGGAGGAGGTAAAACAACAAATGTGATGCGTCAGTAAACATTCTATTGTTGAGCAATGTAGAAAATATGAAAATTTTGGTTTCAAGATTTGTTGGGGAATTTCAAGATTTTTTTACAAAGAATCTTGGGATTTTTCAAGATTTTTTACAAAGAATCTTGGGATTTTTCAACAGGCTTGGTTGGCAGCACTGGTCCTACGTTGTTGGTCCTGCAAATCCGAATTTAGAACCAAAAAAGGTCGAAATTAATTGGCTTGAGGAACTGAAAAAAGCATCGAAGTAGGTTTTCCTTGGTCATTGGTTTTGAAAACCCAGCTCCGGCGATCGTCCCAAGCTTCGCGTTTTTAAGGACCTCGCGCAAAACGAAATTTATGTATAATCCTGGTTTATTGAAATAAATGACAGATGATGTAGTAATACTGAAATCTTGCTTAGATTTAGATTTAGCACTGAACAATGATAGCTATACGCCATAACCCTGCCGATGAAGAAAAGACTCCTATTCAAAATGCTTCAGCTCATAAAATCCTCAGGAGATGCTTATCCACTCACCCAAATTGCTTACCAAATTTTGTTGCCATACCAATATCTGTTGCAAAAGCCGAAGGGTCGTTTTCTAAATTAAAGTTAAGCATCATCTCAAAGCTGCAATAAGTCAAGATCGACTCACCTCCTTAGGTTCGCTATCAATAGAAACAGACAGAAGGTTGGACCATTTAGCAAGGCGCAAAGACGTCAATGACGTCACTGAAGACCCAGTCACACAGGCCGCTTACGGGAATACAGCTTTTTTCGATCTTTACTCACAATTGGTGCTCTCAACATATTTCACTATCATTTTTACGATGTACAACATTCAATTGGCTACAATTTGGACAGATTGGAAGAACCCCCAAATTTCAATTTTTCCATCACTTTCTTATGAAGTGCGGGTGAGATTGGAAGAATCGTTGCGGGTTGCCTACCCGAATGGACCGACCTTCTTTTCTAATTTGCTCTCAACCCGAGCCCTGGAATCCGCCCTTTCGTGTATTACCTCAGAGACGTCGAGGAACTGTTAGGGCTGTCTTAGCTGCCGAAAAACCGACCTAGGTCGAAATCTGGCGAGTTATGTGAACTCGAACCCGGGATCTACGGATTCAGAGACCAACGCGCTATCCACTCGGCCAACCAGACCCCATCATCGAATGGACCGACCTTAGAAACCGACTTAGCATCAAACAAAATTTTGACGATGTGATTTCAGAATTTTCCGAAAGGTTCGCTATCCTCAGAGACAGACAATCGAACATAAATTTCAATGATGTGATCGATGCTTAAAGTCAATTCATTTACAGGGTATGAATTTGTTTGTAGCGGCATTTCTGCCCCCGTCAGGACCCAGTCCACTCAGTCACTGGGTATAAGCTGCCGTCATGCCTGTCACGAACTTTTGATGCCCAGTTTGGCTCAGCCACCCGAACGATTTCATCTATCCACCTCATTACCGGGCGACCCCTTCCTTCTTTTTCCCTCCCAAGGTTTCCAAAAGGTGGTGATTTTTTCCATTTAAATCGCAAGTCCCTGGCGACTTGCCCTGCATATTTTAGTTTTAATTTTTCAATTAGACCAAGGATACTCTTTGTTTGTGTTTTGTTCAGAATGTCCAATATTTCTACTTTGTCTTTTACTCTCAATTTTTAATGCAGTATTGGAATAAAATTTCAAAAATTTAGATTGGAGGGGAAAGGGGTCAGAAATTCAATGGGCAAAATTCTAATGAAATCTAAACAATTTGAGGCTTACAGACAATACTATAACTATCGCAAAAAACTATAACGAACTGAAAGTTATGGCGGAAGACCTGAGGAGAGAAAGTAAGAAATTCGGTCTCTCAATAAATTTCTCGAAAACCAAAGTAATGAGCAATATCAGTGAAGACGAAGAAGGCAAAATGAATCTCAAATCGAAAATTAGAATCATAGAAAGTACAGTCTACCCTGCTCTGACATATGGGTCCAGACGTGAGCTTGCACTGAGAAACAGCTCCAAAAATTTAGAACCCCCCAATATGCTATGCTCAGAAACATCTAAGGAGTAAGAGTAAACTTCTTATGAACTACATAAATCTTTTTCCGTTATATTTCTTTTCCTTTATAATACCATCGCTATGGATTGAAAATTATTTACGTATTCATTAATAAATCTCAGGGGGTAATAAAAATAACAAAAAAATATTTTGTAAATTATTTTTGAATAGAGGAAATAAGAGAGACAAATGGAGAGGAGAGATAGGAGGAAAGTGATGTCACACCGCAGTTAGAAAAAATCCTCGCTCTCCACCACCCCATGCCTTGCAAATAGAAGCGCCGGGGTTGGAATATCGTATCAGATTTTTAAACCGGCCTCGACATGCGCTCAAAAATTCAAGTTTCCGACTCAAAATAAACTAGATTTAAGGTGGCTCAAAAAACTGAAAAAATTATCAAAACTTTTTTTTTCTTTTACAGCTGATTTCGAATATCGCAGCATCGGATTATCAATCTGGTTATGATTTGGACCTAAAATAGGCCAAATTTGAACTGACTAAAAAAATAATCAAAACTGTCTTTTCTTCTACAGCTAATTTCGAATATCACAGCATCAAGAAGATTGTTGATCTGGTCGTTATTTGGACCTAAAAATTTTAATTTTGGACCCAAAATAGGTCAAATTTGAACTGGCTAAAAAAATTCAATGACCCGATTTGTCTTTAAAAATATCGATTACTCTTTTCAAATAGCCGAAATTAACTTCGCTTAAAAAAAACCATTATGAATCACAACACCGAGCTCCATCGAATGAGACCAAATGCTAAATATGAATACGATACTTGAACTATGGTACCCAAAAACTGCATTTGCATTATTTTTTCGAATCAGAGCTCAATTCCTGCCCATTAATTCAAGAGTAAAATGTTGATTTTGGAGCTCAAATCGGGGCCAAATGGAAATCTTATGTAATATTTAGAATCAGCAACCCCCCCTCCCCCTTGAAGCCTTTACAGAATGATATGTTTTTACACATTATTCTCTAAGAAGTACAACCAAAAAACAGTACTCTATTACAGAGTTAATAGAATATGAATAGGACCGTACCCAGGATTTAAGTAAGGGGGAGGGTGAGTTGCGATTAAGATACATTTTTCCTTAGTGGGAGAGAAGCTCAGTCACAGATCCGCTTTTCTCTCCGTCTCAACCCACTGTTTTTCGTGTTTTGTTGGCCAATGGGGACATTTGAATCCCCCCCCCCCGTCGTACCTGAATATGATTATCCTATAAAAACCTCGATTAAATAAAACCGTCATCCTATTGGACCATCGACAGAATATCATTTTTCTATCGAGACCTTTAACCTCCTTCACTTAATTGGATTAAATCATTGACACACAAGTGTATTTTAGTAATTATTGTAGTAACAACAGTACTTGCAACTTTTAAATGATATAGGAGCCTCAACAGAAGAACTTTATTCCATTACAGCGTCAACAGAATAGACTTGAACTATTTAGACCCGACAGAAGCTTCAACATCAAAATCGATTCCTTTTTTCAAAATGTTAAAATTAACATAGTTCAATGAATTTCATTATGAATTATACCACTCCGAGCCCTAATAAAGTTACTTATAGTATATAAAAGTATGGTTCATATTGTTTTTCATATATCTTCATGTATGTTCAAGTTTGGTTCTTATATTGTTCATATTTAAATTAATTTTAGTGTCTTTCACTATTTTATTATTAAAGCCCTTTTGGATAAATACAAATACCGGGATCTGAAAATAGAATGAAGAAGAAAAATTGGGCATTGTATCCAATAACAACACCCATATTTTATTTCATTTTGTACATAAAGTCTTGCGTCCTCTACTGTAATTTTACTTTTTCCGAAAAACCATATTTGTCTGCGAGCTGAAACCTCTAAAGTTCAAATCTGAAAACGCAACCGTGGAATAGATAGAAACTGTACAGAGTCAACATCCATATTTGATTAAACTGAGGATTTGGTAGAGCATGCGTAACTAGATGTACAAAATAAAATGAAATTTTTGTGTTATTACTCGATACAATACCTGTTTTTAACCCCCTGTTGTGTTTTTGACAGTTAAAAATCTGGTAAAGAGCAGAAATCTTGATATGAAAAATAAAATGTGGTTGTTATTACTCGATAATTATATCTCCCACTATACATTTTAAACTTACGATTTTTCGGCCTACACTAGCGTGCAGGTGTACAGTCACTTTCAATTTCGAGATGACGGAGTGTAGAGTTGAGAAAAGTAAAGGGGTCTGTCTATTTTTACGTTTACAAATTTTGAAATTTTATCAAATTCTGTTGAATTAACGGAAGGTTTTTCTTCAACTTTTAAGAATAAAAAAAACAAAAAAACACAATAGGGTCCTGGGCCCGTGTCCAAAGAACCCGCCGGGTTACACCAGCCCGATCATTGGAAATCATTATTAAGATGCAGGATAGCGATTAGAAATTCGAAAAAAATTCACGCTGGGATACAAGTAGGCGCCCCTGCAGTGGCTCAAACCTGGGTTTTACGGCTGATGGATTGACATTCGTCCGTATGATCCCAAATTTGAACAACACAGCTTGGACGGTTTATGACTCAAGAATTCCTGGCATAAGGTATCCACGTGGTAATCAGCCAAGGACAAGATAATCATTTGGCTGCATTGGGGGAAAAAATGACAACAAAGATTACTATAGAAACTCTTAATACAGCACACGGTTTATAATCATTGGTTGTAAACCTAATCTGAAACTGTAAAATTCTAGTCAACTTCTAAGTTAACGGAATAATCCGTCGTAAACAAACCGATGTAATAACACTGAATTCACCTAATTACAGAATAAGTTGACCGATAGCATCCATTATGAATCGTCCTCAAGTCTTCAACGATCAGCAATTCACGAGGTATTTTCTCTTTAACATACAAATGGTTAGAAGGGATTTTCTAGGTATTTTATGTGGCTCAAGCCACAGGCGGTAAATTGTGGGGAGTGGCAAATTTTATTTTTTTTCTCTTCTCGATTCAATTATTATGTGCAAATTAGTATTCTGATTAGATAGATGTTTTGATTCCATCTCTGCATTACAAAACTATGCATATTTGTTTTTACATAAAAATAAAAAATAAAAAGAAAATCGATTCGGTTTCTTTTTGCGCAGTTTTGCGAGAGGCCACTTTTTACAAGAGGGGACAGCGAGATTTCAGGGTCGGTAAATTTACTAGTCACGGCGCGAAAAAGTCACATCCATTCGTAGAAGTTATTATGCAATTTTTTCAAATTCCGGTACAGATGACTGTAATTCTATTGAAATCTGAAAGAACTGCAATAATTTTAGGGACACATCTAAGAGAAGGAAGGCGGCACAAATGTCTTCCAGAATTGGAAAATTTAGTGATGTTGACGGTCCGACGGCAAAATTGCATCGGCAGTCACTACTTTCTCATTTGTCAATTTTTTTTTCCTTTTTGGTTTATCGATGTCAGTTGAGAACATTAACAAAGTGTGAATTTTCTGGTATATCAATCGTAGAAATGCTTGTCAGTTGACAAAATCGGATTTTCAGTTGGCAAAACCACCCCGCAGAATAAAATAAAAGGTTACTTCGGTGCATTCCCGAGCAGTAAAATTATAAATTGCTGTTAACCTAGTCAAAGTGACTTTTCTAAGAATTTCGAGTAATTTTTCATCAGTCTATTCATATTTGTTCTACCTTTGTCAAAATTTGAATTGATTTGACTCTTTTTTTTCTGGATAATATAGAAATTGCACTTTTAAATTAATATTTATTAAATTATTGTATATATTTGTTTAAAATTTTATATTAAAGTTTAATTTAATTTAATTTTATATTAATAATAGATTCGTATGTAAATAAAAATAATTATAAATTAATTAATTAAAAGAAATTAGAAATTTTGAAAAATAATTTAAAATTATTAATTTTAACCGGACTACCTTGATGTGATGGGATATTCTGAAAACCCGAATTTTCCAACCCAACGGAAGAGTCGAAATTTTCTTTTTTTCCCGACCACCCAGTTAGAGAAGTTTCTTCCGTGCAATTTTAACAGCAAAACATGATTATAGAGCAGAAAATAAAAATTTTCAATGATTTGGAGAACTGAGATCAGATTTTTCAAAATTTTAGGAGGAAACCCGCAATTTCTACCACAGGGCATAGCTTTCTTTTTCGCAAGCAGCTATAAATTCTACAATTTTGATGGCTAATTCATAAGAGCTGACTTTTCAAAATTTACGCGAGTAAGTTTTTTTTTTCGCAAGCAGCTAAATTCTACAATTTTAATGGCTAATTCATAAGAACTGTATTTTCAACATTTACATGGGTAAGTACTGTCAGCCGTTTCTCCCTTAGCTTCGTCCCCCTAGCTCTCTCCCCCAAAAGGCAATATGAATGTTAAAATGCAGGATTTTTCCAGCTGGTTACATTTAACGCAATTTTCATGCATTTACAAATATCCTGAAAAATGATTTTATAAAAACACGTTTGGATAAACTGAAAGCATTAAAGGTATCATCTTTAATTTTGAAACAAAACCAAAAAATATTGCATATGATCATTACATGTACCTGGGAGTATCTCGAATATTTTTCTACGTGTTTTTTCTTTCTCCCCATGTATTTCTTTTTACATGGGTGATCACTCAACCACACAAGTCAGCGCCTATGGGCTAGTTATTAATTACCAATCTACAGTGTTGCCATCACACTTCAAAACAAGAGAGCTTAAAATAATGAATTTTTTAAACCTTCTAGTACTCTAGTAAATAACTGTAATGTAACAACATTTTCAATGTTTCCCCAAAAAAAAAAAAAAAAATACAATCACCTAAATTTTTCCACGGTTTTTACAAATTTTAGAATCCTTATTTTAACCGCATCTTGTTACCTGAGCTACAAGAGATTAATATCCTAAAAACTCGAAAAAGAAGGGAAAAGGGATCCAATTTTCAAAAATCGGCCATTATCATCTTCTAAGTAAAAGATTCCTGCGGTGAAATCCGATTTTCTGTACAAAATTCTGAATTGGAGAAGTTGAAAAAGAAATTATAAAAACCAGCAATCCTTCCACGTTTCATCAACTAGTTCGTTTTTTCAGCGATTAATCTAAGAAAAATGACACCACTGCCACCTCTATGCCTACGGAAAGGCGAAATACCTTTCTTTTGAATTCTACCGAGATTAACAAATAATGAAAGAGAAAAGGAAACTCTCCTATACAATTGTTCCTATTGATGATCTGATATTTCCAGCTGAAAGCAGGATCGTTGAAAAAAATCCAGGCCCGGGAGAAACGTGATTTTTTTCGGGCCCTTCTCGGAAATTACGATTTTGCTCTTGTAACCTCCCCCCCCCCAAAAAAAAAATCGGATAATGTAAAAATGTAAAAGATCAGACGATTCAAAATCCGGATCCCTAAAAAAGTCCGGGCTTGCGGTGAATTCACCCTTTTTCTCTTCCCTCTCGTCACGCCTAGCTACGATCGGTACTATGTTTCACTTTTTAAAAATTCAAAATTTGATACACCGGTACAGTAAATGCGACATAAGAATCCCAAAAAGGGTTGGAACTATATGTAGATCATATTGCCGATCTTTCGGTTGACTGTATTTAGTCGCCAAATAAAATTTTTCACAAAAAGCAAATAGATTTCCGCATTGTCAACAATATAGAGGATAGGTCAAAGAGTTCAACATGTGAAGAATGTAAGAAGGAATAGGGGTAATTTCTAGGCGGATAAGGGGATAACGCTACGGGAGTTACTGCTGAATAGCAGTGGCGTAGTTACACCAAAATTTTTTTGGGCGCGTTCAATCTTCAACAAAAAAATTTTCCCTCTCTTTTCAGTTATTTGTTTCACGCGTGGAAGAATTTTAAAAACTCTCGAGAGTTCACCCCCCCCCCCCCCCAATAACTACACCACTGCTGAATAACGCCAGAGGGAAAGGATTAAATAATAATGGCGAAACTGAAAATGCACAAACTTACTATAGGGTTCTTTAAAATTGATCCTACATTAGAAGTGTCAGTTTCATTTAGCAACAAGACAAAAAAATTTTCCAATTTTCCAATTGAGCCAACCGCAAGTGCTCAGTGTATCATAAAATTAGCAATTACAGCCTCAAAACACTTTCTGGGGATGTAAAAGTTACCTTATTCAACTTCACAATACTTATTTATTTCAAAAGGACGTAGTAAAGGTACATAGTCACGAGGAAGGGGAGAAGAAGAATGGATCCTGAATGTTTCAAGTCCGTAACCGACAACTGATGAGATTTTGAAATAATGAGTACAGTCAACTTGCAAAACAATAAAAAACTAACAGAGTAAGTGTTAGATTTTTCAATTTCATGTGTTCTAGCTTCTGGTTTCCTGCAGTTTTACCACTGAGGACGATTTTTCTGACTGACCCAAAATTTCTGAAGTCTCTACATACCCCTATGAATTAGATACACCCATGTTAATGACGGTCAAAAATTTCTTCCACAACAGAAAATGAACGACAGAATCGAAGCGAACGAATTCTTTGAATAGGTATAAGCGGTACCCCACACTATCATTTCTAAAATCCAACAAATTTCAATCAGCAAATTAGGTATATAGGAAGCACAAAATACTGTGTACAGATTTCAATTTTGATTTTTCCCTACGATTGTTCATATACAATTAGCATGGGGTAACGTTTCCAAAATCATACACTTGAGCGTCTTTTAGTTTCCTGAGAAGACGAGAATCTATATTTCGAAAATTGTATTAAATTACATCACAACCCAACGGTTTTCTTGAAAGAAAAGCGAGCAGATTTTCAATTTTCGTACATGAAACTTCCAAGCAAAGATCTCCACGTGGTTCGATTTAGAGAACGGATTTCTCAAATTGTACTCCACATGCAATTACTTACCTACATAGGAATTAAGGGGTAATAAATCGTGCCCCGCATTTAAATGCGAAGAAATAGAACTGTAATAATTCCTTGAATTTCTATGTTTCAAATACTGACACATTTGAACTTCTACTGAAAAGAAGACGTAGAGAGCCTTGCCGACTTATTTTGTATAAAAGTTATTCAGATGCGACAACTTCAAATTTACACGAAAATGCAAAAATACCTAACCACTTGAAATCCAGGCGATACAGAAATCAACTTTCGTTAACATTCAAAATCCGTCACTTTTTCCATACGACACTATATGATCGAACTTAACACAGGATTTTGATATACCTACTAAAGATCAGTTACCATGCCGACATTGACTTGGAATGAATTGTGCATCAAACATTCGTATACATACTATAAGTTGAGTAGAATTGCCATGTTGACACAGACTCAAAGAAAGAATATTCTATATCAAAATTGATACGTAGTTTGAACAATAAAAATCGATGACGATATAGGAACTCAACCACTGTTCTGAACTGTACATCAAATTTGATAATGTTGCATTAAAAAAGTGATGGATTATGGTATAAGTACAATTTAGTCTGGTCAATCAGCACGTCTAAACACAGAATACTCAGAAATTTTACTAAAATGAACACACACCTTTATAACTTTGCAATAATATGGATTAGGTATCCGTTTTACTAAATAAATGCGACTAATGTATATCGTCATTACATTTGTAATGTTATCAGTATTTCAGAATTCAAGTTATACATTTCCTCAGCAAATAGCTACGAATTCGCCAAATCGCTATCAACAAAACTACTACAGTAAACCAGATTTTTTGGGTGAATTTCGGTCATTTTAGCCCTTAGTTTCTGATCTCACCACCCAGAAGAGCTATTACTGTATAGGTATGCAAAAGTAAGATTTAAGCACTGACATGATTTCAGGAAACTGTACCCTAAAACCTACAACTCGTATCACTAAATTAGTATAATTTACATACACCACAAGATTGAAAACCCATCACTTCTACAAGACTCAACACCACCTCATCAAAATCAGTAAAGATGTGATCATATTCCAAACTTTATGCTAGCAAGCACCATCACAGGTTCAGTACCACCATGTGGTCAGCTGTTTAACGTGCTCAAAAACAATGAAACGATCACTGCTTTAATTTCACAAATTCCGCAACAATTTTCCCAGCACGTAGTTTGCTTACACCACCAAGAGTTTTCAAGAGACGTGCGGCAGGTGATGATCGCTACAGCCAAGACAATCCAAGTGGAGATCTCGATGACAGCCGGCTGTCCGTAAGTTCAGATCGGAGCGGGCGAATGGCATAATATAATACTTGTACTTACTCTGAGGCGGTTCGGTCATATCGTGAAGCTCGGCTTTAATAGGTGAGATCCGGAGCGGACGAGGATGGTTGTTGGGTACCAGTGCAGGGACAAAGGTTCTATGATGGTGATCCGCAGAGGCCAGCGTGATGGCCGCCGGTTTCGGACTGCAGCAACGAGCCCAACATGAGGTGGCCCAGGGGTCGCTGGGAGCCCTCCAATTCTCGGACGGTTCCTCGAACATATAAACGTAACGGCGTCGAAAAAATCGCGAAAAAATCGTATTTACCGCGAGAGCAAAAAGAGTAAAAAAAAAGGTGTAAAAATGAGAAAAATATTTCGTACCGGCTTAATACTGGCCAACGTTGTTACCTGCACCGAACTTCACAGCAAACTAAGCACGTCAGGTCACGACGACAATTACGCATGCGAGCGCGACTCCGCCTCGCTAGCCTGTCATTGGTCGACTCGGTCAGCGGCTGTGCAGCTCCTAGCGGCTTGAAAATGGCTCTCGGTTCGTCTCTGAGCGTATCGATTTTACACGTTCGCCCGGTTGCCCCTTCTGCGGGCGCAAGTCGCTTCTTGCGGTCGTAATAGTTCGTCGGAAATCCACCTTCTTTCTACCAATGTTCGAAAACCTTCCTTATTCTATGGTTTGTTTCGGTGCGCGCTGGGATATAGTAACCATAGCGTCGGTCCCACTTCGACACTTGTAGTTTTTTTATTTTTGGCTGATAGAGTAGAATAGATTCGTGTGTTAGGCGTCATAAAAACCGGCTGAGATGGTTACTTACAGCATGAAGGAATATATTTTTGGGAGTAGAAACAAAGCGTTTTTGTTTACGGCACGTACAGTTTAATAATATGCGTACAGTTCTACAGTTTTACGACATCTCTTTTCTTTTGAAGATAAAGGCAGACAGAGAATAATGCGAGATGATTTGGAAACGTGATAACCTTGTTTCGAGCGAGGATCGATGACCGAATGTGAACAATTATTGTGTTTACCTTAGGATGATCTTCATTTTTAATTATTTTCTAATCGAACTCTCTCCCTAGCGTTGCACTTCCATGGAATAAGTATAATATATACAGACCATCGACCACGGGCTACTGACTTAGTGGCGCGCAAGCCCTCATAATCGCAAGTACAGCAGTTTCTGTACAAAATAAGTCTTTAAAATTTATGCGGAAAAATGAAGGAGAAAATAAAATCAGCAAACCAAAAGTGTGACATCAGGAGAATGAATGCAACTATGTACATCATATTACATCTTACTAATTAATGCATATATGTGTAAGACCACTAGCAAGTATACCATTTAGGCATTTCTAATTTTGAGCTCTCAGACCTCAAATTCAACTCATGTAATCTAGACAAGGTATATCCTGATGAGCAGGCAAAGTCGAATCGAATTTCAACTAGCGAGAGGGTATACATACAAGAAGACTAATTATTATTATTATTTATTTATTTTAGGGGGCGAGGAAAGTTTCTAGGGGATTGAGTCGCAAAATGTTTGATATTGTTGATGTACTTCTCCCGGGAGTGGCTTGCGTCACTGAACACATAGACCCACGGAAACCATTTCGATACTTATAAAATCAATATCGATTTGACGTTCCAATGTAAAGTCGATGACATTTTCGACGTGGAATTTACCGATACATCGACGTCGTTTTTACTAGCTAGAACGCATATGAGTGCCCGACTCATGCCTCTTCTGAGCGGTTCGGAATCCCTCGGAATAGTTCGGGGCCAGCAGCAAAAATAATATGAAAGTCAATCCAAAAATAGCCAAAACAAGTGGAGTTCGGATTTTCAGAGAAATTATTTTTAGTAATAATGTCACATTACTTTTTAAGGGCTACCGTCACCTTTTATCCATAAGCATACTATATCTTCATAAATAATCATAAACTCCAGGGTAGGATGCAGGGTTTTTGAGTCCTCGGGACTCAAGCGGTAGTGGTACCTAGTGGTAATTTTCTACGATTTGTAATTCTCCACAGGGTCAGTACATATTTTCCTATAGTTGGTTTTTTTTCGTGCGTATAGGTAATTGATTAGTAATCGGTAAACAATTTGTTTTTTATTTCTATTTTTATATAATTATTTTTTTCATTTGAAGAGACCCTTTCTTGGTAGGGGCTCCGGAGCCCGGGTACCGGGGCTACTCCCTCAAATTCGGTCCTGCACAATACTAATCCTGATAGTCTTGGAAAACATGGATAGTTATTCGAATTTTATGGGGCGTATAGAAATGCAGCAATGAGAGAGGCTGTGATAATGTATATTTTATCTATGGGCCAACACCCCGAAATTTGCACAATTTTACGAGCTCCGAAATACGTGTGCAATTGTAAGGGCTCCGAAATGTTCACGATTTTAGAGTTATTGTTTCCACAATTTTAAGGACCGCAGAAATTTGTGCAGTCTCATCTATAAACAATGCAAGACACATGTCAATCTTCTCATCTTTTTTGATGCCCGGTATGTAACCCCGCGGCAGATATTTTTTTCGCACTCCTTTCGAATCCAATTGGGAATTCAAATTCGGCCATTAAATCCAGATCAAAGTGTTTTTTTTTTTTCAGGTGAATTTTTAATTTCCGAAAAGCTCAATTTAGACTTTCGATTTATAATGGAAGAAAAATAAGTTCCCGAGCGATATTCTGAATTTCACCCTAAATACTGGATTCAAGCTGTCTTTTATTCTAAAAGTACGGCTATTAAACAGCCGGCCAACGTAAGCGCAAATAGCCCACCTCAAAGGTGTAAGGAATGGGAGAGGAGGTGTAACTATCAAAATCATAACAAAATTTCTTTCACTTATATAATTTTTCAGGTTTTTGTTGTTTTTTTGGGGGGGGGTTAGAAAATTTGGGAAGCTACAAGCCCCCACGCTCCTACTTTGCGCCTATGCTAGCAAGTTTAAAATCTGTGCTTCGTACCCCCAGGAAAAAAACAAAAGTGTTTCCTTTTCCAAAACAGCTTACAATCACTGGCGCAAACTTTTACCGTGAGAGGTATAGCAGCTTTAAAATTTTGAAACCCACCAACTCTCCTCACCACCCCTCCACCACCACCACTACTAAAAAAAAAAGTTTATGCGTATAATGTTGTATAATCAGCAATTGTGATTTTTTAAAATTGACTGGTTTTAATACAGTAATACATTTTTAATAATCTCTTTTTATAAGAAGCTCAGTTTTTGAAACTTAGTCTTTACCCTTCGTCCTTTAGAATAACAGTTCTATATTTAGTCAAGAGATCGTATAATCATACGAATGAATCTGAAGCGGAATGTCAAGTGTTTCCAAAGTATACTTAGCTATTTACCTAAACTGACGAGCGAAGCGGGTGAAAAGAATTTTTAAATATTTTTTAGGCACTAATCTGAGTTGAAAAAACGGGCAAAAGTCAATTTTCGTATCCTTTTCAATTGGATCTTTATAATTCAAAAGATAACTCAGCAGGCAAACATTTTTAAGACACTTACTTTTTCTACTTTTTGGGCTCTATCTTGTGGACAAATGGCCCCTCGAGTTGAACCTTTCGTGACAACTAATGCAATAATGTTACTATTCCTGCAGATTTACTTTTCAATACCATTAGTCTAACTCACTTTTTCAAAAACCGACATCGGATAACTTCACAGATTTTGATTTCTTTTCTTGGAATAAGAATTTGGTTCTAATTTGATTTTTAAAAATTGCCTACGAGTATGTAATAAAAACCGTCAGAAGATACAATGCGTTTGACTCATCCAACCTATACAGTTTTGAGAGGAATAGTCTTGTCTACGAGTATATTCCTGCAAGCGGAGCAAGCGTAAAAAATGTCAAGGATTTCCAATTATATTTATTTTGAAAAATGGATTGGTTTTGCACTTTTTAGTCCGATTACCCAGCATTAAAGAATATTTTCCTATTTTTTCCCGAATAGCCGACTTGAGTAAAGACGCCCCAGTCGTTACACCCATGCATGGAAATTTAGGGCCTTAGTCTCTATATGAGTGCTTTCAATTTGTTAAGCCCCTGCTTGGAAATTTAGGGCTTTAGTCTATACGAGTTTCTCATTAAGGGAAAATAATGATCAGTTTGTTTTCCTCTGACCTAAATAAAATGATGAAATTCCACCCAGTGAGAAAGAGACAAAGGGAATCGCGTATGTGTTTTCTTTTATTCATCAGAAGAATGTAAAACCTTTTACTTTAAAAGAAACAGAAGAATTTTTTCTTCCTTTGAAGAACTAAATACAGTTCTCATATACTCTTATCCTCGTTCTAACCGTTTTTCCTTTCCCTGAAGTGAGGGAAGAAAACTATAACCTTCTTTTCTTGGTTGAGAAAAATTTCTGCTTGTGAAGGACTCCCTCCATTCATGGGGAAAATCTATATTTTTGAATGAGGATTTCCAATAATTTTTCCTAGCCTTTAAGAAAAGTCATCATATTTATTTATCGAAACAAATTAAATATCACAAGAAATGGGCTCACGGTCTGTTCAAGTGGAAAACGATGCCCATTCTTTTAACACGACATGGACTTGATAAGTTACCTTGATACATATCAATTGTGGAAACGGTCGCTTTTTTAGCTAACTGTAAAATAACATTTATTTGTTCTTAAGATATTTTTCGCGGTCAGCAGTCGATCATTTCCAAAAAAAATCTAATAAATGTAAATCGGTCAGAGTGTAAAAATCAGCTGATGGTTGCTTGAAGCCATCTGCCGTGATGAGCAAAAATCACTCAACTATGCCGTTTTTATTAATATGCCACCATTGGTATTACTGGAAGCAGAATAAAAATCTCTATCTATTTTTTGTATTAAAATATTTTCTCTAACTCCCTGATCACATTTATCAATGAAGACACCAACATCTCAACTGCAGAAAATTAAAAAAGCCAGCTTACTTCAACTATCTCAATATATTGATAGAAAAATGGTCTCTCATTTCCCTGAATGTTTTTGTTAATCTAAAATAACAAGGGAAAAAACTTTGAAGTAAATCTAATTAATTGTTTCAGAAATGAAGACACCGTGACATTACAGCCAAACAACTTATTAAGTTTAAGCTAGAAGTATAATATGGGGGAATACCGTTTCAATGCATTTTTCTCGAAAATTATGAGTTAAAATGAATATCCTCAGAATATCATTTTTGTAGCATTTTAAATCTTTAATACGACACCAATCGCGACCAAGTCCGATTAAAACTATTTTTTCGTGTTATTCTTACCAGTGGCGGATCCAAATGCCCCCCCCCCCCACTAGTTGAATATTTTTAACGCAATAATAGGGGGGGAAAGGAACAAAAATGATGAATTGTACGCTCGTTACCCGCCATGAAGGTCACTGCCGCTACTGTACCCCCTCCCAATCTTCTCTTTCTAAATCCGCGCCTGATTCTTACGTAGTTCCTACCAACTTGAATGTGACTGATGTCATTTCCGAAACGATCAATAGAAATTCGTGATTATACACGCGTTGAGTTCTTTATCAATCTTGAAAAATTTGACTATAGTAGAGTGATTTTTGCTTATCACGGCAGCATTCTTATCCACTTTTAACGCGCTCTGTAACTTGCTCCAATTTAAACAAACAAAAAAAAAAAAAAAACAGTAATAATGTGTGCTAAAAATTAATTATCGGCTTAAAAAGGAGAGAATCCCTGTTTCCTCTTAACGCTACAATGGTTTGTATAAATTATCTTGGAAAATCAAAAAAAAAAAGTTTCTTTAAAAAGATATTTTGCTGTCCTCTTTCGCCGAAATTCGATCTGACAGCATTCTCAGGATACACCCTGATGTGTAGGTTAAATATAAGCAGTCGATTTCCAAAGTGACCTAAGACCAAAAATCGATTTTCTGAGTTAAGAACGTCATCTGCTAGAGAAGGATGATACTTATCGAATGCCGTTGAGGGCTTCACGATAACTGTATGGCATCCGAACACTCCTAGGCCACTTTGGAAGTCGGCTTGATTTTTGCTATTGCACCTCCAAAGTAGCCTAAGTCACACTTTTTTTCTCTTTCTTCCATACTTCGCGAAGGTTAAGGTTGCCATTCTGATATCGTAATACTGCCGCCCTATAAAGAAATGTTGGAAATATCGATGACCATTTACAGCTTGGTGCTAACATACCTAGACACGCTAGGATATGTTTTCTCATTTTTCTCAAAATCAAATTCTTGGACTTAGGCCACTTTGGAAGTCGACTCCTCATATGTAAGTTCAGTTTGTGATATGAGAGTATAGAATTAGAATCTGTACCTAAAGGGTACTTACGAGGGGTCTTACACACGCACTAATATTCATAAAATCTAGTTTCATGTATTTTGAATGTATTCTATCTCCTGTAATTTTTGGTTCACTGATTTTTAATTTTTTCTTAATCTCAGTTTTGGAGGATCCCCTAAATTTTCACGGATCCTTGCCAATCAGATAATGGGGACTTGCGCCACTGTATGTACCACCCTCTGAATTCGTGTTCCAGCTAAATTCCGGCAACCGTTTCTTAAATCTGACCGTGGTAACTCGATACACTCGTGCACGATCGGTGGCGGTGTACAGTTTTCAAAACATCCCCGACAAAGCCGTCCCATCGGTCGTGCAACCGTTCTTATTGTCTCTGCGAGAATTTGAAACGCCATCAACCGCGCGTCCTCGAGGTAAGTCACGCGGCAGATCGACGAACACTGAAAAAGATCGAAGGTATAAAAACTTAATCCGCTACCATGTTTTCGTATACTCTCAATACACGTTTACACGTTTTCCAAACACAGTGAGAAAAGTGTACGCTTTGTACCCCGCTCCGGGTTGAGGCGTTTCGCAGGAGCCGGCACCGGCGCAGCCGAGGCTGCCGACGCAGCAATGCGGTGCATGGGTTTCGACGACAATACATCGAAGTGACATTTTTCCACTTAAATGCGTTTCTCGAACATAATCGAGCTGTAGTTGCTGGCTGAAACTTTTACTCTGCACAGACACAGCAAAGTAACTTCATCATGTGTGAATGGTTACGAATAAACACGAATATTAACGCTGTTCGCTACCGAAAGTTATACACGTTTTCGAGCGACATGTCTGAGTGTGTGTAAAAGAGGAAGAGGGGAAAGAAGAGAGTGATCCGTAGTCGAGCGTGTCCATTTCGAATACAGACAGCTTAGAACAAGAAGAAGATAGCAGTGCGACAGACCACCAGGTATTCTGCGCGGCCCAACTCCGGACAGACCGAATTATCTGCGAGAGGACCAAATTAACAGATAAGGCCGTAATCTTAATTTTTCGGTGCATTTCGTTTTCGTAACATATGATCACAATCTGCATGCTTTAACGTGTAGGCAAATGTAACAGAGCATGGTAATTCAAAACACTGTTTCAGTGCGAGTAAAGCACAAGAATTTCTTGTTTCGTTCAGTCCACTGCAGATAGATTTCAGTGATTGATACGCCAACAGTTCTTACTCTGTCAACTTCCTTCGAAATAAGTACATACAACGGTCAGGGACGAAAATAAGGGGGCACGGGGTAAGCCCCTCCAAGTCTCCGCAGGAGTTGGGAAATTTTAGTAGATGGATCAAAGGTTTTTTTTCCTTTATTTCTTTCTTTCTTTTTAGTCAATACAATAATACAAGCAAATTTTGATACTTGGGAATTTTGACTTTGCCCTTCCAGAAAAAACTCTTCGCTACGTCCCTGACAACGGTTTCTGACACTTTCGCACGTATCAAGAAAAGAACTTCGTTATACGGTCATTTGGAGCGGGATTGGGGTGAGGTTATCGGAAAAATTTCCGATGAGCGGTTACAATATGGTGAAGTGGCGAAAATGAAAAGTTGGGTCGGCATGACGGAATTTTCCTGATAACTTTGGACTACTCGTAGGGGTATATAGCAATGCACACATGCTAAAGTGGCCCCTATGACACCGCATCCCGGCCCCGGAAACTACCCTTTCGAGTATGGCATCAGTTGCTCGAGGGGCGCTTTGAGGCAGGGCTCGAACCTCCATTTCGCCGTGCCGATTCCGGTGCGCGCGTCCTGCAAGGGCCGCCATCGGACTCCCTGAGCACTCGTCTGGAATTCAGGTCCCCCACAGCCGGACGCGCTGCCTCTTCACTCTTTCCTCACCTCTTCGTCTTGGTACACGTGGCGACACCTGATAGCTTCGTGGATCTTCAAATAATTACCCACGGTTAGGACTATCGAGGGGAAGTCGAGACTTGGAGGGAAAACAAAAATTAAAAGAACGTGCAAGCTTTCTTCGGCTGTTCTAAGAAATCACGATTTTACGTTTGAACACTCAAAAAAAAGATCGGCTAATGTAAAAGAAGATCAGACCAGGAAAAACAAGTTCAGGCCCGGAGGGAATCCCCTTATCCTCTTCCCTCTCGTGATGTCTGACTACAGCTCGATCACTCATATTACGCAGATTGAATATGACCTACGAATTCTCAAGAAATGGGTGTAGATTGTCAAAAGGCTCATTCTGTTGGCAGTACCCGTAAGACTGAACAACTTTCGTGAATAAAATATCAAGTAATGCTAAACTGAGTGTTTCCTTTGTCGTACTATCGAGTAGGCGTTCTTCGTATTCTGGTTCCCGGGGAACCAAATGGCCAGCATTCTAACTATACGCGATAACATTTTTTATAAGTCTTATTTTGCGGCAAGGGATGTTGGTGGAAACATAAAAGTTGTTATCTGGTTTTCCACAGCATTTTGTCACGCACGAGTGCGTCAAACAGCATGGAAAAGAAATTCAAATCAGACAAAATTTTAAGCAAACATTTTCTAATAGTAAACTTCTTCAAACAGAGTCCCTGATTGGCATGCTAAGGTCCCCTGCGATCTTGATTGAACTTCCGTTTCCAAGAAAGTTAATACGCTAAACATTGGCGCCGAACACATAAATGGAGCGAGGAGCAGTTGCTCCACATGGGAGCTTCCATATGAAGCCACTCCATATGAAAAAATTGCGCAAAACCAATAAAACTAACCAAAGTAAAAAATGGGTTTTTTTATATACTTTTACCAAAAAAGTACGACATCAATTTTAAAAATTTCATCTTACGCCATATGGGATTTAGAACTTTGACGCCCTTGATGTTAAATGTACCTTAAAAATTGTTTCCCTTTTGGAGTTTTGATGCCTACATGAAAAAAGTGTCAAGTCCGCATTGTTCACCATTAAATTCTGAATCTAGGTCTCCAACATTTTCCCTCAGAAATGTCGTAAAGGTGAAGGGACCGGAATGAAGGGGGGGGGGGGGGGGGGTAAATAACTTTTCACATGCTCACTCATCACGCTATCTGGACGGGGAAAAATGAAATTTTTGACCTTTTTTTCCATTTTCCAGTTTCAGAGATTAGAAAAAGGAAGCCACCCATAACCCTCTGTCCTATCCCCTTACATCCGTACGTATCGATTAGTTAGCAATTATCATGTGCCCTGTCCCCGTACCTTCGAGATCACTCAAACTTGTCCTGTTCTGCGTTTTATTGGTTTTAGAAATAACGTTTTAAAGAACTTTTAGACCCTCTCACCGTGGACCACCTCTTCTTAAGCCCCTTCCTTACCTGCTTTCGTAGCTCTCACCGCGTCCCCCATAGTTGAATTCTGGCCCTCTCCAACTCCCACAAGCAACTAAACAATACCCAGGGACGTACCGAAGACTTTTTCTTGGGGGAGGGGGGTAAAGATTGTGAAAGTCCCAACTGACTCAACTCAGAATTCCCAAGTATCAAAGCAAAAAAAAAAAAACACAACTTTTGACCTGTTGGATTTTTTTAACTGACTCAACTCAAAATTTCTGAGTATCAACGCAAAAGGAGAAAAACCGTTTGACTTGGGTTTTCCCAACTTCTTGATTCAATTCTCAAGTATCAGAGCAAAAAAAAACAAAACACTTTGAAATTGTTGTATTTTTCCAACTCGCATGAGTGAAATGATAAATTTTCCCAACTGCTGAGTGAAAAATGCCTACAGGGGGGGGGTGTAGGTTGCCCCCCCCCATCGGTACGTTCCTGACAATACCCTCACCTTCCTTTCCACTGCTGGATATCTCTGCGACATACAGACAACAACCTTTTCCGAACCCACAGCCCGAGAATGTGGCTCCGTGGTTCGGTAATAAATAATATTAATAATAAAAAATTGAAAAAAAAGATTTTAGGAGCATATTAGTACGAACAATCAAACGGAGATGTCATGGGGAGGAGAAGTCAAGGTCGCTGAGTTTGTTTTTCTGATTACTGGTGTAAACGTACGTCGTAAGTTGAGCCCCCTGGCGGATGTTGGAGACTAGGCATGGCCACAAATTCCTACAAAGAAGGGCCCTCAGCAATGTAATGAATAATATTTTTTAACAAGTTAAGAAGAAGAAATGAAAAATGCTTGTCGATTTTTCAACTGGAATTGCTCAACATTTAGAGCGAGGAAAAAAGGCGGGGTTTTGAAGTCTTTGCCGGTAATTGGATCCCTGTAACTTTGAATCCAGCCCTAGGTTGGGGCAAAAGTTGACAAGGTGTTAACAATACAAATATCATTTTTGCCGACAAAAATTATCATTACAGTATGGCATTTCTATTTTATTTTAAATTTCGTTTGACGAGCAAAAGAAAAAAAAACGCATTTTAATTTCTCCAAAAACTAATTGGCTGTACTCGAAAACAATCTTGTTTTCTTCTACATTTTGATTAAAAAATAAAAACAAAACAAAAAAAAATGAAGAAAAATATTCACATTAAGTTTTCTTTCAACCAATTTCGTCATCGAATTTCTCTATTTTTAGTTACAAGCAAAAATTTTTATGGAGATTTTCCTGCTGTTCTGATGATTGTATGGGTTTGTTAGCGTGGATGCGTGTCACAGCCATATCAGCGCTCTCTACATTTCATTCCCACTCTGAATAGATTTGAAAAGAGATAAACAGGATTGAGATGAATATTTTTATGTGGGGGAGGGGAGGCGAAAACAGGAAAATGCGGAATAAACTTTCAGTGAATTTCAGTTGTAAGCAGGGCCCCGTACCTAAGATTTAAGTAAGGGGGGTTGCGATTAAGATTAATATTATTTCTTGGTGGGGTGGGGGGCTACAAATACTCCAAATTTATCCAATTTGCCACATGTACCTCTCCGTCTCAACCCATTGTTTTTTTGGCCAATGGGGAGGGGTGTTGAACCCTTAACCCCCCCCCCCGTCGGTACGGCCCTGGTTGTAAGCTAACAAAAATCATTACATTCCAATTTTAATGATGAACCTCCTGAACTCCTGATTCATTTGCAGTTTATCGCTTCATGTTCGTGTTGTTCAGACAATAAAGCAACCACGTGAATTTGCTGACTGTTAAAACAAAATAAAGGGCGAGGGGGTATGGACAAGAAGGAGCAAAACTTATTGCAATAGAGAAACTCGCGGGAACTTCTTAGAAATGAAACAAAACTTCGCACAAAGGAATAAATTTTCAGATATGTAGCGAAGCGATTAGAGGACGTAAGGGGGGGGGGCTCAAATTTGAATTTTTCAACTGAAAACTAAAATTTTAAGATCGTCAAGCAAAAAAAAAAAAAAACACATTTTAAATTAAATTTTGCCAAATGAAATGCACATGATAAATTTATCAACTCTTGAAAAGTTAAACATTATTCGGGGGAGGGAGGGGGAAGAGGGGAGGGTTAACTGAAAACTAAAATGTCATAATCGTTAACTAAACACCAAAAAACAATTAAATCTTAAAAATGTTTCTAGCTGCAGTTGCTAAATTTACCAACTCTTGTACGATTGGAGGAACTTTACCAACTGAAAACTAAAATTTCAAGTTAATCGAACAAAAAATAAAGAAAAAAAGCTCTCAACATTCTCTATTTTAGCAATCGCAGAAATTTGGTGTACCAACTCTTTTCTATTTGAAATTATTGGAAGTAAGTGGCTGCTATGCCCTCGTGTCCTACACGTCCCCAGGCCTGTACATTTTTAGCAAGAAAATAAAAAAATTGAAGATTTGAGAATTATTCCGAGTTAAAATTTACTCTCTTAAGTAATGCACTCAACTTATGGTGATTTTTTTTCTCTTAATTCTAGTAATTGGCACAACTACTCGTCACTATTTTCTGAATATTGCAGCTTTGCCTCGTTATCTACTTCCAGCCATGAGAAAAATAAAGTAACGTGAAAAAAATTCGCTGCAGATCAAATAATGCTCGCATCTAATGAGTTGTATATAACTTCCACTAACACGAAGTGGCAGATCAAGAAAGCAATCCTGGGGGAAGCAATTTAAAATACGAAAAATTTAATAGTTTTACTTTCTTCTCCTATTAGCACGTGGATTATTTTAATGTCCTCACGATCATAACTGAGTAAGTATGAAAGACGAGAAATACTTAGGAGTTATAAATGATTTGTACAGTTGAGTATTGACTCCGAAGAAGAAAAACCTTAGCAAGTGTCCGATCAAATTTTGTAAATTTACTAAATTCTGGACTAAGAGACCATCATAGCAAAACGATCAAATCTCCTACTTGGCGAGGGAGAAGAAACCGTCCTTAAGACTAGCTCAGATACTTCACTCTTAAATACGCATGCAAGAAACCATTACACTTTCCAACCTTGTTTAAAACGTAAGGCTTTTTCAAACTTGTTCAAACTCGCAGTTCAGAACTCTTATCGCTTTTCATGACTCTTCCAAGCAGGACCATAGCGTAGCAACTTTATTGGGGGGGGGGGAGGAATAAAAATTTTTCAACTGTTGAAGCGAAAAATCAAGAATTTTCCAATTCTTGAGAGAGAGAAAATCTTGCAAGATGCGTGAATTTTCTAACTGAGCACGTAAAATTGCCAATTTGCCAAATCTGAGAGTTGATGCGGTGAGCCACTTCATGCTCCCACCCTTGGCTAGGCCCCAGTTTTCAGATTTAATCATGGTCTTTCAAAATATAGCCAAAATTTTTTAAGACTCTTGAAGCTTATTTTTAAGGATCGTCCAAGACTCTAAGACACATTAGAACTAAATAGTTAAGTCTCTTCGACGATCACTTAAAGACTCTCAGACTTGTTTAAGACTTGGTAAGGCTATTTCTGAAGGATGTTTAACTATTTAAGACTCCTTAAGATTTTTCAAGATACTTTGTTAAAGTCTTCTAAACTTGTCCAGTCTACAACTTGCTACCTCTTTTCAAGACTTATTCAGGACTTTTGGGACTCTTTCATTCTTGTTTAGGATTCCTTCATTCTCTCTAAAACTTGAGTTGGCTCGTTTCAAACTTGGTAAGATTTTGGACTTTTTGAAGCGTTTTCTATTTCAATTTTTTTCCACTTCCTCCCGTCAAGAGGCCGCTTTCGTGTCTCAGACCTTGTTACGCTACGTCATTCGACGATTGTATTTACAGCGTGGTTAATTTTTATACTTATAAATCTGAGAGGGGCTCCTAGAGATTATGGGTGATACTACTTTGACCCTAAAATGAATATATAGGCATTCAGAATGAGGGGAGAGAGAGCTGACAAATGAATATGCCAACAAAAGTAAAATATTGGGTATGCTTCAGGTTCAGAGGGGGAGAACGTAAATTCCTAATTTCGCCTACTGTATAGGGGCTTCATCCCTGGCCGTACTCATTCAATCTAAAATAGTCATAAGTAATGCATTTGTACGAAAGCACACCATTCTGTATTACGTGCTTTCTCATAACACAAACACCGCTGAATAATTTAGAAAATTTGACTTGATGTTCTGTAAACGTATAGATTTAAGAGATCAAAGAATTATCGAATCGCGATGAGTACCTGAAGCTTTTTACGCCAAATTTAAAAAGAATTATTACGGAAAAAAAGGGTCGTCTTAATAGCAGTTGAAAAAACTTGACAAAATTTTTTCCCTCTAAATTATTCCCAATGTTCGAGGAAAATTTTTGCCGTTCGTGAAAAAGCCCGAAAAACACGCATTAAAATTTATTAATTCGGAGTTTTAAAGCGAAGTCTGCCTGATGTTCGCTCGAAATCCGTCGTTAAAAAATCGACGACAAAACACTCGCTCGAAGTTCGCCGCCGCTTCGCTTTTCCCTCCCCCGGTGTAACAAAATGTGAACCTAAAAATGTCTCCGGGCCTATCTGAACGGAAAATTCGTCTTTCGTCCGACGGGATCGAAGAAAAATATAAAAAGCTGGCGTGTACATAACGAGCATAGCGGACTGAAGAGATGCGACGTTCCATCCGTTCAATTGAAAAAGAAAAGAAAGAAAAAAAAAAAAAGAAAAAAAAAGTAAATAAAAAATAATTTCCAATTTACATTATTTTTTTCCTTTTTACCGACAGCGAATACATATAATCGAATTATAACGAAAAAGCTTTTAAAACGTAAATCGTTCTGCGTTAATCTCGCTACGTCAGTTAGTTTTCTTTTGCGATGGTTTTGAAAGTTCGTATATGCGGTTCAGTTGAGACGTTCGAAGTGAACAAAATGTCCGTTGTAAAATACGTGGGAGGAGTAGATACATTAATTCGGAATAAGTTAAAAGTTAAGCTTGGCTTTTTCTTTCAGATTCTCTATTCATGTAGCGAGTAGCTGGTCTTCAGAAATCTTATTGAGCAATATTTTCTGAACAACGATTAAGGCTATACGCAAGGCAGTACAAGTTTTTTTAGGGGGGGGGCAACAAAGATGTCAACGAACCTATAACATTAAAAGAAAGGGAAAAAAAGGTCCCACATTCCCAATTTTGCCAAATGACTGTTCCAACTTGTAGAAGTTATACCGAGTGTCGACTTTTCGAGTAACATGAAGGGGGCTCCTAAACCTCCTAACACACTTTCTCCACGTCGCTCCGGCCCTCAACCTAGGTATGTGATTCACAGGGCCGTGACCGTCAGTGAAGCAAACCAAATTTTTGAAGGAAAAAAGTTCAGGAAAGGGACGAAACGACGAATTTTGTGAGTGGCAATCGATTTTCAAGGTACCAGGAGGCAACGTCTCTATTTGGATCCTTCTGGTTACAGTCCTATATAATTGTTCCACTTTTGGCGGTCGAGTCAGAAGAAAATAGTATTCATTGCTGAAACAAACAACCTTATATACGTACACAGCGATATTCTGATAAGGTACATACAGTGGCGGATTTACCATTGGGCTATTCTGGGCTGCAGCCCAGGGCGACCACTTTGGACAGAAAACAAGAAAACGAAAGTGAAAATGGAGAAAATATGAGGAGAAAAAGCCTGAAAAAAGGTTGACGCGAATCGATGTATCATGCCTCGTTAGTTGTACATGCAAATGCTGTTGAGTGGAGGGGCCCAAACACGTGAAGAAATTTGCTCGACAAGGTACACAGTTTACAAACTTTCCTTCCGGGTGAAAACCGCACCCCAGTTGAGCGCTTTTTATGTTTTATACCTAATGTCGGACATACATCCAAAAATTTGTTTGATGCGGTCATTGACATCTTTAATTTGTATGATATTGGTGTTCAGAACTGTCGCGGCCAAACTTACAATAATTCCAGCAATATGTCCGGCCAGTACAATGGACTTCAAGCAAGATTAAGAGCAGCCAACAGATTAGTTGCTCATGTACCCTACTCAGCGCATTCGTTAAATTTAGTTGGTCTGCATGCGGCTGAGTGTTGTTTTGAAGCCTCTCAATTTTTTAACACGGTGCAAAATGTTTATAATCTCTTTTCCGCGTCAACTCATTTAGAGAAAGGAAATGTTGTTAAAAGTCTTTCTGCAACTTGATGGGCAGCACGACCAAATGATACCTATAGTTTGCAAAAGGAGTATAGAAATATTTTTGCGGCACTGAGGAAGTTTCATGAAGACATGAAAGCGAAAAGTCTGAAAATCGCTGCAAAGCTGAAGGTATTATGAAAAGCTTAAAACGATTTGAGACTGTTTACTTGAGTACTTTCTCGTCTGCAATTCTAGAAAGGTTCAATTCTGTTTTTGGCGGAATTTAGTCGTGAAATGGGTTCTTATCAACATACTTACTAAAAGTCTCACCGCGTATCCTGCGGGTGTCGCGTGCTATAGCGTGAAATGTGTCCCGCCGTGGCGTTTATAGCCATTATCTCGCGAAATATCGATATTTTTGGGGGAAGCTATCAGTACATAACATGTTCCCCATAAAATTCTCTATCGAAATGTTCACTGTGACATTTTTCAAAAAACTTGTTTTAATCCCATAAAATTACGATTTTCATGAAGCAATATTTCATGCACCGCTATGTTCGATTTGGACTGCAGTGACGTGCGTTCCGTTTTAACACTCCAATTTAAAAAAAAGTATTTGAAGTGATGTTCTTCAAGGTCACTCATTTGTGAGGGTGATAACAAATAAGAGACGTGCAGACTGAAATGGTATGCAGGTACATGTAACGTAGAGCATAGCCACATCAGTCTAATCGAATATAACGGCGCTTGAAATATTACTTTATGGGGTTACAACAAGTTTTTTGGAAAAAATCATAATGACCATTTCGACAGGGAATTTTATTAGAAATATTTTTTGTAATAACTGCTCTCCCGAAAAGCACGATATTTCGTGAGATAATTGCAAAAAACACCGCGGCGGGATACATTTTACATTATAGCACGTGTTGCACGCGGGGTGAGGGGTAAGATTTTTAGTACGTTGATGAAGACCCCTTTCACTACAGAATCCCGCAAAAAACCATTTTGAAGGGATTAGTCTGAATAAATTTCCTTTTTTGACATTATCTCAGACTATGAAGTTCAGGAGGTGGTCAACATGGAGAACTTATCAAACAGCATTACGCCATTTACGTGAATGTACCTTCATTACTGAAATCCTGCTTAGACTAATGCCGAAATATGAACCGTATAGGTACCTTAAATTATGTAATTTGGCGAATGTTTTTCGTTCCTTCTGAAAACTTAGATTCTTATACATAACGCACTTTGAAAAGTTAATTTTTAATTGATGTTAGTGTATGTCTTCCCTCCACCCAATCCCATTCTGAACACTCAGTTACTGTATTCGAAAGTACAATGAGAAGGGCTGCTGCGAATTTCCACAGCCCAGTTTGAACTGCAGTGCCCGCCCCAACATACCGCCGGCTGCACCCCACCCAGTGTGGTCACGCCATACTGTTGCATCCACTAGTCCCCAGCCTACAGTTCTCTTCTACACACTCATACCGGCTCACTAGCAACCCCCCTAGAACCATCACAGGCAGAAGACCTCAGAGAATGCAGACTCTCCCCCAGGAAGACCAGTGAGCGCCAAGACAGGCACCCTCTATCAGCAACCGCCGCATCCTCACAGAGCAGGAAGATAGTGGGACCCTGAGCAGAGTTGCGTATCATTTTGAATTTAAAGTCATTGTGTTGGCCCAAAAGGGGTGAATACCATATTTCTAACGCCCCTGGATCCGCCGAAAGGGGCGCATTCTAACAGACAGTACCATCCGTATTGGGCAGTACCAAAAATTTGTTAGGAACCGCCAAAAAACAACAGTACGTACATAGTTACGTTTAAAAATTACATACTTTAAATTAGATTGTATTTATTATTGTTCTTTGTTGGGGAGGGGATAGAAGCAAGAAAGAACTGGCCAATTTCTCATTTGGTTAGCTCCAAAAAAAGCTTAGGATAGGCGCTGATTTTGCTAACAGACAAAAATAATCAAAGAATCTCCTCTCCCTTTTAAAATTCCAAGCGCATGAGAAATGCGGTAAATTTAATGTGAAAATTATCCATTAGCAAACTTAGGACTTGATACATGACAACCCGTCCATTAGATATCTCGTTCCAAGACGAGCTGCTAAGTGAAGAATTCCTACAGGGGGGGGGGAAGTTGCCCCCTACCACCTATCGGCACATCCCTCTGAATGAAAACAGATAAAGCAGAAGGAGTTGATGAAATTACTATACAGTATGTTATTGAGGAATGCAGGAAAAGTAGTTTTAAAAAATTTATAAGAATTAATTTGCAGAATGTATGAGGAAGGAGAAATGCCAACATATTTCCAGAAAAGCAGGTAAATTATGATCTCTGAGACAGCAGGAGCAAGCAAATGTGAAGATTATCGTACTATAAATTTACTATTGCACGCATCAAAGATTTTAGCATTGATAATAAATAAGAGAATACAAAATAAAATGGAAGAAAGGTTGGGAGAAGATCAGTTTTGGTTCAGAAAAAAGGAAAAGGAACTAGGAAAGCATGTTTGAAGCTTTTATTGGAAAAAATACTGAAAAAAAATGTTTGGATACATACGTAGCATTTGTAGATTTAGAAAAAGCTTTTGATAATTTTGAATGGTCAAAAATATTTCAAGGAGGTAGGAGTTAAGTATAAGGACAAAATTTTCACAAAAAGAAACAACATCCCATTTCCCAAAAGATAGCACAAATGCTATCGTCCTCAAATAAAGAAATTGGATCCCCTCCTACTCTAACATTCCTAAAAGCGACATAGCCGATGAAACCGCTAAACTTTCTTCAAACATTTCTCCAGGGACGTACAGAGAAGTTTTTCCTGAGGGGGGAGCAGGGGGGGATTGTGAAGGTCCCAACTGACTCAACTCAAAATTCCCAAGTATCAAAGCCAAAAAAATTTTGTTTTGAAAAACCTTTGACTTGTTGGGTTTTTCCAACTTCTCAACTCAACTCTCAAGTATCAAAGCAAAAAAAAAACTTTTCAAGTTGTTGGATTTTTCCAACCCGCCTGACTGAAATAGTAAATTTTCCCAACTGCTGAGTGAAAAATTCCTGCAGGGGGAGTTAAGTTGCCCCCTACCCCCTATCGGTACGTCCCGGCATTTCTCCAATCTCCAACATTCCAATCAGGTCCGTAGCCAACCATCTGCGGTAGGGGGTGCTAACTGTTTACCAGGGGGGGGGGCTTAAGGATACACATGGTATATAACGTGAAGATTTTTACGAGGCAGCGGCATAGCCAGAGGGCGAAGGGGCAAATGCCCTCAACCCCTTCTTTCTTTCTCGTTCAGCGTAATGTTGATTTTTGTATGGTGGTATCTTTGCCTAGGGGGCTCAAGATACCTTTAGAGGGCTCAGCCCCAGCTTACTCCCCATGGCTACGGGGCTGATTCCAGTCCCGATATCAGACATCAAAGAAATCAATAAGTCGTTCGTGCACAAATCCTTCCAACGACACTGGGATCAAGTCCCACCAACTAACAAACTAAAATCCATAAAAACTACAGATCACTCATGGAAAACATCCTATCAAAAGTCCATAAAAGACGAAGTAATACTTTTTAGACTAAGAACTGGACACTCCGCTCTCACTCATAGCTATATCCTGAACAAACTACCCCAACCAACTTGCGATACATGAAATATGTACTTCTATTAACCACATAATTACCCAATGCCCAAAACTCCGATCCTAGTAAAACTCACAGATCCTAAATTCAACACTAGAATTTCTATTCTCCGACAATTACCGCCCAAAACCTTGAATTCATATCATTCCTAAGAGCCACAAATCTGTACTCCAGAATGTAATCCATACAGTTTCCCCTCCCTCAAACAACAACAACAACAAACTCAAATACAAATAATAGAAGATGAAGTGGGAGAAGCGAAAATTCCAAAAGGAGTCTGACAAGGTTGCTGTTTGTCAAGTCTGAGAAAGGCTCAAGTTTTAAATAAAGTTTAAAGAGTCCCACAGTCTCACACAACTCTGCATAGTTGAGTCCCAAACGAGCCTAGAAAAATTCTGAAAAACTCTAATGAAAAGTGAAAAGTCTTGATCAAGTTCAAAGGGTCATAGTCAAAATTAAGACAGTCACAAAGCTTCTGAAGCCAGTCTTGACAATCAGCGTAAATCCTAAGAAGTTTGAGAAGCCTCCTAAAATCATTAATGAGTTCGGAACAGGCGTTTCATCAGTCTTGTCTGGAGAGGTAAGAGCCTTACATGAGAACGGCAGAGCTATAGCTAGTTTTAAAACGTATTGAATAAGTATGAAAGAGAATTACCGAGTCATAAAACAAGTCTGTGACAATATTAGAGACTAAGAATCTAAATCATGTTTTGCAGAGCCTTCAGACTCGTGGTCCATTTCACATTTCTTCAGGTTGCTGTTGAGGATCGGCTCAGCAGCCTTACTTTTACAGCTAAAGTGAGAATTTTACTGAGTTCCATCCCTTTGATTTCACCGGGTGCTGAATACTCCAGTTCTGATGCTTCGCACCTTATCCCAGGTATTGCTGAGCACTGGCATATGATGTGAATCGAGGTTTCTTCCACTTCTCCACACTGCCTACAGGGGCTGCTTTCCGCTACTCCTATTTTATACACGTGTTTTGTGGCTCCATGTCCCGTTAGTAGTCCGACAATGAGCCTAGAGGCTTAACTTACATCTAGCCTTCACCTTTTCCAAGTGGAAGGAGCAAGCCTCTGTTTTTGCAGTGTTCGGGTTTAACGTGTTTCCATCATTGTAGTAATCGAGGTCGCCTATTGCTTGCTGTAAAAGCAGTCTTGAACTTAGATATGAGTCTAATCTTAAGCTGCCACTGCTAAATCATGCGTGAATATGAATCTTTTTGTTCCCGGTGTTTTTGGTTCGTCATTCGTGTAGATATTGAGTAACACTGGTGCTAGTGGCACTGATGCCCCTCGGCACTGATGCGATGCCCGAAAAGGTAATTCCCGGTGCCGGGGGTGCGGTGTCTTAGGGGCCACTTTGGCATGCGTGCATCGCCATACATCACACCACACCATATGGAGCTAGTACACTTCTCAGAAACACCAACTTGTGACAAACAGTTCTCTAGGCATACGATCTGCCACTCCTGCGCTTCTACTCCGTGTTTCCTGCCTGCCTAAAATCCGGTGACCACAAGTCTTCTCAAATTTCCCACAGGTGTGATAATACAAGGGGAGATGGTTAGAATGATAAGGTTTGCAGATGACATTGCAAAGTAAAGAAGAACTAAAGAAAACATTAAAACTGTTGGATGAAAGATTAAAAGTAAAATATAACATGAAGATGAATAAGAATAAAACAAAAGCGATGGTAGTCAGTAGATGGAAACAAAATCCAATAAAGATGGAAATACTTGTAGAAGGTGAAAAAATGAAGGAGGTAAAGGAATTTAAGTATTTAGGTAGTCTGATAACGCAAGAAAGGAAAAGGATAGAAGTTTTTGAAATATAAAAGATCAGGAATGAGGAAGTATTGAGACGAATAGGAGGGAAAAGAGAAATTTGGAATATAATCGTAAAAAGGAGACTTAAAATGATAGGTCATAATATGAAACATCCAGGGATATTGTTATTACTGCTAGAGGGAATGGTTAAGGGAAAGACCTGGAAAGGAAGGCAAAGAATGAGCTACAAAGAGCAGATGATAAAGGATACAAAGTTTAAATCCTTCTCAGAGATGAAACAATTAACACAGGAGAGGAAAAAGTGGAGTGACGCAACCTGCTGGTCGAGAGACTAAGGAATATAACAACGTATGCGTCGAAGGGGCCCCAAACATCAAGCGAATACTTTTTCTAGGCGTTTCCCGAGAGACTTTTTGGCCTCAGCCGTCCTGGCTCCGAGTGGGCGACCGATACCACATAGCATCACACCGGTCTGCGTCTACTGCTGTTCTTCCGAGGGACTGTAATAGGCAACCGTAAATAGCATCCTCAGACTGCAATTTCGATCGTTCACCGAATCTACGGTTCCGCAGACCCGCGCCCGTCATTGACACCAAGTCCAGCCTCTTCTTTGTGCCCATTTCACGATTGATTAAAAATCGTTAATTTACTACATCGGAAATTAAAAGAGCCCTGATCGTTTTCGTCTCCAAAAAAGGACAAAAAAAAAAAAAATGCGAACACCGAAAAGATGAACAGATGGCACGGTACTTTTCGGTTCGATAATTTTTAGTTAAAAATACTCCTCATCGTTATCTTTTCTCTCTTTTTTTTTCGTTTCCTCCGTCACCCTTCACCGTTGCGGACAGTATTATTGGGAATAATGTACCCCCGACACACTCGTTAGACACTAGTACTGTCATCAAGGGTAATGCACTTCGCGTTTTTCGCGCACCCTTCTTGGCCGGAGCCGAGGCTCGACACAGAAGCGTAGGTTTTTAATCAGCATTCATGTACGACTGTAGGTTGCAGGCAGATTGACTGAATTCGAGCGTGTTTACTTTTCAATCAGCGAGAGAGACCTTATTCGGGGACGATTTTCGTGTGTATGTGTGTATGTAACTCAATGCTCTTGCTATTGACATTTTTTGACCCCTTGTTTGTTGCTCGCCTTTTAATTAGAAATAAAACGTCGCCAGGAGCAGCGCTTTCCGTGCCAGGGATAAATCGGTTAATCTTTTCGACTTCGTGATTTTTCAGCGCGGTAGAATGGATTGCGATTGTCAGCGACAATGAATTAGATCTGGGGCAGAGGGATTCCACTCTCGAGGTATGAAAAATGCCTCCGGAGTATCGGCTGTGTATCTATATATACTCGTGCGCGCGAAATCGTGCCGCGGATTCATCTTCGCCGACTTTTACGTTCAACTTAAAAAGTACACTCGTCTGCTACTGCGACGCCAGAGGCGAGTCGAGCTGCAATCTTGAAAAGGGTGTCGTGACCTGTTAGGCGAAACTAGTATTTTAGCTAATGATAAATACGCTCTTTCTTTTTTCGTCGACTTACGCAGACCGCAGAGTCTGTATCAGGTCGCGAAATAGTTCAGAGGAATTTTCCTTGACGCTGAGGGGAGCAGATGATTAATTAAATTGAACGCGGACACTGAAACGCGACTGGGTGCAAGAACGGTTCGCAGTGGTGCTGGAGCCGGGGTGGGGCAGGGGGCTCTAGCCTCTCACTCGTGAAAAGCTGACGAGCAATAGTAGGAGAGACTTACATGGGACAATGGGACACATGGAACATGCCTCATACCTTTTCAACGGCTTCGTCAAAATTTGTTTTTGACATCAACAGTGAATAGAGCGCACCAAATAATTGTTGTATACAATATTTCACGCCATTTGGTCAAACGGTTGTCTTGTAGCCTTAAAACCATATTCGATTATCGGTCAGATTTACTCATTTTGGCTCGTTTTTGGTTAAATTTGGAGACGGTTAGTCAGATTTTGTCATGGCATGGATGAGGGAGTTCTTCAACGTTCAACTTTAGACTGTTCATCACATTTCAGCAGTGGCGACCCCATGGAGTGGGCCGACAGTCGGGCCCAGTCTAAAATTCTCTCTACACAGGCTAGGTCCCACCACACGAAAATAAGCAACAACATGAAATAAACGTAGTAAACTGAACACTGATTGAATGATTTTATACATAACTGAAATAATGAATGCAATAATCCTATAATAAATATAAATATTATTATTGTAATGTAAATTTCACGTAACAAGTCGGCTACCAAGATTCTTATAACTTTGGAAGGTTTGCTCATTTAGCAAGACGCGAAGACGTCAGTGACGTCACTGAAGTTCCGAGCACGCAGGCCGCTTACGGGAATACAGCTTTTTTCGATCTTTACTCATAATTAATGCCCTCGACATATTTTTTCTGTTATTTTTAGAGTACAACATTCAGTTGGCTACGTTTTTTTTTTTTAAAAAAAAGAGCCCTCTACTGCAAAAATTTTAATTTCCCATTACTTTCTAACAACGTGAATTTCGGCGCGGGTGTGACGGGTAGAATTGTTGCAGGTTGCCTACCTAAATGAGCCAACGTTTTGGTCGTACAGCTGTACAGCGCACGGGCTTATTTAGACCAATTTTTGTGAAACCGCACCACAGGATACGACAACGGTTAGGAGAACAAGATTTTTTCTATACAGATATGAAAAATTTATTTCTCCGGATGGTTTCTGCATCAATGGTGGCACTTTTATTTAAACTGGTTCATATTCATAGCGATAGTCCTAATATCTACATATATATGCATCTGGTATAGCCTACATACAATGATATAATGAAAATTCTCGAGTATCGGCATCTATCCAATCAACCGTTGACACAAAAAGATTCAACGTGCATAGGTTATATAATACATATATTGATTGTAACATCAGGAATTTTTCAATTATATTTGTATGCATTACATTTTGATTCGTTAGTTTCTATAATGAATACTTATCTTCTAAAAATACATAATTCCTACATGTAAGCGGATGATACATTACCCGCACCTAAAACTATATTATGAGCAATGATATGGGATTTCAAAATACCTTGCACAGCAAATGATCGACCCATACTACTGAGCATGGGAAAGGCTTAATCATCATGAATTATAACCTGATTTTTCAAGATGCACTTCTGGGTGAATACTTGATAGCATAGTCCATAGTGAGGAAGAGAAAGGCATCTCATTATTATGAACCATGATACGTGCAATTTCAAGGTAGTCTTAGACAGAACAGAAGACTACATAGGTAATGAGCAAAAGAAAATCTATTTATCATTATGAACCATAACCTGACTCTTCAAGTAACTCTTCTGAGGGAATGATTTATTGCATCTCAAGCAAGAGAAAGGCTTCCAATAGTTATCATAATGTGATTTCAAGGTCATCTTACAAGTAAATAGTAAATGATCTAAAGTACACCTACTGAGCAAGAGAATGGCTTTTCATCATTACCATCACAGACTTTTTCAAGAAGCATTTACCTATAAAAGAACGATCAATTACATACCGAGCAAAAGAAAGACTTCTCGCAATTATGAATTAGAACATATTTTTTCGAGGTGCGCTTTTGAGCGATTGATCAACTGCATAATTAGGAAGAGAAAGGTTTTTGTTATTATGAGCCATAACATGTATTTTCAAGGTACTGTTCCGAGAGAAAGATTAAGTGCATAGCGGACAAGAGAAAGGCTTCTTGATATTACAAGTTATGATGTCCTACTCCTCTGATTGAATTACTGATTGCACTCTGAGCAAGAGACAGGCTTTTCATCATTATGAACTGTGATGTGTCCTTTCAAGGCACTCTTCTGAACAGATGATTGATTGCATGGTGAACAAGAGAAAGGCTTCTTGTTATTATGAACCTTAATGTGTCTTTTCAAGGTACTTTCATGAGTGAATGATTGATTGCATATTGAGCAAGAGAAAGGCTTTTCACCATTATGAACAATGATGTGTCTTTTCAAAGTGCTCTTCTGAGCAAATAGTCAACTGCATAGGGACCAACTGAAACCCGTTGAAGATTTTGATGTGCGTATCCAAGTGGAACGCATTCGGAAAATCACTTCCATTACTACATTGATGAGCTCTGTATATAAAACGGGGTTAGATGCAAGAGTGGTAGTAAAGATACGTCGTCGGCGTAGCGCCACTGACATTCGCATTCCATGCGCGTGCGTTTTCTTTGAAAAGACAAAAGGTCGTAGTGGCATTTCCACTCTAATACGTGTACGCAGCGCAACTAGATTTTCATGTTTTTAGTGGGAAAATCTTCAACGGGAAGGCTTTTCATCATTATGAATCATAATGTGGTTTTTCAAGTTACTCTTCAGAGCAAATGATAGATCACATAGTGAACAAGAGAAAGGCTTTTCATCATTATGAACCATGATATGTTTTTTCAAGTTACTCTTATAAGTGAATGATTGATTGCATATTAAGCAAGAAAATTATGAACCATGATGTGTCCTTTCAAGGTACTCTTTGGAGCAAATGATCAATTGCATAGTGAACAAGAAAAAGGCTTCTCATCATTATGAACCACGATATGTCATTTCAAGTGACTCTTCTGAGTGAATGATTGATTAAATAGTGAACAAGAGTGAGGCTTCTCGTTTTTTTCAAGTTACTTTTACAAGTGAATGATTGATTGCATATTGAACAAGAGAACGGCTTCTCATCATTATGAACCATGATGTGTCTTTTCAAGTGACTCTTCTGAGTGAATGATTGATTACATAGTGAACAAGAAACAGGCTTCTCATCATTATGAACCATGATATGTCTTTTCAAGTGACTCTTACAAGTGAATGATTGATTGCATATTGAACAAGAGAAAGGCTTCTCATCATTATGAACCATGATATGTCCTTTCAAGTTACTCTTCTGAGTGAATGATCGATTGCATATTGAGCAAGAGAAAGGCTTTTCATCATTATGAACCATGATGTGTCCTTTCAAGTAACTCTTCTGAGTGAATGATAGATTACATAGTGAACAAGAGTAAGGCTTTTCATCATTATGAACCATGATATGTCTTTTCAAGTTACTCTTCCGAGCAAATGATCGATTGCATAGTGAACAAGAAAAAGGCTTCTCATCATTATGAACCATGATATGTCCTTTCAAGGTACTCTTCTGAGCAAATGATTGATTGCATAGTGAACAAGAAAAAGGCTTCTCATCATTATGAACCATGATATGTCTTTTCAAGTGACTCTTCTGAGCAAATGATCGATTGCATAGTGAACAAGAGAAAGGCTTCTCATCATTATGAACCTGAATGTGTTTTTTCAAGTGACTCTTACGAGTGAATGATCGATTACATATTGAGCAAGAGAAAGGCTTCTCATCATTATGAATCATGATGTGTCTTTTCAACTTACTCTTATGAGTGAATAATTGATTACATATTGTATAATAGAAAAGCTTCTCATTATTATGACTCATGCTGTGTTTTTTGAAGATACTTTTCCCAGCGAATGATTGACTGCATACTGAGCATGAGCAAGGCTTCTCGTCATTAAGAACCTCAATGTGTTCTTTTGAAACGTCGCCATCATTCTGTAATGTTACCATTTTCATTTTAGACTTAGGTATCAGTAATGGTAGATATATACTGAGACAAAACTACAGGGTGGGCTCAGGTGCCGTCAAAATCATAGTTTATGGTTTATAAACTTCCAATTTTTTATATTGTATTGGAACTATCTAAAATTGTTGTCAAGTTTAATACATGTAGCAAAATTATATTATTTTATTAGGGATTTTTAGATTGCTTTTGAGGTGGAATTGAAGGATCAAGTGCGCTATTGTGTGTGTATTGGTCAGCTAGTATAGAACATAATACACGGATATTCGAGATATGTATTCGAGAAAGAGACACTTTTTCTTTGGTTTTATACTTTATTCACCATAATTTTCAAAGCCAGCAAATTGAAATATTGAAAAAGTTTTCCCTACCTCTTGAAAAGTTTCTTCTATACTGCAATCCGGGAGAATTAGATTAAAAAGAAACAGAATTCGACCAAAACATCATAACACTGAATGTTGGTACAGTTCGTCAGTAGGCCATACTAATATGAAGTCCCAAGAAATCTCACTGGAGCATCATACTCTTGGAGGTAATTCCCGCCCCCATGGACGTGTGATTATAAGTCAAAAAATACTGATTATACCAGAAACTGTTACAAACAAATATTACTTTAATCCGGATTTTGTTTTGAGAAATGATCTCTAACAATTTTTTGATATCTGCTCCTCCCCCGAATGTCCTAACAGGGGCGGCAACCTAGATTTTTCCCATGTGTAGCATAACAAAAAAATTCAAGTTCAGTAATAAATTAAAATGTATTAATTTAATGTGTTCTTCTTTTTGAAAATCTCATGTGTAGCAAAATCATTCCATGTGTAGCATCTGCGACATACACTACACAAAAGTTGCCGCCCTTGTGTCCTAAGGGGGGTTCAAAATATTCCGTTACACTGCTACTCATCAACACAGGCTTCCTGGACGGAAATGTAAATTTCTGAAATTTTTGCTGTTTCACCAGATATACTGAGTAATCATCAGCCACATATTTCGTAGCATCAGGTCTCACGAAAGGGTGGGGAAAGGGAAGATTCCTCTGATACCGGACATTTTTGGGGGCTCGGATTTTTCATCATCTGATATTTTTTCCTGTATACTGTCTGATCTTTTTTGGGTTTTTGAGCAAAAAATTGTGTTTTCAAAAAGGACATCGCAGAACTTCTTCTTCTTCTTTTTTAATGTTCTCCCCCGGACCCGAATTTTCTTTCCACTACAGTTATAAGCTGCGTTTGCCACTGAATGTAATTATTGTTTTAAATTAATGAAAAATTAATACGGGAATCGAGTTTAACGACGTTCAAAACCTGCATTTCGATGTCCAATTTGTATTTTAATCAATTTGTTGCCCCGCTCATGTATGTGGCTCCTTAATTTTTGAGTTGAAACCATATTGTCATCAGAAATGGATTTGCCAACTCCCACAATCTGAAAAATGATACTCATTTTGTGCTTACTTAGTTCTTCAATTTTGACACCCTCCCCTCCAGGCTGCCCCAATTTGGAAATTTCGGCCAAATGCATGTCGAACCGACTTCAGCGATTTTTAAAATCTATTCTTCGATTCTTATACTCTATTTCAGTTATTTGTATCCCCTGCCTTCTTCTGTAGTTCCTCAATCTTGGAATTTAGGGTCAAACCGATATGAAACATCATAACTCGCCAGTTTTGAAACTCTATTAGTCCATACTCCGATCCTCTTAATTATACTCATCAAACTTTAAAAAGTTACGCTTCCGAAATTTATTCTGAAGTTATGTAAAACACAAATTCACATATGTGGTAACTAAGAGTTAGGGTACGGGGGACGAAAAAATTCTCTTCTCAGAGATGGACTGATATGGATGTAGAGAAACGCGTTCGGGATGCTGTGAAACAGGAAAATCAACAAAAATTCTACATCTCTACCTATAAGGCTCGTGTCAGTGTGTAGCAGTGTAAAGAAGTATTTTGAACCCCTTTTTTAGGACACTCCGAGGGCGGCTATCGAAAAATTGCACGAAACTATTTTCACGTAAAACCCACTTTAGAATAATCAATGGCGGATCCTACAGCCAATTCTGGGAAAGGCACTTCAGAATGTACATATAGGAGTTGAACTCAGTTTTCACCTTCTTACCTATCTTTCTCAAACGTTCAGATTATTTTATGCCTTTGAGATTGTGGTTGAGTTCGTAAAGCGATGAGAAGGAAATAAGAATTTAGAACAATATAATACTCTTTAGAACTCATTTAGACTGGCACAATTCATCCAGATTCTGTTAAGACTCGTTAAAGCTCATTCAATATCTACCTACCATTTAAACCTTAAGGCAGACTCAATAAAGACCCGCTTGATACTTTCAAAATTCTTCCCAACTCTGTTAAAATTCATTATAACCCAGTCCAATGGCTAAATGCCTGAATGGCTGTTTGAGAACTGATAACTTGATAAGTCCACAGAAATAGAGTTTTTTTACTTCCAAAAGTCCGAAAATTTGATCGTCTTAAGTGTTAATTTTTTTCCCCACGATCTATTCAATTTTTTTTCGATGGGTTGTCGGTAAGTTGAATCACCAATTTTGATTATGAATTTTGAGACCGAATTCAATCAGTGGCGTAGCCAGGATTTTCCGCGGGGGGAGGGGGCAAAGTAAGATTTTCAAGGAAGACAAAGTCGAAAATTGAAGTATTTTTTAAAAATCGCCGATATTAGAGGATTATTGTATGAAAATGAAGGTAAAATTACTATTCGAATGAAAATTTTTCGAAAAAACGTGTTTTAAAGCGAAAAATTGCTAATTTCTGCATGTTTTACATTCTATTTCAGGTGCCTTGGGGGGCATTCGCCCACTTTGCCTCCTCTGGCTATACCACTGCCTCGTAGAACTGTTCACATTATATACTATGTGTATCCTCAAGCCCCCCCCCCCCGGTAAACAGTCAGCACCATCAACCGCAGATGCCTGGCTACGGGCTTGCTTCATCTACTGCAGATGGCTGGCTACGGGTTTGCTTTTAGATTTTAATAAAATGTTCAACTCTCTTAAATTTTAGGCTGTAGGTCAAACAGAGAATCTAGTAAGAACAGAACAGTCATTGAAATTCGAAATTCAACGTTTGCTAGCGACTTTCAGATTTTCGATATGTCTTCCACATCTCAGCTTTGTTTCAACCTTTCAGATAATAACGTTCGATACTCAGCTTGAAACCTTCTGCTTTTGACTGACTAGTCCCTGACAGGAGTCTCGGGTACTCCATTTTCAGAAACGAAATTTGACTTTCAGGGGAGGTGAAGAAAAAAAATTTGTCGACAAATATTTTCTGAAAACTAAAAATTTACTGACAAAATCTTTTAAAAATTAAAAATTTTCCGAGTTTTTAATGGAAATATTTTGTAATTGAGAAACAAAATAAACAAACATTCATAAAAAATGAAAAATTCAAATGAACTGTTTCAAAATTTGCCGACTGCCAAATTATTAAGGGTGGGTGAGGGGGTGTTTACACCCCTCCCCCCAATAGTTTTGTCCCTGGTTCCAACAGACAAAGTAGAATAGAATTAAAAGCTGCTTTTTACAGATATACACATACATACAAAGACTTAAGTCAGGGCACGTTTTTAGAAGAGAATGGATTTCAGAGCACAAAGCGTCAATAAAAATTTTAGATATCCAAAAACTCCGGAAAAAAGTTCTTTTCAGACAAATTTCATTACCTTTTACTTTCCTCGTTAGAAAAAATTCATAAATCGGGTGTTCTTGGCGAGCTCCCAATGAGCCCCCTCTTCTAAAGAATCCTGCCAACGGGCCTGCAGATGGTCTGCCCTAACCCTCACCTTTCTTTATTTTGTCATCAATTTCTACTTCTACAATTTGTACGGTGGTTTGTAGACAGACTGGAATTTTGTGACGTCGCCCAGCTATGCGAGGTTAGCGTGCCTACGCCATGAACAGGATCTTGAAAAAAAATGAGACGTGTTCATTTTTGTTTCCTTTCTCTTTCTTTCTTCTGACATTTTCAAATTTTTCCGAGCCCATAGCCCGAGAGTGTAGCTCCGTAGCTCGATAGTAAAAAAAAAAAAAAGTTACACATTTTTTCACTATTTAGTAAGAAATTAGTCTCATCTAATGTAATTTACAACTAGGGGGGCACGACCCCTGTGACCCTCCTTGGATCCGCCGCTGACTGTAGTATACAGTACATATACTACATACCTACTAATTTGTACTAATATGAATATCGAAAGATCATCCGAGGAAATTTCCACGTACATTCCAACGAAAAATAATAATTCCCAGAAAATTTACTTACATCAGTATACTTATTTTCGGCGCTAGATGATGAGCTCCAAGTCTGGTCAATCCTTAGCAACCGAATTGAAAATTCTTTGGTTGCGTTCGAGTCCTTGCCGGTATCCGATTTGTAATTGTGGTCCTTATTAAAGCGTTTCAAACGGATTGATATTTCCTGGACCCGATTCTCGGCCATTACTTCCTCGCTGATGAAGTACCGAAAACAAAACGTGAATCGAGTTAAATATAATAGAGAATAACATAAGCGCAAATAGGGAAGGGTTTTGGGTGGGCTTGAAGTACAATGAAAGCCACCCAAAAGATTGAAAAATTATGAGTGCAAAAATAGTTTCAGCGTTATTTTGATACTTGCCTGCACCCTCAAGAGCCCCCTCGTTCTAGGTCGGCTAATTGCGCTTATGGAGCCAAGCGAACTCGCATGATTTGATATTGTCCCATGTCCAATCGCTGTACATACATATGTTACATGCAGGGGCGAAACTACCTGTTTTTTCTAGGGGGGTGACAACTGAAAATTTGCCGAATAAAATGAACTGAAAATGAATATTTTGCCGAGTGGCCAGTAACCTTTATTAAATATGTCCACCACTGCGGTTTCACGCATTTTTGTATTTTCTTTTATTGGCTTAATTCCCCGAAATATTTAATTCTTCATTTCATTTATTACATTTATCGTTCGCCAACTGCCTATTCGCCGAATTTTCCAACTGCACTAACTACCCTGGGGGGGGTGTAACACCCCTTGTTTCGCCCCTGGTTACATGACAGCTTGGCCATATTTACTATAGATGTACTCTCTGTACGTACTATAAATTACACATTTAAAGTTAATTACGGTCAACTTACGTATTTAGGTATATTCCTCGATAATTCCTCACGAATTTTATGATGCCTTTTTTCAGGTTACGAATTCGTTGGACGATATTATTTGATAGAGCTAAAAAGCCAACATACCACTAAGTAACTGCGGAATGCACTATAAGTGAACGAGTGTTCCACTACGTGAAAATGCCGGCATCTAGTAGTAGAGTATCTTGCAGCATGAAAATGCCTGCTTGCGTTATCTGTTCTGTTAAAATGGCTTACTGATTGATTAGCTATCAGGTCTGTGCAAGGAAATCCATTTATCATAGTACTATAGGTACAGGTTTATCAAAATCGCACTCTGGCTCGTATGTACTTATGTGCAAAATTCGTCTCTTCATCGGTTACCAATGGCGGACCTTGTAGTCAATTCTGGGAGAGGCAGTTTAGAATGTATATAGGAGTTGAACCCGGCGTCTACCTTCTCCTCTTCTACAAACGTTCACATTATTTTTATGCCTTTAAGATTGTGGCGAGTCCGTTCAAATATTGAATACCAAAAGGTACAGCTGTAAGAAGGGCATTATAAGAGTTTAGAATTAGAACAATGTATGTATGTAAGATTCTTTAGAACTCACTCAGACTGCCATATTTACTACATAATATGTAATTCATCCAAATTCTGTCAAGACTCGTTATTCGTTAAAGCCCATTCAGTATCTACTAAGACTGAAGACATACTCAATAAAGCCCGTTTTGACACTTTCAAAATTCGTCCAAATTCAGTTAAAATTCGTTACAACCCAATCAAAATGATTGAGACTTATTCGAGTTCATTCAGACTGAGATATTCATATCCGCTCATTTGCTCATTAAGACTCGTTCTTACAAGTGAAATCTATATTCAGGATCAAGTTCAGCGTCGTAGCGAAATTACGTTTTCTTTGAAAGAGCTTGAATTCCTCTATCTGAAAAATAAAATTTTGAGATAATTGAACAAAAAAAGAAAAAATAGTAACTCACAGCATTTTTAATTTTGCCGACGGCAGCAGTTACATTTACCAACTTTTCATTCCATGTTATGAGGAGGGGAAAGGGTTTCCAACTGAAAATTAGAATTTCAAATTGTCAATGGAAGAAAAGAGAGGAAACATTTTCAGTTTTGCAGACTGCACCTATTGGTAAATTCACTAAACCATGTAAAATTTCAAATTTTATTGACATAAGTTTTTCAATTGAAAACTAAAATTTCAAGATTGTCAAAATATAAAAAGAGAATTATTTGCAATGTAACGTTTCTAATTTTTCCAACTGCAAAAGTTACATAATATGCTAAACTCACCGACTTTTGTACAATTTCAAATTACTGGATGGGGAGGCTTCCAATTAAAACAAGAGCTTGGCAAGATTTGTAATGTTGCTAACAACAGCTATTCAAATACAAACGCTTTAAAATTTCAAATTATTGGACGGAGGGTCGAACCGCTCTTCATAGCTATGCTCCTTGACCAATTAGGACTTGTTAAAATTCATTTCCACTCTTTTAGCCAGTATTCAAGCTTCTAAGTTCATTCTAACACTGTTAAAATAAATTTAGGACTCGCTCAAATTCAATCTCAAAGGGTCTGGTTGGCCGAGTGGATAGCGCGCTGGTCTCGGAATCTGGAGGTCCCGGGTTCGAGCCCACGAAGCAACTCGCTATATTTTGACCTAGGCCGGTTTTTCGACGAGAAGGTAAGAGGGCTAAGACCGCCCTAACCGCCTCCTCGACGTCTCTGAAGTAATGCTCGAAAGGGTGGATTTCTGGGCTCGGGTTGAGAGTACAATTAGAAAAGTGATTCGATCTCAAACTGAGTTACACTTCACGTGAAGATCTATTAACCTCAAGTGATTAGTGCAGGCCTGTAACCAGGGGGGACAGGGGGCAACGCCACCTCCCCCTTATTTTAGTTGTCCCACGGGAGAAGTAAAGCTCTTAACTCCAAGGCCATTTATCAAGAATTTTGATAACACTTCTGCAAAATTTCGCTCTTTTGCTCAAAGATAGAAATATACGAATCTGGAAGTATTTTTAACGCTGAATTCAATGCCGCAAACGAGATTTTTCAAGGGCGGATTATTTAGAACATCAGAATGTATGTAGAAATGATATTTTCATCATGGAGCGCTTAGCGTGCAAAACTGTGCAATTCTAAATGAAGATCTTAAAAAAAAAATCACTCACGCAAAATTTTAAAGTAATAGGTAGAAAAATGTCTACAGTTTTCTCATTTCTAATTAGCAACACGCTAGCATTCGAAATGAGTTTTTTCTGGGGGGGGGTGAGAAAAATCACAATTAGAAGAATTTAAAATGTAGACTGAATCTTCAAGGGGGCAAACTGCAGACCAGAGAGATAAAAAATCTCGCCCTCTCTGGTCTGCAGTTTGCCCCCTTGAAGATTCAGTCTGGTTACACGGGCCTGGATTAGTGGTACTCATCCTGAGGTAAGTTTTCCTGCAGATAACGGAAACTTTGGAGGTGGATGGATGGATGGTCAAGCAGGTATGGAAAAATATCTTGAGGCCATGAGAGTATTCTAAGCTCGAATAAATAGAGTTTGGGAAAGTCTTTTGAAAAAGTCATGAAGCCTTAAACAAGTTTCGAAAAACCCTAAGGAGCCTCAACGAGTTTTAAATCCGTTTGATGAGTCTCAGACAGTCCAGAACTAATCTAAAAATGTCTTAAACAGGTAACAGTTTCAAAATAATTATCTTAGCGATGCTGAAAGAAGTTTCAAAGATCTCCAAGAGTGTCTAACAAAAGTCTAAAACGTCTTTAAAAATACCTCAATAGGCCTGAACTAGTCTCTGCATACTGTCCCTGATTTTGTTTAACATCTACGCAGAACAGGCCTTCAACGAAGCGCTCGAAAACCGCGGAGAAGGTGTGTAAAAATTGGCGGCGAAACAATAAACAACATCAGGTATGCGGATGACACTGTTCTGCTGGCGGAAAATGAAGAAGACCTGATAGCACTTACACGGGCCGTTGAAGAAGCTTGTGGAGAATACGGTATCACAATTAACGTGAACAAGACGAAAGGCATGGTAGTTTCGGGCGAGGAATTAGATGAAGGTGAGATTCCTCTGGCGAACGGTCGATTAGAGCAAGTCAGAAAGTATAAATACTTAGGAGCGTGGATCAACGAAAAAGGTGACCCTGACGAGGAGATTCGCTGCAGAATCGAGCAAGCAAGAGCGGCCTTCGTCAAGATGAGGAAGTCGTTGACAACGAAAGACTTACGTATGGTCTGTGTTGTTGTATGGTTGCGAGACTTGGACGCTGAAGACTGGGACGATGAACAAATTGGAAGCATTCGAGATATGCTGAAAGTTCCGTGGACAGCGAAGAAGACAAATGACGAGATCTTGGAAGCGGTCAGAAAAGAGCGCGAAATACTGACCATAATTAAAAGAAGAAAGATAGAATATTTCGGTCACATGATGCGTGGACCAAAATATGAACTGCTTCGAACCATAATGATGGGAAAAGTGGAGGGAAAACGAAGAATTGGACAAAAGTGCCTTTCATGGCTGCGTAACATCCGAAAATGGACAGGTTGCGACGTCGAAACTCTTTTCCACTCTACTGGCGACCGGGAAGCGTTCAGAGAGATTGTCCACGCTGCCATTGGATGATGCCTAAGATGGGACCGGTCAAGGCACGAAAGAATAAAAAGTCTTATAAGCGAGTCTGGAAGAGTGTTACAGGATGTTAAATATGTTTGGAAAAATCTTAAACATTTCTGCAAGCAGCGGCGTAACCAAAGGGGCCATGCCCCCCCCCCCCCCATGAGCTTCTTTTTAAATCCTAACTACGCTACATTTTTTTACTACAGTAAATTTAGGGCAACTCGATAAAAAAGAAGGCATATTATGTGTACGTGCCCTAAAAAAGGTCCCACTTTGTCGATCCTGGGTAGGCTGGAAGGCTCGTAGTTCTTTCTATTTTTTTGCACCTACATATTTCCTTACGTAAATAATCAATTTTATCGAAATAAGGTTTTTTTCGTGTTCCATCTTCACCAGGGTGTACCTCAGCTAATGTTCATGCTAGAAAGCTCGTCAAGGTAGTATAGTACTCGTATTTTGTAGCAAATTGCCTCTACTCTCAGAATATGTGTATATTTACATACTTGACAAATCATTACTAATCTTAATTTCGATTCTATCGTATTTCTTCAGTTAAAAAATTGATTTTTTTAAAATGCCTAGGTTTTATTTGTATTCCACATTTAAGAAGGTGTGCCTTAGCCAATTTTCGCGATAAAAGACTCATCCAGATCTCATTTTGAAGTTGCGGTCGCTTACCCCCCTTCCTCCCCTATACCGATAACTCCATATACTACAAAGTGGGACCTTTTGGAGGACATGCACACTTTAACAAATTTTGCTTGGGGGTCTTCACGTGAAGTTATAACTCAGTTTGAGACTGAATCTGAGCGAGTCCTAAATTTAGTTTAATAGTGTTGGAATGAACTTAGCTGGCTACATAGCTGTCCGCGAGAGTATCAGGTAAGTCTTGAAGAGTTTTAAGCAAGCCTGTACGAGTCCTGAATTTACCACTTTCAAGCCTCCTCATTGCTTATTTATGATTTCAAGCCTCTTCAAGGCTCTTGCTATACATTCGATTTTTTAAACTATTCAATGCACGTTTAAGACTCTAGAGATCTTACGGACTCAACGCTATACCAAAGCCTCGAGAGTCGATACTCTCTAAAGATTCTTCAGATCCTTTAATATTGTCTATACTTTTTTCAGAATCACTTAGATATTTTTTACAACTATGTTACCTTTTTCAAACTCTTAGATTCGTTTTAGCCTTTTTGACATCCATCTGGATTGCTTTAGAACTCTTTGAGGTTTTATTAGTCTTCCAAAATCTTGTTTAAAACTTTTCAAGACTTTTGAACATGTTTTTACCAGTGGGGGATTTACCGTATATGTAGATAGTGCACTTGCATAGGACGGCAAATTTGAAGAAAAGAAATCGTACCTGATGTAATCGAGACGCAGCAGAATACTATAAAAGTAGTATTATCAGGCACGTACCGATAGGAGGAGCGGGGGGCAACTTACTCCCCCCGTAGGAATTTTTCACTCAGCAGTTGGGAAAATTTACCATTTCAGTCAGGCGAGTTGGGAAAATGCAATAGCCTAAATTAAAAGTTTTTTTGTGGGGAGGGAGATTCTGATTTGAGTCAGTTGGGACTTTCACAGTTTTTATCCCCCCCCCCCCCGTTCTTTCAAAACCATTCATGGATTGATTGAGATTTTTAAAGAATATTCCCGACATTAGTTGAGACTATTTCGGGCACTTATTCAAGATATTTTGAAAATCATCCAGACGAGTTCAAGGTTCATTAAGATTTTCTCACTCCTGATTTAGATTTTTCAAGACTTGTTTAGGACTCTTCCAAAGATGACTGAAGTTTTTTGAGACTCTTCTATGCACTTTTGAATTACTCCTAGCCTAGTTAAATGCTTATAGGAGCGGGTTTAATATTTTTTGAGACGCTAAGGTTTTTCTAACCTTGTAATGGGAGCACGTTGTATAATTTAAGAGATGCATTCATTGGTTAAACTGTTACCCGGATCTGCGCTACTGTATGATTCGAGATTTCGAGTATCGAGAAAATGCCAGATTTCTGTAATCACAGAAAGTTATAGAAACTAGAAACATCTAGATTTGGATGATTCTGCATAGAAGCAAGCTGTTGACTGTTGAGATGTTCATTTTCATTTTGAAAGTTTCACAATGAGGGTATTGTATCGTACAGCAATATCGTTAGGTATTGCAGGTTGTCATATTTTTCTATTATGGTTCATGAACGTAAGGATATATCAAAAACTAAGCGACTAGGTACCTATAGTGTTGAGATACTATCATAACAAACCAACTAACCAGAGATTCATAGGTTTCAAGACTGCTGAAAAATTGAACGCATAGTCTCTTGTTGAACTAATAGTTGAAGTTCTCACCAAAACTGATATTGATAATAAAAAGTATGTTTCTTAAACATATGATGGAGCTAGTGTTAGTGGAAACATCGAGGGTACGAAAATTATTTCGGGGCAAGAGGGAATAAGCTGTAGGTAGAACGAAGGACCGTAAGAGTGCGCACCGATTAGAAAAAATTTTATTGATCAGACAGTTTTACATTACATTTTCTGAAATTTCAATATAAGACGATAAAAACTATCGATTTTTAATATGTATTTAAAAAAAAGTCTTAAACCATCAAGTTAAAAAGATATAACGGGTTTCCCAGAAAAAGTAAAGTGTGCCCTCTTGGGAATCCGGGTTCCTAAGTGCCCAACACGTATCCTGAAAGTGCGATGAAGTTGTTTCACAAAAAAAAAATAAAAACAATCGTCAAATAGGTAAGTCAACATTATAAATGAAACATTGGGACTAAAAATGATGGATCACATTTGACTCTTAGGACATACGAATTCTTTCGACGTCGTTTTCAGTCAGTCCAACGCATTCTTCCTGAACATATGTGCCACACATAACACACATTTTCATATTGCTACCTGATTTTCTTCTACACATCTAAAAGCAATTTTTTTGCATAACATGTTGCGCACTCTTAGGATCTAAAATAATCATGAAACTTTCAGGTAGTATTTGGAGAATGTTTGTTTAATGTAACGGATAATATTTACTATTGTCTTTCGTTTGATACCTAAACTATGCAAACTCTTTCAAAAGTCATCCGGGTTATTACTATATTGGATCTCGAAAATATTACAATTAGAAAAACAAAAAAATTGAAACCTGAATATTTCTTTCAAGACTGTGCAAAATGCTTTGGTAACTAATCAATGTAAACATAAATTCACAAGGTATTCTTATATTCCATAAACAGCTGCAAGAGAGCGCCACCTACCGAAAAAAATCTGTCATGCGCACTCTTAGGAGCTCGGCACTCTTGTGATCCTTTCCCTTGTAAATTGAATTTAGTATTGAAAGCCGTTTGTAAAGATGCTCTAAATGTGAAAGTATTTTTTTAAATTCTTGAGATAATGGAGAATAAAAGAATTTTCGTTGATTCGCGTTGTTTTATGCAAAGAATTTTTTCTTCGGGGGGGGGGGGTAAAAATTATGAAAATTGCAACTGACTCAACTCAAAATTTCTAAATATCAAAGCAAAAAATAAAATAAAATAAAATAAAAAACATAAAATTAAAAAAAAAATTCTAACTTGTTATTTTTCCAACTGATTCAATTCAAAATTTGGAAATATCAAAGTAAAAAAAAATATTGAAAAAAAAAAAAATTACAAAAACCTTTGAATTATTGGATTTTTCCAACTCCTCAACTCAATTCCCAGGTATTAAAGAAAAAAAAAACCTTTTGACTTGTTGGATTTTCCCAACTCCGTCTGGCTGAAATGGTAAATTTTCTCAACTGCTAAATGAAAAATTTCTACAGGGGGGTAAGTTCCCTCTCCCCCATTGGTAAGAGGTAAAGTAAAAATCAGAATAAAAGTATAAAACATGCTACTACAAAAGGGCACTGATAAAATTATTCAAGTTATTGTATCCCTGTGTAGGGTCATTCTATATGCATTTATTTATCTTTTTCTGCGACGAATAATAGACATGGTCAACAAAACAGTTTTCCACCATCTTCACAATGGGTTAACCACAAAATGCTTTCGTATTGCGATACGTGAAAATGTATAGTAAAAATCGAACCTCCTTATTTCTTTTGCCCAGTTTTTAAAAGTAGTAAATCTGGTTTAGGCTTACCACCATTAATAATTACTAATCGTTCATTAAGAGTAAGTCGCGAAAACGGATTTTCAATAATATCTCGAATACGCATTTTGTGGGTAAGAAAAAAAAAAGGTGCACTCAAACATAACGCGTTGACTAGTAGAAGAACATAATCACGTTTCACTGTCAACTTCGACGTTTTTGTGTAGCTACGCCGAGCCAAGCCAGACTCAAAGCGCTTCCAGAACGCAACCAAACGCGCAGGTTTCGTCGCGTTGAAAATGCTAGTGTGTTTTTGTGTTGGTAATTAACACGGGAGCGGAGCGTAAGTCGTGCAATGTTACGTGCAGTATGGAAAGGAAGCGTTAAATCCGACGCACACCTCGCTGGCCTCAGGGATGAACCAAAGAGTCTTTCCAGGGGTAGGGGGTAAAAATTGTGAAGGTCCCAACTGATTCAACTCAAAATTCCCAAGTATCAAAGAAGAAGAAAAATCTTTTGACCTGTTGGGTTTTTTCAACTGGCTCAACTCAAAATTCCCAAGTATCAAAAAAAAAAAAAAAAGAAAAAAAAGAAGACCTTCTGACTTGTTGGGTTTTTTCAACTGATTCAACTCAAAATTCCCAAGTATCAATGTAGAAGAAGAAAAAAACCTTTTGACTTTGTTGGGTTTAACTTCTCAACTTAGTTCCGAAGTATCAAAGCAAAAAAATAAAAAATAAAAATATTCAACTTGTTGGATTTTCCCAACTGCTGAGTGAAAAATTCCTACTGGGGGGGAGGGGTAAGTTGCCCCCCATCGGTACGTCCCTGGCTGGCCTATACGAATAATATGTACGTAGGAGGATGGCCGAACGCCAAACAGTATACGCTTCTGTTTCAACTTACATATACTTAAGCGCAAGCGTAGAAAGTGTCAATACAGTCGCTGCTTTGCCCAATGTTTCATCAAGTATCTTTTATTTATTACAAGCTGAAGTTGATATTGTATATGGAAACTTATTTTTCCGGGAATTTTCAGGGTAAGCGGCGCTTACCTTGCTTGCCTGGAACGCACGCCACTGGTTACAAACGTTTGGGACTGGTGCTTAGGCCATATATGATGTATGGCGATGCACGCATGCCAAAATGGCCCCTGAGATACCGCATCCCGGCCCCGGAAACTAGCCTTCCGAGTATCGCTTCAGTAGCCGGAGGCTTAGGTTATATATATATGGGCCCGGTCTGATCTGTACGGCCCCATTACAAGGAATCAGTGGTGGATCCAGGATTACACTTTGGGTGGGCTAAATGTTGGAGAAAAAAAGAGCAAACAAAATTTTAAGCATGATTGTTGATAAGTGATAATGTTGATTCATTGATAACGCGATATGTATTCACGAACTGTGCTGTATGAGCGCTGCTGTCATTAAAAACATCGGTGGCTAAAATAAGTGGAAAAGCGAGTAAAATTTTTTTTTTTTTTGGGGGGGGGGGGTATAGCCACTTTAGCCCCCCCCCTTGGATCCGCCACTGCAAGGAATTCCTGAGGCTTTCACTGGTTTTGAGCTGCTCGTCACTTTCGTCTGGTTCTTCAAATCTGTTCAATTTGTCGGCTTTGGGCCGTTCATCAGTTTTGAACGCTAGTGAGCGACTGCTTGTTACTTTGGGAGTTTCTCTAAGTCAGGTGCTTTTCGTTATAATGGAGGGCAAGCATTAGACTGTGTTTACTTCAAGTTTCGAGGAGGACCGTCTGTGCCCTAACAGGTCGATCGGCAAATCTGATGCACCTTGGCCTGTTGATTGTTGATTTTTCCAGTCAGACAGCCTGACGGATGCATGGACATCATAAATAGAGACAAACACGCAGGAATATACATGTTCAAATGTAGTCAACCAGTCATACTCAACAAACAGGAAAAGTGAGGTGCAGAGCGAGTGCTGACGAAGGAATCGTGGACTGTGAAACGGAGAGTGATTTTAGGCAGTTCTAAAAAGGCATAAGGAAGTGCCATTCTGTCTGGCGGACAATGTCCCCATTCCCCCTCCGGATCATGTTCATCAATAGGGGTTTCCCAAACCTGTAATTTCGAAAACTCAGGATAAAATTAATCAACGATACTATCCAGTATCTTTGGCGGTACACGGCGTCGCAGTGTCTGTATTCCAGTATCGAACTAATTATTAGCTGTTTGAGCCCGGTGAGTGAATGCCATCGTATTTCTATCCTAATTCCGACCTCGGACGTTGTACTGGATTTACATTTCTATCTATTTTGTGCGGCTAATTCATCGTCTTCATCACGACTGTCAGAGCTGCCAGGTCGGTACGAAAATCCTTTTTCAAATGATATAAACTCTCGTCTCGGCTGCGGTCAACTGCAGCTCGCCAACGACGGGAAGAATTCGCATAATTTATCGGCTTTATTACGAACACGATTTCTGATTCGAATTTTCGGCAATCTGTCGTCGAGTGCTCATTCGCTCGTTAAACACCCCGTGGCGTGTTCGATTTCCATAATCCGAACGTGTTTCACGGGTTAATCTATACAGCTCAACAGTAGCAACAGTAGCTGATAACCGTATAAGAGGTATGTTATTTTTTCTTTTTCACTTATCAGCAAACGTAATCTTTCTTGTAAAAACAGTCTAATTCAACTCATCCATCATTTGATATACCTCGATTATAGGTTTTGTTGATATTTTTTCTCCTCCACCGCAAACACGACGGACCAGGAAATTAACTCGCATTCCATCGTAAAATCACCCGACCATGTTTTCGAAAATTAAAATAAATTTCCCAGAAATTCTGTTAGGTAGGGCTGAATTGCTACCCTCGGAAAGGTGTACGGCTGCGTGTAAAGGTATAAAATGAGCAAAAACAAGGCACAGGCGCCAGTCGTAGACGAACTTGGCTTCCGGTCAAGGAGTAGCCTAATATAAAATGGTATGCCGCTTCTGTGCGTCGATTTCTGTCGCGTTCCAGTACCTTTGTATGTGCGGTTGTAACCACGACCAGCCTGTTGATGTTGAAGATAGATTAGACCCGCGATTGTTCACGCTTCTAAAATAGAGAACACACCTAGCCGGAAGTTTAAAGGCTAAAGGTACCTATACCTTTTGCGGCTCAGAGTTGAGACCGTGTGACGATTTCCGGCCAACCCTTTAGGTACGTCAGTTCGGATGAGAAGTATATGTCATGGAGTCTGTACAGCTCAGCGGGAAACGTAGCGAAAAATTTTATAATTTCACCGAAAAAATGTAATCCAAGCGTGCACGCACACTCTTCTCCCTATACAAACGTATAAGCAGTTCATCCTGTGTGAGGGATTAAGAGAAGGCTGTAGGAGCGACTGCCTCCTCGACGGTTTTGGTATCATGTCTGATTGCAAACAGGTTTCAACTAGACCTTAAATAGTCACATACAAGTATAAATGCACGTTAACAGAAAATCCTGGGATAGGTAGGATTTGAATTTGGGAGGTGTTTTTGCCACGCAAAAAATCATTCGTTTTTCATACCAGGCCCGTAGCCAGCGCTTTGTTTTAGCTGGGGCAGAGGAAATGTTAGGTGGGACGACACTTTTTGAGGCTCAGATATCTTTGAAACATACCATTTTTGCCTCCCCTCTCCTTTATCAAACCTTCTGTCAATTTCAAAACAATTGATTTTTTAAAACAAAATGACATAAATTTCATAAAAAGTTAAAAACAATATCAGAAAAAGTATGAAAAAGATGACGATACATATAATGCTGCGCTAATAGGCTAATACAGTTGCAATTGACAAGATTTATTGTGGAATTCTCTCAATAATTTTTCAGCTGTAACTGCTTCAGTTTTGTTTTTTTCATACGGTAAAATTGTCAAGTTTGACTCTCGGCCAAACAGCATACTTTGTTTACAAGAAGTAAGAATTTTATTCAGGCAGCTAAATGTTGCTTCACAAATTGCTGAACTGCATGCAAATGTACAAACGGTTGCATATAATTCGTAAGTCTTTTTAAAAGCCGACCTCTGTTTATATAATTCCAATAAGAGGTTTCCTGTCAAAATTCCATTGTCTCTCATGTACCGAATACGAGCCTGTATTTAGTTATGGATTATGTCACGAATAGCGCTATATGTCCAGGCAATGAATGTGTGTTAGTATTAGTGTGGTTGTTTGTTGATAAATTTTCAACTTAGGGTGAAATTGTATCTACAGTTCGGTTTGACGTAATAAAGAAAGCAGCTATTTACTTAAAATTCTGAAAATTAATTTAAAAATAAATTTTGATTCTTTTCATGAAATTGTAACTGATGCTAGCAATAACATATTGGCTTTTACTTATCAGCTAGTTATCAACACCATAGCAAACGCCCTCTTACTACCTCGCTATCTGCAAGGTAGCTTGTTCTATTTTCCGATTTTTTTTTTTTTTTTGACTTTGGTAGGTGGGGCAAGCGGCCTATCTAGCCGGGGCTTTACCCCGGCTGCCCCGTCTCTGGCTACGGGCCTGTTTCATACACTAAACGCGGCAGAAAATAATTTGATCAGGTATTTCGAGGGGGTAATTCCTGCTCTACGGCTGAGCAGTATCCTGATGGGCATAGCAGAAAGCCCACGGTGCTCCTACTGCGCTGCAGGAGGGGCGAGATGATGATGTCTGGCACACCCTTTTCGAGTGTTCGGCATTCGACCAAGAGAGGGAAGAAGCGGCGGCCGCCTTTCAAAGGCGGGCATCGAGCCGCTTGCATCGGAGAACCTGGTCCCGACAATGCTGAAGAGCAGAGTGGGATGGAATCAGGCAGCTGCCTTTGTCAAGAAGACGTTGGGCCGCATGATGGAACTGGAGTGGCAGAGACAAAGACAGCGGACACAGCAAGCGGACACAGTACCCTATGCCGGCACTCGCCATCCTACCAACGTCGTCGACGACGACAATGACGATGTCACTGCTGCCAGCAACCGACGAAGAAGACGATCCGGTGCTACTCGACAGCGCAGCAGAAGAAGAATAAGACGCCGTAGATTCACCGCCGTGAAGAGGCGAAAGGGGGAATTGGGGTAGCAGGAGCTACCTTAAAGTGATCCCCTTTATCCTGACGCAGGCCCATGCGGGACATTTCCGGAATAGAGGGTGCGCTGTCCCGGGGCCACTGTGGCATGCATGCATCGCCATACGCCCCTCTATCATCAATCCTGTTCGCTTCGCATCCCTGCAACGCGGGTCAGATTTCCAGGTACTCAAAAACCAGCAAACTGGTTTCATCTCTCTTCCTGCAAGCATTCCTCCGAACAGAGTAGAGAAAACTAGCAAACTGGTTTCATCTTTCTCCCCGCTAACATTCTAGCAAACAGGGCGATTGCAGTACCAACTGAAGAGGATAGGGAAAGCTAGCAAACTGGCTTACTAATTTCATATCTTTCTCTCTCTCTCTCTCTGTTTTTTTTTTTTAATCACACCTAACGACAGCACACACTTCCCTATTCGCGGTTCCACTATCGTCGTCGTATCCGTCCTCGCTTTTACTGCCGCCATCTCCTGGTATCACCTTTCGGGGCTTCAGCTGCAGAGCCGAGCGTCCAGTGGGGAGCTTTCCCTATTTATGGGGAGTTGTCGCTCAGGACCTGCTGCGTGGATTGCGTGAGTTGCGCGGATGCTGTCCGCTGTCTCACGCGTTCGGCGTCCTCCTTGGCCGGCATCACTTCAACCATTGCCTCCTCGGGAATGATGTGGCTGCCAAAAAACGCCTCGAGTGCTGCTCGTACGTCGTTCCACGCAGTGCAGCAAAAGATGGCATGCTGCGCGTCATCGACCTCTGCATGAACAATGCGAGCACTGGCTGGGTACCTTGTTCCAGCGATTAAGATAACTACTGAAGCACCCACGCCTGCTGAGCATTTGCCCAAGGTGGTACGTCAGCTCCCCGTGCCGCCGCGAAAGCCATGCATCGAGGTGGTGTACTAGTTTTAATGTCCAGAGGCGAGCCCCCCATTCTTGAACTGTTCGCCGCCGGACTTCTCTCTTAATCTTCTCCTTCACTCCTTTCTTTTTTCTATCGGCTGGTGGGAGTTTCTGGAAGCGCTGGTAAAGAGTAGCGCTCTGCCTAGCCAGCAGAACAACAGGATGTATTCGAGTTAGTACAAGAGCTTCCTCATACGAGACGGTTCTACAAACGCAGATTATGCGTAGTGCCGTAGCTGGCTGGACCCTTCCTGTGTCTTCTCTGTTCTCGCGGGGTGCCGCGACTGGTGCCCAATTGCCAGCCCCATAGAGAAGAACCTAATGGATTACTGCCGAATACAGTCTTCTTCAACTCTCACTCAGCCCCCCGGAGGTTCGGCATAAAAGCTGACGCAACGCCTTAGCATCCGCTCCGCTTTCTCTGTCGTTGTACGGAGATGCGCTTTCCAACACAGCTCGTTGTCCACCGTCATTCCCAGGTACACCATCCGGAGCTGTAGGGATACCGGTTCGCCCAGTACCGCTAGGTCAAATGGCTGTAGCCTGTCCCCTTTGCGCCCGTGGAAAAGAACGGCTTCTGTCTTCTGGGCAGCCACCTCTAAGCCATTCGCCGGCATCCAGCGAGACACCATCTCGATGCTGAGTATGGACCTGCTGCGAACTTCCTGCTCCGACCTCCCCTCTACAAGAAGAAGGGAATTGTCAGCAATGCAGATGGCCTGGGCTCGTCTTGAAAATGTGAGCCGCCGAACCCTGTCAAAAGACATGTTCCACAACAAGGGTCCTAAGACTGATCCCTGAGGTACACCCACCGAGATGATCTTCTGGACCTGGCGACCTTCTGCGTCTATATACGCTATCTTTCTGTCTGCCAGATAGCTCCTGATGATCGCTTGTGGGTACCCCGGGAGATCCCACTCATCCATCGCTCTCAGGATACGCTTCCGAGGCAGTGTATTGAAAGCGTTCCTCACATCGAGACTAACAACTACATATAAACCATGCTGCATACGTTGTTGATGATCTTTAGCACATACAACACCGCGTCGTAGATCGACCGACCCGCTCGAAATTTATACTGGGATTTCAACAGCCCACCTTTAGAAGCGATGTGCGCTTCTACCCACACAGTAATAACTCGCTCCAGTAACTTGTCTATGTCATACAGTAGACACAGGGGGTGGTACGAGGGAGGCAAGCCCTCTAGTTTATTATTGCCTTTGCGAAGCAGGACTAGCCTCGATGTCTTTCATATCGCCGGGAAATGGCTCTCTTCAAGACACCTAGCAAGGCAGGTGCGAAGCCATTCCGGCCTCAGCGAGTGGATCAGTTTTCAGGCGAGGCTAGGTATGCTATCCGGCCCCGAGACTTTCCTCTGTCCCCCGATTCGATCCACTGCTACTCTCAGCTCATAGGCTGTGACTTCCAGCCGCAGATCCCAGTCCTGCTTGGTGAGCTCCCGCCTTTGTGGTAGCAGAAAGCCCCCTCCCCCCGCAAACATCCTAGCAAACAGAGCAACCGCAGTACCAACTAAAGAGGGTAGGGAAAGAAACTGGTTTTCTATCTCTCTCCCTCCCGCTCCCTCCCCCTACTGCTAACATCCTAGCGAACAGGGCAACTGCAGTACCAACTAAAACTACAGAGGGTAGGCAAAGCTAGCAAACTGGTTTCATTAGAGCTCTATAACTTCGTGTGAGTACGATCGTCCGCCATTTTGACTCCAACCGCGCCCGTGGATGCCGAATCCGACTATGCGGAGCGTACCGCGTAGTCAATTCGGCATTCACGGGTAAGGTTGACGTAAAAATGGCGGACGATTATACTCACACGAAGTTATAGAGCTCTAGTTTCATGTCTCCCCCCTCCCCCGCAAAGATTGTAGTGAACACGGCGACCACAGTACCACTTGAAAAGGGGTAGGGAAAACTAGCAAACTGGTTTCACCTCTCTGTGTACGAACTTAACCGCGTCAGGCCATCGGCATCAATTTTTTTTCGTTTCAAAACTGATTTTGAAAGAATTCAGAGGGACCTATAGGCCTCTAGCCCTCTCCTTGGTTGCGCCCTTCGTTAGCCAAGTTGAATGAGTCTTTCCCGAGTCCTAATAATAAGTCCTAACAAGTTCTGAAATCCTATAACGTTCTTCTTCCGGCTTTCTGTTGTAACTTTTCAATCTCACGACGGTTTTCGCGCAGGATTTTCACATATAACTGGAAATTCACACGTTGCTACTCTATACACTGAAAACTGCCATAACCTGTGTCAAGAGCGGGGATGCAGAACTTAACATGCTTTCAGGCGATGAGCAGTCCCGAGCAAAGCGAGTATTGCGAGAAGCAAAGGGTATGTACAACATTTCATTTCTTCCAACTAATACTTTGATCAAAACTGTTTTACCACTCCTCCCAAATCGAGGTCATTAATCTCCGCCTGGTCATCTTATTCAACGCTGTCCGAGGACCTTGAGTGCAACTCAACCACCCACGCCCACCATTGTTGTGTAGGTATAACCGAATATTCGGTTCGCTTGCATCGCCATCATCCCTTAGAGTTGACTGAATTCTCGAACGCTTATACCCGGCCCGAAAGGAACCACTTCGAACTCGCAAGTCAAAGGGCACGATTACTCGACGTTTTTCGTTCCGACTGGCATCTCCCGCGCCTCAACCCGTCTTGGCAGTCGGGTGTTCATGTCAGTTCTCAGTTGTCAAGTGTCAACCTTGCGAGACGAAGTAGAATTATACGATTCGGAAACACCTACGACTCGATTAACAATCCCGTCGTGTGCAGATAAAATCGGTAAAAGTACTTGACAAGCTCGAGGTAAAAATCTTTCCTGTATAATTTGTTAACACGAGCCCCGCCTCGCGTAAGTAGTTATAGGTGTACTTTTTTCTTCGAGATGAAAATTATACTCTCCATACAGTTTCGAGGTGGATAATCGACGCGGTGCAACCTTTTGGTATCAAGAAAAAAAAAATGGAACCCATTTGATTGTCAAAAATTACAGTCATCGCGTTTTCTCCGTCTCTTTTGGCTCTCCTATCGGGGTAATAATAGTCGCTACACAGCCAATAAGAAATACTGCTATGTCATTCCAGCAAACGTAAATGTGTTTTCGAGACAGCCATATTTGTTGTGGATGCGGCATAGCAGTACCTACGTAGATTTTATGGAATTAAATGAAATTGCCGGGTGAGATGCGGGCTTCATTTGCTTCTTTGGTACACGCTACGCCCCCTTTCAAAACCATACGGGGAGTAAAATATAATACCCCCTTTTGTTTTCGAACGAAAGGTGGCACTGAGATACGACGCAGAAGGATCAAGTCACTGAGTCCACGTATGCAGTTTCTCTCGGGGCAAGGTATGCTACTTCCATGGGGCCCCCAAAATACTGGCAACTTTTGCATATTAAATGAGAAGATACCATTATGCACATCGCACAGCTGGAAGACAACTTTTCAGACGTTGTTGTCCACGATTCAAATCGTTAAGACGAATATCGAAATGGCATTTTTCTCGGTAGAATACGCGGTAAACACGTTTTATGCACTGAAAGAACAATCCAGTAATGTTTCCAAAAAAAAAAGGTAATGGTTAATGAGATCCTGGGACAACACTCAAACACATTTACCATTCCCGACATAAGGCAGTAAGAGGTAGAAAATAGTGTTAGAACTGTTTCTGGGTAAATCTGTAACCATTATATTCCATTAATTAACGGACTGAGATGAATACAATGATCATTCCTGTATGGGTCCGTACCCGTTATATTCCGTTAGTTAACAGATAAAGAGCAACACAGTAATTATTCCTGTTTGAGTATGAAACGCTTCACAGCAACCCATGAATCATTAAACAGACTTTTTGTAATCATTACTGAAGAACTTAGGGACCCCGTGTAGATTGTGATATAATGATTGAGCAAAAGCACAGCAATGATTACATAGTTCTTTGTTAACCATTGCTGATCTGGATACGTCGCTATTCATGTGTCGTTTTGTAAGCATTCATCAATTCTTCATTAACCATCGCTGATTTTGGCACGTAGCTATTCATGTGTCCTTTTATACGCATTTATGAATTGTACGGGAACCATTCACTTCTTTCTGGAGTAGTGTTGCCCCTCATATGCATTCATTGCTAAGAAACAATTGTCTCATAATTTTACATAAACCCGAAAACTGTTGCCCATACAAAATTAACTGAGCGTTCGTGGCCTGCCTGAAAAATATCGATTCTGAAAAAGAGAGGGGTCTCTTCATTCACTTCAGAGTCGCCTCAATCACTACTGCTGGCAAATGTGGCATAAGAACGAGTCTGATCACTTTCTCGCATTCTTAAAAAGCACGTGATAGTGATACCTTTGTCATTCCTCCACTCGAACAGCAACTACTTACAGTCCGCGACTTTTTGTGAATTCCGACAATATCCAGGGACGTAGATCACAAAACACGGGTATCTATCTACATTGTATAGGTACGCTAATAGAGTGTAATTTTGGATAAAAGGAACGCTTATACTCGATCCGTAGTAGTGAAAGTGCGGGCAAAGCGAGTACGAGTATGTTACCAGCACCGTTCATTTTAATGTTGTCAGAAGCAAAGAATACAATAACTGATGCATAAAATTACTTACCAATATTCTCAGAATCCATTACATAAGTATCTGAGCAAACTATCACGAAAATTAATAAAAAAACTAAATTGCAACTAAGGTACACGTACACTCGCCTTGCTAGTCAGAAACAGCATGCGAAGATGAAAAAGCTTATTAACCACTAGTGCAAAATGATGGCGCCAGACACTTCAGTAATCTGACCTTGTTATATACGGTGCTCCAGCAAATTATCATGTCCTGCAGCTTCCTCTGTAACGGCTACAACACTAAACAGTAACGGCTACAATGTCAAACAGTAGCCATTACCGTGCATATCAGTATCCACTAAATCATATTCATTGTTGAGTACCAGCAGTGTAATGTCTCCTGTACATTTCAGAATGAGGGAATGGATACGATGTTCACTGCACTGATTATTGTATTCTAAAGGTAATCTGTGCATGACTACATCTCATTATGTTTACAGACATTGTACCTACATGAATCATTACTGAACAACTCAGTAAACGTTTTTTAATATTCTGGTAATAATTAACTCGTTAGAATGAACGGACAATTCCTTCAGAGTGTATGCCAACGGATTCAAAAAACATTAAGACTATCAATGCATTTACTTCTGGTTATGAATTACCGGCAGTTAAGACGTTTTTCAGTGAGGCCAACCAATCGAACTTTACTTCCCTATGCACTCATAAATTGAGCCGGCGGCATAAGAACACGGGGCAATCATCTTTTAGAGTAAGCTGGGGCAAGGAGGACACATTAAACTTTAAGTGATTCACAAAACAAACAAAAAAATATCATTTTTTTCTTCAAACCTTCCAACAGAATGTGATACACTGAGGTCTTAGCTATTTACTACCAGATGGAGAATCTTTTACAGCTTTTGTAAGGCGCCTACCGTCGATTTCCCAAGAAAATCAAAAACGGACTTTTACTCCGAAGTGGGTAAACGTCCACTTAGCCATATGAAAAATGTTTTATTATACTCGCGACAAAACTCACACTTAAATGGATGCTGTTCAGCAAAAGGGAACCAACTAGCAAAATCCGCTTTTTGAGAACACGTGATTCGAAGTTCAAGAGCCATGTAGAAACTATATGGCATTGCGTTTACTGATAAGCTTTTTTAAACGTGAGTACACATTTTTGAATCGGGGGTCCAATTTTGAAAAATTCTACGTTTTACGCTCTTTCCAACGATATTAATAACTCATTTTGTTCACAAATGTTAGTTGGTTCCCTTTTGTAGAACAACGTCCAAATGTAGTCATGGTCATCATTGGTGAGGTACCTCTCTTTTCAAGGCTTTTTGCAGTGTGGATTCTTTGACTTTCAAACCATTCGCCATTACTGGCATAGGTAAACCTTCGGCTCTCGTGTGTTTTTGCATTTTCCAAAAAAGCTGCGCTTATAGGTTGTCTCTCGGTTTTTCTTTTGTAATTCCTTCAATATAAAAACAGAAAAAATTAATAAAAATTCCGGACTTTTGCCCTAGTTGCAACTTTCTTTTTTTTTTTGTGATGAGTAACCCACGAAAGAATTTATTCGATCTGATATCTCCATGTAGTACTCGTACTTACTTTATTATAGTTCATATAAAAATCGGCGATGTAACTTCAATTTTCAAAACAAATTTCACAAACTTCTCGAAATTAACATAAATTTTTAGATATGAAATTATCAAAAACGTAATTCACATGTGAATTTTTTGGATTTGCAACAAGAGGTTTCTTACCACTACACCCAAGCAGTCTGTTGTTAAGTCTACATTCACAAATTAATAAGTTCAAAAATGAACTATATAGGGCGCTAGATGAAAAACGGATATTTGCCCCGGTTTATTCTGCAGTGTTTACTTACAAGTCAACCAATCAAACTCCACCTACCCCTACACTCATAAACTGAGTCAGTGGCATAAATAAAGGGATATGAAAATATATGCATCCCTCTCCATCAAGCCAAGAGGAAAATACAACTTTAGAGCTTGTCAACCAATATTTTGGACCAGAGACATTTTTCTGTTTGTCAAGTTGAAATTAGACAAAATTGTGACCCGAATCTTGTTTTTCTTCAGTGAGTCAAGTCAAAAGTTGGGAAAAATTTCAAAGGTCCTCCATTATATTACGTATAAAGTATAAAAAAATGTTCAAGCCCCCCCCCCCCACACATACACACAAGGGAACTTACTGAATTGAGTTTTTTCCGGGCTCCGGATCCGGCAGAAATTCTTGATTTCTCCGACTCCACCAAAAGTATTCCGTTTGCCCCGACACCAGTTATGGCGGAGGGATACGGGCAAGAGTCAAGGAGTTGATGAAGGAGTATGTTGAAGGGCCAAAGCTAAAGTCGCAGCTGGGTCCGAAAATTGATTCTGGCTCCGGCTTCGGCTCCACCAAAAATGTGATTTTAGCCCCTGCGCTGGTTATTTTTATAGGGAGGGAGAAGAGTGGAGAGGCGTTGGGAGTGGTCAAGAGGGGGTGACGGGGTAGGCAAAAGGTTGATGAGCCGGAGCCGACGTCGGAGTCGGAACACAATTTGGAAATTGGCTTTATTGAGCTAGTGGCATAAATAAAAGGGATATGGAAATATATGCACCCCCATACCACCAAGCTAGGAGAAAAGTACAATTTTAGAGCTTGTCAACTAATATTTTGCATTAGTGACTTTTTTTCTGTTTGTCAAGTAGAAATTTAGACAAAATTTCAACCCAAATCCTTTCTTTCTGCGGGTCAAGTCAAAATTTGGGGAAAATTTTGTAGGTCCGCCATTATATCGATGGTGACATGCACAAAATGCCTAAGTGACATTTAGGTCGAAAATGAGTTAGATACAGAAACAAGGAGGTATGCTGGCAGACTATGAACCTGCATTGATAAACAGAACGAAATAGTTCACCATTTCACCCCCCACCCCTAGGCAGCGGTAATCAAATGTGTTAAGTGCATCGAAAACGGTACGTTGAATTCTCAAACTGCTCTCCTGAAAAATTAGTAAAATGTCACTTAGGCATTGTGTGCATGTCAACATTGATATTACGTATAAATAAATGTTTAATCCCCCCCCCTCCAGAACTTGCTGAATTGAGTTACAATTCTTGATTTCCCCGACACCACCAAAAACCAAAAGTATTCCGTTAGCTCCGACTCCATTAATAGTGGAGGGATGCGGGCAGAAGTCAAAGGAGCAGATGAGGAGGTAGATTAAAGGGCCGAATCCAGAGCCGCGGCTGCGTCCAGAAGTGGGTTCTCGCTCCGGCTACGGTAAAATCCTAGATGGCTCGGCTCCACTACAAATATGATTTTCGCCCCAGTATCGGTTCTTTGAAATGGGAGGGAGAAGAGCGGAGAGGTGGTGGGAGAGGTTAAGGCGGTATGTGGGAAAAGAGAAAAGGTTAGCTGACGTAAGAATTGAAGCAGGATCAGGAAATTGGCTGTGACTCCGAGTACAGCAAATTACTTTGTCGGGCTCAAACTTCGGCTAGAGGGGTACAGAGAAACGTAAATGAGAAAACAAGGAGGGAGGAAATATTGAGAAACCGGAGTCAATGACAATGCCGGAACCTAATCTGAAAATTAGTTCTGACTTTGGCTCTAATAAATAATTTCTGCGGACTCCAGCTCCGGGAAACATGCTCGATGTATCCGTCCCCGTTCAACCAAAAATGTGGTTTTTGCTTCAGCTCCGCTTATTTACAGGGGAAGGGGAACAGGTAGACGTACGGGGGAAGATTTCAATGGAGGAGGTGAGGAGGAGAGACGTTGAAGGATCGGGGTCAAAGTTAGGGACGGAACCGAATCTGGAAATTTACTCCAATTTTTACTGAACCAAATCATTTTTTCGGGTTCGGTTTTCGGTTTGCCCGAAAATGTGGTTTTTGCTTCAGCTTCGGTTATTTGTAAGAAAGGTGGACGGGTAGAGGGAGGCGGGAAAACGTTAGTGGGGAAGATCACATTGGTCGGAGCCAAGTCAAAGACGGACCCAGATCCGGAAATTGATTCCGGTCCTGGCTTCAATAGAAATTCCTAATTAATCTATCTTTGACTGCGCCAGAAAAGTGGTTTTCGTTTTAACATCGGTTATTTTTAGGGAGAGGAGAAAAAGTAGAAGGGTGCGGGAAAATGTTGAAGAGGAGACGACGGGAAAGGGGAAAGACTAGACGGTCGATGCCATAGTCAGAGCGGGAGCCGAATCCGAAAGTTGACGCCTGCTTCAGCAAATTATTTTCGGGGCTCCGGCGCTAGTTCCGGCTCAAGCGAATAATGTTTTCGGGCTCCGACTTCAGACCCCTGCCGAAAAGTCTTAACCAGACTTGGAAAAATTTCCAATAACTCTGGAAGAATTTTAAATGAATTCTGAAGTTCTATAGAATCTTAAATAAGGGTAGAAAAGTTTTGAAGTGTCTTACACAGCCTTAAATTTGTATGAGAGGTGGAAAGGGACAATACCCTGGAGCTCTTAACCGGAGAATGTCGAAGAAGAACAAGATTAAAATGTTGAAGAAAAGAAGTGAGAAAGAAAGAAGGAAAAAAATAAAACGGAAAGAATAAAGTGAAAATGTTTTTTGGGGGGAGGGGAGCTGAGAATTTTCTCTAAGACGAATCCCGCTTACATCAAATGCTAAATAAAAAAGTTGGGATCAGTCCTGACGAGCTGAGGAAAATGGTGATGTTTACCCAGGGGGCCCGGAAATACAAATTGTCAACAGAACCAATTAAAAATACCTCATTTTTCTTCGAAAAGTCGGTAATGAGACGGAAAAAGTCTTTCACTGTACAAAATTTGGCTATGCAAACGAGAAAATGTTTCATTCTTTTCCTTCGCGAAGCTTTTTTTTCTGCATATTCCGTTACAGGAGAGGGTCCAGCAAAGACTTTGCCCGGACCTACACTTTCTCTTCACGGTCTATCTCACCACTGAGCATTACAAGGAAGACACCCTTGGGACTTGGCAGTTTCTCGGCTTTACTTTGATCTTTGAAGCAAGCCCCGTCTGCACACAGTTTGAATATTTCGTCACTTTGCCTCTAGTACAGAATTACTGTTGTCTGAATGTCTGTTTGACAGGATTTACAGGCATAAGGTAAAAGTTAGTCTCAACCACTTACATCGCTATTCACATACATCATCATCATTATCATCAAATTCATCCAATAAATATTATATCTTCGGCTGACTCGCCTCTTCTCACGCCATCGAGCTAAGTCCGATGCTATGAGAACGGTCGACAATGACAGAATTTTGAAAATCATACGTAGGTATTTAAAGAACAAGAAAAAAAGAAGAAACTGGCACCTTAAAAGGTTATCAGACATTTTGGGCGATAAGATCGCGTAAGGTGACTTTCATCCTTTTCGATGACGTCTAAATTAAGCGTGCGAGTCAAGTCCGCCCTCGCCAATGGACACCGCGCTTATCACTTTCCAGCATCTCGATTCGGAATCGAAGTCTCGCGCTGAAAACCTGACACCTGCGACTTCTCCAAATCTCCAGCGCCGAGCGGGAGCGCTTTTTTTTTTTGGCCCACAAATTTGGAGCCGAGCAACGGCGGCAAACCGGGATCGTGAATTGCGTTTTCGAAATCCAGTTAATGGAATTTCGATTATAGATCACCGAGAAACGCGTCTCTGTATCCGCCCATTTTCGATATAAAGTGACTTCGTTTTTCGAGAAAAGGCGGGTAAAAAGACTGCACGATTTTCGGTGCATTCACGACGTAATTTAGAAATTTTTCGGCGAGGAAAAGTTGATACAAGAAATCGCATTTATTTTGTTCGGTTTTAATGGCGTAGCCGCGGTGACTTTTTTCTGATCGTCTGGGAAGAGCGAACAAAACAAAAATGTCCTTCGTGGAGACCATCGCGACATCAACGTAAATATCAGCTGATGCTCGTTCCTTAAGTTAAGTGGCTCTCTGTTATTCGTCTGTCATTTCACAGTACACTCTTTTTCGCTTCTTCTTCTTATTTTCTTCTTTTTTTTTTCTATCTTATTCCGAACGCGTCTGCCAGTTCAAAGGCACCGGCGCTGATGACTTTTAACTGGCTCTTACCGTCTAATAAAAACAAGCGCAGCTAACTTCTTTTATTTACGTTATTTTCCGCTTGTTTACCACTTCTACGACTTCTTTTTTCTTTTTTGTCGTCTTCGAGTTGCCTCAGCTCTTTGAGGTTGCGCCACGGCCACACGATTTCGGTATCTGCGACCGTTCACGTTGATTGATCTTTATTAGCCGGGCGCGTTTAAGGGCATTCTCGACGGTTCGAGTTACGTTGGCACTAATACTGTGAAAGCGTAAATAACGGCTGGGGTTTAGCAACTGAACGTGAAAGACGCGTTTTGAATGAGTAAAACCATTTTGGAAAAAAATGGAATTATAAATAAGCGAGATGTTAGCGGTATATACGGGTGTTCCATTATAGCTGTTTGAATATATGCCTCGGAATTGACACAAAATGGCTTCAACGGCATGAGTGCGCCGGAGAGATCACGGGCATTCACGTGCATACGTGCTTGCTTAATTGCACTCGACGAGAGAAATGGTAATCGAGGCGGGCTATATTGAAAACTTAGAAAACGAGGACACGAGGAGACAGACTCGAAGAGCGAGAGACACATTCGAGTCACGAATTTGAAAATATTTTAAAATTTTTATCAATTCTTGGTTGGCATGTGACTAATTAAAAGCAATGAAGAGCTTCATTCCACAGAGGCCAAAGCTCAACATTACAAGTTGGAGGCAAGTTGCGTCATTCAGGAGTTTGAGATGTGAACGAACTGACAGAATCAAGACCGCTTTTTGGAAACAGCCTGCAACCAATGACGCAAGCCTTTAGGTACTGTGAGAAGTATAGAAAATTCAAAAATTTGGAGACAAATGCACCTCAATACTTTCCTACCCTCCCTCCCTTCCCCCTCAGACGAAACCTAGTCTACTTGTATGATTCTGCGGGAAAATATACGATTTTTGAAAAGGGAAGTTAAATAGCACGAAATACAAAGTGTGATTGAACGAAATGTGATGCCACGAAAAAAAAAGTTTAAATTACGAGTTTTAAAATCGATATCACGAAATGACTTGCATACGGTATATTATGTTGTTTAAACACAAAAATTATACGTCATCGCGGATAACGTACATACTCGTGGAGATAGGAGATCCATGAGTTTAAGAGGGATCCAATTTTCTATAAAAACGATCATTAAGAATTTTTTCTTAAGTACTCTAGAAACGCCATAGAGGGGAGCTCTGAGGTAATGCTCGGAAGGGCGGATTTCAGGGCTTCGGTTGAGAGAACAAAAAAGAGTGGGCGTGTAAAAATTACCCTTTATTACAGTACATCAAGAATTTTTAGACCTATTATTTATGCGAATGACCCCATCGAGATCATCGAGGGGTTTCGAACTCAACGAATTCGTTTTTGATATCGATTTGGCTCTTAATCTAAATTTGTGGCTCCTGAGAAGGGGGAGAATCGATTCATAAATTTTTATTGCTCCAAAATTTGATTTTGACATTAATTTGTGCGCAATTGTAAAATTGTGGCAAGTATGATGGAGGCCGAGAATTTGAACTTTTTATTTCGGGTGCAGTAATATCGTGTCTCTTTTTTTCATTGTGTGTAGAAGGTATTAAAATTCCGAGCGTATTTTATTTTATCGTGTAAGTGAATTATACTGCGTTCTAAAGTTTAATTTTTTCTTCCAACTCTTTCTTTTTCTGTTTCGTACTTGTTACTGCGCTTGTCATTTATATATTTCGTGCAAACAGCATATTTCTTTCGTGAATTCAACATTACCATTGTGGGCCGATAAATGCCACCCTTTTTGAAAATTGATTGGTTTTGATACAACGGTATAGTTTTGGTATCTCTTTTCACTGGGAGGGGGTAAATTTCTACCCCCAAATAAGGGGTAGAAATGATCAATATCACTCTCCCCCAAATTCAAAGGCCAATAATTATATTTATAGGTACTTGCAGTTATAAAAAAATTTGTAAACGAATTAGTGCCATGTGATTCCGCAATTAATAGTACCTACCGTACCATACATTTAACTCGCAATACCCAATACACCTATACAGAGTGTCTAACAAAATCGAAATCTGAAAATAAATTACCTTCATCCCCCCCCCAATTTGCTATGAATGCGCTAAAAATACTTCTTCGTCTATAATACTACATTTTCAGGGGGGGGGAATCTAATTTTATTGCGTTAGGTAGATGAGCCCGATATTGCCCGAATCCACAATATAAGGCCCAGTGTACCGATCTTGACTGCCGTGCTTTAGATTGCATTAAAACTTACAGCAAAGTTGTTCCTTCGTGATATGGCAACATTGTCGCCCAATTGTTTTTATCAAGATATTAGTCCACTGGTGCGAGATATGCCGATTATTGATGATTTTCGAATAACGTATAAAGTGCTCCGATATGTTTTTTGTGTAACTTGAAGAATTTACGAGTATTATGTCAGTCAAATGGAATTTATCCAGAAATCAAACATTCGATAGTTGTTGTAGTGGTAGTTGGTTAACTATAGACGCCAGAAAGGTGAAATTTGAGTAATTTGGAACCGAGGTATGCGTTACTCACGAAAAATAGTGTTCTGTAACTTTTTTTTGTCTGCCCGGGTTGATTGAAAGACCATACCACGGAGCCTCCCCTTCTCCTCCGGGCTCTGATGAGGGGCATGCATTTTAATGATACCTCATGTCACCTTATTCACCACAGAAATTGTTCCTGGGTAATGTGGTGATATGTCTGTCTTATCTCTATCTATCTCTATATAGCCTAGTATATTCTATTTATATGTCTAATCCGGTGTATTATTTTCAGCAGAAACCATCCCCGGCAGGAACAGCCGCAGTGCAGACAAGTTGTCCACCACAACAGTCCCACTCAGGCCGGCACCCACTCTTATACTCACTGATAGGGTACATTGTTTTGTTGTCCATGGCTGTTATTGGCCCACCCTCAGCTATTGGTCTTCAACACAACATTATCAGAGGGGTGGACTCCCCCAGCTCCACACCACGACATATGTGTTTTCTTGTCTCGTTTCATTGGTGTTCCTTTAAGAGTTTCCATAAGTTATGGGTCGTGAGTTATTTTTATTATTATTATTATTATTATTATTATTATTAATATTATTATTATTATTATTATTAATATTATTATTATTTTTCCATCAATGTAAACTACTGAATGCCAGCACCTGTTTCAGCGGCCTCAGCTGCCTACAGCCGCTTCACACAGTTACGGATGTAAGCCCTGCAGCTAGGCCTCAAGAGATCCAGCTGCGCAGGTCGACCATCGGCAAACAGCAGATACTCCGTGAGGATATGTTCCGCAGTCTTCAGACCGCCACATCCGCATTTGTCAGACACACATCTCTTCATTCTGAAGAGGTATGGCTTGAAGCAGCCATGACCAGTCAGTCCCTAGGCTAGGTAAAAGTCCACCCACTGACTCCCTTCGTACTTACTGTGGGAAGTAGTTTTTTGGTCCACTGGCCAGTGGGTGTATTATCATACCATGTTTGCCAGATTTTGACGCATGACTTTCCCAACCTTCTCCTCACCACAGGGGGCTTAGGGCTGAGGGTAGCTCATGCCTGTTGCAATTTTGTGGAAGTGGTATTCTTTTGCGCCACAAATATGTCACAGCTGATTTTTCTATTGCCAAATGGAGGGGGAGGATACCAGAAATATTACAAGCAGTTAGGTATGACACAGTTCTATACAACCGGCCGCATGCAATCACCATTTTTCTGTGCTTGCTGTCTATTTTGTTGCGATTTGCCTCGATTCGGTGGGCGAATACAGGACTCCCATAGGACATAATGGCATTAACAGTGCCCTCGATCATAGTTCTACGGGATTTGTTGCCGTATCCATAGGTATTATGGAATATGGACAGCAGTTGCCGAAACGAAGATTCCTATTTCTCATACATTTTATTGATGTGTGTGTCCCACCTAAGTTCGTTGTCAACAAACAACCCAAGGTATTTTATAACTTTCTTACTGTTCAAAACATACCTACCTATTACTTAATTTTATTGCTTGTGATTTTGGGGTGACCTTATTTTTAATGTTCCCAAAGATGATTACCTCTGTTTTTTCTTTGTTAAAAGTGAGACCAGCAGCCAGGAGTGTCTCATCTATCCTGTCCAGAGCTCGTTAGTTGAATGGAATTTACCTAGAAATCAAATATTGGATAGTTGTTGTAGTGGTAGTTGGTTAACGATGGACGCCAGAATAGTGAAATTTGAGCAATTTGGAACCGAGGTATGCGATACTCACGAAAAATAGTGTCATGTAACCAATAAGGCCGGGCCTGGTAAGATCAATTGATTTATCATTTCAGTTATAACTTACTCATAAATTTCTATTTGAACCATGCTTAACTTTTTATTTCCGAATTTCAGGTCAGGCTTATTAGGTATTAGGTTGGGTCTTATTAGGTTATAGGCCCTTTGACAACTTAAGTTGGGGGCACCTGATTGGGGAGTTGAAGAGATTCCAATTTCCTGAATACCTCATCACGATCATTCAAAATTACACATCCTGATTAAAGGCTGCCCACAGGGGTCAGTACTTGGTCCGGTGCTCTGAAATATTGGCTACAATTTTGTCCTGGAGGGGCTGCACACCACTGGTCGTCATCTTACATATTATGCGGATGGTACAATCATGTTGGTGCGTGGCAACTCTCGTAACGGACTTGAAAAGGCCATTTCTGGAGCTCTGGACAGTATAGATGAGACACTCCTAGCTGCTGGTCTCGCTTGTGACAAAGAAAAAACAGAGGTAATCATCTTTGGGAACATTAAAAATAAGGTCACCCCAAAATCACAAGCAATAAAACTAAGTAATAGGTAGGTATGTTTTGGACAGTAAGAATGTTATAAAATACCTTGGGTTGTTTGTTGACAACGAACTTAAGTGGGACACACACATCAATAAAATATGGGAGAACTCGGAATCTCTGTTTCGGCGACTGCTGTCTGCATTCCATAATTGCTGACAGGCCGCGCATACCCATTCCACCACTGACGGCTTCACCGGCGGAATGGAATGTGTGGGCCAAATTTGCGGCGAAGACGGTGCATCGGCTTTTGGAGAAGCGGAAAACCCGTTATTCCCAGCAGCGACCACCACTACCACATCGTCACCAGCACTAATCAGTGGACAGCGGGAATGAGGGCGGACCCGTGCCTGCTGTCCAGAAGCTGTCGTAGGCATCAGCATTGGGAATCATGGTGGACTAGCACCCAGTGCCCCTGTCGGCGATACACAAATATAGACTGGTGGGAATCAGGAAGATCCCGTAGCCGCTCGAAGAACCCGGAGGAGGGCGGCCCCAAAACGATGAAAAGCCCGGAAGAGGGCGGGCCTATCATCAATCCATCGAGCAACGGCGTCCCTACAGCAGCTGCAGCAGCAGAAGAGACAATGACAGTAGCGGGTGAGAAAGGTTGAAGGAGAAAGGTGAAGCCCAGTGGCACCTCGGCACCAGTGAGCGTCCCCTCCTATCCCAAGCAGCGTCACTGGTAGGGGACCCGGAAAGCTGATACCCGAATCATCTGCTGGACTCACTTTGAGGAAGTGATAAAGAACTTAATGCTGAAGTCTTGTGGTAACTGTCTGACCATTCTCTTGGAGCGACTCTCGTGTCTTGGATGTGTTGCCGAAGTGGCGAGCGGGGAAGGAAGATGGAAGCTGATTGGAAATGTTGTGAAATCAAAGGAGACAAGTTTTATCTAGCTTTAAGGTTGTAAATATTAACGTATAAACATTTCGTATACAATACGAGTATGTAGTTTAAAAAATGTGAGCTGTCCTCAGGTATGTAAGGCAGTGGAGGAGGGACATAGTCAAATTTTTTGTTTCAATGTACATTGTACATAGCCGAATATATGGAGCCACCGGAGAAAGTTCCGGACTGGCCCCCGGGTGGGGCCTTAGCCCCTCGCCGTGAGGGGGGGGGGAGATGAGTGAGTAAACATGGAACACTGTGGGTTTGCGGTTGAGTCGGTTTGTAAGAGTCAGGGATCCTACACCTCTGTTCGAAAACGTTTTTCCATTCAGCCGCATAAACCAATGCCCATCGAAATGACTGCTCTTCTATAGGTTAGAAACTTCTGCAAAAAAAGGAATATTAATAAAGAAAGCCCCTGGGACTTGTGAAGAAGTAAAACACCATGCTGGAAAGAGTGATCAAAAATTTCAAGAAGCTAGTCGAGAATGCTGTTAAAGATAAGGGTGGTTATTCAAACGATGCGTCTAAAAGGAAGTACAAATTTGATTCCGGGTCATTTCCCCGAATCCGTTTCCCTAACAGGCCATTTCCCCGACAAACCAATTTCCTGAAGTATTTTTACTCGAATTCACTTCCTAGACACCCATTTACCCGACAGTACAAGACCCGACAGTTTTTTCAGGTAATAAAAATTCAGGGAAATGTCTTCTCGAGTAACTGGGTATCGGATAGTTTTTGGAGAGCATTATTTCGAGAGTTATAAACGTGAGACCAAAAATTTTCAGTTTTATTTCCATTTTTTAGGATAGTAGTATAGTGTCAGCCAAGGCTCTTAGAAATTCAACTTGTTCGTCATCTCCGGATCTGACCTTTTGGCAGTCCCAATATACACTCGTATTGCGCTGGATAGGTAAATCCTTCAATAACGTAAGTCCAATCTTTTTGGCCATTAGCATCATATGTTACTTAACGAAATACAATGCCAGGGGGTATGGTAATTTATTTGTTTTCCACGACACTTTCAATATTGCAAACACTTACTTCGTAACCAAAACTGACAATTATTTCAGGGAAATGTTTTGTCGGGGGAATGGACTGTCGGGCAGTTGGATTCTGGTAACTATCCTGAAACTATAATATGGGTTCATTTAAGGTAAAAAATGATAAAATTCAACGTATTTTCATACAAAAAAATTCTCTAGGTTTTATTGGTTCCTGAGTTATGGCAATCTGAAATAAGACAGCAAACTGTCTCAAGGTAAGAAAGAAAATTGAATTTCTGGCCTGTTCCACAGTGGCGAATCTAAGGGGGGGGGGGTCGGACACCCCTTCGGAACGAAGAAGGAAAAAAAAACATTGCGAAAGCATATAAGTTTTGAGTTTTTCTCCTGTTTTTGAGTATCTGCAGCACTACAGTCTACAATGTTCATTTTGAAACGATTTAATCACATTATGAAACTTGTATTCAGAAACTATTTAAAATGACATGCATCTCGGTTTTTAGGGGGCGGCGGCGGAAAGTTTTATTTTCAAAACACCCTCCTTGGAAAATTTCTAGACCCGCCACTGCTCACGGATGGTTAGGTTCACTAAATTATTTCCTCAACGAGTCCAACAGCTTGAAAACCAAGAGCCAGTGATCCGAGAAAAGAAATTCGAAGATATGGGTCACCCCATGGTCAAACTGTCCCAAAGTGAGAAAGCAAACTGAATTTCTAGCCTGAATCATGAATGGTTAGGTTCACCAAATCTTCTCCTCACCGAGTCCAACAATTTGAAAACCTACAGCCAGTGATCCGAAAAAAGAAATTCGAAGATAAAGACCACCCCACGGTCAAATTGTCCCAAGGTGAGAAAGAAATTTGAATTTCTAGTCTGTTTCAAGGATGGCAAGGTGCGGTCGAAATCGTGATGAAGCAGATCAGTCTAAGCGATTATATTAATTTGTGAAACAGGGGTGGTCAATTCTCTTTTGCCATCTGTCACTGTTGAAGCTCCAGTGAGTATTTGATTGAAGTACATACGTGGTACACAGCGATAAGGTAAACCAGACAGAATTTACCAATAGAACTGAACGAGTATAATATCCAATTTTTAAACAACCCTTGAGCAGTCCAGTGGTCCGGTATAACGTGGGTGCTGTGGACTTGGACATTCAAACTTCTAGACGATCGCCGTCAAAACAAGCACAGATGGTCGCCATCGGTCATACTGATCATCCTACGCCAACAGAGACACCTAAACAAGCAATTACACGGGTGTGGAAGTGTTAAGGGCATAAGCCACTTAAGCTAAACGCGATCAAAGCTGTAGCTGTACATAAGATAGCTCGTTCAAACTATATCCGAAATCTTAGCAACAGATTCGTCTATTCTTAATATAATTACACGGCGTGCTAAATTACCGTGGCTTATTTTCCATTAGCGCGAGGGAGTGCGTCGCATTCGCGATAAAGGGTATCGCGCGTCACCCTTTCTATGAAAAAGGGTTGATACACGTCCTTATTTACACTCAGATAACCTCATTGTCGCCGTGCACACAGTATAACAGCGTACTCGCCCAAGATTCGCGAATATATCGAATTAGCCGGGGTCATTATCGCGAATAAAGCTAATAAAAAACATTAATGCGCGCACCTATCGCGTTATCGTGGTGCGTAAACACCCACAGCTCGACAATGGAAAAATTGGAACATAACTTTCATGTTCGGAAAAACATATGTTTGACAAGAGGAAGTTCAATACACAATTAAGGCCAGATTTCTTTCGTTGAAAAGGTTTTCTGCGAGTTGTAGCCACAGGTTATGAACCCAGCTGGCGCCTCATTGACAGGAAGTGCATAGAAAATTGCGACTCTCACGCTCGCGCGTGACTTTTTTGATGCACTTTTATGAGAACGTGAATCAAAAAAGTCAGGATTCATCTCAATGGAGATGGCCTCAAATAGTGTACATAATTATGATATTTACAAATGTACGTCTTGCGGTAATTCTTGTACAAATAAAATAAAGTTTAAAAAAAATAATAAATAAAAACAACCTACGAAAACATGCAACACGTGAGGTGCTATTCAGTGCATTTTTGTTTCGCGTTTACACTCCCAGTAAGCCTAGCCACAAAGGAGTAACTGACTATACCACCTCAACCACATCTACATTCACACATGCTGCCACTTAGGAGACTCCCAAAGAAAAATCTTAAACACATCCCAAAAGAGTCTGACAACTGCATGGAAGGATATTATTACATGGATATGTCGTCCAGGAGAGACTGCATTGACGCGCATACCCACATTCCAGTGCCTTCTCTAGCCATCCATTCTTAGAGTTGCTCATCATTCTTTGTGGCAGCTGGCAAAAGCATGATAGAACAAACAATACTGCGCAAAGAGGAATATGCAAATGAGGAGTTATGTGTCAAAAGGGCCCTTGTCAACAATGATGATTTTGAGAAAAACAACTTCAAAGTTTTCAAGCTGAAATACTCCTTTCAGACTAATTTAACTGAAAAATATGTTATTATAAAATGTGTTCATGGTGACTCCATTAACAGAAATTACTGATTAATTTTTTTGTTCGTTTAGAAACAAACGCGGATGAATTAAGAAAGAAGGAAGATGACAGGGGCCCTTTTTAGAGTGATGGGAAAATTAGTGTGGTAGGACGTGTCGTGGTTTATCAGTAGATGTTCTCCCATGATAATATTGGTGAATTTTATGCATTTACTCTTCTACTTTGCTAGTTACCATACATTAATACAACTTATGAGACAATACAATTCCTAAAACTAGCTGTATGATGAGTTATTGTCCATTCTTGTAATTGAAGCTAATGTAGTTGCGAAGAAGTCTCTCCCTGCTCATAATGCAACCAAAATGTGTAATTTGCTAATTCCTGAGGTGTATTATCCTGGATGGAGTCACTCGTTTTTCACTCTATGATATAATATAATGTATGCTTGGTTTCATTGACTATATGTATATGATGCATTCCTACCAATGCGTTTCTAGTCATTTATTGGTGCCAATTTTGCTGAATATCATATATGTTGTTACATAGAGCAGGGGTTTCCTAATAAAGTAGGACATGGAGAATTCGAAAATCAGCATCTCCGCAAAAAGGGCCCTTGCTCAACAGGGGCCCTTTTGACAGATAACGCCTCAAATACATCACAATGGTAACATTTTTCTGTGGAACGTTTTTGTGGAACGTTCTCTACTGAATTTTTCTCCTTCATATGGCAAACTGATAGACATTTCCGTGTTAAAAACAAAAATAAAAATAAAAAACAAAAATTAATTTTAGATACTTTGAATATATATGCACACAACTATGTGAGAGTAACAGATAGGAATGTTTTAGTAGAGGTACTCGAAAATTCAAAAATAGACACCTTTGGCTTATCTGAAGTAAGAAAGAGAGGCGAAGAATTTTTCACATACAATAACTATACTTCCTTTCACATACGAAACGAACTAGGGATAAACAGGGTGAGTTTTTTTATTAAACCAAAACTGAAAACCTATACTGCAGAAACTAGAGGCATATTTGACTGGATAGCAGTCTTAAAATTATAATTTGAAAAAACAACAACAAAACAACTACTCTGATCAAAGTCTACATACTCCTACAGCTGCTTCAGATGACACAGAAGCAGATGAATTTTACAGTCTATTAGGATATATAGGAAATATCTGATAGCCCAAATAAACCTTTCATATTTCAATACGCGCTTATATTTGTTAAAAATGGTGCGGAGAGGTAAACGAGGTGGCATATGATACCTTTTTTTTTTTTTTTTAATTTATGTTGTCAATTTATTGGTATACAACTACCTCTTCCTGGTTTTACAAAATATTTTTCAGTGCAGGGATGGTTCACAATTGGATAGTATATTTAGCTTACACTGTGTATCAAGTGCCTAAAACAACTAACTACTTAACGTGTATGTTTTTTAATTTATTTATTACTTTATATTTATATTGTTATTAAATATTACATATTATATAATTTATTTCGTTTGTTTCCAAATACCTTGACGCTATTTTCATTGATATGATCACTTCTAAATTTTCAATTTTGTAATCTAGTTTTTTTGAGTTTAAGTGAAATTTTTGCACCTGGTATTTGATGCCCTGCTCTGTTAATTCCCTGTCGAACAATTTTGTATTTTGGAACTTTTTTAGTAATAGCGAATCCTGTACCAAAATATGGCATAAAATCACTTTATTTTTATTTCTTCGACTTAATTAATGATGATCACAAGTTTTTTTAGCCCTTGTATCATTTCCAGAACATTCATGTGTTATGACATTTTGGAAGTTGCAGCTTTTCTTAATGACATTTCTTTGTTTTCTGTAGCCTTCAGTGCGTTTTATAATTGATTTGCGTTCCAATTACCTTTTTGAGTTTTTTTTAAATTTATTTTAAAATATAATTACGAATCATCTGAAATGTAAAAATTCATAGGTTGGTTTTGACTGGAATTACCTCACAGCTGAAAAGAGTGACATTAGGATAGTTATGTTCATTTTTTCATGCGTGATAGAATTGAAATTTTATAAAAATTCATGCACTATTCGAAAGTAGACACTTTTTCTTTCTCTACACCTTGAAAGTTTTTTTAATAATTAAATATTCCATTAGTACTTACCGTAAATGAAAAATTAGATAAATTAGAAGCAAAACTTAAAAAACGAGATAATTTGCAATATAAAGCGAAAAAATTCTCACACGAACTTGATAGTGTTATCACCAACTATTCTCATGTTCCTCTGTGTTGTAACACTGGTTCGAACGTTTTACCTATCTTTCTATCTGTGAAAAGAGGGTGACCGTTATTACCCCGTGACCGCGATTACGTCCCCCCTAAAAATTTTCGTAATTAATCCTCGACTTAAAGAAAGAGATGAAAAGATTGTTAGATATGTATAGGAAATTGGAATTAGTGAAGTGAGATGACCAGAAGAAAAGGATTTTTGGATGGGGGAGTATAGAACAACTAATAAAGCAGCGAAAAGAGGGCAAGCAGGCGTAGGTATTATTATGAATAAAAGTGTAGGGAATAGAGTGCAAAGTTATACTCAACATAGTTAGAGAATATTAATGGTAAAAATTTCCGCTAAACCAGTATCCTTAGGGATAGTCCAAGTTTATATGCCAACAGGAAGTTATAGTGAAGAAGTAGAAAAAATTTACGAACAAATTGATGAAGTACTAAGCAAAGTAAAAGGAAAAGAAAATTTAATTATAATGGGAGATTAGAACGCCAGAGTACGAGGAAGAAAGGAAGACAGGGCATGCGGGGAGTATGGGTTAGGAGAGCGATATGAAAGAGAGTCGAGAATCATAGAATTTTGCGAAGAATATAAATTAGTTATTGAATACCTGTCTTTAAAAATTACGAAAGAAGAAAATACACTTAAAAAAGCCTCTGAGATGAAAGAAGACATGAGATTATATTATGACGAGAAGATTTAAAAATCACATTAATATTTAGAGGACACTCATCAGAAGCGTCTTGTAGGTACATTATATATTCAAGTGGACAAAAATTGGCAGGACATAGGCTGGTGTTAAAAGGTTGAAGCCAGAGCCGGTGCGAAGGGAAAGGGGAGGGGATTGTCGAACCCCCAGTCATTTTTCATTCGGCAATTTTGGGAATTGACATTTCTTCTACACACCAGTTTCATATTTAAAAAAAAAATACTGAATGAAAAATTTCATTAATTGTGACAAAATTGCATCGGTTAAGCCTGAGAAAAATTAGGAAAAAAGCCGTTTTAAAATTTCTGTTTGGCAATTCGGAATTTTTTTAAATTTCTATTCGGTAATGCGGCATTTTTATCATTCACACCCCCCTAATAAAAATTGCTCAAATCGTCTCTGGTTGAATATTGAAACAATCTATAAAAATTGCTCAAATCGTCTCTGGTTGAACATTGAAACAATCTGAACTCATTGAAATCTGATAATGTCACCGGCCATTTACCACCAGCCATTTCTGAAATTCACGGGTCAGTCCCCTATAAACCATTATGGATGAGGTTTACGTCTGAAAAAAAGTTAGCAATGATCTCACCGACTGAAGACGTCCTATTTTTTGATATATTATACACTAACTCATATTGCCTTAAATATTGCAGGTTTCAGCTCCCTCTGGATCATTTTAGGTAAGGATAACAGAGAAAATAACCACAAAAATGCACTCAGCGACTCATAAAACCCTTTTTTCGGTATATTTGAAGTATTCATCCCTAATTTTTAGGTAATGACCACTCGCCGGGTGAGGTTTGGGACAGGGACGTACCGCAGAGTTTTTTCGGGGGGGGGGTAAAGATTGTGAAAGTCCCAAATGACTCAACTCAGAATTCCCAAGTATTAAAGCAAAACAGAAAAAAAACTTTTAACCTGTTCAATTTTTCCAACTGACTCAACTCAAAATTCCCAAATATCAAAGCAAAAGAAGGACAACTTTTTTTGACACTTACTCTAAAATGGTAAATTTTCCCAATTGTTGAGTGAAAAATTCCTACAGGGGAGGGGGTACGTTTGTCTACTCCCCCCCCATCGGTACGTCCCTGGTTTGGGATCAAACTAACATTAAAAATGGATATGAAGTGTCTGAAAACCGTGTACACAGATTTTAACTTACTTTTATCTTATTTTTGTGAGTTGTAACGAAAATAGTTAATTTTCATCTAAGAATGAAGCTGAGGCCAATTTCGGGGGTAAAATGTCATAGTTGATATACTGTGTTACACTCGAGACATTTTTTTTTATTTTTGCTTGTCATTTTTCACTTCCGAAGTCAAAGTTTGGGCAAAATTTCAATCTCGAAACCTTTCTTTTTGCCTGGTCGAGACAACATTTTTCGTATCCCCACTCCCCGGGAGAACTTCCTATTCATGCTACTGAAGAACAGCAATACAGTGAGTATCCTCACTCGTTTCATTAAGTGCCATTAGCGATAAGTTTACGAGATAGGAAACAATAAATGCACGTCACTCTTGTGAGGTATATAAAGTAAAACCTTTTGAAACATTATCGAATGGTTTTAATTCATGAGATTCTAGCTAGCTGGTCAAGTGTTCCCGAAGTATTGTCATTTCCAATATTCTTTCGGTTAGAGGGGGATACCTTGTCAACTGCTCCCCCCGTGTGTGACTACCTATAATTTATCGCATACAAATACTAATAATCTTGTTGGGAAAAGGGGCTGGGGCGATAGTTATGGTTTTATGATTTGACTACAGATTGAAACATACAATTTTTATTTATTATTCATCATTGTGCAAGCTGTACAAAATAGTTACTGCCTGCTGGATGTAGCTTGCTCGAGCCATGCCTCAAAACATTTCACCTAGATCGAGCTGCTGCAGCTGTAGAACTGTAGGCCTGCCTATAGCTCTATACCTCTAAACGAATTTCCATATCTCTGAAAAATAAATTATGCTCTGTGATTCGAAGATGATACGCCAGTTAGTCACGTGAGACCTTCCTCGAAGTTCGCATTCTCGCCGACCGCGTTATGGACACCATCTTTCGAGTCTGATCTAACCCCCTCGAAAATCTCCATCTATCCTTTTAGAACCGGAAACGAAGGCTGACAGGTGTGGACCGAGAAGTGTCGCCAAAGGGGCAAGCAACCTTTTAAACCCTCATTTGTCTCATTTATTTGTTATTTATAGATTCTTCTCTTCTCTTCTGTTATTGTACGAGAGAGAAAGAGGCGCTTCTATAAACGAGTACGGGTATCATTCAGGAGCAGGACCTTCGTCATCTGCTTGTCCCGTTTAGAAGGTTTGACTTATCACGTTTATCTGCATGAGATATCTAATTTGATAAGGACACGATTTTGAATGTGTATATATATATACAGAATTTTCTATTCTACGTAATATCCGAAGAGGGTTGCGTTGTTCGGATTAAGGACTTAATTTTCACAACGTCGGAGCTGCCACGCTGCTGCCTTTCCGGACTAATTACGATGCATTAAGTAAAGATTTGTGTATTTCTTTATCAGGCATTCGAGTGGAAGTTTTACTCTCGGTACGACCGGGTTGGTAACGCGGGTGCTTGTCTAGACACGAGCGACGTGTTCTCCTTTGATCGGAAAGCCGAACTAGACACGAGCATTAATTATATACGTAGGTATCTTAACTGTACCAGGATGATTATTTGCCCCGGTGGACAACCTCGCCCGACGATCAGGGTGTCTTCAGAAATGGATTTTGTCGTTCGAAGAGCAGTCCGAATGCTCCCAGTGAGACAGTTGAGGCAGGAGAAATCTCAGCTGAGATAAAAAAACTACTAACATGAGCGAACTGGCAGTGATTGAATCAGTGAAAGTTTGGCTGGTTTAGTTTAAAAGAACAAAGCAATTATTGGAGGAATCGTTTAATTAACCCGTAAAACCCACTGTAAGAAATAAACGCTAAAAGGCACACTGAGGGTGAATTTTACCCCAACCAGATTTTCACCTCCAGAGTTGGTACTAGTGGTAGGAAACGAGTATTCTCATTGAACATATTTAATATTCGTACAATTAAGGAACTGCAGGTATGTGCACCGTAAATGTAAACAAACAATAATGAAGAGGTTGCACGGGTTTGCAATAGGGTGCTTACAGCGCTGCGTGCGGCAAACACCCTAGTTACGCGATGCAACCATGCGATTTCCATGCGACCTCTTCATAATCGTTTATTTACATTTATGGTGCGCATACCTGCAGTTCCTTAGTACAACTATTCAAACATCAAAAACACAGATCGCATGGTGTGTATTCGGGCCGTTCATCCGCTTGGAGCACTAGCGTCGCACTCTTGGTTGAGTGAAGTCACATGATACTAGGGCTCTATAGTTTCACCTGGGTATACTAAGCCGCCATTTTGGTTCATACTGCGCCCGTGGATGCCGAATCCAACTATGCGGAGCGTAACGCGTAGTCAATTCGGCATCGACGGGCGCAGTACGAACCAAAATGGTGGCTTAGTATACCCAGGTGAAACTATAGAGCCCTAATGATACCAGGGATGAGAAGCTTATTGAAAAAACTTCTCTTCCGGCTTCTGGCTTCCATAATTTTAAAAAGCTTCCAGCTTCCGACTTCTTTCAATTTTGTAATTTAAAAACTTCCGGCTTCCGGCTTCTGGCTTCTGTTATTTCAAAAAACGTCCAGCTTCCGACTTCTAGCTCCCGTTGAAAAATAAAAAGGACACCATGCAAAGGGGAGTTAAGGTCATTTTTGTTATTACATAGAACATTTCAATTTCAAGCTCGTTGACAGTTCAAAAAAGACTTTAAAGAAACGAGTTCAAGAGCTCTTTTCTTATAAATAATGACTGACAAGTTAGGCCAAATGCTGACTCTGAGTGGGAACTTGGAAGCCAAAAAGAAGCCGATAAACACAAGACTTCTCTTCCAGCCCCTGGCTTCCTACTGGAATTGGCTTCCGGCTACCGGCTTCTCGATTTAAGTCAGGATCAGGGATGAGAAGCTTATTGAAAAAACTTTTCTTCCAGCTTCCGACTTCTTTCAATTTTGTAATTTAAAAACTTCCGGCTTCTGTTATTTCGAAAAACTTCCAGCTTCCGACTTCTAGCTCCCGACATTTCACTTTATTTCACCTCTAGCATCTTTCAAGCCCCCCCCCCCTTCCAAAGAATAAGAATCACGAAACAAGTTTAAATGAAATGATCTATTTAGACTTTAAATCTTAAAGCAACGAGTTTAAAAGCTCTTTTCTTATAAATAATGACTGACAAGTTAAGCCAAATGCTGACTCTGAGTTGGAACTTGGAAGCCAAAAAGAAGCCGATAAACGAAAGACTTCTCTTCCAGCTTCTGGCTTCCAATTGGAATTGGCCTCCGGCTACCGGCTTCTCGATTTGAGTCACGATACATAAAAACTTCCGGCTTCCGCTTCCAGCTTCTTTCACATCCCTGCATGATACGCTCTGTTACGATCGTAAACCTCTATATCCACTGGTAAACATGCGCCTAGAGCTTAGTTGGAGGACTTTGTGGACCCCTGTGGTACTTAAATTTTTTTCCTCTTTTCTGCTTGACCCTTTACACCCTTCCCCTATGATTTGCCTCACATACCTCACATAACTCCTGAAAAATCTCTATTTTCTTGGCTAATGGGTCCTGATCCCCAGGACTTTCTTATTACGCCCTTGCCCTTCAGTATCTCAGCACATATCTAATGGTTTAAAAAAACAGAGTAAACAACATCGTTGTATGCTGAAAATCTGATCTCCGCCACTTTCCGTAACAGGAAAAAAAACAGACTGAGAAACAAAGGTGTTGGATTCCAATTTCAAACATCAAAAAATGAAATTTAACAAGCAACAAATCTTGTAAATCTTCAAAATTACCTTAAATCTCGCCTCTGAACTCTATTAGTGCGGCGCCTTTTTATCAATGTTTTGGAAAGCACAAATGATACTTTGTATCCCTAAATTTCCTGACTAGGCATAACGTACCCTTGTGCCCCCTATTCCGACGCCACTGATGAAAGGAAGTCACTAAATGCATGACTCTCTCTTCGTTTGTACAAAATCCACTTTATACCCACTCCCCCAACGATGGAAAAATGTAGTTTTAATCCGAGATAGATATTTTAAAGTCATCTTCTAAATCGGAGTTTTAATACACTTTTATTAAGAGTTTTAACAGGATCTAAGTCAGTCTCATCAACATCTACATGAGTCTTAACCGAGAATCTGCGAAAGCTTATCAGAGTCTGAATAAGTCTTTCTTGATCCGAACTACAATACTCTTAATACAGCCTCCAAAGGCTCCACGTTCGTCAGGAGCAGGGCACCCTTCTCCACTGGTCCCTATTCCTTGCTCCCCTTATCCAAAGCCTCCCCTCTATATTTCTCAGTTCGTCTGCTACCTTTTCAAGGGTCTTCCTTGAGTTCTCCTTCCCTCCCTTGGATATCAGTCCAATACCCTTCTTCCCCACCTTCCTGCCCCCTCTCTGGCAACATATCCAGCGTAATCAAACTTTAATTTTTTAGCAATGTACCTACAGTCTTTTGCTCTAGTTAGCCTTCTTACTTCGATATTTCTTGCTCTATCCTTTATTTTTATTCCCAAAATCGATTGCTTCATGGCAAGTTGGGTTCTTGCCATTTTTAAATTTTGTGCTTCTGTAGTTGTCCACGTCTGTGCTCCGGAGGTCAGGACCGGTAGTGTACACCCTTCCAACACTTTTACTTTCAGATTTAACGGCATTTTGCTCTTGTATATCTGTTTCAACGACCAGAAACTTTTCCAAGCCTGCGCTCTCCTTCCACTCAGTTCCTTTTCCATGTTATCTTTAAAGGGATATTGTTTGTCTCAAGTACAAGGTGCTATCTTCTACTCTAATTTCCTCCGTACCCAGCTTGATTTTTGGAGCTATTCTTTGATTTGTAATCAACACTGTTTTGCTAGTATTAATTCTCAAACCAACTTTCAACCCTTCCTGTTCCAGTTCTTTGGTCATCGTTTGGAGGTCCTCTCCTTCCCGGACTTTTAAGGCGACGTCGTCCGCAAACCGTAAGTTATTTAACCAGACTCCGTCTATTTTTGGGCTCCTGTCTTCTTAATTCAAATTATAAAAAACTTCTTCCAATAAGCTGCTGAATAGATTTGGTGATAGGGGGTCCCCTTGTTTTACCCCTCTATTAATTTCGAAGTAATGTCCCGTTCTGTCTAAACGCACTCATCCTTTGGCATTTTTGTACATTTCTTTTATTAATCTAATCATTTTATTAGGAACACCTTGTCTCCGTAGAGCCCTCCACAGTGCAGGTAAGGAGATCGAGTCAAAAGCTCTTTGAAAGTCTGTCAGTAATACATTTAAATTTTGATTAAATTCTTTCGATTTTTCAATCAGTTGGTTAATAACAAAGGTTTTTGATCTATTGTCGAATACCCTTTTCTAAAGCCTGCCTGTTCGGAACTGTGGTTAAAGTCCAACATAAGGTAAGTGCGATTTTTGATAATTTTTGCCCAAATTTTCCCGATATTGGAAGTCAAACTTATGGGCTTGTAGTTGTTGTTAATATCTGTTTTGTCCCCTTTCTTAAATAATAATACTATTTCGGATAGTTTCCACTGCGCGGGGATTATCTCTTCCTCAAGAATCATGTTGAAGATTACTGTAACTACTGGTGCCAACTCGATGGCAAATATTTTAAGTTCTTTATTTGCTATTCCGTCTGGGCCTGCGGATTTTCCCACCTTTAGTGTACTCAGGATCGAGAAAACCTTCTCTTCCAATATTTGGGGAATTTCTTCCTCATCTTCCTTTTCCTCCAATTTACAGATTTCGCCTTCAGTCGCCTCCCCTTCGTATAACTTCTGGTAGAATTCCGTCGCCACCTGGACGATCCCATTTCTGTCGAATTCTAATTTTCTAAATTTATTTTTGATCTTGGGAGTCAGATTAAAATTCTTGAAGATTTATTTTTTAGCTTTTTTCACAGTCCCTGAATCTTTGATTAGATTGTACATCCTCTCTGTGTCGAATTTTCATATGTCCTCTTTAACTTTCTTTTTCACTGTTTTCCCAAGTTCCACTAACTCTGTTTTTTTCACCCATGTCTTATTTGTAGCTCTTGCCAAGATATTTCTTTTTCCATAGAGTTTTTTAGTTGTTGCCGAAATTTTGTTATTTGTGCTCAAGTTTTACTCCTCTACCGCAAAAGTATTGTATACTTTGCTCAAGTTTTTTTCCTGATTTATTACATGCTTTTTGTACCTCCCTCTCCGTCTTCCAATTGACCTAGCCAAGTTCTGAGATCAGCATGTTTTTGGATTCCTGAATTCTGAATACTGGGATTTCCTTTTTCTTCCTTATATTACTTTTCCTAAAGTTTTTAACTCTACCCCTTTTTGGTAAGTGATGGAGCCAGATTCCATCACTCTCCTTATACAGATCATTAATTATTTCCTTTAATTCATTTCTGGACTTCGTTGTAGCGCAATGTCGTCTGTAAGTCTTAAATTGTTTAGTCTGTTTCAGTTTATGAGTAAGAGTAGTACTAAGTCCTAATGAGTTTCAATGAGTTTTGAATAGTTTTTCAGAATCTCAATGAGTCCGAGGGGTTGAAATGGGTCTAAGAAAGCCTCAGCATAGTCTTGGTGAGTTTCTTACACAGTCTCGGGATCTTACTGAGTCATAAAAATAATTCATTTTTTTTTCTTGAAATTTAACAAGTCTACATCATCAGTTAGCCTAGATAAGGTTTTAACGAGTCTGATTACCGCCTCGGATGCATCTAAGTTATAAATGTATTTTTGCGGGCTTCGGTGCCCCGCAAATATAGGTTATTTTCAGTTTGGAAGCAAACACATATAAGTAACATAAATATGTCATTGAATGAAACAAACAAAGACCACAAACACCAGTATAGTAATTCGGATTCCTTTTTTCCCCTCTGTGCAAAGGTTTACTCATATCGTGTACCCTCGGTCGGCATCTCACTCCTTTTTTATCGATAACGTAAACATGACACGGTGAAAATGGGATGTATGACGTTTTTGACGCATCCGGGCGAGCACAGATTATAGCAGATGTTTGTTTTAAAAAGGATTCGAAAATTTATTCCGCATCGTACACAAATAATCCTTCAATCAATTAACGCGTTGTCAAAAATTTCCGTAATCCGATTTATTTTTAATTTTCCATTTTTCGCGGCTTCGTCGGAACCGCACACACGTAGTTGCACTCGGTTCCAAATACTTTTTTCCGTAATCCCCGAAACGATACATAAACTTACCGTACCGCAGAATGTTTTCTTTTAATTATTAAAAGAGTCGGGGGACATTCAAAATAATACCGTGCCATTTTTTATCCTTTTATTTGGTTTTCATTTACACTCGCTGACCAACAACCGTTGCGAGCCGTTCGCCAGCACGTTTAGGCGACTGAATGGGCGCCGAAATTTATCATAGACCGAAGGCCAAAATTAAATTGAATAGTTTTTTGCATCGAATATTGCCACACGGAATATTAGGCGAATGACGGAATACGTGTGTACGAAAAAAGTAATTGACCTCGGGTGGAAATCTGCAGCTGGTACTGGCCGTTCATCGACATCAGACGAACGATCGACCAAACCACCTCGAAATAAACTTCTATCGTTGCAGTTTTGCGAACCAAAATCAGCATTGAAGATACAAGACCTTGATTTAGCTGACTTTAATCGGAAGACTCTGGATGAGAGAGTTCGTGCTGCAGAGCCGTAGCTAGGCAAGTGGGCAAATGAAATTTCAGGGTCCCACCCCGCCTACCCTACCTCTAATTTTATCAACAATCCCCTCCCCCATCACCAATAGAAAGAAGGAAACAATAACTGAAGAACGAAATTATTATTTTGATTAAAAATTTTCATTAATCGAAGCATGACAATAAAGTCATAAAAATTATTAAAAAAACATTCTTTTGAAACTATTTAGTTTCTTAATTCAAATAAAATTAAAAATAATATTGAAGTATACGATTTTGTTTGGTTAGTAGTGGCCTGCTGTGTCGGAGGTTGATGGTTCGAATTTTTTAATCGAATTCGAATTCGAATCTAAATCCCTGAGTACAACTATTCAAACATCAAAAACACAGATCGCATGGTGTGTATTCGGGCCGTTCATCCGCTTGGAGCACTAGCGTCGCACTCTTGGTTGAGTGAAGTCACATGATACCAGGGATGAGAAGCTTATTGAAAAAACTTCTCTTCCGGCTTCTGGCTTCCATAATTTTAAAAAGCTTCCAGCTTCCGACTTCTTTCAATTTTGTAATTTAAAAACTTCCGGCTTCTGGCTTCTGTTATTTCAAAAAACTTCCAGCTTCCGACTTCTAGCTCCCGTTGAAAAATAAAAAGGACACCATGCAAAGGGGAGTTAAGGTCATTTTTGTTATTACATAGAACATTTCAATTTCAAGCTCGTTGACAGTTCAAAAAAGACTTTAAAGAAACGAGTTCAAGAGCTCTTTTCTTATAAATAATGACTGACAAGTTAGGCCAAATGCTGACTCTGAGTGGGAACTTGGAAGCCAAAAAGAAGCCGATAAACACAAGACTTCTCTTCCAGCCCCTGGCTTCCTACTGGAATTGGCTTCCGGCTACCGGCTTCTCGATTTAAGTCAGGATCAGGGATGAGAAGCTTATTGAAAAAACTTTTCTTCCAGCTTCCGACTTCTTTCAATTTTGTAATTTAAAAACTTCCGGCTTCTGTTATTTCGAAAAACTTCCAGCTTCCGACTTCTAGCTCCCGACATTTCACTTTATTTCACCTCTAGCATCTTTCAAGCCCCCCCCCCCTCCAAAGAATAAGAAGCACGAAACAAGTTTAAATGAAATGATCTATTTAGACTTTAAATCTTAAAGCAACGAGTTTAAAAGCTCTTTTCTTATAAATAATGACTGACAAGTTAGGAGAAATGCTGACTCTGAGTTGGAACTTGGAAGCCAAAAAGAAGCTGATAAACGAAAGACTTCTCTTCCAGCTTCTGGCTTCCAATTGGAATTGGCCTCCGGCTACCGGCTTCTCGATTTGAGTCAGGATACATAAAAACTTCCGGCTTCCGCTTCCAGCTTCTTTCACATCCCTGCATGATACGCCTGGTGTTTGTGGTCTTTGTTTGTTTCATTCAATGACATATTTATGTTACTTATATGTGTTTGCTTCCAAACTGAAAATAACCTATATTTGCGGGGCACCGAAGCCCGCAAAAATACATTTATAACTTAGATGCATCCGAGGCGGTAATCAGACTCGTTAAAACCTTATCTACGCTAACTGATGATGTAGACTTGTTAAATTTCAAGAAAAAAAAATGAATTATTTTTATGACTCAGTAAGATCCCGAGACTGTGTAAGAAACTCACCAGGACTATGCTGAGGCTTTCTTAGACCCATTTCAACCCCTCGGACTCATTGAGATTCTGAAAAACTATTCAAAACTCATTGAAACTCATTAGGACTTAGTACTACTCTTACTCATAAACTGAAACAGACTAAACAATTTAAGACTTACAGACGACATTGCGCTACAACGAAGTCCAGAAATGAATTAAAGGAAATAATTAATGATCTGTATAAGGGGAGTGATGGAATCTGGCTCCATCACTTACCAAAAAGGGGTAGAGTTAAAAACTTTAGGAAAAGTAATATAAGGAAGAAAAAGGAAATCCCAGTATTCAGAATTCAGGAATCCAAAAACATGCTGATCTCAGAACTTGGCTAGGTCAATTGGAAGACGGAGAGGGAGGTACAAAAAGCATGTAATAAATCAGGAAAAAAACTTGAGCAAAGTATACAATACTTTTGCGGTAGAGGAGTAAAACTTGAGCACAAAAAACAAAATTTCGGCAACAACTAAAAAACTCTATGGAAAAAGAAATATCTTGGCAAGAGCTACAAATAAGACATGGGTGAAAAAAACAGAGTTAGTGGAACTTGGGAAAACAGTGAAAAAGAAAGTTAAAGAGGACATATGAAAATTCGACACAGAGAGGATGTACAGTCTAATCAAAGATTCAGGGACTGTGAAAAAAGTCTGATTACCGCCTCGGATGCATCTAAGTTATAAATGTATTTTTGCGGGCTTCGGTGCCCCGCAAATATAGGTTATTTTCAGTTTGGAAGCAAACACATATAAGTAACATAAATATGTCATTGAATGAAACAAACAAAGACCACAAACACCAGTATAGTAATTCGGATTCTTCTTTTCCCCTCTGTGCAAAGGTTTACTCATATCGTGTACCCTCGGTCGGCATCTCACTCCTTTTTTATCGATAACGTAAACATGACACGGTGAAAATGGGATGTATGACGTTTTTGACGCATCCGGGCGAGCACAGATTATAGCAGATGTTTGTTTTAAAAAGGATTCGAAAATTTATTCCGCATCGTACACAAATAATCCTTCAATCAATTAACGCGTTGTCAAAAATTTCCGTAATCCGATTTATTTTTAATTTTCCATTTTTCGCGGCTTCGTCGGAACCGCACACACGTAGTTGCACTCGGTTCCAAATACTTTTTTCCGTAATCCCCGAAACGATACATAAACTTACCGTACCGCAGAATGTTTTCTTTTAATTATTAAAAGAGTCGAGGGACATTCAAAATAATACCGTGCCATTTTTTACCCTTTTATTTGGTTTTCATTTGCACTCGCTGACCAACAGCCGTTGCGAGCCGTTCGCCAGCACGTTTAGGCGACTGAATGGGCGCCGAAATTTATCATAGACCGAAGGCCAAAATTAAATTGAATAGTTTTTTGCATCGAATATTGCCACACGGAATATTAGGCGAATGACGGAATACGTGTGTACGAAAAAAGTAATTGACCTCGGGTGGAAATCTGCAGCTGGTACTGGCCGTTCATCGACATCAGACGAACGATCGACCAAACCACCTCGAAATAAACGTCTATCGTTGCATTTTTGCGAACCAAAATCAGCATTGAAGATACAAGACCTTGATTTAGCTGACTTCAACCGGAAGACTCTGGATGAGAGAGTTCGTGCTGCAGAGCCGTAGCTAGGTAAGTGGGCAAATGAAATTTCAGGGTCCCACCCCATCTACCCTACCTCTAATTTTATCGCAACAATCCCCTCCCCCATTAACAATAGAAAGAAGGAAAAAATAACTGAAGAACGAACTTGATATTACAATCATTGTTGATTAAAAATTTTAATTAATCTAGGCGTGACAATAAAAAGTCATAAAAATTATTAAAAAAACATTCTTTTGAAACTATTTAGTTTCTTAATTCAAATAAAATTAAAAATAATATTGAAGTTTACGATTTTGTTTGGTTAGTAGTGGCCTGCTGTGTCGGAGGTTGATGGTTCGAATTTCGGGAGTTATTTTCCCCGTGTTTAGCTGATTTAAAATCAGAGCATAGGTTTTATCAGCATTGGGGTTGAGGTAAGCGGTCTCTCTCAACGTTTCATGATGGGGGAAAAAATAATAATAATAATAAAAAGAAATGGCACAAATTTTCAATTTTTATATTATTTTATCCTCCTCTTGGGTGATACCTTGCCATGGTGAGGAAGCTTAAGCGTAAACAATAAGATAAAAAGAACTCTCTATGAGGCTATATATCGTTAAAATCGCGACCTTAAAAGCACCTAGGAGAAGGCAAACTCCGACAGATAAAATCTGTTGAAAGTAATGAAAAACTATAGCAGGATCTCTTTCCAGGAAATGTAGCTTTTCCGAATATTAATTACTGATGATGGTGTTCCAACAGGTAAATAATTTTTCCGGACGTAAAAAGCTCCCCATTCGGATGTCCAGGAGGGAGCTACTTGGGAGAGCATCATCATCGGAAAGTTTTAATAAGAAAGCCTCAATTAAAATAGGAACTTGGAATGTAAGAATTTTGAATGGAGTTGGAAGATTAAAGAATCTTAAGAGAGAACTGAAGAGGCTTAACCTAGGAATAGCTGGAATAAGTGACGTAAGGTGGAAAGAGAAGAATGATTTTTGGTCAGGAGACTTCAGAATAATACATACAAAGGGAATAAAAGGGCAAGCAGGCATCGGCATTGTTATGAATAAACAAATGGGTAATGAAATTATCTATATTATAAACAGCAGAGTGAAAGGTTAATCTTGATAAAAATCAATATAAAACCAGTACTTACAACAATAATACAAGTAAGGAGCGATATTCCAAAACGGCCTTTGTCCATTTTTTTTTTGAAAAATCGTTTTATAGCGCCATCTGGTGAGGAATCTAGTAATGCATATTCTGACCCGAACAAAATCACGATATCGCGAATTTAACGCATGTAAGAAGCCAAAATAGACTCGCAAAGAGAAGAAAAAAGTTGTTCCAAAACAGCCTCTGTTCACATATGTTTATCACAACAGACAAGTCGACATTATCTTAAGAATTTTATGAATTAAGAATCTACTGAAAGATACAGTATGTCTAATTTTGTGCCAAACCAAAACTAATAATTCAAAAATGTTGTTCCAAAACGACCTCAATCCAGGAGATCCCCCACTTCGCGACTGCCATACGCGTCTCCTGTACAAGGTACATTCAATATTTCAACGAGGTAAATTCCTGTAAGTGTTCTACTAGGCAACCCGACTATCAACCGTGATATGTAGGCGTAATATAGGGATACACAAAGTTTTTTCTTCCCCGTGAAAAAAATATAAAACTGGACACAGGCCGTCATGGAAAATCGCTCCTCAAGTGTATATGCCTACTAATACTCACGAGGACGAAGAAATTGAGGAAGTATATGAAGAATTAGAAGGACTTAAGAACCATGTTAAAGGGGAAGAGAATATTATTATGGGTGATTGGAATGCTAAAGTTGGTGAAGGAAAAGAAGGTAATATAGTTGGGGATTTTGGATTAGGAATAAGAAATGAAAGAGGAGAGCGTTTGATACAATTTTGTGCAAAGTATAACTTAGTTATAGGAAATACTCATTTTAAAATTCACTACAGAAGAAGGTATACATGCAGTGTTGTATTACCCTACACGCACACCACGCACGTGCGTTGAGCGGCAAATTTTGAGGGGCGGCAAAAAGGCGATAGAAAAAAAGAGAAAAGAAAAAAGAAAGAAAAAAAAGAAAAGAAAAAAGAAAAAAAAGGAAGAAAAAAAATGATATGCTACCTACCTACAAGGTGAATAGAGAGGAGGTGGGCTCACTGCGAACGCAACCCGCAGTGTATGACGTCACTGGCATAATACACCGGCTGAACACCGGCACTCTTGACCTACCTACTGAAACTCGTGAATGAATTATGACATCGACAAATTACTGGCTACCAAAAATGCCATAGCTATTATCTTTTAAACGTTTAAACTCTTGAACTTTGAATCGTGATATCGTGAATTTCAGTTTCTTCGTTTCTCGATTTATGAATTAACTCTTTTTATTATTTATTGATTGATTTTCGTCAATTTTTATCATTTTTTAAAAATAATATTTTTTTACTTCACCACGATGGCGGATGGTAGAAAAAGGGAAAGTGGCCATAAATATAAAAAGCTTCGTGAAGAAAAACGAGATCGGGAAGAGGCAGTTCTGAAAAAAGTTCCCAAACTTGAGAAATTCTTTTCGAAAGCGAGTATGTCATATTTTCTTTCAAAATATTATTTAATCACGTCGTTGACGTCGTGTACTTAAGTAGGCCTAATTAAGTAATTATATATTATGAATGTACTTGTAATAGGTACTAGTACGTCATCCTCCAAAATCTCAACAGCATCTGCACCGCCCAATTTGGTCCAGGACGAGTTATCTCCCCAGACAAGTGAATTCAATCCTGTATCATCCATTGAATCAAAACGAACAGAACAAGAGCAACTAGAAAATGCCTCAGCCTCATCTTCTCTGTCTACCAATATACTCACGGCACCGACGGCAGTTATTGGTACTGATCCTGCAGAGTGGGTAATTAATGATTCAACTATTGATTTTTTACTTTCGAATGAAATAAATCAGAACTTAGACGAGGATTTTTCCCAGACAAAAACATTTTACACAAAAATCAAGAAATTTAGAAGCCTGACAAGAGGTATGTTTCAAAAAAAGATGAAGAATGGCAAAAGGATTGAAAGAAAATACCTATGCTACTCCGCCAGCAAGAAAGCAGTATACTGTATTCCTTGTCGTCTATTTGGTGAGGGTAATTCAAAACTCGGAACAGAAGGTTATAAAGATTGGTCTAATGCACATCAAGACTTAGACAGTCACGAAAGATCTTCAGAACATATTAAAAGTTGTAAACATTTTTCAGCTCGAAGTAAAATAACTGAAAGAGTCGACACAGAGCTCCAAATGCAAATTGAGAAAGAATTTAAGTACTGGAAAAACCTGCTAAGACGCGTTGTAGCTGCAGTGAAAGCACTGAGAAGCAGAGGGCTGCCCTTTAGGGGCAAGATTGAGAGGTTTGGTTCGGTGAAAAATGGAAATTTCATGATGTTATTGGAAATTATTGCGGAATTCGATCCATTTTTAGCAACTCATATAGACAAATATGGTAATCCAGGCAAAGGTCAAACATCATATTTATCATCTACAATTTGTGACGAATTTATTTCCCTAATTGCCTCCAAAATTCGAATTAAAATATTTGCGGAAGTAAAAAGCAGCAAATACTTTTCCATAATTGTCGATTCGACACCAGATATCAGTCATATAGATCAACTGGCACTGGTACTCAGATACGTTCCTGTTAATAGTGTAACTGCTGTCGAGCGATTTGTAAAATTTTTTCCTAATGTGGGGCATAAAGCCAAAGAAATGTACGATGCGCTTATTGTTGCGTTTACTATATATGATTTGAATTTCCACGATTGTCGCGGACAATCATACGATAATGCGGCCAATATGTCTGGGTGTTATGAAGGATTACAAGCTTTACTCCTAGAATTTAATGACAAAGCTGAATATGTACCTTGTGGAGCGCACTCTTTAAATCTGGTTGGAAAGCATGTAGTCGATTCTATTACAAAAATGGGCTGTTTTTTTGATTACCTAGAAGATCTTTACAATTTTCTTACTGCATCTACTGGTTGATTGGAACTACTTCTTCTAAAATTGAAAACCGATCAAAAAGTTGTAAAACGAGTAACTGGAACGCGTTGGTCTAGTCGTCATGATGCGTGCTCTGCTTTTAGAGATGGTTGGAAAGAAATGATGGAGGTATTGAAGGAAATAGAAGATAATCCGTTCGAAAAGTCCCAAAATCAAAGAAAAGCAGCTGGTTTAATAAAAAATTTGAGTACATTTGAGTCAGTTTTCATTGCTGTTATGTGGACAGCATTGTTGGGGCGTTTCGATAAAATCAATAAAAGTCTCCAGGCGGTAAAGATTAATTTGAGAGATGTTATCAACCATTTAAAATCTTTGATCAATTTCGTAACAGAATTAAGGACGGAAGAAATGTTTCAAAATTTTATAAACGACTCTGCTGAATATACAGAGGAAAATTATGAAGAAAATTCACGATCTCGGAGACCAACCCTTCGACCTGGCGAAAGTAGGGAAAATCAAGTTTTTCTCTCAGGGCAAGAAAAATTAAGAATTGGAGTCTACTATCCTGTTTTGGACCAACTGAAAAACGAGTTGGAGAAAAGGTGTTCCAAATATGAGCCAATTTGTGAAAGGTTCAACTTTCTTATCAACATATGCGACGAGTCTGTCAGCGCAGAGGATCTTACTCAAAAAGCAGAAAATTTCCAAAAATTTTATGCTGATGATATTGAAAAAACGTTTCCCATGGAATGTCTTCATTTCCGTAGTTATATCGAAGGTGCTTGTGATGACGAGGAAAAAAAAGAATTATCTTACAATGCCTCTAATTTACTCTCATTTCTCAGAAAGAGTAACCTAGAGGTGGTATTTCTTAATATAAGTATTGCTTTACAAGTCTTCTTATGTATGGCCGTTACGAACTGCTCAGCGGAGCGTGCTTTCTCCTATTTGAAACGCATAAAGAATTTCTTAAGATCAACAATGTCAGAAATCCGATTGGATGACCTAGCAATACTGTGCATCGAGAGTGATTTAATGGAATTGCTAAACTTTGAAGATATCATCGATGAATTTGCAAACCTCAAATGTCGCAGCAAATTGTAATTTTATGTTTTCTTAATTTTTTGATTTATTTTTTTCTGTCATTGTTTCTAAAATTTGTATTGACCTTTTCTAATTCTTGAATATTATCTATCGATAAAAATAATAAATTAATTACTATTACAGCTTATAGTCACCAAATATTAATCGCGAGCGAAACGACTCAAACCAGCGAAAAAATTTTGAGGGCAGCATATTAGCGGTGCGTGTAGGCGGCAAGGAGCTTAATCCGCCACTGTATACATGGAAGAGTCAAGGATATCAAATTGATTATATTATTACAAAACAACGTTTCAGGAATCAAATATTAGACTGTAAAACTTATCAGGGAGCCGATATTGACAGTAATGAAATGCAAGCTTAAATTGAAGAAATTTGGTAGAAAAGAATAAGTAAAAATACGGAATTTGAAAAAGTTAGAAAATGTTAATACTAGAGAGAAATATGAAGAGGATACAGTATTAGAATTAGAGGCTGAAAAAACACAGAATGTGGAAGAAGAATGGGGTAAAACAAAGGAAGAATATTAAAGTCAGCAGAAGAAAATCTAGGTAAAAATAAGAGAGAAGAAAAGAAACATGGCTGAAGGAGGAAATCCTCAGAAAGATGGATGAACAAAGAAAATACAAGAATGAAAATTATAAGGAAGGTAGATTAGCTTATCATAAGTTGAGGAATGGAATAAAGAGAGAGTGTAAAAAGGTAAAGGAGGAATGGATGAAAGAAAAAAGTGATAAGATAGAAGAGTTTATGAATAAAGGACAAATAGACTTGCCCTATAGAAAAGTAAAAATGGAGTTTGGAGAAAGAAGCAAAAAAGCAAGTATTGTAACAAATAAGGAGAGAGAACCTATTTACACAGCTGAAGGAAAAGTGAGAAGTACAGTATATAGAAGGACTATACAGTAATAATGGGATGAAGAGATAAGAATGGAGAGGGAGGAAGATGTGGAAGAAGATGAGAGGGAATCCTCAATTTCAAGAAGTGAATTTGAAAAAGCATTCAGAGATTTAAAGACAGAGAAAGCTCCAGGAATGGATGAGACACCAGCTGAATTATTACAGAACTTAAGAGAATATGTGTGAACTGCCAGGAAGAAAGGGACCTCTGCGCAAAAATGTAAATTTTACAGGAGAGCGGATAAACAAAATTGATAACGTTTTCACGTTACGGAGACACGCAATTTTAAAGACATACAGCCGTTTGGGAAAATTTGTTAAAATTTTTTCGACAACACCACGCGAAAGAGCAGCCAAAAATTAGTCAAAAACAGTTGTTATCACAAAAATGTTGTTTTTGCACTGAGGTCCCTTTCTTTCTGTCAGGCCACATGTACTTCATAAATTGGAAGGGTAAAGAATCAAAACTCACATTAGTCATTTTACTTTAAAGGCACAACAAATAGGCAAAATACCGTACACGAGTGCAGGAATATCTTTGCTACGCCTGTGAATGTGCGATATGTATAACATACGCCACGTTCACAGGCGCAGCAAAGATATTCCTGCATCCGTGTATAGTATGTATTTTACCAATTAGTGCCCTTGAAGTAAAATGGTAACGTGAGTTTTGATTCTTTACCCTTCATATTGTACAAATTAGTATGTCATATTTATGATAAAGGGGATATGTCTGAGGACATTAAAAGGGTGTTATTGTAACTATACCAAAAAAAGCAGAAGCAGATAGGTGTGAAAATTATCAAGCAATTAGTCTTTTTTCGCATGCGTCAAAAATATTAACTAGGAAATTTACAGGAGAATTAAATTAGGAGATGATCAGTTTGGGTTGAGAAAAAATAGAGGTACTAAGGAAGCTGTGTTAGCTTTGAGATTAGTTGTAGATGGGCGACTCAAAAAGGAGTAGGATATATACATGGCATTCGTTGATATTGAAAAAGCTTTTGACAGTGTTGAATGGGATAAAATGTTTGATATTCTAAAAAAGATAGGAATAAAATTGAAAGAAAGACTTTATTTTAAACTCATATACAGGACAGAAAGCCACATTAAGAATAGAATAGGAGAAAAAGGGGAGGCTAACATAGAAAAAGGTGTAGGGCAGGGGTGCTCCTTATCCCCAGTATTATGTAATCTGTACATAGAAGTGAGCCATAAAAGAAATAAAAGATAAATTTGAAGCATGTGTCACTCACTATACATGTAGAGCGATTAAAGATGCTCAGGTTTGCAGATGATATTGTGTTATTAGCTGAAAGGAGTATTGATTTGGAAAGCATTTTAAATGGAATGGAAGAGATTGTAAGTATAGAATATCGTATGAGAATCCCTTCGGTCACTGATGCAATACTCGAAAGGGTAGTTTCCGGGGCCGGGGATGCGGTGTCATAGAGGCCACTTTGGCATGCGTGCATCGCCATACGTCCCACCACACCATCGTATGAGAATAAATAAAAATAAAACTTAAAGTAATGGCATGTAATCGATGTGAACATAATAGGTTAAATATAAATATTCGATAGGAAAAGATTGAGGAAGAAAGCGAATTTTGCTATTTAGGGAGTAAAATAACAAAAGATGGAAGGAGTAAAAGGGATATTAGCAGTAGAATAGCACAAGACAAATTAGCATTTTATCGAAAAAGTAATCTTTTCAAATCAAAAATAAATCTGGAAATCAAAAAATTATTCTTGAAAGCTTATTCGGAGTGTAGCCTTGTATAGATGTGAAAATTGGACCACAGGAAAACCAGAGAAGAGAGGGATCGAAGCTTTTGAAATATGGTGCTACAGGCGCATACTTAGCATCAAATGGGCGAATAAGGTAAGAAATAAAGACGTACTTAACAGAGTAGGAGGTAAAATGGATATTTGGAATTGTCTGAAGAGAAGGAGAGATAAACTAAGGGTACCATATAATCGCTCGTCAGGAAAAAGACTAATTCACAGCAAAAGAATTTCAGCACGCATGAAGAATATTTCACACATCAATTTTATGAAATCTCATTATCAAAAAATCACATCACATTAAGAAGATTGCACGGCTAAATCATAAATTCACGACATAATTAAATTATCGTGGCATGAAATACGTAATTTTTTGCGTGTATGATAAATGAACCTAAAAATAATAAACATGGTGCCTGAATTTAATGAAACCTGAATATGCTGCTTTTTGACTTTCATAAAGCTTTTGATTCGATGTGCCTAGCACTATGGGAGGTTCTCTGGAAACGAGATGTTCCGAGGAAGTTGATAAAAATAATAGAAGAAATGTTTGGAAATTCAAAGGGGAGGGTACATCTGGATAAAATGGGACAATACTTCGAAATCAAAAGAAGTGTAAAACAGGGAGACCCTCTATCCCAAAATCTTCTCCACAGTCTGCTGGAGGAAATCTTACATAACCTAAACTGGGAGGAGAGGGGGTTGAAAATAGATGGGGTCTGGCTCAACAAATTAAGATTCGCCGATGACGTCACCTTAATAGCACAGGACAGAGAGGAACTCCAATTAATGGCCAAAGAACTGGATCAAAGGGGCTACATCGAACCGGATTGTGCATACGCTCGAAATGATGGGCTCATGAACCATGAACATATTATGACGTGTACATTGATAAAACAGATGTACGCGTATTAACGTGCAAATTAATTTTATTTGATGTTCTCCGGGATTATATGTATATTCGCAGATAATTTGATGTGCCAATTCTTTTTTTCCTGATGGGCGATTATATTATATTCTCAATAAACTAACAGGGCATAATTTGAGGCACCCCGCAGGAATAATATCACTGCTGCAAGACGGATTGGGTAGGTTGGCAAAGATTCCAGTATGTTCAGCAGGTAATCAAGGATGTCAAATGTAAGTGTAATTACGAAATGAAAAAACTTGCACAAGATAGGGGAAAAATGGAGAGCTGCATCAAACCGGTCGGAAGACTGATAACCTTATCATCATCATATTCTTTTATAATGCCTAATTATTTGTACAATTTAATAGAAATGAATCAGTAGTGATAAAATTTATTTGAAAGAAAGAGGACTACAGCTACAAAAACTGAGTAGTTTTTGGTTGAAATCGGTTCAGTAGTTGTCAAGATATTTTCGCGCATTTTTTCTGAGATTTTCCGAGCCCGTGAAGTAGTGATAGATGCGGGCGGGTAAAGAACTATAGCCCGGGTAGTTACTCGTCCGCGTTCGGTAAAAATCGAGTCCGTGAGGGACGATTCTGTAAGCTGCTAAAAACGGGGGGACGCAACATCATAATCAAAGACAGGACGTTCTGGTTTTGACCACAATTTTTTCTCAAAATAGGGGAATTTTGATTGAAATATTATTCGCTCTATTTATTTTAGGAGCTTATTGTAAAGTTTTATTCTGCCGAAAATTACCAAAATGCACGATACGACCGAAAATAGTGCCAAAACTGATTTTTTGGCACCGAGAAAGCGTTTTAAGCGCCAAAATGGCTTGTATAGCGTCAAGAAACCTTTTTAAGTTTCTGAAATTTCAAGACTAGTTTTTCCTCAGAGAGATTGAACATTTCAGATATCCCACTCTGGACATAGTTTTTATATACATAACTGTATATTGTATTCGGTTCGTCTTACGAATGCACAGACAGAATGTCTTCGATATTCAGTTCAGTTAGTCATATAACTCCAGTAGTAGTAGCTAAATGCTTTATGCTGGAGAAAAAATGCGAAATAATGATTTAAAAGGAGAAGGGAGACAAAACCAAAAAACTGAATGAGAACGAATCTTCATTTCTTAACAGCAATTTACAGACAAATCCCATAAAATATATAAATAACTAAATATCGGCTTTATTTAGGTGGATTATACATTAATCTTACAATTTTACATAGTAATTGTATGTTTACCACTTGAAAAACCACCACCTAAATCGCCCCTCCCCCCTGTGAGGCATAAGCCTTTGACATGAAACTCAGATAATAGTACCGCATACAGATAAGTCTTATGTCTGTATTTGTGTCTTATCAATAGTGAAGGAGAAGGTAGTTGTCTGCTCCTGCAATTCTGGATTTTTCAGGTAGGAAACCCGCTTGGGATGTTTTCCCACAGAGAAAACGGAGGCGGATATTACTTTTTAAAACGTAGATAGACTTACTCAGCAACCTCGTTTGGCATGCCTTCGTTAGCATCTTAAGACGACGAGCGAAGAGAGCTAGTTCTTATTGTTTCTCCTATAATCTATAATAGCCTCCGTCGATTCCACACGGCACCCTCTGGGGCGCGTTCAGAAACGTGCAACCAACAGTAACCGATAATTTTGTATCTCGGTTACTCTACCGTACTCCAGTCGGAAGTGGAGTGAGATAGAGATAACCGGTGGCATTTCGGTGATAGTTTCTGAACGCACCCCTGTTTACGAAGAAAGTACGCAACCGGTTTTCAAATCAGGCCGGTAGCGTGGGGGAGAGGTAAATGAGGACATTGTCCTTCCTCTCCCGGGACCGACAGCTTGCCCTTTACAGCAGAAGGTCTAAAACCTTTTTTTTTTTTAAATTTTTAACAATACATCATCAGAAAGACGATGTTTAGGAGTATTTTGCAAGTGGAAAACAGCATTTTTCATTGACAAATCAGAAACATCCTCGGCATTAATCGGCCATTCTCGGCATCCGTTGGCATTCTCGGTGTCGCTCCATTGTGTCGGTTGGTAAATGTGCCTGTATGTAAAAATGTGACTCATGTTTTTATATTGTGGCACGTTTACTTTACATCAAGGTTATGCTTGATAACATCCTCGGCATTAATCGGCCATTCTCGGCATCCGCCGGCATTCTTGGTGTCACTCCATCATGTCGGTTGATAAATGTGCCTAATTTCAAAAATGTGACTCATGTTTTTACATTGAGGCACGTTTACTTTACATCGAGATTATGCTTGTTATTATCCTTTCAGCTGGGGAAATGCACATGCTGAATTTTTTGGCGTTGCTTTTTTGAGAAAGCTGTTAATGTTTTCCCTTTCTGATCATGTATTGTAAGAAATATCTTACAAAACAAGAGCCAAAAGTGAGTTTACATGACTCGGGAATTGCTCACTTACTACGCTCGTTTGCAAACTTTCCCTCGCATATAAACACTCACTTTTGACTTTAGGTGCGTAATATACTGTATTCATTTTTAGACGTGAAAGTTGCAAACTGATGAAAAAGGAATCGTTTCACTAAAAATGTGGTCGTTCTATTGGACCTTCTCAAATTCAGTTCTCCTCAGCATCGTAGAACGCTCCTGACAGAACAGGTGCAGCTCACGTCCCAAAAAAAAAGAAGCCGAACGCGTTTGTTCCTTTTTTGTAATTCGGCGCCGTCGTACTACCCCGGTTTATTCGGCGCGTACAATCGTAATCGGCGCAATTGTTTTCGTCGATAAAAACGTAACATGTGCCGATGGGGGTGACCGGAGCGGAGTCGATAAACATCGTAACGGACGCACTCGACGGCGCGTCGCAAAAAACAAGCCGTAATTTCAGCGAATCCAACGAACGAGAAAATTGGCACTTTTGTCATCAAGGTAACCCAAAATATTATCTCTCTGTACGCCGCTCCCCCATAATACGCAGAACTGGGAAAGCGTGCAACTCCGATGCCCGGCTGCACCAGCACGGGGCAGGACAGAGCACAGGACACGGGACCAGGACCAGGATGAAAATAACGCGAAACGTCGATAATTTCCAGTCCGTTTGAGTCGCGCGCGCGAATTCTAGCCAAAAATTTATAGACGTCGGCTGCGCGTCGTGTCCGCATGATTAAACTCGCCGTTTTCGATACACTGTCGCCCCTCCGACCTGCCGGAACAGTACATAAAAATTGTGCCAGAACAGATCCCACTCGTAATTAGAGATCGCGTGTCACACACGGCGACCGGGTGAAGAGCCACATGTGCGTGAGCGTGCGACTTCGACGCCGAGGACACGGCAAGAATCCCTCTCGACTATATATTGTTTCATCCCTGGAGATCTAATCGTAGGGGAGGTTGACCCAAAACACGCAACAGATCAGCGGTATTCCTACATAGCGTTAATTTTTACGTTATTGTCGTTTTACCCCCCTTCTGCCCCTCCGGCCGCTGCAACCCCGTCGAGTCAAAACGGCGCGATTACAGTTCCACGTTCGCGATCTCGAACGCGGGCACCGAGTCCGGAGGAAATTCATTTTTTGCGAGTTCGCGAGGTCGCCTCCTCGCACGCGCGCTGGTTACGCTCGGGTCTCGCGGGTATACTCGACGCTGAGCGAGAGATACGTAGAGGGAACAAGAAGAGAAGGTAAACGGTACCTCGACTGAGTAGGAAATTTAAAATATCGCTGTGTGTTTTTCGGAAAACGAACTCGGGCAGGGTTCGAAGGTCGGAGAGTGGCAGTCCCTAAGTCCATGGGACTCGTCCTGCATCCTCTCCGTATTCCTCTCTCGCATTCGGCGGGCTGCGTTTTCTTTCTCTCGAAAATGCGGTACGCGGTCGCGGGGCTCGTGGCTCATCCGTTTCGCCATGAACCGGTAAGTTGATTTCGCTGTAACAGGAAGTGGCCAATGTTTAGGAAGACACAATGTTTATCTGTTGTAACGGCCTACGCCAGCCACCGAGACTGTAATGTTCTTTTGTGTTATCCTACGGCGGATTAATTTCAGCGACAAGACGACATACGGTCAGAACTTTATTGAGGAAATCGCGCTGTTGGACGGCGGAGATGAGCGGCGGTGGCACCGAACGGATAACTGGAACTCGTCGCGTCCCTCGCGACCGTTCGCCGTATCGCTGGGCGATCGATTCTGTTACTGGAGTCATTTTATAGTCCGGTCAGTGGAGACCCGAAAATGAACCCAAATGGAAGAAAAACGGGCAAGCTGAAGTACGAAGTATATCATCTGAACATCATCCTGGTTATTCCTTTTGTAGAGTGTGCCAATTAACTTTTCCTTCTTCTGTATTCCAGAGCGCTTTCGGCTGTTATGCCATCATCAGTGGAGTACCCTAAATACAAGTTCACTCACACTCCAAAATGGACACTAAGCTCACACCCCGCCAGGTGAAGGAGATTTATAGACACCTAAAGACGAAGATCAAACTCGCAAAGACGATGACCAAAATCTGGTTCAATAATGAATGCTTGAGGAACAAAATAGTACCGAAGTACGCGACCATAAACATGAAGACAGACACCCAAGCAGCCCGCAACACGAAGAAACAAGCACAGGTAATTAGAATCAAAAACGAAATACACGAACTACACAAAAACAGGGACAGACTAAACATAGAACTATACAACCAACACGTCACACTCACCCAGATACTAGAACACCAACAAATAGAACAGCACATATATCAAGAAGGGAAAGAATACATAGACAAAGAGAAAACTCGTTACAATGACACAGTACTAAAGAAACTCTACACACTAAAACAAAAAGGAGAAAACACACAACAGGACCAAAACCGACAGCACAAATTTGCACCAAAGACAGTAAACATGACGACTGTAAACTTCACACAAGAAGAAAACGATCTACTGGACAAAGGGAACAAATACAACACGACAGAACATATAAGCGACAAAACACTAGAAAAACTAACAATAGACTGTGAACAGATCATCCAGACTATAGAATCAGACCTTAGATACGAAGCAAGAACACAAATTGGAAACATACTGCTGACCATAAAAAAGAAAAGGAAAAACAAACACAAGACAAAAATACAGAAGACAGCCCTCCAACTCAAAAAGAAAATAGAAGAAAACAACCTAATTCTCACCAAAGCAGACAAAGGCAACACCACAGTAGTGCTAAACAAAGACGAATACGTAAAGAAAATTGAAACTTACATCCAAAACAACAATTACAAACCACTAAACTCAAGACTATAATGAAAAACAACAACATAAACAACAAGAAACTCGTAGAAATGAACCCCAAGGCACCACAATTAAAAGGACTCATAAAACTACACAAACAAGACAGACCAATAAGACCACTAATCAACAGCATACAATCACCAAGCTACAAACTTGCAAAAACAATAGCCAAATTCATGAAAGAACACTACAACTACAGAACAGATTACAGCATAAAAAACACAATACAACTAAAAGACAAACTGGACAAATTAACACTCAACAACAATGACAAACTAGTATCACTGGATGTAACAAACATGTTTGGGAACATAACAAAACAGGAACTAACAACAATACTGACAAACAACAACTACAAAAACAATACAGATGGAGCAGCATACGCAAACATCACAAAAGAAATCATTTACCAAAATGACTGCCAGTTTATAACAAATATTACGAACAAACAGAAAGCCTAGCAATGGGATCACCACTGTCACCCATTCTAGCCGAAATATACATGAACAACTTTGAAAATGACATACTAAACAACAGCAAACACAAGAAAAACATAAAGCTATGGACACGATATGTAGACGACATATTGATTATCTGGACAGGAACAGACAGACAACTAGACCAATTCCTCACAGAGACAAATAGCATAAACAACAACATAAAGTTCTCAATGGAAAAAGGCAATAAGACCATCAACTACCTCGACCTTACAATACAAATAAAAGACAACAAGATACCATACAGCATCTACAGAAAACCCACCCACACTGACGCAATAATACCCAAAGACTCATTTCACCATCAAAAACACAAAATGGCAGCACTACACAACTACTGCCACAGAGCAGTCAACATATTAAATGACAACAACCTGAGAACAACAGAAATTAACAAAATTAAACAAATAGCAATTAACAACAAGTACCAACCACAAACAAAGATAATACGCAACAATACCAAATCACAGAACGAACAATAACACAAAAACAAACAAATCTTCAAGCAATACCATTCAAAACACATACATACAAAAACAAACACTCTTATCAAACAAATAAAACTGACAAAACAGAACCAATCTGACAAACAAATAAGCATGACAATACAGAAGCAAGGACTGCGAACACGACATAACACTATTCGGAACACAGGACAGATAATTAAAACAGTCAGAACACAAAAAATCAAGAAACTAAAATCACAAATCAATGTTTGGAAAACACTGCAATGACCAGGGACACAACAATGACAAATTGACAGAAAAGTACAAAATCCTACACACAGAAAACAACACAAGAAAAAGAAAGTTAAAAGAACAACTAGAAATAATAAAGGCAAAAACAAAACAAAACAACCTAATAAATACAACAACTAACTTCCAAAGTGAGAACTTATTCCAACTAATAACATAACACCCACGGATTGGACATACTGCACAACCACAGACAATCAATCAGAGCACACAACCAATAACAATAACCACTGATTGGACAGACTGCATATTCACAGACAACCAATAGGAACGCAAGACTAAACAGGCTCACCATACGGTACTACCCTCGACTTTAACTACAGGACCACAAGAGACAAGTCTCATCTAGGGTATTCCACTGATGATGGCATAACAGCCGAAAGCGCTCTGGAATACAGAAAAAGGAAAAGTGAATTGGCACACCCTACAAAAGGAATATTACCAAGTTCACTCACACTCCAAAATGGACACTAATAATCCTGGTTACTTCCTTAATACTCATAGTCCGATAAAATGAGCTGAAATGAAGGAAAGAATTAGCATCAACGATTCCTCGACGGAATATTAATGTTGGCCGTATTAATTACCACAAGAAAACTTCGATTTTTAGATGATTTACCAAATTTTTGTGGATTCACGGTAAATTGGTCGAATGTTATTTGATCAGAAGCGTATAACTGAAAAAGCGCCGAAGGTGCCTGCCACCTGGGCTCCGACCAGTTGGGAGCGCCATCGGAGAAAGAGAAAAACAAATTCAGTACAAGTGGGGAAAATGTGTTATAAAAAGCAAATACTGCACACTATGTAAGTACAGTAGACCCCGCTTATTATGAACGCGGATATAGTGATTACCCGTGCAGACTGCAGAGTGATCAATAGTCGAAGGACCAGAACGTACGGGCATATCGCATGCATAATTTTCCGTGTATAGTGATCATGATCTCGGTTAGAGTAATCACAAATATGACTCGTTGAAGAGGCGACAGGAGAAATGGGGGAAGCGTGAGCTACCCCAAAGCGATCCCCCCTATTCTGGCGCAGGCCCATCGAGGCATTTCCGGGATAGGGGATGCGGTGTCCCGGGGCCAATTTGGCATGCGTGCATCGCCATACACCCCTCTATCATCGAAATATGACACGTTGAGGCTTGAGGTTAATAGGTAAGTATCTTGGCGCATTTTCCGTTGGTTAGTCTAAACATGATCACAGTTATCATTATTCAATCTTTCATTATACAACATGCATACATATCAGTGTTCTGTTAGTCGTTTCAAAAGTTCAATTTGCATGTGTTCGTCGGAGAAACGAGTGCTAAACGTAAAAATTTCAAGCATAAAGAAATGTGAACTACTGAAGAAGTATGACGCCCTGCCGAAAATGAGCCAACGGGAAGCTGCCGATTATGTACAGGTTTCACAATCACTGTCGAACAAAATTTTAAAAGATAGGCACGCAATCGAACTTGCTGTTTGAGAACAGAAACGAAGAAACGAAAAGAAAGACAGATAGAAAATATGGTGACGTAGAGGTCGCATTAAAGCAGTGGTTTGCAAATCGACAAAACGTTACTTACTTCAGAAACACTCTCGAAAGAGGAGATTTGTGCTCGAATTACAGTGCCGGTTTTGCCATACGAGCTGACTGGGCTACAGCCCAGAGCGGCAAAACTTTGGAGCGGCAAATTTGCGACCCAAAAAAAAAAAAACATTTGCGGGAGGAAGGATGTAAACAAATAAGGCGGCAAAAATACTGCAGCCCAGGGCGACAAAGTGCTTTTAAAACTGACCATGGGCGCCCGCAGAATTTTTTGATAAGGTAGCAAGAGAAAATGCTGATGACATAATTTAACCCTGATTTTTGTATTTGAATTGAGATTAGTGAATAATTAGTGCTTCAATTTTCGAGACGAATTCGAATCCGTCGTCAAATTTGAGCTAGAATCATTTTTTGACTAATTTCAACCACATTTTCTAGCCTATCTGGGGAACAGAGCGCCACCGCCAAATTTGGACAATGAATTCGAACTCAGCGTGAAAAACTGAATAGAAAACTGCCTTTAATTCAAAATATTTTGATTTTTCAAACTTTGAAAATTTCTCCATACTATAATATCACGTCTTTTTTTAGGCAAAAAAATTTTCGGAGAGCTTCGGCGTCGGCGCTGGTGCTAATTACTCAATTTTTCGTGGCGAATTCGAATCCATTGTCAAATTTAAGCTAGACTCATTTTTTGACTATTTTCGACAACATTTTCAAATTTATCTCGGGAACGAAGCGTCGCCGCCAAATTTGAATACCAAATTCGAACTCAGCGTGAAAAATTGAGTTCAAAACAGTCTTTAGTTCAAAATTTTTGATGTTTTAAATTTTGAAAATTTCTCCATACTATACATCATAGCAGGAGAGGCATGTGGCGGTACCGATCGATCCCGGAGACGGCGTGATCGACCGTCTTGCACCGGATACTCTTGGAACCAGGTGTCGGCCTTCGTTTCGGCCATCATGCGGAAGAAGATGGAGACACAGTGGTCGAGACAGAGAGCTGACGGATGACGGGAATTGCTGCTGTAGCTGCGGTGGATCCCGGTCGGCGGAGCTCGCCCGTAGGCAAGGGCTGGAGCAGACAGTCTCACGTGTTGGGTAAGTGAAGAAGAAGAGGCAGTGCGTCCGGCTGTGGGGACCTGAATTCCAGGCGAGCGCTCAGGGAGCGCGGACCCCGGTCAGTAGGGAACCCCATGGTGGACCTGGCAGGACGCACGCACAGTTCCGGCACGGAGAAATGGGGGCTCGGACCCGGCCCCAAAGCGTTCCCACCGGTCACTGATGCGATGCACGAAAGGGTAGTTTCCGGTGCCGGTGGTGCGGTGTCACAGGGGCCACTTTGGCATGCGTGCATCGCCATACGTCCCACCACCCACCATACTACACATCATGTTGTTTTCGGGGCGAAAAATTTTTCGGAGAGCTTCAGCGTCGGCGCTGGTGCTAATTACTCAATTTTTCGAGACGAATTCGAATCCGTGTTCATGGCTGCCCGCAGAATTTTTTTAATGAGGTCGCAAGAGAAAATGCTGACGGCCATAATTTAACCCTGATTTTTGTACATATTTGAATTGAGATTAGTGAATAGTTACATGGGCATGAGTCACTGGCTGATAACTGAAAAAACGTACATGCGCAGTCCCTATATGTTGACGGATGTTAATAAACGTATTCTTGAACGATTTAATTACATGAATCACAAATATCCCTAATTATGCACACAAAAAAAAGAAAAATGAGAAAGCTCATGAGGTAGCGGTCGTTACCTCCGTTACCCTCTGTGGGCACTCATGAAACCGACCCTGACCATTCCAATTTTCCAAAGTAAGGGTTAATTTCATCAAATCGAATAACTAGGAGGCACCCCTTCATCGGGGTGACAGGATTTTAATTTCGCCGAGATGAAAATGATTGAGACCAACAAGCATATAATCGAAATTTTTTTCACTTTTTTAATTGTGACAACTCAGACTTCAACCTATAGTCAGCTAATAAACATTTTCAAACTTGACAAGCAATAAGAAAAAGTTATGAAAGTAAATAATACCAATAGCAACAGCCTGCTGAGTCACTTTTCTAAATTACCAAGGAATTTAAATTTTGAAATCCGAAAAAAAAAAAAATATTTTGAGGAGATCTTCCTCCAACATTCTTTAGTACATTTTCTTGCTTATTATTTTTTATATATTTTAAGATTCGTTAAAACTCGTCAAGGTTGATTAAGGTTCGTAAAAACTCAACTACAGCATTTTAAGACCCATTTTCTGCTGTGGGGGAGGGAATTCCAGGCCAGATATTCAATATTTAGTACGATAGTATACGTATAGCTAATACGGAATACATCAGAAAAAAGGACAGACCTAAACTGATGACATTTTACCATATTTCTCTACAGTAGGATGGGGTGGTAATGGAACGAAAAACAACTCAACAAATTTATTAACTTTTCAGGGTTGCTTTTGAAACAATAGTTCGGAATAATACTTTTTTTTTTTAATTCCCTTTAAATTGTAAATCAGATTTGCCTTAGGACTCGGGTGTATGTGTGAATATTTGGCACTCCTTGTGTATAAAGTGATTCCTTTTAATTGACTCTCAACTCACTTTTCCTTGTGTATAAATTATTTTTCTTCTCTCTACCTATCGCAGAGGTTAAAAAATTCCAGGTTAGGCTCGGACCTTCTACTGGAGACTGAAATACTTTTGCCGCCTTACTTGTGGTATGCCCCAGGAGAATGTTGGAGCCCTCCCACCAATTACGTATATTTGAATTTGCATATACAAACTTACGGTGAGAGCGGAAGAAAAATATAACGTGTTTTTAAAATTTGCCGCCCCTTTGTCACCCGAGGCTGAAACCTCATCAGCCATGGAAAATCAAGGCCTGATTTCAATATTTCTAACAATCAATCCTCCTCTTTTTTACCGCCGAATGCAACTCACTGCCAAACTTCTCGTTACGATAGCACACAACTCTAATCGTCCAGCCTATGAGTATCTCTTTAACCTTCAAACTACACCCCTGTTCCTTGTCCTTCCGGTTACTGACGCGATACTCGAAAGGGTAGTTCCTGTGGCCGGGGGTGCGGTGTCATAAGGGCCACTTTGGCATGCGTGCATCGCCATACGTCCCACCACACCACACCCCTGTTCCTAAATCCTCACTGCACTTTTACGTTCACACTTTGAAGGGACACTGTCCCGTATCTTTTCCTACAATTCACTACCAACAATCCATACATCACACACACCCTGGTTGTTGAACCTTCCGCCATGCAATTTTGAACTTACAGAATTCCCTAAAAAATGTTAAACCTCTCCCCCAGTTTATCGGACACATTTGCAAGAAATTCTGGACCGCTTTCCTGATCGTATCCGACGCTTCACTGATGCTTCAAAGGACAACTGACGCACCGCTTACGCCTACTCCATAGACAGTCTACTACACTCCTTCCGACTTAAAAACACAGCTTCCATCTACACAACTGAACTCCATGCTATCCTACAGTGCCTAGTCAGGATCTCCTCGCTCGAAGACCCACCCACCCCCACCCACTATCTAGTCCTCTCAGATTCACTTTCCTCCTTAAGATCTATTTCTGATCGCTTTTCAACACACACTTTAGTCCAACGCATCCATCTCATTTCCTTCACCACCAAGAGCATTTCATTCATTTAAATCCCAAGCCATATCGGTATCCCAGGAAATGAGGCAGTCGATCAAGCAGCACAGCAAGCTACACAGCTCCCATATATCACTCGTCACCTCCCTATCTCAACAGATCTCACTTCCGCCATTCGCCAGACCATTTTGCGTAAGTGGTTCAAAGAGTGGCGGTCTCAAGAAGCTCACATAAATTAAGCTTACACCCGTCCCCTGGTCAACGTTCCAACGTTCCTCAGGATTGGAGATACGCGCTTCACACACACACACCTTCTCACTAACCTTTATCCCACTAACTGCCCACACTGTGAAGATGAAGACCCTCTCACCGTGAACCACCTCTTCTCATGCCCCTCTCTCACCTGCCTTCCTAACTTTCACTACGTCCCCCATATAGTCGAATTTTGGTCCTCTCCAACTCCCACAAGCACATAAACAACACCCTCACCTACTTTTCCGCTGTTGGATACCTCTGCGACATATTATAGACAATAACCTGTTCCGAGCCCATAACCCGAGAGAGTAGCTCCGTGGCTCGAGAATGATAAAATCGAAAAATTTTTTTTGCAGAAACCATAAAAATAGTTGAATTTAGAAAAAAAAAAGATTCAAACTAAAATTGTTTCTCTTGAGATTCTACATAATAAAGGTTCTATTCAGTTTCTTTTTGACTGCCTTAGAGAAGGAGGAGGGGGTGCGCGAAGTGATCCTTTTCTTCATCATTCGTTTACGCAGTCCTAATGGGTGGATGGAAGGAGGAATGATGGATTTTCTATATTTTTGTAGTTCTATTGACTTCACTTGCGATACGCTTCACCAAGTGAAAAGCCAGCAGAAAATATGCCAATCACGTTCGGATACGTATCTTTACACCTCCATCAACCCATCCCCAGAATTTCTTCCGAAAAATTGTCCACACTGGCCGGTGGAGAAAGAATGAGGTTCTCTTTCGTCCGGAAAACTCTAAGTTAGGAAATTGTAAGCTAGTTGGCTAAATTGAGAAAATGAGAATCTTCCTTACTCCCTGTCAACTAAAATTCTAAAATTTTATAAGATTTAGTTGCTCAGTCAGTGTGGGGCATTTCCTCCATTAGTGAAAGTATACCAAAAAGTCGGAAAATTCCAGCTCCTAGTCGGGAAACATAGGAATAGGCAAACTCTTTTTTTCTTGCAAGTTACTAAAAAGTTGTAACTATTTAGTCGGTTGCGGTTCGCCAAAAAGTCGAGAAATCGAGAAATTACAAAAGCCAATCGAGAGGTTGTGCAATTTTTGATGTTCCCACTCCTTCAAGAGTATTGCCCTGGTCCAGCTTAATCGGCAGTTTGCTTAAAAAGGTCTCCGCACGACAGAGCCGTAGCACTGTCTCAAGAAAAATTTGCCCCTAAACAAAATTTGATGAATTATTGGGAACAAATTTTAATCGAATAAAAAGAAAAGGAAAAAAAAATGGTTTCAAGCTGGAATTTTCAGTCACTCTTTGTCATGAAATTTGCCCGCCATCTATGTAAAATAGTCACCGTATAATAATACTCAGCATCAAGACCAATATAAAGCTACATTTCGTTTGCCTAAGGTCAATTATCCGACTTTTGATCTACTCCCTCCACTTACGATTTCCTTCCGGCTCCTGTGTTTGAATGGGGTAACAGTGACTTCGAAGTTCAGCCCTCAATTCCTAAATACGCTCCTTCAAATGGAAGATAAACTTGACTCGCGATTTCTTATTCGAAATAAGAAGTCTCGAGCCCGAGATATGATCATTTGTGCGAAAGATCCGCACTCGAATGCGCTCCGTTCTTTTTCACATTTTTGTGATCCGAAATCTCGTCATCCTTTTTGGTGCAGATCAGCATAGCAGTCTAGCAGCATTCGGTGCGTATGTTTTATAAGCCGCACACACATAAAACGACCAGACCGGGGTGTCACAACTCGAAAATATTACGCGCGTTCCGAAACGTAGGCAACCATAAAAATCCGGGCAAATTATTCCGCGTACACGAACTTTCACAATGAATGCGTAGAATACGCTCGAACTGCCACGTCAGTTTGGTTTTCGTTATTACGAAAACGGGGGTGAGTGGATAGGGACTGGGGGGACTAGGGACAATTGTCAGATTCAAGTCATACCATGTCTAACCAACTGGTTGACACATTCGATTTTGTTTACCTTTTGCATGACTACATTCTGTACGACGCCCTTTTTGTATGCAGAAAGTGGGGACAAAATCCTCGGTGCGGAAGACGAGTACTTTACGCTTTTTATTGGAATTTATATGCTTACGTGAAATCCTTCATTTTTCACTTTTTTTTTTGTTCGACGAAGCTTTTCAATTTTGGGTGCAGAATATGCGTATTAAATTGCATATTTGAATTCATTCTCGATATTATAGTCTGTCCTGACCTCAGTTGAGAATTGGAGCACTTGCAAGGAAGTGAAACCTAAATTGGAAAAATTGGAATTTTTGAACATCATACACAGGCGTGGAAAGCGGCTGGATTCATTTTTGATGCGTTTGTGACCTTATTTTGAAAACTGCGACAGTGCGGTAAGGAAGAGGGTGAAAATGATTACACAGAATATGTGCACAATTTGGGAATCAAAGATGGCATCAAGAAGGTAACTAAATTCGCGTTCGATTTTATTTTTACTCAACTTTGAGCTGCTCATAGCGTGAATGTGAGAGGAAGAGAATATCGAAAAAGTCGAAAAATACAAGATGGATACTTCCTTATAGGTTTGAAAGTCCCCAAAATTCATGTGTTATGTTGCAGAGACGTGCGGAAGTGACTTTCTGAGGAGGAATTACAGCTCCGGAAAATATCTGAAATTGTCTCCGGCTTCAGTAAAAACTCAGTTTCACTTCACCCCCACCCTCTGTAAATCTAAAAGCGAACGAATAATTCATCTTTTTGTGCAATTTTTTTGCAATTTTGTGTTTCTAACCCTGCATTTTGTATTCACCTCCTTTGCGAGGTGCTCAAAGATGGCCGTTGGGCTGACGATACGCAAGCTCTCGAAGTGAATCTCAGGGTTTTTGTAAATGGTGCTATAAATTTTACTATTTTTTTACTATTTCAAGTCATTAACTTAGAATTTTATGGTCCCTACTCTCTCAAGATGTGTTCAAAGAAAGTTAGAAGCTGCAGTGATGTGCCATCACATTTCAAAATCGGATCTCGAGTTCGTGAATCGTATCATAATTTTGTACTCGCTTTCCACAATTTTATGCCATTAAACAACAATTTTGTGCTCAATTCTTTCTCGAAATATTTCAAGATAGCAGCGAAGCCATATGCAGAACTCCTTGTAACAGGTGTCATCAAAATGAATTTTAAGGTCCGAAATTTCGTGCCTTATTTTATTCTATCAATCTCAAATTTTGTACTCTCTCCTCTCCTAAGAAACTCCCACATAAATTTGGAGACTAATCTTGTAAAGTTCGTCTCAAAATTGGACTTTAGGACCGGGAGTAGAGTTATTATTTATGCTTGTTTCGTGCCAACAATTCTGAACGGTGTGCACTTCATAGACGAAAATCGGGGGGGGGGGGGAATTCACGTGGGCGGTATTGCATGCTAAAATGAACGGTAAATTCACTCAGTACTCTCGCGTTACTCGTACCCTCAACCTATGACGCGCCTCAGTTGAAGTATTCTCAGAAGAAAATGAGCCATGTCTCACGTGCTGATCTCAAGAAAAATAGACGTCCAGCGTATTTACTGTTCTGTGTAAGCGAGCTCTTACACTTACAAGTTCCTTTGTTGAAACTGTGTTCAAGGAAAAGTGATATTACTGCCCCTCCCGCATTTTGACCAGTAGAGGATAAAACTCTCTACTTCCCCCGGTTCCACGGTCACTACCTTCAAACCATGGCTTGATAGCATATACTCGAGTCTGCGAGAATTCGTTCGGGGATTTAGAAAATCATCGTAATAACATTATACACTCGATGATATCGATTTCCTCGTAGCCGCAGCTGATTTTTCGGCACAAAAAATATGTGCGTCATTGCGGGGCGAGTGAAAGCGTCCGGTTACACCACACAGAACACTCGCTCTCGGTTTTGATAATTCCATCTATGAAATCCCCAGAGGTGCGTGAACCGGGACGACTGTATCAAGCCCCCGGTATAATGGCTCGAGATGGCATTCATTATACAGTGATGAACGAGTAATAAAAATCACATTAATAAGTATACAAGCTCCCGAGTACTCAGCGTTCACCCTCCACATTCATGGCGCGAATATTACTGTGAGAATATCGATGACATGCGCGAATATGTAGTCCACAGATCTGCGCGAAGATCAGTGGTATGAATAAAGAAGAATATGGAAATATATATACCCCTTCCTTCCTCCAACCACCAAAAAAAAAGTTAAAATTATTATAAAGCTAGTCAGCTACCATTTTAGACGAAGACGTTTTGTTTGCTTGTTGAATGAAAATTATGACGAAACTTTGGACTCGAGACATTTTTTGTTTTCCTTAAGTCAAAGGAAACTTCCTATTTACGCTACTGGCAAGAAATGGGTATCACCAGGGAAGAAAATAAGGGGCACGGGAGGCAGTCTGCCCCCCAGGCCTCTGCCGGAGTTGGGAAATTTTAATAGATGGATCAGAAGTTGGAAAAATCCAAAAGTCAAAGGGTTTTTCTTTTTTTCTTTTTTCTTTTCTTTAGCCAATTCAAATAAATTTTAGTACTTTAGGAATTTTGAGTTGAGTCACTTGGGAATTTCACAATTTTTGCTCCCTCCTAGAAAAACTTTTCGCTATCACTCAGAATACCCCTGTATGCAGAGTGTTTCTTAAAATTAAAATGGTTTGGGTTTCCTCTACAACCTCTTCTGATAGGTTGAACTCCATCATCGAGTAATGTAGGATAAGCTGTTCGAAGAACAGTTCGCAAATGTTGTCAAACTTTTTCATCCTCTCGTCTCAAACATCGTTTTGAAACATAGCATTTGCAAATTATCTTGTTACCAGGCAGTCGGGGTGGAACCAGGAAGACATCCTAAGACAGACAATTCAGAATGTGTTCGAATTTCAAGAATTTTCAAGAAACTTGAGGTTCATTACTCTCACGAAATTACTATTGCTGTAAGGTGCGTCTTATACTCTCAAACTAGAAAAAATAAACTTTTAGATATAGAGGCCGTATTTATAAATAAGCAGACTTGCTGTGGCTCTGAGGTTGAGTTGGAAAGCACACTTAGAAAATTGGGGTACAAAGGGGAAAATGATGAAGAAAGAAAAATAATAATAAAAAAGAATGCAGAGAGGAAAAAAAAAGAAAAAAGTTAGGTTTCATTTCTTCAACAATATCTAATAAGCTTTTGAAGGGAGCAGGCTTTTTTAATGGTGGGCCTCGAGTTCGGTTTGATTTAGGTTGCTTTCGGTTCTTGTTCATTACGGTTACATTTGAACAGATTTGATCATCTCTGGTCAATTTTGTGAGAGATTTGTTTAAATTTAATTGTTCTTATAGGTTTTGTCATTTTTGATGGTTATTGACCACTTTTGGGTTAGGATATTGTGGCCTCCTTCGATCAGATTTGGTCGAATTGAGTCGCCTTCAGTCGTTTCTAATTGATTTGAATAATTTTGGTAAAAATTGGTTATTTTAAATCACACTTAGTTGAGATGGTGCTTGGTCCTCTTCAGTAAGTACCCATCAGAGTTTATCATTCCTGGTCAGATTCAATTTGTTTTTGTCATTGATAGCTAATTTTGGCAGCATTTTCTCGAATTTACTCGTTATTAACCGATTTTGGATGTTAAGTGTCATTTTTGATCAGGCATGGATTTAATACAAATGGTCTCTATTTTTTAACTTTTGATTTTTGGTTGACATACGTTCGTCAAGTTTGAGGAAAATCGGTGAAAGGTAACCTACGCCTTAAAAGGGGGTTGAAGTTCTTAGGGTAATTAGGTAATACTGAATTAATTTGAGTTTCAGTCAAGCCCCCCATATGAGTTTAAAAATTATTTTCTTCCTCAAATTATTATTTTCAGAATTTCGGAATGCATTTAGTGGATCTTTTTCACCCTTCTCTTCTTTCTTCGGGCTCCTACAGGGTGCTAATTCTCAATATCTCAGTTTTGTTCCAATTTACAAATTATTTGTGTCTGACTAGGAGTTTTTATTGTGTAGTTCACTTACGGCGTTCTTTTCTCCCTCTTCTATATTTATCCGTTGGGCTCTACATGTGACTGATCTTAAATTATTCCAGTGTCCACGTTTTTTAAATCCAAATAACGATTTTCTAAGTAGCTGAGTTCATTTTGAAGTACTTTCCTCCTCCCCTTCACCTTTCAGGCTTCAGAGAAGGCTGATTTTCAGTTATTCCAGTTTCCCCGCTCTTTAAGTCTGAGTAAATATTCTTTGGTCGTGGAGTTAATTTCTGGAGTTCTTTTCTCCCTCTTCCTAACCCCTCAGGTGCCATAGGAAGCTGATCTTCAGTTACGCCAATTTTTATGTTCTTCATATCTAAATCAGAGATTCTTGGGTCCAGCGACGGATACAGGGGAGGGGTCGGACCCCCTCCCGAAATATCTAAATCTGTGTGTAGTGACCTAGAACTATCATGTTTCATCTATAACATTTTTCATTCGGACCCCCCCCCCCCCGAAATTAATTTCTGTATCCGCCTCTGCCTGGGTCGCTGAATTTATCTCGTTCCTCCATTTCCTTAACCCATCACGTTCATATTCATAGAATATCTTGTTACTATATCTTTGAATTCCATCAAAGTTGCATTAGTCGTACGAGTACTTCTTCGACATTGGATGTCACTATGTGCAGGGACGTACCAAAGAGTTTCCTTTTTTTTTTGGGGGGGGGGGTGCTAAAAAAATCTTTTCACCTGTTGGATTTTTCCAACTGACTCAACTCAAAATTCCCAAGTATCAAAGTAAAAGAAGAAAAACCTTTTGACTTGTTCGGTTTTCCCAACTTCTTTACTCAATTCCCAAGAATCAAAGCAGGAAAACAAATCTTTTAAACTTGGTGGATTTTCCCCACTCGCCTGACTGAAATGGTAAGTTTTTCCGACTGCTGAGTAAGACATTTCTACAGGGAGGGGGTACCCCGACCTCCCACACCCCCTATTGGGTCCGTCCTTGACTATGTGGGTGACATAAGCAGGTCAGATTCCTTTCTTTCTTCCACACAAATATGTAACACTAGTAGCCCCCTAGACCCACTACAGGCAGAAGACCCTGGAGAACGCAGACCCATCCACAGGAAGAATAGCGAATGACAAGCCAGGCGCCCTCCATCAGCACCCTCAGCATCCCCACACAGCAGGAAGAAAGAGGGACTCCGGGCAGAGTTACGTGTAATTTTGAATTTAGAGTCGATGATGGCCAAAAGGGATGGATGCCATATTTCTAACGCCCCTGGATCCGCCGAAAGGGGCAGAGATAAACAAACAGAGATTAGATATTACCGTTCCTTAATAATTTCTGGAGGGAGGCAATTGCAGCCACCAAATTTCAACATAATGTGAAGAAGTTCAATGTAAAACACTTCCGAAACGTCCAAGTTGAAAAAAGTTAAGGTGGCCAGAGAGGGAAAAATTTTGTGGTTCTCCTTAATAAGGGTACCGAAATTCTTTATAGTCTTAAATCTATTGCAGTAGATTCAAGATTCGACAATATTCGTGCATCTGCGCTTGTCGGTAACCTTGCACTTTGTACTGCACTGCATCAACAACAAGTGAATCTTATTTAGACATTAAGAACGTGTAAATTGGAATAACTGAAAATCAATTTCCTGTAGAGCTCAAATAATAGAGTGGGGTGCAGAAGGAAAACTCCAAAAATGAACTCAGCGACCCAAAATATCCTTATTCAGATATAAATAATATGGGCATTAGAGCAAAATTGAAATAATTGAAAATTAGCCTCTGTGAAGCCACAATAGAAGGAAGAGAAGAGGGAAAAGATTTAACGACCCTGAAACTTCCAATCTGAGTAAGCAAAAAATTCTGCAGCCTATATATGAAAGCTCCCCCTCGACTGAAGCTCGAATTCCCAAAACAAATGTTAATTCCCTTGAGGCACGGGTGACCCCTCACTAATTTTACTCAAACTTGGAAGATTTTATTTTAAATTTTCAAATCGATCTCGGGGGTATGCTAACCGAAAAAATTATTATTTTACCCACCAAGAGTAATTATAGACCAGCCCATCGCTTCAAGCCTTTTTGTTGAAATATAGTTGTCCCTGGTTAGCTCTTTGGTTGTCTCAGGATGGATTTGGTCACTTTCGGTCGGATTTAGTCATTTTTTGGTCGTTTTCGTCGCTTGTTGGTACCAGTCATAGTGGGACCCGGTTTTGTGACCATTTTAAAATAAGTTTTGAACAAATTTGGCAAATGTGAGCACAGAAATTTTAAAAATATGATGGTAGAGAGGTTAATCTATGAAAAGTATATACTTTTTTTTTCGAAATTCGGTGAGCAACAGCCGCGTAGCCCGAGGGTTTCCAAGGGGGGAGGGTCAGCAAAATGTTTGGGGGTACACCTAATATGAACTGTCAGTTTTTACATTGACGTATCAGTATGTTGTGCTTTTCAATTTCAATTATGCTTCTGAATTTAAATTTCATTTCGCGCATTTACTGTGATACTGCCAGCATATAAAAAATTCTCATTTCAAGAGGGGGGGAGGGAGTCATCTCCCTAATCCCGCCCTCCCCTGGCTATGCCACTGATAAACAAAATTATTGAAAATAATTGTTTCTCCTTAGGTACGCCTGCGCCCGAGAGATTCGTTTATTTCTAATGATGCATTTAAATTTGCTTTCTTATTGCTTTTAGGGCTATTAGGCTGAAGCCTGTGCCCCAACCGAGTTTTCTTTTGTGGCATGGGGCGGACATTTTTGCCGATAAGCAACTAGGATTTTCTATGTCTCCTTCCTCCCCTTTCTGGAAAGAAATTCTGGAGTGGGTCTAAGCCACCCTAGAAATACTAATTTTCCCTTTCCGACGCTCGCGTATTCCTGTTGTTATAATTACGATCTAATTACACACGTGATTATAATCAGGTTCTGACTCAGTGGTAAGGGTCGCAGCGGGGGAAGAGAAAACTCGTATTACAGTCATTTTGTAGATTAAATGTAATATTTCAATTTTACAACGCGACGTGGTTTTTCTTACCGATGTATACTCGTACCTGTTGAAAACTAACACGTTTTAGCAATTATACGTCTAACTAATTTGCAGTTCCTGCTATTTTTCGTGTTGAATATCATTTTCGCGAATTATAAATTTACGTTAAATTATTTCGCGGCTCGTGTTAATTGCATTTTTTGGTACGAGGATTACTGAAAAAGGCGTCGAAAAAGCACTGCATGCCACATGTTTAAATTGTACGCCGGTTGGTGGCGATAGCCGACACGATATCACCCTCGTGGAAGTCACCCGAGCTGCCCCTTTCCCACGACTCGAGTATAGTCGTGATTTGTTACTGAATGATTTGTTTGAGTGCCAGTATATGAGAAGGAAATGTTCTCCAGCCAGCAGGTAGCCCGGTAAAAGTATGTTTTCCGAGCGAAGTAATTCACTCCAGCACTTTTGGAAGTGAGCAGTTGCTGGATTATTTCTAATGTAAGCCAGTGATACCCGAAGGCTTTGAATATATAGAGCGTATCTTTGAGGTTGAGATGTACCCAACCTACCTTAGATATTACTTAGAATTTCTTCATTTTTGTCAACAAAGTTTTGCTGAAGGTAGGTGACAATTCACCCGCTCCTCAAATAAGATACTCGCAGTTTTGGGCTTCAAATTAGGGCCAGCGATTGTAAATGTGATACGGAATTCGACACCAGCGACCCATTAAGCATTCCTGTCCTAGCTGATTCATTTGACTGTCTTCATGGAAAAAGTGATCAGAGCCATTTTATTACACACCTGTATGTTTCTACGTAGTTTTAGTTATGTAGTGCCTCATACATTTCTCAAGGAAACGAATTTTTGAAAATTTATTACAGTTTTTCTGCCTTAAAATTCCAAAAGTTTCTATCTGTTGTCATTAAATTTGGACTGTAGTCTGCACCCGTACATTCTTTAAGCACCAGCACAACAAAGTCGTTGCATCAAAGAGAGAAATCAACCAATCGGATCGTTCAGTGTCTCAATCCAGAAAATCGTTCTGTTAATATCAATAAATGATTTCGCCATCAACAATTCCACCAATCAGCGTAGGCTATCAAATAAATCATCTCGCCAACTAAGCAGGCTGACCTATGAAATCATTTAACTCAGTGGCAGATTTAATTTACAATCGGGGCCCTCTTCCCCGACGAATAATATATTAAAAAATTATTCAATTTATTATTATTTGCAAGGGAGGAAGGCCCAGGGTTTTCCGAAGGAAAAGGAGGAGGAACGAGAGGGGCAATCGGTAAATGTCCACCCGCTGTCCTGTTAAATTCGCAACTGTAAGTGGTCTGCCTGCAATATCGTTTGATCTGTTTTTGGATTGACTGACTTTCCTTTTTAGGGATTTCTGCCAGAATCGTGCGATTCTTTTTGTGTACAAGGAGCCTTCGGTAAAATCGTCTCGCCCTTTTTTTAAGGACTACAGCTAACACTGTGCGATATTTTTTGCACATAAGTGGTCCGCAGTAAAATCATACCATTTTGTTAGATAGTCTGAATTTTTTTTTAGAGGTTTGCCAGAATCGTACGATCTTTTCTTAGATCATCTGGCCTGTTTCTTAGCAGCTCCAGAAAAATCATATGACTTTTTTTTAGGGGGTGGGGAATTATTAAAGTCGGCATGACGAGATATTTTTCTTTTAACTATAAAAATAGCGGGTTTTTCAGAACATTTGTTGACTAGGCCTGTTACCCTCAATTCGCTATCTGTATTATTCTGTTTATTAGATGATTTCATGAAACCAACTTTATATCAACCCAATTATTTCATTAGTCAAATTATTCCATTAGTGAAATATCAAATCATTCCATCAAACAGACCATTCTAAAAATAAAATCATCCGACGAATCAAATCCTTCCACCAATCAAATTAGCTCAGCGATGAGATCAAACCAATTTTTGAAATTTCCTAGCCTTTTGGATCTAAGATTCTGAAAAATACTATTTATGCTGTAAAATCTTAAATGAAAACACGTTTACCACATTCCCAATGATAACTGAAAACACTTCTCATTATCTAATATCTTGTTCGAAGCTATACAACCCAAACGTGTATCACCCTAGCCATCAAGTCAAATATTCTCACCAACGTAGGTCCTGAATGGTAAATAGTTCAGTCAGGATTAGCAAATTCTAGTGCCGAAAGGAACCGACTCAAGGAACTAAACACGTTTCCATTCCAGTTAAATGTTTGGTGTAGGTATGTCCTCTTCAATCAAGAGCGAATACACACGGAAAAAAGACAGTACCCCTCCCAGAGACAAAACGCTTCAAAAATGTTGAAGTCTTACTGTGTCCAAAAAAAGCTCGGTAGAGTCTCAAAGAGCCCTAAGCAAGTATGAGGAGTTCGGAAGTTGTGCACGAGTTTTGAAGTCATAGCGAGTGGAAACAAGTATAGAAGAGTTTTAATGAAACTGAACCAAATTCTTGCGTCTTAAGTGAAACTTGAAAAGTATAGGACCGTCTTATCTGGTCTTGAAGAACCGGATGAGTTTCTGAGAGTCTTCAGCAAATCTCAAAGTGTCATGAAGAACTATGAGAGAGTCTTGAAAGGTGTAGGTGACTCTTAAAAAAGTATGGAAAAGTGAAGAGCTTCTTGTCTAGAATTTTGAAGTTTTCGGTAAGTTTTGAAGAGTCTTAATGAAATTCGGAAGGACTGTACAAAGTCAAACGCATCTGAAACAGTCAGTGAGTCGTAGATAAGAGCCTGATATAGTCTTACAAAAATCTGGAGGAATTTTAAATGAGCATTGACGTGTCTTAGTTTTAAGTAATCTTAAAAATCTTAAAGAGTTCTTAACAAGTCTGGGAGAATCCAAAAAATTTGTACATACGTATTGAAGATGGGAGTATCTTACACCCTGGAATAACAAGTTTTCTTATCTGTGGGAGCAACATTATTTGGGGGGGGGGGGTTCTAGGGACGTACCGAAGTTTTTCTTGGGGAGGGGGGGGAGGTTGTGGAAGTCCCAACTGACTCAACTCAAATTCCCAAGTATCAAAGCAAACGAAGAAAAACATTTTGACTTGTGGTGAGGTTTCCTAACTTCGCAACTCAATTTCCCAAGTATGAAAGCAAAAACAAAAGAAAAAAAGAAACCTTCTAACTCGTTGGATTTTCCCAACTCGCCTGGCTGAAATGGTAAATCTTCCCAACTGCCGAGTGAAAAATTCCTACAGGGCAGGGTTGCCCCTACCCCCTATTGGTACGTCCCTGGACGGTTCTGGAAAGTGCAATGAAATCGGAATGTGTAAGTAGATACCCTAAAAATTAAAACTGAACGATCAAGATTGGGTTTCATCTCAATCAAAATGTACAGTTTATACCACCCCCACCATTATTTCTTCTGCTGCATTGTTTTCATCAGTCGCACATTTTGTTTCATTCTACTGAAATTAGTTCTACATTCTTCTCACCCATGGTCGTCATTCTGAAATTTAGCTACAACGAGTATATTTCCTCTAATTTTTCTTCTCAATATTTCGTGTAATAATTGCAGTTTTGGGGCCGAAATTTGTTCGTGGAGGTAGTTTCGTCGTATGAGCACAACTCTGTCGAGAGGGAGGGGGAAAGGGGGGATACTCCGGGTCCGGACTTTCAGGAGGGTCCGATGTTTTTAAAAGACCTGAATTTCAACGCTTACGGCTACATCATACTGTACACCAAATCAGCAATCACTCCTTACATCATGGAAGAAACCTCTTATCCCGTAACTTATAATTTTTTCCCATCTGACAAAAGAAAAAAATGAACTGGAAGGAGAGGGCCCATGGAAATTCCCCCAATGCCCTCTTTTTCTCTCTACGGGGCTGTATGAGCGGCGCCCACATAGAAACTGGTCGGTAACGATGACTATCCAAACAAAATGACAGAAGTGGAATATTCCTCCTGATGCAAATCAACAGGTTTTCCATAGGTTCATCAATTTTGGAAATGTATGCCTTGACAAAACTGGATTCTGAGGGAACAACAGTTAAAATTCCAACTTCCTCATTCCCAAAACATCGCTTGGTATAGGGTAAGGATCTGTAAGACTACGCACCTAGAGGAAAAGTTATCAGAACTTTTCCCTAATCATGAAAACACTTTGTTATATGTTGTAATTTGAACCTTTGTACATAACATTTTTAGCTCTGTTGAGTATATAGAAAATAAGTGATTAGCATTCTCCAAAGACATGTCAATTTTGATCTCTCGAAAAGTGGGTCTGTAAGAGTGCGCACTCTAAAACAAATGCCAATAATCCACACAAATATAATTATTTTATGAATTTATTCACGGATTTCGCATACGTAATGTTCCTGGCCTTTTCGACACTCGCACATGCCACATGCGCCCATTTCTGGCACTTTTAACAGCGAACCCATTCTTCATCACGTTTGGAACTTTGCCTCGCGAATATTTCGGTCAGTATTCAGCCCATAGGTCGTTCGTGATGATAACTATAATTAATGTTCGATTAATAATACTCATTTATTCGCACAACAGTTACAGCAAGGGCGTAGATGGGGGCTGGAGGTCTGAAGCCCTTGGCAAAAAAAAATAGGGTTTTTCAGCAGGTATGTAAGGCAAATCATGGGGGGATGATGTAAAGGGCCAGGAATGTTAGAGAAAAAAGATTGTTTAGACCTCCCCCTCCTCTATAACGGAGCTATCTATACCCTTGAATTATTATAGGAATGATAAAAGTCATCACGCAATATCAAATGAAATGTGCAGTTTTACGGAATCTCGTCTTCTGAGATTTTTCTCAAATCGTGCCACCTATGTTCGATTAACAGTACCAATTTATTCGCATGAAAGTTACGAAGGGGTGATGAAAGCCATCACGAGACAGTGGCGTAGCCAGGAGGGAGGGTACAGGTCCAGGGGGTGTGGACTCCCCTTGCGAGTTTGCCAAATAATGTTTTTCTAATTTTAGCATCCCAGACCAGACCCCCCTCGAACACTAGGCTGGCTACAATACTGTCACGTGACATCAAAGAAAGCGCGCAGTCTTCCAGAACCTTGTCTTATGAAATTCATTACAAATTTTATCACCTTTCCATGAACTTAATACTAAACTCATTTAATCATTTGAAAGTTGAAGAAATGTTCTTCCATCTGATACTAAACGCTTAACGCTAGCTTCGAAAAACTGCTGTTAAATAATCCTTCATATGTCACAAAAATATTCGCATTTCATTGTTCAAAAACTTAGAACCTCAATATAACGAAAAATAAGCAGAGAATCAGAAGTTTTCCAATCAGATTCACGCGAGGTCCTTTCAGTTTCAAGAAATCGTTACTGGGCAATCTTAGGAACCGCGATGTCTTACAAATCCTTACCCTAACCCGGATTCTTTACTTTATCAACAAAGTAAATTCACGTTTTTAATGATTAACTTTTCAGTAAAATTACAAAGACACATGTGAATGAAAGTATTGATAAAATTCGCACCATGGAAAAAATTATTAGGGTTTCTACTTCAAGGGAGAGTTTAGAGAGGTTGTTAAACTTTCCAGTTGATCGTATTGCGTATCTTCGGCATTGATTTCAAAATTCTTGTCAATAAATCGAAAAGATATTCGTGAACAGAAGACGAGTGTTTACTCTGTTCTGCGTATTCGCAAAGAAGGAACGTAACCGTGACCCAGCTAACGAGGGGTAATTTTCGTATAGCACAGTCGAGAAGGAATTATTATGGGGGATCGAAGACGCACTCTTATCGATATAAATATTCGGATGTTATGACCGAATGTCATCCATGCATTCATCCCTCCGTAATAACAAACCCCTGCGGACATCATCAGATCATTACGGTTTCGTAAACTTAACTTACGGTTTCCAAACAGCTACAACCCTTCCGAACAACCAGCATCGTGTTCCGGGGTAAATTAAATTTATTCGGAAAACAAGCCGGCTCGATGGCACACGAAGTCGTCAATTATCCATGGTCCAACATGTTTGCACTTCGCTCGTATTCCCAGCGATTTGCCAAAATCCGTGATTCGAGTTATGAACTTGTAATATTTGTACGCCATACGTGGAAGAGCGATATAGTACAGCAAAATGATGACAAATTCTAGAAGAATCGTGCATTTTATCATAAAAATATAAAATAAGGTACGTTGGGGCTAAAAGACATACAGATCAATTTTAAGACCAGAACTAACCCATCGGAGCCTTTTAAGCTCACCGCTGTTGAAAAATAGGGGGTCAAAGGCGAAACCTAAAAATTACAGATGGTACCGTCAAGTACATCAAAAATTAGGGTTTTCAAGTCACAAAATTCACTTTTGATGTTATTTTGGCTGTAACCCTGACCAACAATGATCCCCACAGGGCGGTGAAAATTTTTAAATTAATTCAACGTACAGCTTCAAGTTTATCAAAAATAGGGGCTCTGTGGTCGCTGAATTTATCCTTGAAGTCATTCCTCATGTCACAAACCTCTTGAAGAAAAAATTTCATAAATCAATTTAACGACTACAGAGACCCTTTTATCGATATATATGAAGCTGTATGTTCAACAAAATCGAAGTGTTAGGTCCTTGCCCCTTGAGAACTGTTGTTGGTAAAGGTTACAGTTAGAGTAACATCAAAAGCTAATTCAGCGACTCCAAAAATCCAACCGTCTATTTAACGGTATTATCTGTGCTTTTTAGCTTCTGACCCTTAGTGAAAGACTTCAACACGATATATCGATCGAATAATTTTCATAAATCGATTTAGCATTTCCGAAATAAAGTGCACTTTTACCCCAATTTCAACGGAGACCATTGACCTTTCCATTAATTCTTGCTCCAAATTCTTGATAGGTGCTTCATCCTCACACTAATGAGAACAATTTTCTATGATCAAACAGATTCCTTTAATTTTTTCGCACAAACTTGAAGTTTTGTAAACTTCAAAGTAGGATTGCCTTACGGAGAATCCCATATGTTGGACTTGACCCTCCCCTCGCAGAACCCTCAAAATTCCGTTATTTCCAAAAATTAACTAATTTATTCACTGGGAGCAGAACATTTGAAAAATCGACAAATTTTTAACCACACTACTGTTTATGTATATTTAAGTGTGCACCATCATTGTTTTGAATTTATTTAGAACGGGCTATGTTTTTAAAATAACATTTTTACTCTAAATATCAAACTAATTATGCAATAAAAATATTCAAGAACCTGAAAAAGGGTGTAAAACAAGTAAAGTTCAAACGAAAGTGTAGAACAGGTCAAGTCAATTTTTTAAGCATTTTCGATCCCCAATAAGCAGGTGTGATGACGAGCAGAATTTCAGCCAAACAATAGGATTCCCAAAGGTTAAATACATATTTTCTCGAATTTTCAGCGTTTATGTAATTTGGTAAAACGTGAATGTTTTTTTCATCGGAAAAATTTCTGAAATGTAATTTTTCGAAAAAAAAATTCTTTTTTTTTTACTGGATTCTAAATTGTAAAGCTCGGATGACATCAGAATTGTTCCCAAAATAGATGAACAAACGCAATGCCCAAATCAAGTTCGAAAGAACGAAAATAATTTCGTCCATCGATAATTGCAGTGCCCATAAACCTATTCCACAACTGGACAATGTCAACGTGTGAGTTTTGTTACCTAACGCAGTGATACAGCCATGGGCGTAGCCAGCGAGGGGCATAGAGAGAGGGAAATCGTCCCCCCTGGATTTTGAAAAAAAATTATATTCCAGTGCTCATAAGATTATTTTCGAATATTTAAAGTCCACTGAATAAAATTCGCAGAAAATAGAATGTGCCTAGAGGCCTAGACACTAGACAACGAATATGTGTGGGACTGGCACCAGGGCCGGTCCAAGCAATTTTTATTGGGGGGGGGGGGTACAAAAATGCCGACTTGCCAAATAGAAATTTTGTCAACGCAAAAAAAAAAACTAGCTTTTTGATGACGATAAGAAGATGAGAGGGGAGACTTAATTTTAAGATGTGAATTTGACGAAGCCTTGAGAGAATTAAAGAAAGGGAATGTTCCAGGAACTTAGGACAGTACGTACTTGATAAATTGTACAAATTAGGATGTTTAGGGTTACCAACTCATTTTTTGTAAAAAGCAAATGTTGCTGGTGAAACAGGCAGATTTAGTCACAAAAAAGCAAATGTTCCGAAAATGTAAGACAGACTCGGAACTCACTTTGATGTTCGCATAGACAGAATATTGGAAAGATCTTGAGAAGGAATAGCACTATCTGTGTGGATAAAGATCAGTAACAGAACGAGTACGGAAACCTGCCATTTTGTACCCAACCGCGCCCGTCGATGCCGAATTAACAACGCGGTACGCTCCGCATAGTCGGATTCGGCATCCACGGGCACGATTGGATACAAAATGGCAGGTTTCTGCACTTGTATGGTTACAGGTCTCTAGTATGAGTACCGTAACCTGGGGTAATTTCGGAATCCGGGGTAACTTCGGACCGATTCAACTTTTTTACAGAATACATTTCCCATGAAGTTCAGATTGAAGGGAATTCCATCAAATTTGGCACGGAATTAATACCAACGCATGTGGCTACACTGTTTGTAGTTAAAATCGATTTTAAAATCGATATAGGGAAACTAGAATGATTTTTGTGACGCACATACAAAAAGCTAACCAAAAAAATCTTATCAAATTTTCGTTGTCTCTTGGTCGGATGCAGCAAACTTTTCTAAATAATTTAAAAAAAAAGGAGATCAAAAGAATGGATGGAAGTTGAATTATCGGGGAAAAAGTAGAAAACGCGACGAAAATTTTTGTATGTACCGAGTTTTCAGAAGTTTGGAAAACCAAAACATCATTTTTTTAAAGAGAGAAATAAAAAGTCCGAAGTTACCCCTTTTATAAATAAATTTTAGATTGTCACTTTTCGCCTTCTGGAGGGTTCAAAATTAAAATTAAGCAGATTTTAACCCATGTAGTAGTAAACTAAAGACAATAATTTTTTAGTTACCTTCAAACTACCTTCGTACCACATGTTAGGGAGTTACAGGGAATTGAAGTTAAAAATAGTCCAAATTTACCCCAGATTACGGTATACAAAATGTGACGAATGATGTGTTTCGAGCAGCGTGCAGCAACGAAGCGCGCTTGCACGCTTACGTACATTAAAAATGATCCTGTAAATGTTGAATGCTTTTACATTTTTCCGGGATACTTTCATAAATTGGTGAAAGAGGCAAAGTTTTCTTATTTCATTGCTGGGTCTGGCAAAGGGCAAAAGCAAATGGTTGGTAACTCTATATTTTATGTTTATGATATAGGAGAAATGCCAGAGGACTTTTAAAAATAGTGCTATTGTAACTATACCAAAAAAAAAAAAAACAGGAGCAGATAGATGTGAAAATCATCGAACAATTAGTCTTCTTTCGCATGCATCAGGATAAAGCTTTTTACCTTGTCGGATTTTCCTAACTTCTCAATCGTTTAACCGAATAATTTTGTCAAATCGGGCAAAATGTTGCCCAAAGTGCCGAATGAAAAATGACTGAGTGGATATGATCACACCCTCCCCCTTCGGGCCGGCCTTGACTGGCGCCACACTGATAGCAAAGCAGCGACTTGCACCTGCACAAATTCTATCCTTTTGCCCCCTCCTGGAAAAAGTTTTAGCTACGCCCATGGATACAACCCTTAGACCAAGGGATAAAGTGTATCATGGCTCTGTAGTTATCAATCATGTTGTGCAGTCCATTGAACAATCGACAGACAGACAAATTAATGTACTGCAAGCTATGAGAATGGTTTGAGTGGCTTGGAGCAATGTAAAACAGTCCACAGCAATAGCAAACCGTTTCAGAAAATGAATATCGATTCTCATTGGATGCGGCTGATTCTGTTGATGCAAATTATGATCGCAGTACAACTGAGGAATCTAACAACTGGCATCAAAGTACCCTACATGCACCTATTTCAGTTAACGATTTTGTGAATGTTGATGATGATGATGATGGAGACATAACTACTGATGTCCTTCGGCCGACTCCCTTCCTACCAGATTACGAAGGTGGAGACGACAACGATATAGTTCTTCCCCTATTGTGATGGGACAAGAAGCAGAGGTAGCTATTGCCATACTGCAGGAGCTATCGGATCTGTAAGATGAAGTCGCAAAATTGTTGTTTTCAGGACTAGCTCACGTGAGAATTTTTGCGAAAAGAAAGACGTTGCAACAACAAAAAATGGACGATTTTTGTCTTTAGAAACCCTCTCTAAACTGCACAAAAATTCTCATAGCCTCTCCAAGTGAAAACTTCGGGCAGTGAAAAACCTTCTTCAGGGCACAAATAGTCGTGTTTTTCTGATATTGCACTTATGGAGGTTCCATTGTAATACAATCTGGATTGTATAAACAAGTCTGCAGCATAGGTTCCAGAAAGGGTAAGGAAAGGAATTGAGGGAAACTTAATTTTCTGGGACACTTGAAAAGGCTTTGTGAGATTAAGCCCCCTCTAACTGTATTTCTGACCGCAAGAAACTCCTCAAACCACTGGAAATACAAGTTTGAGTTCGGACAGGGTTTAGCAACATCAATCCTTGCATGAGAACTTTCAATCGCAGCCGAAATGCCGAAGCCATTTGTTAAGAAAGGGGTTCGAAAATCAAAGATTGCCGAAGCCGCACTCACGGCCTAATCGATACGTTAACCTCTCATAAATCCCTCCCCGGAGTTAGTAAAAAGCCATTCACGTACGCAGACTCCAATATTGAAACAGGTTAGAAAAATTCTCGTTGACATTTACCAGTGTTTCCGAGTAATTTCCATGTTCGACAACCATTTACGCAGTGTCGTCAAAGCGGCCATGTCGAATCAGCTCGGCTCGTAAATTTTCTTCAAATTATGCCATTTTGCCGCGACCAGACCGCGGCGGGCTTTTCGAAAAATATTTTTATGGCGCGGACGCGGTCGTGAAAATTCGACCCGCTCTTTTCCTTATCGCTAACTAGATTGTAAAAATTAGCATCCGAAGATCTGTAAATGCCAATAACCCGGCCATACGAACTATAAATTTGTTTGTTGAAAGAGAAAACAAAAAATTATACGTAAATTTTTACTGTGTATATTTTTTTTCGATCCGAGTTTTATTGTACAGATATATTTATTTACTTCGTCATCGTTCGATTTTTCTGTTATTCGTTGTACACCACCGTGGAAACCGGTTTATTTTTCATGTTAGCCATGTATTCGTTATCAATACTCTCGGTTGATGATACCGCCTTAGAAATGGTTCTCTTTTTTTTTAGTACATTCCTGACTGCTCTAAGATTTTTTAATGCTTTATACGAAGCTGCGTTATCTTAATGTGAGACACAGCATCACTTTACTAGCTATACACCACTCCCACACCCTGCACCATTACAAGTAATACCGTCTTAACATAGCCTTCATCGTAGCCGCGAGATTAATTAACATTCGGTTAAGATTGTTGGCGCCGGCCGGCGTCGTTTTCTTCATTCTCTGCTCGTTTTATTTCAACTCTTTTTTTCTCCCCCCGTAGACACCGGGATCGTGAAATTGGTCAGAAATCGAATTTTTCACTTAGCTGTGATGGATGGAACTTTTCACCAATGTGCGTCCCCTGCGTAGTCCGTGCATACTAGAGCAGCCGGCTCGCATTTATTATTCGATTTTTTTTTTTTTCGATTCCTGGAAAACAAAATAGATTAGCTTCTGAACGGCGAACGTAGACAAGCATTTTGACTTTATCTCCAGCCAGAGCCCGATCGAGACGTCTTGGACTTACATACGTCTCATCGATACATACATTTGTGGTTTAAATTAAGGGCATAGTTTGTCACCGAGTTTACAGAATCCGAAAGCCAAGATCCCTATAACCTCTTTTTTGTAGATAAAATAACGTCGAAGGAAACGTACTCGGTCTACCAGTCTCCATCTGCACCGTATAGATTACTGAAGAGTCCCCTTTTCCCCCCTTTTCTCTTAAAAAACAGAACTAAGAGTTTGATCCAGATTCCAGGAGGCATACCAAGTAATTACAAATGGACAACAAAGGCTGTATAAAACGCACTCGAACACTGTTAAGCTGAGTTTGACATTCACTAGAACGGTTTCCAGCTGAAAAGCTTTTGTCGAAGTAAAAGCTCTAAGTTGGACATTTTGGAAATCCAAAAGTTGATAAAAATTGAATTGCATTTACATTTTAGTTTTTACTAACTTCTCTGCTCAGACTTTGTGTCCAGCCCAGAGCCTAAAATTCAGTCAAATGGTAAAAAAAAACCTGTTAATCTGAAATACGACCATTTTCTGGGAAGCGAAATCAAAAGCTGGTGGTACATACATTTTCAAAATCCGAAAGTGGAAAAAACGTTATTTTCCAAGGGCGTAAATCGAACCCGAAAGCAAACGTTTTATTCTTTGACTTTCAAGCTCTACTATTAAGACTTGGTCTAATTTCTCAAATCGCATAGCAACTCTATTATAACACGTTTACGCTTATTCAGACTTTTTTGGGACTCATTTCGGACTTATCTGGATATCATTCGAATTTTACCCAAACTCATTCAGATTTTGATATTGAGCGCATAAATACGACCTCTACCCTCCTACAGCTGATAATTTACTTTTTTATTCATTTCTTCTTTTAAAACTCTTTTTTTAAAACTATATTTCAAAGAAATATTTAGGAGGCCGAAAATTCTCCTACTTCACCCATTGAATTTGGACGAACATACGCGCTCGTTTGATGTGATTAGTTAAGGTTCATATACGGACGCTGTGTTAGAATTTATTCGAACTGACTTATAATTGTTTCAAAAGGCTCATTCATGGAGACCCGTGAATTTCCCTCAAAACTCGTTAAGATCTCTCAGACTTAAACAGAACTGATTGAAGATTCCTGATACCGAATCGAGTTTAATGTAGTTACCGTTGAAAAAGAACCAAAGAGTGATGACGAGAGTTTTGAGAAAAAAATCTTAAACTTCGAAAATTTGACGAAATTGAAAATTGAACCAAATTTAATATTTGGAGTCTTTAACTAACTTGTCTAGTCTATGAAAATTCACACTAATTTATCAAAAATTGTAATCATCTAGGAAAAACAATCGACGATTCATGACAAAGTTTTTGAAAAAAATTGTTAACTAAACAAAATGATAAAATCTTAGGAATTTGGCTCAATTTGGTTTCACGATGGGAAAAATTCAAAACTAAGGCTTTGTTGATAGTTGAACGTGACCGGGTATCATGAAAACTTTCAATTAATTCGAATTTAGTCAAGCTTCACGGAAATCTGAGGTCACGTTTGAGAAATAATCAAAGAGTTACTGTTAAAGAAAAATGGTACAAAATGAGTACAGAATTACGAGATTGAATTTGAGAAGAAATCCAAACTCGAAAGATGTCTTCAACCCCCCCCCCCCTTCAATGAATTTTTAGCTTTTTATATGCTTTTACTACTGGGTATACTTGAGCAAAACCCGTAACAAGAAACCTAACGAAATTAATTTATTTTATTCATTTACAACCTTCTCAGTAAACAGTGTTCTTTTTACACTAGTTAGCGTCTACACGATCAATGCGTCCATGCCTGGGCATAGGGCTCCCCCACCTTTCTCCATCGGTCCCTATCCCTAGCTTCCCTTATCCGAAGCCTACTCCTATACTTTTTAATTCGTCATGCCTTATTTTTAAGGGTCTCTCCAGGTTTCCCCTTCCCTCCCTTGGGTACCAATTCAACACCCTTCATCCCCATTTTCCATCTCTCTCTCTGGAAACGTGTCTCACGTAATCAAATTTCAGTTTTCGCATTTTGTATGCTTTTACTACTAAAATTGAAAATTTAGTGTAATTCTTCATTAAGAATCTTGAACCCATTCGAATATAAAATTTCAGCCAGATATATGAAAAATGATAGCCTTCTTCGAAAAGTAAACTAAAAGTTAACAAAAATACACTGAGAAAATCTCAGAATTTGAAAAATTTGACAGAATTAAAAATTGAATACAAACTTACATCAGGAGTCTGTAACCAATTCAAACACAACAACTGAGCCATAATCATAAAATACTGCAATTACCTTGAAAAAATTAGAATTTTTTTTTAGAAACTCCTAATTCGAAGAATTTGATATAAAATTAACAATCAAAGGGCTTAGGAAAGGGGGGCTGAGGGTCTAGATCCCCTCCTCTCTTAGTAAGAGAAATCAACCATTAAATTTACTACACGTCAGCGGTAAAATATTTTTTTCCCGTAGTTATGTGAGGCAAATCATAAGGGTGGGTGTGTGAAGAGGCGAGACACAGAAAAACTGTTTAGACCACCTCCTATCCTGTGACCTTGTTGACAACTGACCTTTAAAATTTGACTACGAAAATTCAGTCAGATTCATGAAAATTGTAAACACCTTCAAAAAATTATCCAAGCGTTAGCAAAAATATTTTAAAAAATATCTGAAAATTTAAAAAATTTGACGAAATTGAAAATTTAACTCACATAGATATTAGGTCATCAACCAACTCAAGTAAAGAAATTTAACCCGAATCATGAAAGACTGAAGTCACCTTGTAAAAAATGAGGAATTAATGAAAAAATTTAAAAACGAATCTATAAATTTGAAAATTTGACCACATTGAAAATTGAACTTACTCGTAATTTGATATCACTGATAACATGACCCTTTAATTAACTCAATATTAGTCAAGCTTACTGAAAAATTGTGGCCAAGTTGAAGAAATAATCAAAAGTCATGAAAAAAAGAAAGCTCAAAATGTGAAAAATTCCGTAAATTTTCAATTTTGTATCAGAAATTGTCAACCTACTTAAACATGAAAATTAAAATTTATGAAAAATTGTAGTCGCCTTGGAAACCTGATCAAAGGTTTTGATAAAATTTTAAAAAGAATCTGAAAATTCCAAACTTTGATAACATTGATAATTAAATGTAACTGAATATCATGAGCTTTCAACAAACTCAAATTAGTAAACCTTTATGGAACATTATTTCAGCTGGACTAATGGAAAATAGTCGTTACCCGGGAATAATGATTTTAAAAAAATGTAGCAAAAAATATCACGAAGGAAGAATTCTAAAGTACACAAATTTGACAAAATTGAACTCAATTAAGTATCAAAAGTCTTCAAACTAAATTGAAGAGGAACATTCAGTCCAACCTACGAAAAACTTTTGTCACCTTACAAAACTGATCAACGATCAAGAGTTATGAAAAAACATTGAAAGGATTCTTAAGCTCTGAAAATCCGGCAACTTTGAAAACTGAACTGAATCTGATATCATGAGCCTTCAATCAACTCGAAATCAGTCAAGCTTGATAGGAAATTACGACCACCTTTTGGAAACGATCAAGTGTTACGATAAAAATGTTGAAAAAATCTCAAGTTTGGAAACATTTAATAGAACTGAAAATTAAACCTAATTCAATATTAGGCGTCTTCAACCAACTCGAATGCCAAAGTTCAGAATTCCAGCCAAATTCATGCAATATTGTGGTCGCTTTAAGAAAAACAATAAAAATGTTCAAAAATCTCAAAATCCAAAAAATTTGATAAAATTTAAAATTTACCTTAATTCGACTTCAGAACTCTTCAACCGAGTCGAATACTAAAATTCATCATCTAAATATTCCTCTTTTCTAATTTTATTCTCAACCTGAGCTCTAGAATCCGCCCTTTCGAGCATTAATTCAGAGATGTCGGGGAGGCTGTTAGAGCTGTGTTAGCCCTCTTCACGTCTTGCCACCGGCCCTAGGTTAAGAATGTCATCATATTCACTAGCTTCCCCTCCCCCTTCTCCATATTCTGCCAAGGTACGGCCGTGTTCGTTATCTTATTGACTGTATTGTTTAGTGTGTAACTCAAAACATTTTACCCAGTTGGCTGATCACTATATCACTTTCTTCCGACATATTTTTATATCCTTTTTCTTCGTACCACAAAACATGTACGTCATTCGTTCATCGACACCCTGTATTTTGAGTTAACAAAAAAAAAAAAAAAAAAAAAAAAGTAAACAACTGCGCATTTGACTAATTATGCAGGAGGTATAAATTTTTGACTCATTTTACTACACGGCTAATATATCGAACGAAATGGGGACGGAATGGTAACGGGGTCGTAGTCGTGATTGTTTATGGTGGCGCTACGCTTTGTACAAGCATGAGTTTGTATAAATTCGCTAATGGATAAGTCGGCCGAAAATTACCGGGTTGGAAGAGGACGGGGCTAACGTACAGCCACATACAGCTAATGGTGTTGATAATAATGATAGACCATCCTCGCACCGACCGCGACCCCGCTATCTAATGATACCTATGGCAATGGGAGGAAAAGAAAGGAGAAAAACAGACAGAGCGAGAAAGGGCGAACCAGGTGAAAATCAAGATTACCGAATGGCACGCGTGATTAATAAATCACGCGAAACGAAAGCTGAATATTATTTTAATGCGTTGGCGGGAGCTTTTATGTTCGATGCCCAAACGAACAAATGCCGACATGGCCGATACGAACGTGAAGGCTACGTCTATAGCTTCGTGATGGACGAAAGCCCGAAAGCCCAGGTCAACGCTGGAAGACAAGGGGTCATTCTGATTACGTACACGCAAAAATCAATATTCGATTTTAACAATTCAGAAACACCCCGATTCTTTGAGGAAACCTGCACTAGCTTCACTGAAACAAGAGGGCAGCAAGGTTCTTTTTCTTTCTTTCTTCAGAATAGAAAGTTTATTACATTTCCTCAGCTCAGCCCTCAGACGATCTTCAGCTGCGTATAAACGATAAGTTCACGCGCAGCGACGGTACAGGGAGAGAAACGGCCATTTTATTCCCGAGGGCACAAAATGATCCGTTTATGAATGATTTACTGGGAGGGAAGTAACAGTGATAAGGTGATATTTCCATACGGAAATTAGACAAGATTTTCAAAGAAATTAGGTCTTGCAAGAGCCAGAGCAATATAGTGGTGGCGCATGTTTGAGCCTTTGGCTAATGAATCCTCATTTCCCCTCCCTCCGTAAAAATCACACTCAAAAATTCGTTGATGTAACAGTAATTGTATAATGTCACTCACTATGGTCGGTATTAGGATGTGAGATTTAGGCGATAATCCATCCCCACGACCGTTCAATGTATACTTTTTTTCGCAAAAATTCTCCCAACATTTGAAAATGTTTTCTTCGCTTTACCCGCGAACGAGTATTCTTCCATCACTTTTTCAAGGTCAACGTCATAAAATCCGCCTGTACTCAAAAACTTTGATACTGGGCTGGCCTGGCAACAGAGGTGCTGTGACAATGCTGTTTTGGGGGATAATCCTCAGGAAACTTTTTTTTTGGTAAAGGAAGACGATTTTTCTTTCTCGTGATTAGTTTTTTATAACAATATGGAAAGAGTCCTCTTGATATATTTTCAACCAACAGTTTTTCACCACGTGAAAGTATATTATACTCGTAAATAATTATCAATCAAAAACAAAAACTTTTTTATGACTCATTTTATTCATAGTTCTCAGTAAACGCATGAATTTTTGGCAAAACAATCGATAACACTACATACTCATTTTTTACATGCAATCATATCACTAGAGCACTTAGATCTACTGTACAATTGGTGGATATAACAGGTTACAATTAAAAAACACTCTCCTAAGCGTCATCTTTTATTTATTCGTTAGTTTTTATTGTTTTAAATGCCTACTTACCGCTAGGGCCGCCACTACTGGAGCTCGAATAGTCAGTTAAAATTGTAAATTGTTATTTTTTGGTAGAAAATTGACAAAAATAATGGTAATGCTTGGCAGAGATGCTGTGATTTCTCTGAGCTACCGAGAAAAAGCCCCCCCCTCCCCCTCCCTCAAAAAAGGGAGGAATCGCTTTGTTTCAAAAATGAATAACATGTAAACTAAGATTTAGAGCGTTTCTTTGACGTTATTAAGGGCTCCAAGCTCCAGTACGCCACACAAGAATAGAACAGACTGCTCCTTATTGCTATCGTGAGGTTGTATACTGCACAGACCAGATTGCAGTAGACAAGACTACTAGGAAAGAAAGCACAGCATTAGCTTCTGCCTTGAAAAACAAAATTTAAAATTGCAGTTTTAAAAATACATATATGCGCCAATATTCTTGACAATTTAGCTCCTGTGGCCACTGTGCTTCCAGGTGCGACAGAGCCACACCCAGGATTTAAGTAAGGGGGAGGTTGCGATTAATATCCTTTTTTTTCTTGGTGGAGAGGGGGCTCAGTCATAGATCCGCCCTCCTCTCCGTCTCAACCTATTGTTCTTTCATTTTTTTGGCCAATAAAGGGTTTTGACCCTCCCCCCCCCCCTTCAATACGACTCTGAGGTGCGATCATTGACTTTGGCTTAGGAAGTACCCTAATAAATGATGTAATCATACAATTGAAGGCAAAGAGAACTGATGAAAAGTGGGATTAACTAAAGGAAGGTATATTGAAAACAACTATCGGCAGGGTACAGCGGGGATTTACTGTATGTGTGGACGACAAGCCGGCAAATTTGAAAACGAAGAGGAAAAATCGTACCTAATTTAATTGAGACACAGCAGAATAGCGCCTGATGCGACTGGGAATAGATTTTCAGATTTGAATACAAGTCAGACTGAGAGTACTAAAGAGGGTTTCTATATTTACGACAGAGCATAGAAAGCTCATTTTTACAGTTTGGGTCAAAAGCGGCAAGAAAAATTTTGCACACAGCAGCAGCCTACCTGAAACAGCCTTTGCTTGAGTATAAAGTGTACAGAACTCATCGAAAAGTTCTTCGATGAAAATAACTCAAATGTTTATAATTTAGACTTTGAATTAGTAGAAAATGAACTGAAAGAATTTAAACACTACAAATCGATGGAGAGAAACATTAATCTAGAAGATTCGACCACTCAGGAAATACAGGAAGAGAATCAAGATTCATTCAATAATCCAGCTTTCCTTGAATACGGTGAAGAGAAAAATGAAAAGAAGGAGAAAAAATGAGCTGAATTGTTCAAATTAAAATATGCAAATATCAATTTTTGATAATCTGACCGTACTATGCAAAATACTTTTATCTGTGGCTGTCCCCAGTTTTTCAGTAAAATGTTCGTTTAGCAAATAAAAAATAAAAAATCCGCTCCGATGTACGATACCTCAGCATCAGAAAAAGACATTCTCGGTGATATATGTACTTACATAATGAAGAAATAACCTTACACAGCAGCCAAAAAATTGCAAAAAAGAAAATAGTCGATTTTAGAAATATTTTTCACGCTAAATATTCAATGCCGGTCTTTGTTTTTCATATTATTTAGCTCTCCTTTTCTCGTAAATTCATTCTGAATATTGCCCTTTATTTCTCTCTATTATTTGAAATATTAAGTAATGTGGCTATACTGCAAGCACTGCGAAAGGTAAACGCACCAACACAGGTGTGTGAATGTGTGATTTGATATTAAATATCGAAGGAGCTTATCAGCGAGCACGGAGCTTATCAGTAACATCAGTTTAATACACCATCAGTGTCGCCACATAAAATAAAACAACTTCTCAAAATACGCTATTTCATTTCCCAGTAAATGTAAAAAATGATTAGCTAATTGAGCATTTTAATTCCCTCTCACACAAATATTATTTGCCGATGACTTCAGCATTCACCTCAAATCTAAAAACCCACAACGTGTCCATAGACTACTCCAAGAAAACATAAACCTAATTGAAACATGGTCCTCTAGACACAGATTCCGTATATCACCAAGCAAAGCAAAATTCATGATGTTCCAGCATCGAACAAACAATCTAACTTTCCCACCTCTTCTACTCAACTCACTATCGATTCCTTGCTCCAATTCAGTCAAATTTCTCTGCCTTCATTTGACGTTCGCCTCTCCTGGTTACCTCATATAAAACACATAAAAGCCAAATGTATGCGCTCACTCAGTGTTCTGAAGTGCCTCTCACATCCTTCCGAAGGATGTAGCAGAGGACTACTCATTCAGTATACCAGACTCTGATCCGATCTATCACGTATTACGGATCACCCATATATGGACTTGCCCCTCCCTCATACTTAAAGTTACTTGACGCTGTTCGAAATGCGAGTTTACGTATCACTATTTGCGCCTTTCGCACTAGCCCAGCTTTGAGTATGCGTGCTGATGCTGGGATTCTTCCTCTCTCTTACTGCCGAGTGCAACTCACTGCCAAACTTCTCGTTACGAAAGCACACAACCCTAATCTTCTTGCCTATGAGTATCTCTTTAACCCTTCAAACTACACCATGTTCCTAAATCCTCACTGCACTTACGTTCATACTTTAAAGGGACACTGTCCCGTACCTTTTCCCACAATTTACTACCAAAAATCCATACATCACCCCCACCTTGGTTGTTGAACCTTCTTCCCTGCAATTTCGAACTTACAGGATTCCCTAAAAGATTTACCCCCCCCCCCCCAGTTTATCGGGTGCATTTGCAAGAAATTCTGGACCGCTTTCCTGACCGTATCCTATGCTTCACTGATGGTTCGAAGTACAACCAACGCACCACTTACGCCTACACCATAGATAGTCTACTATACTCCTTCCGACTTAAAAACACAGCTTCCATCTATACAGCCGAACTCCATGCTATCTTACAGTGCCTAGTCACGATCTCCTCGCTCGAAGACCCACCCACCCCCACCCACTATCTGATCCTCTCAGATTCACTTTCCCCCTTAAGGTCTATTTCTGATCGCCTTTCAACGCACGCTCTCGTCCAACGCATCCATCTCATTTCCTCCACCACAAAGAGCATTTCACTCATCTGGATCCCAAGCCAGAAATGAGGCAGTTAATCAAGCAGCACGACCTATAGCGTTCATGGAGCTTCAGGACCCCAGGACGCAGGGCCGACACGTAGACCATGCTCTGGGGGGGGGGGGGGGTATGAACACGAAAAATTCTGACTAAAACTGTACAAATAGCAAAACGAAATCCTCGTCTTATTTGTATTTTTCCGATTTTGAATCCCAGAATTTTCTGACTTTTCCGAGATTTGAAGGAATAATGATTGAACTGTTACAATATTCCTAACGACGAGCGCGAAATAAATTTAAAAAAAAAAGGAAAAGGTCACCAATCACCAATTACTCAACTTTCACAACTGAGTACAGAAATTTTCAGACTTAACGTCGGAATTTCACGAATGGGCTGGGGGAGTATCACCCCCTCACGTAAATAAGATAGAACACAAGAGGGGTGTCGATCTCCTTTTCTGCCTACGATTTGTTATTAACTCCTGTGATTCCTCGTCCTCGAAGTTGGTTTAAATATTTGGTGGCACACGATTACCAACGATCTTATGACCAAAGTTTCAGCTGTTGACCCACGCGTATCCGGTATCATTCGGAATTCCCAATGGGTTGTGCGTCCATTACTCGTGTAATTCCACGCGGCTATAAATCATCTCTACTCGAGCTAACCCTTTTCTGCGCCATCACAGACGATTGAATTTTCCGCAATTTTGTGTTCGAACGAAATCGCCCCAAAACACTAATATCGATTACCATCCGCAGACATTATGCTTGTTCGATCGTTCAGATAATTCATTACCGGGTTAATACACCTTTTACAATCATTACTGTTAATGACAGATGCGCTGGCACTGCGAGAAACATCTGCTATAAGGCCGAACGTACCAAATAAAAAAAAGAAAGTTTGTAATGCAACCCCTACGCGAAATAGCCTTCCCGATGATGAGTTTGATGAGTCTCGTACCTGTGGCGTACATAATACTGTAAAGTTTACAGAGAGTAACCCTCTAATCATTCATCAATCATGATTAATCAAAATGTTTTTTTTTCGCGCGACGTGCTCTGCTCTGGTCATTATTTTAATGTAATATTACGCCACGCGGGGTGGCGCGAGGTGAGCGTGTCTAATTAAAAATTGGGGTACGGGGCAATTATGCGACTGCTGTGCAGTCGCGTTACAGTTGATGACATTTGGCTAACGATACAGGTAAAGGACAATGTGAAACGAAATAACAAGCTTGAGATGTAAATGTTGAATTGAAGTATCAATACGTGTCTCTGGGAATCGAGAACAAGATGAAAAAAAAACAAAACAAACTCACCAGATGGAAAGTTTTTAGGAACAGACCTTTGCTGCTTCACGTCTAGACAAGCAAATGCCAACGCGAGTTTTCTCTTAATTGAACGACATTCGATTTTGAGAAATTGAGGGTATGTTCTGTAACGGCGCGGAGAGAAGTATGATAAGGATCGATGTGGCTCACAACTCGTCATCACTCTTATTCTCTTTCTGGAGTGCATTTTAGAAAATCAATGACAAATTGTGAACAAATAGGTCAGGGACGGAGTGGGACCAGACAACCGAAAAAATCAGTGGTGTTGCAGGTCAGCACCTAGTGATGTCAGAATTTTCGATATTTATCGATATTGTCAATATTTCTAACATACCAAAACTATCGATACAAATTTTTAAATATCGATAAATATCGAAGATCGTTTAATCTTACCAATTTCCAAGAATAGAAGAATGCACGGCTGCACGCTACAGTGGATAGCTGGCCTGTGCAATCGTGAGTTGTCAAAACGTGTCGATCATGCAATGTGGTAGCCGATAGGTAAGGTACAGAGTACAAAGGTATCTAAGGGTGCAGCCAAGGAGGGGGCTAGAGGGCTATAGCTTCCTCCTTCAAAAAAAAATTCTTTGAAATTTTTTCGAAATCAATTTTGAAACGAAAAAAATTGATGCCGATGGCCTGATGCGGTTACGTTGCGTCGTACGTTCGTACATATTTATAGCTCATAGAAACAGGTAGGTACCAAATCGAGCTTTCACCCCTGCCCAAGTTTTTTTTTCTTCTAAATTTAAGCCCCCACCAGTGGCAGACTATCCTAGACGCACGTGCATGGGGTGGCAAATTTATAGGGACAGCAAAAAATGGGAGCATTGCCCTACGGTAACTCGATTTTCCCCCTAGCAGAACAGCAAATCTATCTTCACCTCTGTGCTTTGAGTGCACTTCCCCATCCAAGAATTTGGTTTGTCCTTTGATATAAGAGGGTCTGGTTACAACCCTGGCTACTCTCGAATATGCAGAAGTTGAGCTCCAACATTCAATCAAATCTCTTTGAAATACCATGCGAGGCATTTGAGCGCCCAGCAAGCTCTTGAGCTTTTACCCCCTAGTTACTGTGTATCATCTCGGTTGCAAGAATGACGAATGAGGGAAAAATCACGAACGATATTGTTCAGAAGCTTGGAACATTCAGCGAGAAAGCTGAAAATCAACCTGCTGACAGATAGAAGGACACCGAGGAATGGCGCAGCGTGGAAGTGCATTTGAAACATTTAAATTCGCTTCTCGATAGGGGTAAATAATTTCGGTGAGAATAATTTCAGTTTCGAGAATGGGACACGCGTCGAACCGGAATGACTGAGCGTTCGCCGTCTCTTAACACTTCCATTGTATTCGACTGCGAACCCTCCGACTTTCCAACTTTTTTTCCGCCGCAGTTAAATACGCTCGCAATCGGTAAATTACATTCTTCAGTACGTCCTGTTGCCGAATTATTTACTGTATTATTTTCATTGCGCTCCAGAATGGCTGCATCCCTATTTGTGATACTCGACAGACTAAGGGGTGGAACATAAACGTGCTTATAAACCTGTATAGTACGAGAAACTGAATCAAATTCTCAGTTGCAAAACGAAAAAATCCAGAGTTAAAAATCGAAGGAAACAGGTACCCATATTTGTCAAATGGATTCGATTTCATCGATGGAAGGATACAGAAGTTAAGCACCTTTGACATTTTTCTGTTCAGTTTCCTATTTTCTACACGAGAGTAAGAGTTTCCTTCTCTCCTTACAGTTCTTTGTACGCATATAGACCGCCACTTTCACCGCGAACTATTTAGGAAAAATCCAGTCGTACGAGCCTCAATCAGTTTCAGTCGAAGTCTACAAGGACTCGGTACTTTATAAACAAAAGGACACTCGTGAAAACGTTATATTTCGAATTACTCGCGACTCTATCTGCACTTGCATCTCTTCTGGATATCGCACTCGATACTATATACCTCCCTGAAAGTACCACTTCGACTGCAATCAATAAGTGCTCTTGATACGTACATTAAATCGCATTTAGCTGTTTTGTTTTGTAGAGTAAAATACGCGCAAAACTATAAAACTTTTTTTTGTCAATTTTTTACACTCGAAACATCTTGTAAAATGTATTGAGTATTTCGCCTTCGATTATGCTGCTAAACGTTTCTCGTTCAACAAGGATAAAAATGTTTTAAAATTACATTTTTTCTCAAGTGCTGTGGTTTACCCAGAGCAGGGGTCCTTAAACTGTGGTCCGTGGACGGCTCGGGCCGAATTGCGCCGCCTACCCCAGACAACATAGGTCGAATTGCGCTCATAGCACTCAAGGAAGATGGGCTGAACTGCGCCAAGGTGTTCAGAAAACATGGGACCAGTTGCGCCGCGAACGATCTCTTGACATTGAACAATCGTTCTTCTGTGCAGCAACTTCAACTTCTAAAGTGTGCACGTTGAAAGATGAATGTACGATAAGAGGGAAGATTGTTAGTGATTCTTTTGCACGTAATGCACGAAATGTCTAATTCTCAGTAAACAGCCGATTATCAGCTTTACAAGAACCTACTTGTTAATTTCAAAGAAAATGCAGGAGTTTGGTTTATCCACTGAGTACAAGACAAGACCACGACTTGAAGTAGGCAAATGGCTGCAGTGGATTTTTGGTTTTTCCCTTTTGTCAGCAACTGATGCCCAGGATTGCTTCCAGGATGAATCCATGTCATGCATCCCTGATGACGACCGCGTAGTCAAGTTTGTGGACTACATGTGGGATTATTATATAAAGTATGATGCAAAATTTCCTCTCACAATGTGGGCATCTATGAAAATAGAAGCACGCACTACCAACACCTGCGAAGCCTTTAATTCAAAATTGTCTTCGTACTTTTATCACTCACATCCAAATGTTGTTCGTTTTATGCTTACGGCGACGAATTTACAACAACACTCCGAAACATGTCAAATCAGCACAACAACTACAAAGGTGCTGGACAACAGAATAAAATGTCGACGTGAATTCATTGCTGAGAAAATAGAAGTGTTTAATTCTGGGAAAATTACTCGATTTGACTACACAAAAAAGATGTCCAAGTCGACAAGGAAGAATTCTAAATAAAATATTTTAATTTTTGAATTTTTACAAATATTGACAAAAGTATTGCCTACCATTTATAATATATTTATAATAATTCAGTTAATTTAGGCACATTCTTTCAAACACACCATAAATGAGATTTTCTGGTTTGAAGTCTGCATAAAGTGTGACGAGAAGAATGATTCTTTCTTGACTCCTTCTGAATCTTCGTTCGCGGCGCAATTCAGCCTATCCGCCCTAAGAGTCTCGGCGCAATTCGCCTTATCCCTCGTACGCAGTCTTGGCGCAATTAGCCCCATGTATTTTCGTCGCACGGGGCAATTCGGCCGTTGCCCCGTGGACAGTGGTCGTGAGACATTTCCAGAAACCAGCAAAATTGGAGCGTCATTTGAGACCAGTGCACCCTACCCTCAGCGATAAACCATTGGACTACTTTCAAGGTAAAATTGTGAACTTGACGAAAATGAAGCTAGGATCGAGTGAGGTAGCATTTGCATCGAATACAAAAGCATTACTTGTTCCTCGTTGAATTCTACATAAAAAGGTAACGTACCTAATATTCTTTTGTAGCTCTCTCAAATTTCATGAAGAGGGGGCTCAAAACGACCCCTAACGCGATTATGCATTAGCACAGATCACATGAGGGGAAATTTTGAATTTGTAACATTTTCGTCGAAGAGAATTCAGAGATTGGATCCCTCAAGCGTGAAGACATGCGGGGAAGGACATATTCTTGTTAGTAATTCCACTAATGCGTTCATCTTTCTTTGAATTTGCTTTGGTTTGAACTATTTTTTCAAAGTAATGAATAAAATAGAAGCAATTCAAAAAAAAGTTAGGAATAGTACTTCTACCCCACAAGTTTGGATAAGAGTGCCGCTAATATGGTATGGAGTAAGAGTACAACAAAGATTAAAGGTACACAAGTCGAACACTTTTATTCATTAAAAAAAAATGGATATAAAATTAGCAAAAACCACCACCTGTTGCATTTGAACAATCTTCATGCCATCAACATTATTTGCAAACGTTGCAATGAATCCAATCCTCTCCATCAGCACGAATAATCTTCCCTTTCTCCAACATTCGGTGAGGACTAAACTTGCGTTCAGTTTTCCTCTGATATTTTCTGCGAAAGAAAAAAAAAATTGCATTAGATAAAATGAAGTATAGTGCTCTTGTTTCGACATGTTTTGTGGTATGAAATTAATTCAAATGTTTGCAATGAAATTAAAACTGAATTAAATGATAACTTACCAAACCGTCTTCCAGAAAATCCCAGTCTCCAGGCAACTTAGGTCGATTTTCTGTTATAAATCCTTATTATTCGTTCGTAAAAGTTAATCATTTTTAAACACTAAATTTTCAAAGGGAATTTTGTGATTTAAAAAAAAAAAAAAATTTAACGAAGGAGTAATTTTTTCTTTTAGTTTGGCTTCTGAGATATTCGACATAAATAATCAGTGTTACCAACACATTTGAATAACAGCTAAAAATTACGAAGAGTACTATTATTCTACAGTGTACTCTTGCTCTTCGTTACTTTACCCATCATCACAGAAATTTGTATCCCCACTTCCAAAAATTACACTTCTTTGTGTTTTGTATGTTTTAGAATAAACTTCAACGATGACATGTTCGAGCTTTCATTAGTCCAAATAATAAAAGTGAGATATCTATCATTGGTTTTTCAAGACCACCGAATTCATTTTCAATATACTGTTTTAACTCGAAGTTTAGAACTAAGGCGCATTGGGAGCAGGGATGAGGCACGAGAACATGTCAATAACAAGATACATCTCATTTCTTCACGATGAAAGTTGCGAACCTGTCCTTCAGATAACTTTAATTGTAGTGTAATCAGGATGGTTTTCAAAAGCTTAGGAACTCAGGAGGGTAAAAATTATTTCCGAGAACACATGTGGGTAAGAAAATATTGCTATCATCTGAGGAATGTTATTGTTAACATGTTTCATTCTAACTCAAAGAAGTGCCCTAGAAGAGGGGGAATCCTGATTACATCAATATCAAATTGACGTGAAAAATAAGTTCCATCAACTTTAAGGAAGGAAAGTGTACGTTGTTATTAACATTTCCATGCTCCATTCTCTGTTTCTTACGTTCTTTCATTTTGAAAGGGAGGGGGGGGGGTCAAATTAATGTCAAAGTCGAATTCAGTGACCCCCGAAACCTAAGAGTAATATCTACATTGTGATTATTGTCATGTTCATTTTTGTGCCCCTCTTCCCAGAGTCAAATTGAAGTTAAAATCGCATTCAGAAAGTATCAAAATCCAAAAAATGATACGCATGTTGTACTTTACGAAATTTTCCATCTCCTACTGTCCCCTAATCACATAATGATAAAATTAGGCTTAAATTAACATGAATGTCGAATGCCGTAACCCCCAAAATGTATGAAATGATATCCATACAGTGATTCATGTCACGTTTACTTGCGTGCTTCCCTTCCCTGTACACCTCAGTTTTGAAATGAGACTCAAATTAAGCTCAAACTCAAATTTAACACCTCACCCTTCTTAAACCTATAAACTTATACATTTTTTTCATTTTTCTCTTCCCTTTCGGTGCTACAATTTTAAAATTAGTTTCAAATCAACGTCAAAGTCGAATTCAGCGACCTCCGAAACTTGAGAAATGATTTCCATATTTTAATTCTTGCTGTGTCCATTTTTGTGACCCCCTTCCCCTATGTGCCTCAGTTCTGAAATGAGAGTTGAATTATAAAGTTAAGATCGAATTGAGTAACCCTTGAAACCTAAACAATAATACGTATACATATACTGTAGAAATTTTTTTATCTAACCGTGTTCCCTGGACCACAATATTGAATGTTAAATGATAATATCGAAAACAAATTCAGCGACTTTGAAAACCCCACAACATATACCTCATTTTCATTATTTGGGCTAGTAAAAAGCTCAAAAATTCCATCATTTAAGTTCAATCTAAAACCTACAAAACGCAGAGAATTGCAATTTTTAAAATGGTAGTATCAAAGGGGAGGGAGAGGGGTGATGAAAAATTTCAATAGATGGTGGGTATGAACGTAGAGAAATGAGTTTATGGGGTAGTCGGTATTCCTTGAGTTCTCCAAAGTCGATAAGAGGAAATAAATGTCAAGAAGTCCACATCCCCCCTCCAACAGGCCTGTGTTAATGTATAATTCAACGATACATGGAAGGAAGCTAAGAAAAAATTATAATGACCTTTTTTATGTAGAATTTAACGAATAACAATTTACGTTATTCTTGTGCCCCGTGTTGTTGATAGTTCTCAAAATGTTAGAGTTTAGCCTCCTAGAAGAAATACTTCATAGAGATAACTGAAGGCTTTTGGATGCTCACTGCTTACAGGAAAATTTAAGGAGATTTGGGAAAAATCTTTCCTGAAAAATTAGTTTAATTCAAATACTAATTTTCCTGAGTTCAAAGGCCAGTTGAGGGGGAGGAGTCAGACTGTAAGAATTTTCCTCAACCGTAAGGGCGTAGATAGCTCCATTATATGGGAGAACGTCTAAATTTTCTTTTCCTCTGTCCTGCTTGACCCTTCACACCGTCCCCCAATATTTGCCTTATAACTCCTGAAAATCCCTTATTCTTCAGCTAAGAGGTACAGACCCTCGGGACCCTTCTTCCTTACTATCTGCGCCTTTGCTAAATCGCAATATGAATATCATTTCGTCGGTTTTCATTGTCAGCGAATTCGTTTTCAACTTAACGTTCCTTTTTGATCGAACCTTGAAAATAAGAGCATTGACTGCTGCATTCCCTGAACCATGTACCCTTTTTTCATGGTCGATAAATGATTAACTAAAAACTTGTTTTTGAAAAGCGTTTCGCAACAATTACTAGCCGTTGTGAATAGAGATAGAAATATTATCAACTATCGAGTTATTAGTGTGTGGATTTCATTAATAGATAAGGCTCCTTGTGCTTCAGTTGTCACGTGCTCTTCAAAAGCTCTGAAGCGGCTCTGTCTTTGTTCAAGCAGATTGCAGAATCAGGGACGTACCGAAGAGTTCTTCCTGGAGGGGGGGGGGGGTAAAAATTGTGGAAGTCCCAACTGACTCAACTCAAGATTTCCAATTATCAAAGCAAAAAAAAATAAAATAATAAAATCTTTTAACTTGTTGGATTTTTCCAACTCGCCTGACTGAAATGGTAAATTTTCCCAACTGCTGAGTGAAAAATTCTTACCGGGGGGGGGGTAACTTTCCCCCTGCCCCCTATCGGTACGTCCCTGTGCAGAATCAAGTTCCAATGGTTATTAACACGCCAGGAAGTAGCATAGCCAGTCAAATGTTCGAGGGGGTCTGATCTTGACCAAAGGCGGATAGAGTGTTAAAGGGGGTGCTAAAATTGGAAAAACCACTATTTGATAACATCGCAAAGGGGGTCCAGATCCCTCGACCTCCCTTTGGCTACGCCCCTTATTCCAGGAGGAAATCAAGTACAACCGGATGATTCCGCCACACTTTGAAGCAATGTACTGAAATCGTTCGACCAATAATCTTCATGTAATACTTCCAGCGTTGCTAGCTGTACATGTACGTGCACGTACATGTCCACACGCGCAATACTTTGAAATCACCGGTCGGACCGACCGAAGATGAGAGACCAGGTGGTAGTAGTCGGTGGTGAACTATGCCCCATAACCCCGATTGCTACCCTCGGTAGTGTTTCGAACGGCGCAGCGTCTTCCTAGACCTTTTCAAGGTTGAGAAAAAAAACGCCTTTTCCGACACTCTATCAACGACTCATCGTCCGGAAATTAGACGGAACGGCGTTAATGATTTAATGCGGTCCGAGAGCGCCGCTCGATCACACGCTGAACGTATGCAATATGCTTCCCGCGTGTAATTCGTGCACGCACTCGCGGTACGGGATCACACACGCTCATGGAAAAATGAAAATAATGCTAAAAAACAACCGCCATAAACATCGTCGATCGAGTTCATTACGAAACGGCGTTCTGGCAGTCACGTGACGAACGGAACACCGATAAATATTACCGGAAATCGTCGTCGCATTAATCGAGATGACTTGCGGTTTGCCGTCGCGTCGTATTTTCCATATACATGCACAAACTTGTACATGATATTGTCCATTGTTCCCATAAACTCTTCCAACTATCAGGGCTGGATCCAGAAATAGGAAAATTTAGAGGCCCACCGAGAAATCCCGTTTTTAACGGCCCACTTAGTATTAATCGACCGATATTGACCCAATTTTTTCTCCAATTTTTCAAATTGTGGCCCAAATAGGTATATCGCGGCCCACAGAAATTTTCTCGGTGATTCGCCTGCTGGATCCGGGCCTGCCAACTATTCACTATGCACGTACAAGTACGTAAGTAAATTAGCAGTAAAGCCAAATCGTCCTGATAGCCTAATATAGTCCAATAGATACCCAGTGGAATCAAGTGAATACCTGATGCAGTCATCTGATGCGCAGTCAAGTATACATAATACATATAATGCAGTCACATAGAGTTCTAGATACCTGATGTGTCATATATGTAGATACCTGATGCAGTCACATAGATAACTGATACACTGTGCAACGGGGTTACTTTGTGATTAGCGCCTAACTTTGTGATAAAGCTGCCGCGCAGTCTTTACAACGCATTAGCCAGCGAACAGGAATGACTAAACCAAGACTAAACACGCTATACCTTGGTTACCAACTGTCTCTACAGAGAGCGTGTTTAGTCATTTCTGTTTGCTGGCTAATGCGTTATAAAGACTGCGCGGTAACTTTATCACAGTTACCCACCAGTCACAAAGTAACCCCGTTGCACATCAGTCAAGATACAGTCTTGATGCAGTCACATACGCAGATACCTGGTGCAGTCAATGAGATACCTAATGCAATCAAATAGATATCAGAGGCAGACAAGTCGATACCTAATGTAGTTAAATCAATACCTGATGCAATTCAGTAGATATCTGATTCAGTCAAGCAGATACCTAATAATACAATTAAGAAGATACCTGATGCAGTCACAAAGACAACTTATGCAGTCAAGTAGATGTCTATTGCAGTCAAGATGCAGTCTCATAGAGATACCTGGTGCAGTCAAGTAGATACCTGATGCAGTCAAATAGATATCATACACAGACAAGTGGATACCTGATACTGTCCTACACATATCTGATGCAGTCAATGATGCAGTCACATAGAGTTGTAGATACCTGATGTAGTTACATAGATACATGATGCTGTCATGAATATATCTGATGCAGTTAAACAGATAGCAGATTCATGCAATTATGTATCTGGTACAATCATATATGTAGATGCCTACTGCAGTCAAGTAGATAACTGACGCAATTCAGTAGATACCTGATGCAATCAAATAGATATCTGATACAGTCATGTAGATCTCATGTAACCGGCTTGGAAGAAAGGAGACGTATGTCTAAAATCAAGTTTTTGAGAAAAACGCGTTTGAAGTTTGGTAACACTGTACTGTTAAGCATGTGGTTTGTACTGCAGGTTATGCCTTTGGAATCGTGTTGTCTGACATCTGTAAGCGTATGGAACATGTCGGAGTGGTCAGCCAGGTGCACGTTCAGTGGTGGGGAGTGGAAGGAAGTGGAGAAGAAAGCGATAGTCAATTATAGTTTCTTATTTTAAAATTCTGTAATATTTCTAAATGGGGAAACTCACCTTAGTATGCTACTTCATTGGCAGAAATACAAAAAATCTCCCCAAAAAGAATAGCCTATTTTCAAAATTGAAGGGGCCTAATTTAAAAATTGATATTTTTGGTGGATGTATTGCGCCTTCACTATTGATGATAGACAGTGTTATGTCTACAAAGTATTTTCTTACAAATAGTATGAACAATGAAATACCATGTTTAAATTTTTTATTTAAAAACTATTATCAGCATTTTCAAAAAATAATAATATTGAATTGTCCCTTCAAAATAGAAAGTATGCAAAAAATTCTGTAGCGAAGATTGAAGATTGCCTTTTTTTCAGAACCACTCATTTTGTGAGAAAAATCACACACACACAGTCGTTAACCTTCTTTCTTATAAATTACCAGTTTTTTTTTTGTTTTTTTTTTTACAACTATCAATTTTCAAACGCTTATACAGCCGTGAAAAATAGGTTTTTTGAGGTTGGACAAACGGGAGTGGATGCTCTTTAAGATCCTGAACAAGAATCTGCAAGAACCCCGAAATCAGGTTTTTAGATGTAAGCCCCCTTTCCTCCGAGCCGGTCACATATACCTAATACAGTGAAGTAGATATTGAATTCAATCAAGTAGATACCTGATGCAGTCAAACAGATACCGAATGCACTCAAGTAGGTATTTGATACAATAATATAGATACTTAATGCAATCAAGTAGATGCCTGATACAGTCACACAGATACCTGGGGATGTAGAAAAGGCCAACATTAAATCAAAACATGTGATTGCTAAAGTAATAGCTCGCTTTCAACATGACCGTATGCTTTGCCTTCATATTAGCCTACTCTGACACAGAGGCAATTTCACAGATCAAGCCGCCAAAAAGGAAGCCACAAGAAAGACGTCGATCCCAACTATTACACCACGCTACGATCTTATTAAACGACTGCAGTCAACTATGGGAATAGCATGAGTGGTCCATCGAATTATCAAACTACTGAAGGCAATCGTCAGTGACAAATGGGGAGAGAATCTGCGATCCACCGAACTTCAAATTTGAGGGAAACTAACTAATCAAGTGGCAACAGATTGCTAGTTGAAATTTTGAACTTGACCTCATTCCACCATCACCTAGAATTAATACAAAGTAATCACTGTAGAGTTTGAGAAGTAATTTCAAGTTCCTTGATCCATATTTCATCAATACTAGCACCGAGCTGACATCAACTTTTCGATAGAATTTTACATCGAAGTCCACGCACAATTTGACCCAAACATCAAGGTCGACACGGGAACTCGAATTTTGTATCAAAGTCGAGTATCAAATTCGACTATAAAGTCGTGATGGTAAAGTAACGGATTTTTATTGTCAACAAAAGAATCAACTTTTTGCCTCGGTCGTATTTCATAGGTAGAATCGCTTAGGCCCCAGTTACCCAAAATATTCTTTTGGATTGAATTGCAAATTTTCTCCTTATAAATCTGTCAACATTTTGGGCAAGAGATTGCGAAGTCTTATAAAGTACTACAAAAAAAGTTTTCGTTTTCTATAAGACGTTTATCGGATTACAAATTCCTTAGTTATTTCAACATGAATTTGAGAGCAGTGAAAGATGACCAGATGTGACAAATGGCTAATCTACTCTACTCTCGTGACATGCAGTCACATTTCCTATAATTTAATGCCCTCAACCTGCGTTACCAAAACCCTGGAGAAAAAATCTACATCGGGAGCAACATTATTGAAGAGACCTCATCATCCCTTCTTAAATATAGTGCGGAAAATATGCTGTCTCAAACATTGCTAGTGAATGAATGTCGTCTCTTTTGTAGTGCATGGCTTTATATAACCAAACTTCTTCTAATGCCTGGTAGGAGGTACAGTGGGAGAACTGCTCTCTCGTTGGATGGCGTGACATAGAGAAACAGGGTTGACTAACAGTCAGCGGGGAAATATCTACTTCCGTTGCCAATTCCTCTTGCTACATGCTATAGGCTGCACTGCGTTGCTTCTCACTTCCCTCTTCAATTAATTTGCAACATTTTCATGCTATTCTATACGAGAAAAAGTTATTTTTGTTTTATTTTAAGTCGATTTTGGTTTAACATTTTTTGTATTTGCTCTCTCAGTTTTGATAATCAGATATTGATACATAGAATTTATAAAGCTCTCGAATTGCTTTGTGGAGATTGGGCCGGGACAGAAGTCTCGAATTGCCTTCTGCTTTCTGGCCTGTTGTCATACCGCTCTGTCTGTAACCTGACCCCTTTACTCGTAGCTCCGTTAATCAAGAAACCTCCCTCTCCGTTCTACGGAAAATCCTTCACGAAAATATATCAACTCCCTCACCTTCACAAACCTTCCATCCTCTATTTAAATTTAGCTTCTCCATCTGCTTCCCTGGCCTATGTAGCGGTACAGAACCCATAAAAACCTGTAGGAATAAATACCAATAAACAAAAATTTTTGGTTTTATATCGCCAACATTTTGCTCGCACCCTCGGTAAGTCTAGGAAATGATATCAGCAGAGTTTAAGCATTTCCCCCTCCTTTCATCTTACCATAACGCAACCGCATTTACCTAAGTCCAGTTATTAAATATTCATTCCTGACCACATTCGATCATTATTTTAGTTCTGTCAGGACAGTTATTCTAATGCCGCATGACAGGGGGCGTATTCGAGGGATACAAACGATCTCGTACAATCAAGAACATCCATATCCAATCTTGTCAATCGACCGTGCCGCGATCATATCTGCCAGAGAGAAGCCAGTCAAATGTACTGTGTCGCTGGAAAAAAATCTTTCGGAAGGAAGCTTTTTCCTAAATTAGAAAACGCATTGTTCGAAAGTGGGAACGACTCTTCGGCATTGTTTATCTGAGCGAGACGGCAAAATGATTTTCCCGAGCGGTGTGAGTCCTCCGTCGCTATATACTCGCCCCCTAGTGGCCACTTATTCCGCATCCTGCTGAGAAGTTGTCCCGTAATTATGATAGAAGTGCCTCGATGATGATTCTGCACCCGATGGTGCTACCGATACTCTCTTATTAAGACGTCGTTGATGACAGTGGGGCGTAAACCATGTTTTCGCCCAACGAACTGAATTCGCGCTGTGGGTTGCGGAGGAACAAGTGAAAATACCAACTGCAGAAATGAATGGAAACGAGGTCTTGGTTCGAACAGAAATTAAGGAAGAGGTGGATCGGTCTACGGGAAAACTGGAAACAGAGTCTTTATATACGTACTTCGGACAGTGCACAGTCCACCTCCAGAAGTGATTAATTTCCTTTCCACAGTACCCCTTTTTCCAGTTGTGTAAATCGTACTGCAGCTTGTCGCTGGTTCTGTGTTTCGCAGTAGCTGGAAACTTTAAACTTCTTCCGGTCACTGGTACGTGTAATTTCCGAAGCGACGAGGCGCTCGTTCCATTCGGAAAACAGTTTCTATCTCCGTTCGCCATATTCGCCCTCGAGAATGTTTTCCCGTTGCTGTAAATCTGCGGCGTTTAGTTTTACACGAGAGTACTTAGTTGCCTCTATTGTGGGATGGGACAGCGAACGAAACTTGGCACCGAAGTCCGAGGCTCTTTTGGTTTTTGAAACGATCAGAATTTATGCGAAGATCTCGCGAGGGTCTGTTTGAAACTTGAACGTGGCCGAATGTCGACATTCCGTACAATGCCGGCGGTACTTTGGGTGTAGAATAGGGTGGACCTTATTTCGCAAAAGCTCGAATTTCATTTTGCAGCACCTCCTAAGATTGCGCTATAACACGGGGAAAATGAGTCCGGTTTCAAGATTGAACAGTCTTAACTCGATCCCTAAGAGGGTGAAATTTAACGTGTAATTTACGTTTCGAGCCATATTAGTATGTATAGCTAAACGTAACGATATTTTGGTCAAAATTATACCAAATGGTTGCACTTACCAACACAGAGGACGACTGACCCGTCCCAAACCTCCCTGACTTCTTACAGTGAGACTCCCAAATAGGGAAAGTAGGGGAAAATACAATTTAAAGTGGGAGTCGATTTACGGATTTTCAAGGTCATCATTTTTGATTTTGTGGGGTCAAGTCCCACTAAAGGAAGTTCCGGCTCGAGACTGTATTTCCTTCGTATAATATAGTGTTTATGGTTGCTGAGGTCAATTTTACGAATTAAATTTTAATTTAATTCCCCGATAGGCCACCAGAAGATATGAAACACGGATAACAGTCCAGCAGTCTCGAGAAATTTTCACTCTCATTATCATGGGAAAACCAGGCCAGATGGCCACACAGGCCATGCGAATTTCCGACTAGAGAGCTCGCTCGCCTTTTGGTCAGCCGTCTCTCTCACTCTGCTGCCTGCAGTGTCTGTATTAACGAAAGTAGAGAGCAGGCAGGCATTTCCGTTATACATAAATGCGGTCGGGATTTTTGGATCTGACATCTAAGGTAGGGCCGTATGCATGGGGACAAGGGAAAACTCGCTTCTTAATCTAAAGAGTTCGTAAATTGAGCAACCATTTACAAATGTTACAGTTGTTTAAAATTCAGTAATCTAGAAATTTTAGATCAGTTGGAAACACCTTCAATCTTTTGAGATTTTTTAAAAATTGGCAAACTTAACCGCTGCAGTTGACAAAATTAAAAACGTTTCAAGCAATTTTTTTCTGGACCGTTTTGAAATTTTAGTTTTTAGATAAAAATCGATCCCTTTACATATTTAAAAATTTTTCAAGGATTGGTAAATAGCCGGCAGTTGGCGAAATTGAAAATTTAATTTAGCAAACTTTTTTTCTTTACTTGATGATTTTGAAACTACTCTTTCTGGTAGGCCTCCCTCTCCACAATTTGAAATTGTACAAAATTAGGGAATTTAACAGTTGTAGTTGATAAAATGGAAAATCTTGCAAACTTTTTTTCTTTGGCAAAACGGAAAATTTGAAACTTTTTTTTTTCTAACTTAAAGATTTTGAAATTTTAGTTTTTATTTAGAGCTCCCCTCCCCATCACAATTTGAATTTTTCGAGGAGTGGTAAATTGAAAATGGTGCAAGTTTTTTTATTTTCTTTTATCTACTTTTCTTTTTTGCACCTAACAATTTGAAAATTTCAGGTTTTAGCTAGAAACTCTTCCCCCATAGTTCAAAATTTTTCAAGAGCATGCGGCGATCCTCTCCCCGCGAATATACATTTTTGTATAAATCGTCCTGTCTGACTATTTTTTGTGTAACACGATGCAAACGCCCAACAAACGTCTTTTGTCTCCCGCATATTTGCATTTCCAATACAAAATCTCTTCTAAAACACGCTATTCTACTTCTTACGCGCTGTCCTTTTTTCTTCATCTTCCCTCGATCGGCCAGGCATGACCATTAGTGAGCACAGTTACAGTTCAGTTACAGTACAGCCACAGTTTATGCTTAGCACCCACAAGATCTGTTTTTACAATCAATCATACAATCACTTGCTTTCCACACTCTCTCGTACAATTCCAAGAGTGCACATAGATGAATGTAGCATAACTTTACGATTTTGAAATTCCAGTTTTCAGTTAGAAACCTTTCTCCTTTCACAGTTCAACATTTTTCAGGAGTAAGTAAATTTAGTAGCTGATTTTCGAAAAACTGAAAATTTTGCTAGTTATTTTTGATCAAAAATCTTGAAATTTTAGTGTTCAGTCAGAAAAACTTCTGCTAATTTGAAATTATACGAGATTTGGTGAATTTTCATCATGAACTTTGTTCCAATTTTACACATGTGACACATCTCAACAAGGTGATCACATTTTAAGGATGAGTGAAAGTGGAAAATACTCACTAAATGCGTTACACTCAGAATTACCAGCCTTTTTCGTATTTCTAACATTTGGGTAAATTTTGTATTTATTAATGTGGCTACACTGGCTAGACTCGTTTTTACCGTTTTCATCTTCCTGTTGTGTACCAGATCACTTTGTAAGGTTTTGTTTAAGAGAATACAGTCCGCTTTTATAATGTTTAGTTTGCCTATCTAATTTCACCTCTTACCAGTACCAAAAATACTCCGGCCCGGAAGACCATTTTTATTCCAAGGGAACGGTGAAATTAGGATTATACAAGTGAACTGTATTCTCTTGGGCGAAACTGTACAAACTGATGTGGCACCCGACAGAAACATGAAAACGGTAAAAATGAATCTAGCCAGTGTAGCCACATTAATAAATACAAAAGTTAGAAATACGAAAAAGGAAAGTAATTTTGGGTGCAACAAAATACCTTAGCATACAATAAATAAGTAGGATTCTTTACCAGCTACCCCTTGACTCAGATTGACCTTGGACAGGGAAAACAGCTTTAGGAAAAAAACGGAAATTAGTTGAGGATACACGTATTAGTTCACACCAATCTGACTCGAGGTAAATATCTCAAAGTCAGCTTAGAGAATCCTTACTCAATAAAAAATATTAAAAAAATGAAAGAGAGCATATTTCTAAGCCCCCTGCTCTTTTGGCCATAAAGGGGGATTAAAACAAACGGGAAAAAATTAGAAGGTTAGGAGAATTCCAGGCAGTCTTAATGACTTATCAATAAGGAAGAAGAAGGTAGCCCTCAGTAATATTTGTATCGGTACGCTTTGAATCTCATATCTACGTTACATCTGTCTCTATTTCAATGCGATTGTCTTATCACAATATAATTATAGATAACCCTCAAATGAATCGACGAAAACCAGGGGGGGGGAGTTTAAGTTCATATATGCTACTTTTCAGGAGAAGCAAGAAACTGATTATACAAAAACTAAAAATTTGTCATAAACATAGTTTAGGGCAGTGAAAGGTGACCACAAATGACGATTTTCAAAATTATTGCCAAAAGAAAATTTCAAGGATACTGGAGAAACAGCAGTTCAATGATTTTGAACTTCGTCCTTTGTGATTTCCATCGGTGACCAAAAATGAAAATTATGGCCGAAAATTGCATGGGGCTCTTTCCTATACTAAAGAAGATTATTTTAGTCTTGTTCCCATTTGATCGAATAAATTCCCAAGAAGTGAGGGAAAAAATATGTAGCGCCAAAAAAATCATGATTTTTTTTTGTTGAAAATCGCCAATTTTTGAGTCACATATAATGAGTTACAGTGGCGGAACTACGATTTTTTTTCGGGTGGGCACGGAAGGGCCGGATTGTTAAGGACGGGGATTTTTTGAATAAAACGCCGGCTTGAATGAAACTATGTACTTATAAAAATTTGTATATGTACGTACTTACATAATATTAACAATTAATATAAAAGAATACGACTATTTTTATGATGAAGAGCAAAATTCTCTACAACATTATCTAAATTTAAACTTTTGGCAAATCGATTATAAGTATTTTATTTTTGAATTCTTTTCGTCTATTGTAAGTGAGTTATTTTTCGTAAAAAAATTTCAGATCGTTCAAAAAAAATTGGGCGGGCCAAAAATATTTTTGGAAGGGCCTGGCCCACCCAGGCCCGCCCTTGGTTCCGCCACTGATGAGTTATGAAGCAAAAAATAGAACTTCGAAAATTTTGTTCATTTTTTTAATATATATGAAACATGAATTTTTTTGGGTACGTCCTTGTCAGAAACCATGTTCCCGGCTCGTGAGCGTAATCTTAATCACACCAGTCGATCTGCCATGTTTGATGTCTCAATTTCTGTCGCTAACTCAAAACTGCCCATTTTGGACTTAACCCCCTTTTGGTTTTCACCGATTCAAATGAATCTTTAGTCTTTGTCTTTTGGACTCGAGGTAAATATCTCAAAATCAGTTTAGAGGATCCTTACTCAATAAAAAATAAAACAAATGAAAAGAGAAAGCATATTTTTAAACCCCCTGCTCTTTTGACTATAAAGGAGGATGAGAACAGGCAGAAAAAAATTAAAAGGTAAAGAAAATTCCAGGCTCTCTCAATAGCTTATCAGTGAGGAAGGAGTAGGTACTAGGTAGCCATTAGTAATATTTCTACCGGGTACGCCTTGAGTCTCATTCATGTCTATCTTATATCTGTCTCTATGTCAGTATCGTCATGTCTTATCAGCAATATAGAGACAGGCTGGCAAGCGTGCCGCCCTCTCGATAAAGAATTTTCGGGCTGTTGTAGCCCTTATGTAGCACTAAGGAAAAAGAGCCCGGCGCCAGCACCGTTTGAGCCCATTGCAGCCCTCCAGCATTATATATAATTTTCTCCAGCACTAACTAATCAGAATGTTTCATTTGCTGGTAGCCCACAATGCCCGTATGTAGCCCTTATGTAGCCTAGTTGCAGCCCTCTTGTAGCACGTTCTATGTAGCTCGTTTGAAGTCGGTGTAGCCCGTATGTAGCCTAGTTACAGTCCTCAGTAGCCCTCTCGCAGCACGTTTGTAGCCTGTTTGAAGCCCTTATAAAGCCTGTGATAGCCCTTTTTGCAGCCCTCGGTAGCCCTTCTTGCAGCACGTTCAGTGTAGCACGTTTGAAGCACCTTCATTGTAGCCCATTTAATACCCTTATAAAGCCCTCTACTTGGAAGCTGCAGCTTAAAAAAGCCCTTCCCTAAAGGGCTGGATGGCTCATGCCCTGGTTGAATAATCAAATGCCCTGGCACGCACAAGCGGTTAGCTACGGGCCTGCACAGACAAGTCTCATGTCAGTCTTTGGTCTTTTGTATCTTATCAGAAGTGAAGGAGAAGGTAGTTGGTCTGCCCCTGCAATTTTTGAATTTTTATGGTCGGCAAACTGTCTGGCGTTTTCTCCCATGAATGAGGAGGTGGAGGCGGACATTATTATTTTGATATACAGAGAGATTATACTTTGTACCAACTACTGAACCACATCGAGTAACAAGTCGATACCAATACTAACTCGATATCGAAGTGTCCCTCGACTTTTGCCTCTTCTTTCGAGTCGAAATGGTTTTGTTTGACACTGATTCGTCTGTGTTCCAAGAGAATCAGTTCAAAGCTAGATTTACACAACGCCATGACTTCGGGGCACTGTGGACTGACTGAGAACCAAACCGTACCAATTTTAAACTGCCAATCTAGCACCCCTGCGCTCGTCTCGCGAATTCGTGCTCATCTATATCTCGAAAATTAGCGTCGCTTCTCCGGCTCCCAAATTTGTCGATAAATAAAATCGCACACGGCGCGAATTACCGGATCGTCGAGGCGAACAATATATCCAGCTTATTGGTATTAATTCCGCAATCCGGCCTTTTAAAAGCTTCCTCGAACGTATCTTTTCCGTTTACAACAACGTTACACCGAAAACCAAACAATACGCGACCGGCCTTAAAAGATTTTTCTCGATGTTATTTTTTCCTTCAAACCGGAACAATAAAGCTCTTTACAGTATTGTAGGACTTTATCCCGGGGGTTACCCACGCATCCGTATAACGATAATACCCTAGAAAATATTCTCGCGGCGCGTCTATCGCGCACCCCCTCCAAAAATAAACCTAACCGCTATAAATCTGTCCATTAACCAAATATAATAACCGCAAAGTTAGTTTAGTTAAACACATGGGGTATTATTACCATTATTATGATCATCGTTGTTGTCCTCCTCGTCGCACGAAGCATTCATCGATTGCAACTTGTTCGCCGCGAGTATCTTTTTGTCGCATCGCCGATCGCATGCAACGATTGCCCAGCGATCACTTTAAACCGCATTGTCAAACATATTATTCAAAAATGTATCCGAAACGCATTAAGCGGTGTATTCTAATTCGAAGGGCACTTTCAGGTGACGAAAGGACGAAAATCTGACGACCTGACCGATGCCGAAAGACGACCCTGGTGAGGGTGCCCTGCTACCTTGCACCTGAGCTGGCTGCTGGAAAAGAGCAAACAGACCGACGAGAAGAAATGTATAAGTGTTTCGCGATTCGTCAATTGTGTACGTAAAAATGGAAACCGCCTGAAAAATAAAACACATTCATTGTAGGCCGAAGTTAAGTTTATCTTCTCTCAATCGAGTCAGTCGGACGTGGATAATTAAATATGAGAGTTTGAAAGACTCAGTATGCGAAGTATTTTATCAGTTTGCTCGTGAAGTCTATAGAATAACATGCGGTAAGAAAGACACCCCCCCCCCACCTAAGATACTTCGCTTTTCACTAGCTGTCAAAACGGGTCTCAGCTAGGCAAATTGAAGAAGCAAAGACCTTTTCTGTTTGTCGATTTCAAAAGCTTCACTGAATTCGTCCAGAATGACATGAAATCAACTTGACGAAACGAGAGGGCAGTTCGAGATTTCTACCCTCGGCTGACTGTAAAAGGATCAATTAGAAAATGCTGTACCAGAGAACCCGAATCAGTGACCAAATGATTCAGAATAAAATTTAAGAAGAATGTGGGTCTACGAATTCAGATTCTTCTTCGAAAGAAAATTCCAGAATCCTTATTCGGGAGATCGATTTTTGATTGAAAAAAATGACCAAGAATAATTCGAATCCAGGGATTCAGAGTTTTCTGGAACAACGCATTCTGCAGTAGCTCACAGAAAATCGCAATAAAAGGGTGGATTTTGCGGAAAACAGAATTCTGATATGGATTTAGAATCCTAATATAGATTCTGTGAAAAAAACAGAACATAAAAATCCAAATCCACCGGAAAAAGGATTTAGAATCAAAGAATCTGAATTAGTAACCGATCTAGGATGCAATCCTGGGAGGGGCAGGGACGAAAATAAGGGGGGCACGGGAGAGCAGTCTGCCCCCAAGCCTCCGCCAGAGTCCAGAGTTGGGAAATTCTAGTCGATGGATCAAAAGTTAAGAAAATCACACAAGTCAGAAGTTTTTTTTTGCTCATACAAACAAATTTTGATACTTGGGAAATTTTGACTCGAGTCAGTTGGATCAAAAGTTAGGAAATCCAACAAGTCAAAAGGGTTTTTTTTTGCTATTACAAGCAAATTTTAATACAGTGGAACCTCCATAAGTCGAAATTGAAGGGAAAGCAATTTAATTTCGTCTTACACCGTTTAATTTTATGACAACGGTCGACTTATAGAGTCTTTTCCATGTCATGTTTCGAGTTGTAGAGTCTAATGTATGACAACGGTCGACTCATAGAGCCTTTTCCACATCATATTTCGAGTTGTAGAGTCAGAGTCTCCTTCCTCTCACGGCACAGAATTTTCATTTCGAGTTATTACGACTACCACATTTTGACTTAATCGGTTTAATTTTATATTGAGTGCTTATGAGAGTTTCAAGGGAAATCAGTTTTAGTTTGACTTACAGAGTTTTTCGAGTTATATGTATAGTTTCGACTTATGGAGGTTCCACTGTACTTGGGAATTTAGACATGAATCATCAGTTGACAATTTAACAATTTTTGCCCCTCCAGAAAAAACTCTTTACGTCCCTGGGGAGGGGTACCGCAGATTGTGTGATAATTTAATCAACTCATTCATTCTACCAGAGACCAAATAAAGATCTATTGTTGGGGGGTAAGTTTTTTAAATTTAACAAATGATGCCTTCAAATTTTTCAACTACAGGGTGTTTCAAAAGTAACTTTACCAGGTATTAGGGGGGGGGGGAATAAATAAAAATAGAAGAATGTATAGAAAATGTGTACCTATTTGGACGAAAAAATGACATTTAATTTACAAAAAGTTTTCAAAGTGACTTTCTTCATCCATAATATTCTTTAACCATAAAAGCAAGCTGCTTTAAGGACAAAACCATTTTCACAACTTATGACAATCTTTCGTTCATCACTCAACTCCTAACTGAGGGAATCAAATTAAACTTCTCAGGGGTCTAGTACAGGGGTCAATGTTGCCTTTGTTGTATCTCAAATGTCTCGCCATCCTCCGAATCGTCCGTCGCAAGAGTCAAAAATCCCAATTAAGTTATTTTTAAAACACCCTGTAGAAAATTTTTTTTATGAGGTAAAGATAACAATGAGGCTCAAAAACTATAAAAAAGGAGTGATAAACGTTCGTTTGGTCCTTCCTCATGTTTTTTTTGTCGAGTGCGATGTCGAACCGAAATGAGACTGACGTGGATCTTCAGGTCTGGTTTCTTTTCCAACGAAAATTGTTATCCCCCCCCCCCCAAGGGGAGGGTAGCATGTACTATACTAACTTTCTATTTTCAAATGGGCGGATACGGAGCAAACTATCGAAATACTGTTTTTTTGGGGGTTGCTGATTTCAAATATCACGTCAGATTTTTGATCCTATGTAGATTCGGGGGTATCAAAATTCATAAACGTGTATCATCGTACTATTTTTTTTCGGAGAGTGAAGGTATGGGGCGAGCAGTCCTTCAGTCTCACAAAGACTTTTCAGTGGTTGTATAAATAGTTTTTAAACTCTTTCAAGCTTGTTTAGCAATCGGTAAAACGGTTCAAACAACGCTTTTACCACTCATTTTATCTCTTCTAGACTTCAATAATGATCTACAAAACACGTTCAAAACTTTTTATTTTTCCACACTTGCTCAAAATGGGAAGAATTGTAGGGGATTCTAACACTTGTTAAAAGTACGTAAAACCCTTCAAGACTTCCCCAGACTCGTTTAAAATTCTGTGAGATTCTCGTCTAATTAAAATTAGCTGATTTTTCAAGACCCTGTATGACTCTTTTCAAACTGTTTAAACTCATCTGTATTCGGTCAAGACTTTTGAAGATTTTTCAAAACTTGGTCCTACAGACAGCTAAACATGACTAAAATGATGACTAAAAGTGACTTTCTTTGATCAAATCAACTACATCAGAGCACAGTAAACCAAATATGGCTAGTATACATATAGGTATTGCCAGATAAATGCGACCCAAGGTGACCAAAAATGATAAAGACAAATACAATAATTTTTGATCAACTTGAATATATCTAACCAAAGACGATCAAATCCGACAAAAATCTGCCTATTAAACCAAAAACGACTACATCCGTCAACCGTCCTCCCTACCCTAGAAAAATATTGCTAGCTGCAGACCTGCCAGAAAAACGACCAGATCGGATCAAAAGTAACCAAAGTGACTAAAAATTATGACCAAAAGACCCGTTTCTGATGAGATCAAAGATAATCAAATCTGACCAAAAATCTGTATAATGGTCACAAAAGACCAAAAACAACTTCACCAGTCCCCTTTTCTGAAAAAAATACTCGTAACTACAGACCTGCCAGAGAGACGACCAAATTGAATCAAATGTGATCAAAAATGACTTAAAATTAGGACAAAGTGTCCATTTTCGATAAAATTACTAGATTTGACCAAAGACAAAGAATCTGCTTACTATGAATTACAGAAAACCAAAAGCGATTCATCCATCTTATAATGACCAAATCTGATAAAATTAGAACACACAAAAAAAAACGGAATCACTTATGAACAATTACTAAAAATGACAATAATGACCAAAATGATTCAAACTGACCAAATCTAACTACATTTGCTTTCAACATGACTAAATTCATCCAGCGAAGTAACTGAAACAGACCATAGATAAATCCAACCAGGGACGATCAAACGTGCTTGAAACTGCCATCCTTCCATTCCTTCCTCTCCCTTCAAAAAAGAAGAAGAAAAAGTAGAAAAAAATACTCCAACCATAATACGAGTAAAGCAAAAAAATAAACAAAAGAAAAAACAAGAAACCCGAAGAAAGAGTAAGTAAGTCCAACAAAAACGACACATTTTGGCCACCTCGGTTGACGGCTGTAGCCTAAGTGAAGGCTACCGAGTAAGTTTCCCCTAAAACTAAAGGCTGTTTAATTGTTCGTCCTTAGTACTAGTATAGTCTTCCTTATAGATTTTTAAGGCATTTTACATTTAGTAGAGTCTCGATTATCCGAAACTTGTGATATGTATAACATACTCCACGTTCACAGGCGCAGCAAAGATATTCCTGTATCCGTGTACAGTATTTTGCCTATTTACGCCCTTGAAGTAAAATGGCAAATGCGAGTTTTGCTTCTTTACGCTTCAACTGTATTCTCCATTATCCGAACTTCACGATTATCCAAACACACGTGCCAAATAAATTGGAAATATTTATTTATTTCTCATTATTTACCTAGAGTAAACGATTAGGTGAATGATCAGGGTTGTATCGAGATGATTAAAATGCATAAAAGAAAATACAAATTTGAAAAACTTTGCGATTATCCAAATTTTCGATTATCCGAACTTCTCATTCCCCAGTTAGTTCGGATAAACGAGAGTCTACTGCCTATGTCAATCCAATAACTGGCGAAAAGAATAGAGAACTCCAATTCCACTCTACAACAAAAATCCTTCATCCTTCACTCTCCTCATTCCTGCAGCCGATGTTAATCGACAGGGACGTACCGAAGAGTTTTTTCTGGGGGGAGGGGGCGTAGAAATTGTGACAGTCCCAACTGACACAACTCAAAATTCCCAAGTACATATAACAGCAAAAAAACAAAAAACTTTTGACTTGTTGGATTTCCCCAACTGACTCAACTCGAAATTCCCAAGTATCAAAGCAAAAGAAGAAAAACCTTTTGTTGATAATATGTTAGATTTTTTCAACTTCGCAACTCAATTCCCAAGTAGCAAAGCAAAAAAAAAAAAACACTTTTGATTTATTGGATTTTTCCAACTCCGCCTGAAATGGTGAATTCTCCCAACTGCTGAGTGAAAACTTCCTACAGGGGGGTAAGTTGCCCCCACACCCCCGCCGGTACGTCCCTGTCAATCGAAAGTATCACAATTAAATTAATACAATATATTTGTAATAATTACCGATTTGAATTAAACTATGTACGTGTATAAGATCGCTGTGTGACCGAGATTACGTGTCTGCTTCGCAATCCTTGCGTCTCAATTCGAGTCCTGTCAGAGCCGGAAAGCTAGTGATATTCGAATATTCCCCACTATATTCTAGCGAATACAGTAACTACAGTATCAATTAAGGGGAAGAGAAAACGCGTCCTGTAACCTCGCCAGTTCGAACGAACAAGGCATTATAATCACATAGCGTGTTACCACTAGATCTGAAAGATAGAGACTATTGTGTGCATGTCGTGGACAACTTACTCAACTTCGTGCAAACACGTAGCTAGTAAGTGAACTGCGGCTGCACTGTCTCCGGCACAGAGAAGGAAAACTCTAACACAATAAAGCGTGGGGAAAGCAACAGCAAACTACCCCGACTAACCCTGCCCAGGAAAGTTGCATGACAGTAAAACCGCGACCACCAACATTCGACAACGGATATGGTATCTGACTGACATGTATAAGGTTGCAATAAGCATCGTAATACTAAAAACTTCTCCCGCATCCAACCTAAATGATAGCTGATTACTAACTGCTTCTCTTCTGTCCTGCACCGCCTTATATGGTCGTCGTTGAAATCGGAGAACTGTTCTGTGATTGGATGACGACAACAGGGTATGCAGTGTTGACCACATGTTGAAAAATCATTCGTTTCGTTCATCGGTTCTTCAGACTGCATTCTCGGCGCTGTGGTTACCAATATTTGGTGTTAGATGAATCTTGAAAATAGTTCATCCGAAACCCTGTATCCTCGTCATACAACGTTGAGTTCTTAGACTCGAAGAAGTCAGCGGTGAAATTCCAACTAATAGGTGTCTTCGTATCGCTCTCCAGATAACACAAAACACAAATTGATAATCCCGGTTGACATGCGTGCAGTCACGCGACCTCAACTCCCCTGAGTCGTCGACATAAATTAAAAACTCAACTCGGATCCAACAGACGCGTACTGTAGACAACAAGTAGATACGATCACTCGCACGTCATTTGTCTGCTGGCAACACTGATCGCCATCGCGGAGTCCCCCGGCCACGGCCCGGCCTTTCCCGCCAATTTGCCGGAGACACGTGCGGTCTTCGCGGATCCGATCGTGCGTCCGTCGACTTTTCTGCTCTCGACTCGGGGACTCGAGCCCGTAATTCGGGAACGACACGTGCGCATTTCGAGTCGGAAATTAATATCAATTTCTAATTTTTCGTGTCAGCCTTCTAATTGTTCCGCGTTTCCGTTAATGATCGTTTTTCTAAAAGCGCAATGGCGTTGCGGCGGCCACGGCGTCGGGACGCGGAAACCGCAGCGCGGCGGGCGGACGCTCGCTCGTTCGGGCGCGGTGATTTTTAATTATTTGCTTCGAGAATTTTACGACGTTGATGAAGAGCCTTCGCTTGGCGGTCGTGTGCGGCCCCCGACAGCTCGGCTCGCTTTCGGTGCAGTGGAGTCCGGCCTTGTTCATCAACCCGTGCCTACGTGAGGAACGTGAGAAACTTCGCAAACGAATGCCTTCACGATCCTCCATGTTTTCCCGGTTTGAAAGAATGTCAACTATGACTTTGAGTGTTTTCACTTCGGACTGACCTAATTCATTTTCAAACCTTTTTACTCGGTTTGCATTCAACTAGCTGCATGCGTATCGGGCTGGTCCTTATTTTAGAAATTTTCTCGGAAGATTCTCCCCTTATCCGAAAGTTATTCCAAAAGATTAAAAAAAAAATATCTGAGAAGTTGGAGACCTGAGCCTCACAGGAATTAAAGTTCATATTTTCCAGTCAAAATTGGCTATTTGAATGAAGTATCTAAAAATCTGATAAAATTCGGGTGACTTGTTGACTGGAGACAAAATTTTATTAATTGGTTTTTCTACGGCAGCGATTCAAATGTTGAAAAACGTGATTTTTTGGCTATGCAAAATTTTGAAATTTTAATGTGCATCCCCAGATTCACATAACAAGTCGCGTTTTATGGCACTGAATTGAGAAAGAATTAGATTCCAAAAACATAAGTGTGGTCAAGTAGGTCCTATGGGGAAACTGAACTTCCACCTGACGCACGTCTTGAGCAGCCACGAGTTTTTCAGCACCCGCCTACATCGAATGGCGATAGCACCGTGCCCTATGTGCGCACACTGTGATCGTTGGGCGATGGACAACCCCTGGCACACCCTATTCGAGTGTGAGATCTGGAAGCAGGAGAGGCGCGGACTGTAAGAATAATAGATCCCGACAACAACAGCGACGTGTCGGACACCATACCAGAAATGCTAAAAGCGGATGGAAACGGGTGTCGGCCGCTGTCTCCATTACCATGAGGAAGAAGGTGGAAACGGAATGGTCGAGGCAGAGGGTCCATGAACAAAGCTCAGCACACACTCGACACAACGACTCTGTACCATCCTAGCTCAGCTACTGCAGACCCCTCGGCAGGGGGTTCATCCCGCCATCACCACCTTCCTGCGTCGCCACAAGGAGGTGAGGGGTGAAGGAAGGAAGCCCAGTCCGGCTGTGAGCCACCTGAATTCCAGGTTAACGATGGGTGAGTATAGCCTCGGTCAGTAGTGTCCCATAGTGGCCCTGGCAGGATAGCGCGAATCCGAAGCAAGGAACGGCAAAATGGGGGCACGGGCCAGCCTCAAGACGTCTCTCTGGTTACCGATACGATACTCGAAAGGGTAGTTTCCGGGGCCAGGGATACCACATAACATATGAAGGGGAGGAGATGACAAAAACACTTATCTACTTCTCTCTTCAACAAAATTTTGATTTCAGGCATAATACCCAAAAACTGGAACCTTTCGGATATAATTCTCTTATATAACAAAGGAAACAGACGCCTTATTGGAAATTACAGGCCAATAAGCTTATCTCCCACAATCTCGAAAATTTTCTCGAAATTAATCGAAACGAGAATCAGGAGATTTTTAGATTCCCAACAATCTTCCAACCAAGAGGGCTTCAGGAAAGATTTTTCTACATTAGACCATCTTCATACAAAAAACCAAATCATAGAAAAATCCTTGGAATACAGTTTAAACACAACTATAGCATTTATTAAGTACAATAAAGTATTCGATTCGTTGGATCACTGCTTTATTCTGGAATCACTACAGAATCAGGGAGTACCCCTCCAACTCGCGGAGCGAAAAAAGAAATGTATTCGGGACCAAAAAGCAGAATCACAACCGACAAAAATGGAAATTATTTTGAAATCGGGAAAGGAGTCCGACAGGGTGACTCACTGTCACCCTCCTTTTTAATCTGGCATTGGAGGACATATTTAGGAAACTTGATTGGGAAAATAAAGGTCTAAATTTAAATGGAACCAGAGTCTCAAACTTCAGATTTGCATACGATATTGTTTTAATATCAAGCTCAGTGGGGGAGCTGGAGGAAATGACACACGAATTGAACAAAATTGGAAAACAACCAGGATTAACAATGAACACCGATAAATCAAAAATCAAACAAGCTCAATGAACCTAACAAAAATCATGATAGGAAACAAAAACCTTGAGGTAGTCCCGGTATATTTAGGACAACTAATTTTAGAACTGAAAAAGAGATTAAACGTAGACCACACTGGCTTGGAAGAAGTTGCGGACATTAAAACACATCTTGAAAGGAAAATTCAAAAACACGAAAAAAGGCGAAATCTTCAATATGCGCATAGCACCGGTTTTGACGTATGGCTCCCCCACTCGGTCCTCTGCTTTCAGACAAATGAAAAAAATTGAAACAACGCAGAACTCTATGATGGGATCGACTCCAGGCTTGAAAATCAAAGACCAAGTCCGTATAAAAAACATTTGGAAAAAATTATCTAATATCAAAAACTGCACAAAATCCAATGACTTCAACATTCACCTGAAATCCAAAAACCCATAACGTGCCTACAGACTACTCCAAGAAAACATAAAACTAATCGAAACATGGTCCTCTAGACACGGACTCCGTATATCACCAAGCAAAGCAGAATTCATGATCTCATTCGTAATGCAGGATTATGGAAGTAATTGTGCAAGAGGATTGGATAGTGTAAAATCAACTATACAAAAAAAAAAAACAACAAAAAACAAAAAACGAATTATGGTCGTTTGAGAGAGAAATTAGCTACATGTGATTGGGAAAATTAGGCAGTATGGATGTTGATGGTGCCTTACAGTCGTTCGGGGATGCCGTGTGTGATGCAGTTAACGAGGCTACTATTACAAGTATGTATAAATACAACAAAAGGTCAGAAGCGTGCACCATGGGCAAGTGAAAACTTGGTAACCCTTAGTAAAAAAAAAATCTAAAGTTATACAAACTAATGAAAAAATTTCCAGAGGAGCATAGATAGCTTCTTCAGTGAGTATAAATCTTACAAGTAGTCCAACAGAGTAGAAAAGATGAACTTCTATATTACTCAACTAAGCTAGAAAGATCAGGAAAAAATGATAAAAAAGTTTGGCAGCTGATCACAACAGTTCTAGGAGATTCCAGAAAAGATATTGAGGCCATAACCATTGGAGAGGAAATTATAAAGACAGAAAATAACGAAGAGAGGGTGGCGATGCACTTCAATAGTTTTTCAACTAATGTTGCAGCACAACTACTTGAAAAGATACAGGAAGTTAATTTGGATAATGAAATAGCAAAATGGGTGAATGTGAATTCGTATGGCGGACTGCCTATTTCACCCCTGAATGTGAGAGCAGCTATTAGTCAATTGCAAAATAAAAACAGTGCTGGTTGGGATGGACTGACCCCTACACTATTAAAAAAAGTAGTAATGGAAATTGACAAGCCCTTAGCAATAATCTTTAATAAATCCTTGGAGGAGGGGATCTTCCCTACAAATCTCAAAGTGGCACACATTATCCCCATTTTGAAAAGTGGAGACCCTACCAAAGTTGAAAATTATCGGCCTATTTCAATAATTTCCACCTGATCCAAAATTTTTGAAAAAATCTGCACTGCAGGAGGTAGCCGCTGAGGCAACTTTAAGGCAAATAAAACGGTCATGGCGTGAATACCAAGAAAGTGGCGAGGCATAAGTAGGAAAATTGATGGGTAAGTAGGTTTCTCAAAATTGGGGTTCGAGGGAAGAAAAGAAAAGAAAAAAAAAATTCCTCGCCAAAAGGAGATGAGTAGATGCATGCGTCAGGGCTCACGAGTAACGGTTGCAATTACTCGGTTAACTTAAAGTAAGGTGCACGAGTTAATTGGCGCCGTACGCGCGGTTGCGCATTGGTGCAATATAAAAGACAATTTTGTAAAAAAATTTTAATAATTATAATAATGTTCCAACATCGAACAAACAATCTAACTTTCCCACCTCTTCTACTCAACTCACAATCAGTTCCTCGCTTCAATTCAGACAAATTTCTCGGCATCTATCTCGACGCTCGCCTCTCCTGGTTACCTCATATAAAACACATGAAAGCCAAATGTATGCGGTCATCAATATTCTGAAGTGCCTCTCGCATCCTTCCAAAGGATGTAACAGAGGACTACTCATTTAGTTATACCATATTCTGATTCGATCTATCATGGATTTCGGATCACCCATGTATGGACTTGCCCCTCCCTCATGCTTAACGCTTCTTGACAATGCTCAAAATGCGGGTTTACGAATCGCCATTGGCGCCTTTCGCACTAGCCCAGCTTTGAGTATGTGTACCGATGCTGGAATTCCTCCTCTCTCTTACCGCCGAATGCAACTCACTGCCAAACTTCTCGTTACGATAGCGCACAACCCTAATCGTCCAGCCTATAAATATCTATTGTGGCATATTTATGAACGACCAACAAAGAAAAACCAAGGTATTTCGATCGCTCACAAACATGCGCACATTGTACTGCGGATACCTTCCGTTTATAAGCGGGTACGTGCTTAAGTCAGAAAATCGGCGTCAACGCTCAAAAATGCAGGCATCCGAAAGAGGCCTGGGAAAAAGCCACGACTAGCTCATACGAGACTCGTCCAGGGAGCGGGATGTGCCAGGGCTTTGGAACGCGGTTACCCAGATCACATGTTGAATATTCTATAGTTCCGGGGCCAGAAGCAAGAAAAAGCAAAAAGGAAATTACAGCATCTCTCTCTCTATAAGCCATGGTCCCTTACATTCTCTCTTACAAAAAGGTACTTACGACCTCATGTCGTTCACGCGGTGCACCTCAAAAAAGAAAAAGAATAACGCAGGTTACACATCGCGGACAGACATTTATTTGTGAAAAAAGAAAAAAAATCCACGGACGCGGTGGCGGTCACGAAAGCTGCGGCTAAAGGAGCCGCACGAGAAAGTTCGCGAACACGCGGTCAGGCCCCGGGTTGAAGAAAAGAGAAAAGTTGCGGAGCTCGGCAGGTCGCGGAAAATCGCACCAAAATCACACTGTCGGGTGGGGAAAAGGTCCACACCCAGAACGTTCTTTAAAACGTAAAAAAGAAGTCAAAAAAATGAAAATCCAAAATGACAAGAAAATGAAAAAAAAGACGTTAAGCTGTCCGAAGACAGATTCACTAACTGTACACCGCCTCGGTTGCAATTAGTAGCCGATACCAGCAATGCGGGAGGGGTAGAGGGAGGAAACTGCAAGAGTTTTCATGCAGGAAGATAAACGTATAAGTTTCGCCGTGAGACGAATAAACGAGAAAACGAGGTGATGAAAGTCCCATGAAGTCGACTTTGTGGTTAGTCGAGTGGAGTTATACCATTCCTCTGCGGAGTTCTCAATGAAAAGGCGGATAACTTCCCAAAATCTATTTTCCGGTATTTCCAAACGGTGGCATTCTGATTCGAAAATATCTAGCCAGGCCGAGGCGTTGGTTGATTTTGTTCCGAATTTATTTATGACTGCATCTTTAACTGAAGGGGAGGGAACGTACTCGTCGAGCATTTCTCCCTGGAAAACTGCGTTTCCATCATTGTCGATGTACAGCTTGGCTTAATCGTCCGAAAGTGTAATTTTTGGACTGCGTTTTTTTCCGCGTGTAGTAAGCCCTTTCTTCGCCGTTTTTGCTGCAGGCGTCTTCATCAGTTCGTCGTGGTGTTCTGGAGCCTGAAGATGCGGCGGAAATTCGTACACTGTATCGTCGTCAATGAATTCCATAGTTTTGACACGAATCACCGTTGTTTGAGGGTTTACAGGCGACGCCTCAGTAACGAATGAAAAGCGAACTTTGACCGGCATATTGAAGTGAATGATTGAAAACTGAGTTTTTTGAATTTATAAGTTTCGCCGTGAGACGAATAAACGAGAAAACGAGGTGATGAATGTGTTTATTTTATAAACGAATTCAAAAAACAAATCGTTTTCACTGTCGACGAGAGCTAGCGAGAGTAAAATTAAGTACACATCAAACATAAGCTAAGAGCTGTAGATGCAGACTGAAACTGGAAGCGTGTGCGAAGGTAAAGTTGAATCGAGTTGGATGACTGCAATATTGATAAAGGAGAGCGATAAATGAAAGGGAAGATAAGATCGGACAAGATAATTCTTACAAACGTTTGTATGTGGAGCACAGAGAAATCGCTGGATGGACAGAAAGGAAAGGTGGAAAAGCGGGTTGCGGGAAAAGAGAGAGGAGAGGACGTACTAATGCCTGCGGAACTCCGTGACGTTGAATTTTGAAGCGTATTCACGTGTTTCCATGCCACACTATTTAACTTTTTAAACTACATCCCTGTTCCTAAATCCTCACTGCACTTACGTTCACCCTTGGAAGGGACACTGCCCCGTATCTTCTCCTACAATTCATTACCAACAATCCATACATCACCCCCACCCTTGGTTGTTGAACCTCCTCCCTGCAATTTCGAACTTACAGAATTCCCTAAAAAATCTACCCTCCTAAGTTTATCGGACACATTAGTATGAAATTCTGGACCGCTTTCCTGACAGTATCCTATGCTTCACTGATGGCTTAAAGTATAACCGACGCACCACTTACGCCTACTCCATAGATAGTTTACTACACTATTTCTGACTTAGAAACACAGCATCCATCTACACAGCCGAACTCCATGCTATCCTACAGTGCCTAGTCACGATCTCTTCGCCCCAAGACCCACACACCCCCACCCACTATCTGGTCCTCGCAGATTCACTTTCCTTCTTAAGGTCTATTTCTGATCGCCTTTCAACGCACGCTTTCGTCTAACGCATCCATCTCATTCTCCGTCTCATTTCCATCACTACAAAGAGCATTTCACTCATCTGGATCCAAAGCCATATTGGTATCCTAGGGAAGGAGACAGTCGATCAAGCAGTACAGCAAGCTATACAGCTCATATATCACTCGTCACCTTCCTATCTCCAGAGATCTCACTTCCGCCATTCACCAGACCATTTTGCGTTAGTGGCTCAAAGAGTGGCGGCATCAAGCCTCTTGGTACAACAAGCTCGCACAAATCAAGCTTACACCTGTCCTTTGGTCAACGTCCCAACGTTCCTACCGCCGCGAGGAAGTTATCATCATCCGCCCAAGGATTGGACATTCACACCTCACATACACGCATCTTCTCACTAATCTTTATCCCCTCAACTGCCCACATTGTGAAGATGAAGACCCTCTAACTTTAGACCACCTCTTCTCATGCCCCTTCCTCACCTGCCTTCGTAACTCTCACCACGTCCCCCACATAACTGTTCAAAATTTGTCCTTTTTGTTTTGCTGAAAAATTCCCTTTAAGTATTTTTCCAGAGACCGAAATTTTTTCCAGGAGTTGGCTATTCTTATGTCTAATTCTAAATTTAACGTTTTGTTAAATGTTGTTATCGTTTGTCCTAAATATTTAAGTTCCTCCACCAACTGCTCACATTGTAGATGAAGAATCTTTCACCGTGGACTAACTCTTCTCATGCCCCTCTCTCACCTGCCTTCGTAACTCTCACCATGTCACCTGTAGTCGAATTTTGGCCCTCTCTAACTCCCACAATCACATAAACAACACCCTCACCTGTCTTTCCGCTGCTGGATACCTCTGCGACATATAGAAAATAACCTTATCCGAGCCGGTAGCCTGATAGAGTAGCTTCGTGGCTGCATAATAATAAAATAAAATAGAAAAATCGGAAATTTAAAATGGAGGTGGGTGGGAAATATATGTAAATTGTAGACCAATTTATTAGATCTGCATTTTAGGTATTTCGTTATTGTTAGCCAAGCTAGTTTTCCGAGTCTCAAATCACGTTTTGTCTAATCCTGAATTCGAATGTTTCTTCCTCTCTTATCTTTCCACCTCCAATTTTACTTGGTCTTTTCCTGTTTCATTCGAATACATCACCTACGTGTACTCATTCTTTGAACAATGATAATTCGTGTTTGTTGCGCTCATGTGAGCAGATATTCGTATTTTCTCTGTTCGAAGTTTGCTCTTCGTTTTGCTAATTTCAGCTATGGCTGCAATTACCTAGGACTACTTTGATCGTTTCGTGTAATAAATCCGTTCTTTTGAAGTTAGTTTGTGTATTCTTTCCATGCTGCAAATCAGCAATCGCAATTTTAACTTCGAACTTACAAATTAGCAAAACTCTTGTCGTTTTTATTCGTCGGTTTTGTGTCGTCTTTTGTGTCGTCATGCCGAATAAATATCAGATTTACTTGTCACTGGATGGCAAAGACAAAGACAATTTTGTAGCAGTTCGTAGAATTCGCGAGTTTGGTGATGGTGTTTGGCACACTTTTCCTGATGAGTTCCATAGACTCTCCGTGCACCACTCAGAGCTGGCTGCTATCGCTGCGATCAAAGCTGCTGTGGCCGCTCTAAAATGTCGTGGTCATTACCGTACCGTCAATGTCATTTTCACCGATGACACATTGAAGAAATATGTCGATGATGCTGGAAACTTTCTTTTCAAAGGTGTGTTGCTTGGTGAGACTCAGTTTGCTCAATCATCTGGTTCTCCGCAGTCGACTTTGAAAGAAGAGACTCCCGGCTCAGTTTCCAATCAAGAGTCGTTCAAAGATATTTTACGTCATTTCCTCATTGAGAAATTCTCACCACGGAAATGTAACATTGATTCCTGGTGTGAGAAGTTCGAAAAAGAATCATCAAGAATTGGTTTATCCGGTCAGAAACAGATTGAAATTTTGAAGAATTGCTTGGATCCATCGATGGATGACTGGTTTTCTGTTAACCTAACTCGTCTTCCGGCCGCTGCCGAATGGCCTACTTGGAAGGCTCAGTTACTTGAAACTTTTGGAGATCACACCTTTCGTCCAATTCGGTATGCTTTTACTTTTAAATTTATGGGTGGCTCTCTGATTGATTATGCCTTAAAAAAGGAAAAGATGTTGTTAGATTTGAAGCTAGATCTTACTGATTCTTTTATTTTGTATTTAGTCGTCGTAGGTTTGCCCCATTTTGTTCAAAATTCTCTCAATAGACTGTCTATAGATACCTTAGAGAAATTAAGAAAAAAATTGAAGAAATTCGATGCTGATGATAAAAGTAGTGAAAAATTCTTGGAAGCTTCTTCTAAGCAAAATTTTGCTCATAAATCCAGTTCGTCAAATTCAAGTAATGTCAGCAGAACTAACGTAAATTTTAATCCCTCCAAATTTTCACAAAATTCAAAAACTGGTAATTCTCTGGATTCTAAAAACCCTTCTGGCTCCTCTGCCTATAGGAAGCCTTGTGACTATTGTGTCTCGAAAGGTTTTCCAGGAAGGTTTCATTTGGAGGAGAAATGCTGGACCAAGAAGAGAGATCTTGAGAAGGCAAAACTTATTAATAATTTTGAGGCAGAAGTTGCTTCTAACTCCTCTGAAGAGGATCCAGAAAACTGAAGTTCGAGCCACTGATTCAAGTTGATGTATGTGTTAATGGAAAAGGCGCTTGCCCTGGTACTTATGATTCTGGATCTAACATTTCTGTAATGGGTAGTGACCTGGCGAAATCCATTAATGCAAAAATTTTTAAATTAAAAGGTTGTAAATTTAAAATGGTCAGTGGCTTTGGTGAAATCGTTGGTTGGACTAGAGTCAAAGTTAAAATTTTCAATATCGAACGTAACGCAATAGTTTTTATAATTAATAGTAAAGTTTTTAATAATAAATTCTTAATCGGTTTGGACTTGATACGTTTGTACTGTCTGAATCAGAATAGTAAATTAGAAATATTTCAGTCTAGTAAGATAGACGAGACTCCTACTTTGACTAAATCTAGCACCTCCGGTTGTATCAATTCTGTAGAAATCCGGGCAGATTTAGGTCATCTTAGACATAGGAAGAGATACTTTTTGCAGAGAGTCATCAATCGTTTTAATCATGCCTTTGCCCGTGATAAGTTTGATGTTGGCAAAGTTAAGGATCACGAGGCGACTGTCAAGCTCACAGAACACAAATATATATATAGAAAGCCTTACAGATGTAGCCTGGTGGACCAGAAAGAGATTGAATCTCAAATTTCGGCCCTTTTTCAAGCAGGTTTCATTGAGGAGAGCACATCGCCCTTCGCTGCTCCTGTCACTTTGGCAGCGAAGAAGCTGAACGATGGCTCTATTAAGAAAAATAGACTTTGCATCGATTACTCGGCGCTGAACAAAATTGTGATACCTGAGAGTCAGCCTTTTCCATTGATTAGTGATCTCATTGCAAAAGCTTATAATTGCCAATGGTATTCTGTACTGGACATTAATAGCGCCTTTTGGTCTGTCCCCTTACGTCAGAAGGACAAGTACAAGACAGCCTTTGTTACCACAACAGGGCACTATAACTGGAAATGCCTCCCCTACGGATTGAAGACATCTTCTGCCATTTTTCAGCGCATTCTTAGAAATTGTTTAAAAAGAAATGGCCTAGATGATTTTTCTGTCAATTATATTGACGATATTCTGGTATTTTCCAAGACTTTTGAAGAGCATTTAGTCCATCTTGAAAAATTACTCGATGCAGTTTCAAAAGAAGGTTTTAGGCTTAGTATGGCTAAATGCAATTTTGCGAAAAATAGTGTAAAATATCTAGGCCATGTTATAGAAAATAATTTTACTCGTCCCATTTATGATAATATTAAGCCGGTTCAAAATTTTCCTACACCCACCACTCAAAAACATGTTCGGCAATTCTTAGGCAAAGTGAATTTCTATCACTCTTACATTCCAAATTCTGCTTCTGTGCTTTCTCCACTTCATGATTTGCTAAAGAAAAACTCCAAATTTATATGGAGTGATAGATGTGAGAAAAGCTTTGCCTTTGTTAAGAAATGTTTAACTTCTGAACCGTACCTGGCAATCTACAATCCAGAGAGAGAAACTATTGTCCAAACGGACGCCTGTTTGGGAGGCATTGGTGCTGTGTTGAAACAAAAACAGTCCGATGGTAATTTCCATCCTGTAGCCTTCTTCTCAAAAAAATTAACCGAGGCACACAAAAAGAAAAAAGCAATTTTCCTGGAATGTTTGGCTATTAAAGAAGCTTTGATGTACTGGAGATATCAGCTTCTCAATCTTAAGTTCACCATCTTCACTGATCATAAACCCTTGGAAAAGATGCAGATTAATACAAAATTTGATGAAGAACTCAAGGAATTAATTCTCCAGATTTCGCAATTTCAATATAACGTAAAATACCAACCAGGAAAGGTAAACTTAGAAGCTGACTGTCTTTCCAGAAATCCAGTACTGGAATCGCATGAAGCACCTTCGGAACTTAAAGTAGTAAATTTTCTCAGAATTGAAGATGTGAAAAAAGACAAAATTATGGCTCTTAAACAATTTTCAAAAAAATTTAAATTCATGGAAAAAGAAAATCTATTATATACTACTGACAAAAAGTCAAATAAAATATTAATTTCTGATGAATTTTGTTGGGAGTTGGTTAATAAAATTCATTTACATTTTGGTCATATCGGAACCTTTCAGATGGAGCTAACAATTCTGCCATACTTTTATAACCCTAGTTTGAGAAAAATTATTAAAGATTTTTGGAAGTCTTGCTCCACTTGCATTAAAAACAAGAGTCGTATTTCTTCTAAATTTGGACCTCTTTCACATCTTGGTCCAGCCAAAAGGCCATTTGAGTATATGTCCTTGGATACCATAGGTGGCTTCTCAGGTAACAATAGCACTCACAAGTATATTCACTTACTTGTTGACCATTTTTCGAGATATGCTTACGCTATTACTTCAAAATCACAAATGGCTCCAGATTTTATTAAACTATTAAATTTGGCTTTGAAAAAGGACATCAAAATTTCCAATCTACTAGCAGACCAATACACAGGCATTAATTCTGTTGCCTTCAAAAAGTACTTGAAAGAAAAAAATATTCGGCTTTTGTTCACTGCTGTAGATTGTCCTTTTTCCAACGGACTTAACGAGCGACTAAATCAGACTCTGGTCAACCGCCTTCGATGTAAGGTGAATGAGTCGACTGAAAACCAAAAGAGGCCATGGCCCAAACTTTTTGAACAATGTTTAAACGAGTATAATAGTACAATTCACACGGTCACTAAGTTCAGTCCGAACTATCTGATGAATGGAGTGGAAAATAACGTATTTAATAATTTTTCAAGTAACGTAAACTATAATCTCGATAGAGATAGACAGAAAGCTTTTGATAACTCCTTAAAAAATCATAACGTAAATAAAAGAAGTTACGACAAAGGTCGGCTGGAGCCTCTGTTCAAAGTCGGTGATCTAGTTTATGTCAACCATGGCAATAGTTTAAATAAGAACAAACTTGATGAAATTCGTACAGGGGTCCGTTTCGTGTGTTGTCTAAAATTTCGAATTGCATTTTCGAAGTTGACGCTGGATTCCAGAAATTCGAATCGAATCTTTTTCATGTTAGCAAAATGTTTCCGTTCGTCGATTTAATAAAATGAAATTGTAAAATTGCTTATGTTTGTCACTCGGCTTTTGCCTTGATATAAGAGACACTGATTATGTACTTTACAATTCGTCATTTTCGTGTTGTTTTTTTTGTTCTTTTGCTGTGGTCTTCCCTCAGGTTGTGGGGATGTAAATTGTAGACCAATTTATTAGATCTGCATTTTAGGTATTTCGTTATTGTTAGCCAAGCTAGTTTTCCGAGTCTCAAATCACGTTTTGTCTAATCCTGAATTCGAATGTTTCTTCCTCTCTTATCTTTCCACCTCCAATTTTACTTGGTCTTTTCCTGTTTCATTCGAATACATCACCTACGTGTACTCATTCTTTGAACAATGATAATTCGTGTTTGTTGCGCTCATGTGAGCAGATATTCGTATTTTCTCTGTTCGAAGTTTGCTCTTCGTTTTGCTAATTTCAGCTATGGCTGCAATTACCTAGGACTACTTTGATCGTTTCGTGTAATAAATCCGTTCTTTTGAAGTTAGTTTGTGTATTCTTTCCATGCTGCAAATCAGCAATCGCAATTTTAACTTCGAACTTACATATAGCTAGACTACCTCAAGATAAAACCTTTTGATATTTAAACTTCAAAAAAAAAACACTAGGTGGAGGGACCAAATCGATTGATTTCTAAAACATGAACTTTTCCATCGAGTGGCACAAGGTCGCAAAGAATGGAAGAAGGTGAAGGGTACCTTTGCCTGCTACCGGCAGAGAGCATACTCAAAATATTAAGAGTGCTCTTCGAAGGTGCGACCTTGGAGGCTATAGATATCATTGTAAACTGTATCGTTCTTAATAAAGATTTGATTGATTGATTGATGTAGTATGTACCCATATCATTAAAAGGTTGTAACAACAATAATAATAAGAATAATAATTTTGTCCGGCTATGTCCGCGATCTATCCTGTTATGCCCAGACTGTTCTGAACCTTCGATTGTACCATACTGCATCTCTCATCCCGATTTTCAACAGAAAAGAACCAAAGAAAGGATTAGTTATCGCAAATTTTTGATCTGGCTCCGCTCATGATTTCCCTCCGGCGCTTTTGGGCCAGCTCCACTCGCTTCCGGCCTTCCAGCGGAGACTTTTTATGGAGAGCATTTGTCAGTTCCACTAATATTTGCTGATATTGTTATGACAGCGTTCGAGAGGCGTATAAGATGTGCACATCGAATTATTTACTTCCGAGTTGGCTCGAATAACCCGCGGGTCACGCAGAACTCCAGGACCTAGACTGGCCGATGAAGCGCACTAATCGGGTAATTTAATAAGACCGCGTTAAAGTATAAAATAAAAACGTCTACGTAAATACCGAAAGTTGCAGTAACGCTTCGCTGATCTATATATAATGATCGCCGTCTGCCTCCCCCCAGCATTGCCCAATTTACAGGGGTTAGCGCGGCTAAACACGCTGCACATGCACCCTTCGTCCGTCGATACTACCCCTGCAATTTTATTTTCTCAAATCGAATTTAAACTGTCGTTCTCTTTGTTATTTTTTCGCGCTCGCCGAAAGATTTACAAGGTATACGACTTCGTTCGTACGTATTTGGCAAAAAGCAAAAGCGTTTTTAAAAGTACTCGCGCTAATCGAATTTGCCGCCGCGTATCTTTAATGTATATCAATTTTCGGCCGCGTCTTTTTCGCTCTCAGCGTCGGCGGCATTGGCGGCACCGCATTTGCGAAAAATGGAAAAAGACAAACTGGTTGACGTTTAGTCTTGACGTGGTTGCCTAATTAAATCAGCTAGGCAGTTGGCTCGCTGCAAAGGAGCTCTTCCTGATTGAATTACAAACGAAATATCGTTTCGGTAGCTCGCGATTTTATCGCGCGGCGACCACGCAAAGGGTTCGCGGTCGCTTTTAGAACTTTTGAGGATAATGAAATCAACGGTGAGGACCGACTGCGAGAACTGCACAAGTTGTCCTTCGGTGTTATTATATAGACGAGATAATCGATTGTGTTTGACAGCTCATTCGGAGAGGATACCTGCTTGGTGACGAAAAATTGCCGAATTTGAGAGTGAACAAAGCCAGACTGATTTCACTTCCTTTATTGACGGGGGTTATAGTGGTCACTTCGTATCATGTGTAAATTGCACACGCCTCTCTAAAGCTGTCACAATAATACTAGCAAGTATTAGTGGAAGTCACAAATTCTTCTTTTTCCTTCTTCAGGGTTGATGGACCAAAGAACCGTTCCCAGAGACGCCGGAAGGTAATCATGAGTGGAGGAGGGCACAGTTCCAACTTCTGATGACAAACATTTTTTTTTATTTTTTACTTTTTATTAATTAATTAATTAATTAATTAATTTTTTGATTAGAGATTTAACCTTCATTAGGGTGAATGGTTGTTTTTGGAGGGGGGAGGTAGTAGAAAACCGCGATGGAAGAGAGGAGAGGAGGTACAGTTCAAATTTCTAATGGCTGACCTTTTTTCCCTTTCTTATTTTCCTTACTTTTTTCTGTTAGAAATTCAATTTTAATTAGAGTGTTTGTTTTTTTGGAAGGAGGGGGGTGAAAGTAGGAAATCGTGAGTGAGGAGGGAGGAGGCACAGCTCAAATTTCTAATAGCTGACCATTTTTATTATTTTTTTTTTTTGACTTCTTTTCTGTTAGAAATTCAATTCTAATTAAAGTGAAAGTTTGTATTTTTTTGGAGGGGGGAGTAGGAAATTGTGAATGAGGAGGGAAGAGGCACAGTTCAAACATCTGGTGACTGAACTTTTCCTTTATTTTTATCCTTTTTTGTAAGAAATCCAATCCTAATTAGAGCGAATGGACTAGGGGAAGGAGGAGTGAGAGCTAGAAACCGAGTGGTACAATCGAATTTTCAGAACAATAGGAGCTAACTTTATTCTAGAACGATACGTTGTACTTTTAGAATTTCATATGCTTTTACTACTGGGCATACTTGAGCAAAACCGTAACGAACATAACGCTCCCCCGAAACACTCCCCCAACACGAATTCAGTGGTTGACATTTCCATGGAAATTTATTTTAGCATTTTATATGCTTTTACTGCCGGGTATATTTGAACGAAAAACCGAATGCTCCCCCGACACAAATTCAGTGGTTGACATTATTTACAGTCTGCAGTCGTGTTGTTGAAATAAATCCCCCCCCCCCCCCAGGACACGAAGCCATTTTATTAGGGTACGAAAGCATATAAAATGTTACACTACGTGTCTCTGTAGGAGACACGTATTTTTGGGTAGTTCACTGACTGATTAACCGGTTGACCCGACTGACTGATTTCTCTAGTGGTAAAGGTAAACTCTGCTAGGGACACCCCCGGAAGTCCGCGGAGTTCCTACTAGGGCTCGACAAAAAACATGCAAGGATCATGGTCGGAATACTAATTTGACCCTAAGATCACTAGTTTGTTACGTCATGATTCATAAGTTTTGTCATCTTTAGAGTTTTGCCATTTTATTTTTTCATGGTTTTGTTATGTCTTGACAAAATTATTTTGTCCCTTAACATGGCCTAGTGCTCTTTTTCTAATTAGCTCTCCACCCGAGTCCTGGAATCCGCCCTTTCGAGCATTACTTCAGAGACGTTGGAAAGGCTGTCAGGGCTGTCTTAGCCCTCTTCCCTTCTGGCCGAAAAACCGGCCTAGGTCGAAAATTCTGGCGAGTTGCTACGTGGGCTTAAACCGGGGACCTCCGGATTCTGAGACCAACGTGCTATCCACTCGGCCAACCAGACCTCTATGGCCTAGTGCTAATGGCAATGTCGTTTTAATGGAAGCAGCTGAGAAAGAAACCAAACCGGATCTTGATGAAATGCTAAGAGTTCGTTTCTCGGAGGATTACAAAATTCATTCTATTCCAAATAAGGGCAAAGGGTCCCCAAGTTTTCTCTTTCTGAAAAAAAAAAAAGATACCGAACAACTAATGGAAATTGTTTGTTTTTTCTTTTGCTGAATCAAAACATCCTATTAGGTGAAGATGTTTGATTAATCTCTTATTTAGGCCCCAAAATAAGAATTTTATGTTTCAAATTGGCGACAGTGGCTCGGCTTTAAAATATCGAAATAACGGCTTTTAGGTCATCAGTTTCGATTATTGCCATAGATTTCTGATCAGATCGAGGATCACAAAATTCATTCTATCCCAAATGTGGGTGGGAGAGCCACCAAGTTTTCTTTTTCTAAAAAAAGATATCGAACAACTTATGGAAATTGCTTGTTTTTTCCTTCGCTGAATCCGAACATCCTATCAGATGATGTTTGATCAGGCCCGAAATGAGAATTTTATGCTTCAAATTGGCGACAGCGGCTCGGCTTTGAAATATCGAAACAACGGTTTTGAAGTCGTTCATTTAAATCACTGCTATAGATTTTTTATCAAATCGGAATCACAAAATTCATTCTGTCCCAAATATGGTTGGGAGGGCCACCAAGTTTTCTTTTTCTTAAGAAAAGATATCGAAAAACGTACGGAAATTGTTTGTTTTTTGCTTTGCTGAATCTGAACATCCTATCAGATGGAGATGTTTGATCCATCTTTGATTTAGGCCCCAAAATGAGAATTTTAGGCTTCAAATTGGGGACAGGAGCTCGGCTTTAAAATATCAAAATAACGTTCGATCATTACCATAGCTTTTTTCTGGTTAGATCCGGATTTCAGCCACCGAAATTGAAATTTCACTTTCGAGAAAAGGCAAAACCGACTTGACATGAAGAAATGAAGTCTCAAATCAAGGGTTTTTTGGGTCATTCTCCTCAAAACCTAAACTTCGTTATGAAAAATAATCATTATTTTTGCTTACAAATTCAAAATTATTTTCATTCACATCGTCGGGAAACCAATGTCGAATAGACTATAAATCTATGAAAAAATATAATAAATATCATAAATGTCCTCCTCTATCGCCTCACAGTGGCTCAAAGATAACTTAAAATGGAAAAAAAATCGATGAAAAGATAAAATCTGAATGGGGATATTTAGTGACACATGATTTCAATCATTGTGTCAAATTTTTGTCGCACTTCACAGCCTTCTCAAGCTTGTTAAAAATTTGATTTGAATAGAAACATTTCTCTTTCCATAAGTTGATTTTTAGAAAACTTGTAGCAACTAGAGTACAAATCGCAATGAAAAATTGAAAAATTTTCGCAGTGAGTTGAAAGATAATTTGAGATGGGTAAACTTGAATCGACTTCAAGAATCGAGGAAACAACATTTTAGTCACAGATTCTGAATGTTAATGTAACATTCAGTCTTGAATTAAGGCCTCCAAATCCAAATTTTACAATGAAGAGATTTTGCTTTACTTACAATTAGATTTTGTCTATCATTTGAGAAGAATAAGTTCAAACTGACATTTTCTCTACAGAAGGCTTCTTCACAGAAATCGTTGAAACGCTTAGTGTGAATAGAAATATACAAGAATATGGCAAAAAAATAGTTCTTTGAAAAAAGAAATCTCCCAAGGGGCAGTTGCTTGGATGATAAGAAAATCAAGATAATCGAAATGTCAAATTTAAGAACTTGAAAACAGTAACAAGGTTTTTCCATTATTCTTGATTCTGAGATTGTGTGTTCATCTCTCCCACCAAACTTCATCTACTGAGTTGAAATCAGAGAAAATGCAATGCTTATGTCAAATTTGAATTTTGGAAACCCAAATCGGAATCGAATCAAACACTAAATACAATAATTAAAATAATAAGTGACTAAAATGACCCATTGTCTATGATTTTTCAATTTTGTAGTCAATATTTGATATTTCAAATTGAATTCTACAATCCTTTGTGTGATCCAGTATACGAAATCTCCCAACGAATTTGTAATTCCATTTCACACGAGTTTCAAAATGACATTCGTGAAAATGACTCAGGAAAAAAATTGAAATCACTACTTTTATCATGGTATTCGAATTTTGGGGCCTTAATTTTCGGTCAGGTTAGAAATTTGATGAAATATTCGAAATTAGCAAGGAGAAAAATTATTTAGACAGCGATCTTATTTTTTTTGGTCGAGTAGATTTCTTTCTTTTTATTTCTCTTTTGACCCACGGCTTAGGGAAGGGGGGGGGGAAACGTTCAGATTTTCTCAAAGTATCTATATTTTACTTGAGACAAGCTTTCCAATGTTGTGCTATAGTATTTTGTCAAGTCAACTTCGTTCATTCAAAACATAAATTAATTTCTGTTTGATAGTCAATTAATAGGAGGTGAATCGAAAATTTAATAGAATATTCGCAGCCAGCGACTCAAGAAACCTCAATTTCGATATCTTGTCCAATGTGTTCTCATACAACATGTACAATTTCCATGTGAATGAATCTTTTCCTGGTCTTCCGTTGGCGGGGGAAAGAATTTGTTTGTCCCCTTAAGAAACTAGGCTTTAGCCCTTCAAAATTCAAGATCCTTCTTGGTTCTAACCTGATACTGCGTTAAGACAATAAAATCATCCGCTTATGAAATTGATGGGTAAGTAAGCTATGGGGCTAAGGCGTACAAATACGGAAGAAAAGAAGCCAAGAAAGTTTAGGCGCAATTTGGATACCGATGCTCCTGACATCAGAGCTAGAGGAAGAATAATAGGCTGTTGTTCAAGGTCCGATTCAATATTGGTTTCCGGACGATGTACGAGTATACATGAAAATAACTTTGAATTTAAAAGAAAAAATTATGATAATTTTTTATTGGGAAATTAGGGCCTCTACATGCAAAACCTGATGTGGTATTCGAACAAAATGACCTAAGGACCCTTATTTTGAGACCTTCACTCTCCAAAGTTGATTTTGCCTCCTCTCAAAAGTAAAATTTCAGTTTTGGGAACTGAAATCCTGATCTGATTAAAAATTTCTAGCAATCGTCGAAATCAACGACCCAAATTTTTATTTCGGTGTTTTGAAGTCGAGTCACTGTCACTAATTTGAAGCATAAAATTTTGCTGCAAGACCTAAGTCGGTAATGGATCAAACATTTCCACCTGATAGAATATTCAGATTCAGCCAAGCAAACAACAAAAAATTTCCATAAGTTGTTCGATACTTTTCTTCAGAAAAATAAAACTTGGTGGCCCTCCGGCCCCTATTTGGAACAGAACCAATTTTGTGATCCTCCAAGAAACAAAATTTTGGCATTTCAAGATACTGCTTGGTTCCTTCCTCATAGCTGCTTTCATTAACAGTGTGTCATTGCAGAACAAGATTAGCTCCGGCTATTCTGAAATTTTGATTGTACCACTCCGTTTCTAATCCCGCCCTCCTAATTATGTTTTAGTTTTTAATGAAAGGAAGCAACAAAAAAAATCAGCAAACTCTGCCCCCCCTCATGATTCCGTCCATGCGCCTCCATTGTTGTCAAACAAAATGTTCGTTTGACTGGCGATGAGACGACCGATCTCGCCAACAGGATTGCTAGTGTAGCACACAAATTCAACGTGATATACGTTAAGCGATGCGGATGGTGCAAAATCAGAAGTATTGACCACTGAGATCACCGTAATAATTAATAACTAGACAAAGCGGAATTAGATAGGAAATCCAGCATGACTGAAGAAAAGTGGAGCATTTGTCACTATCAATGTCCCCTGATGAACGTCATCAAGTTGGACAGCCGAGAGTAATACGTGCTTAAGACGATTTTCTTACAGTGAAAGACTATGTAACCTAACATCTAACATAATCTCGGTCAGCATAGTCCGTCACTTCGAAAGAGCGTATTTCCCTACTTTTTGCTCTGAGCCCTCCAATTCCATTTCCGGATACTGGCACATTCGCTCAGATGTACAACAATATCACTCGAAACTGACAGATTGTCACGGAATTGAAGAAAATTATGAACGTAGATGCATAAAACTTAATAACCCGTATCATCCCGACTCACTTGATGTCGAAAGCGAGCATACACATAGACTTTGAAAATCTCAACGTATACGCAATATCATTTCCAACAGCGGCGAAAATCACGCGCCCGTATATAGCCGCACATTAGGTCGGGCGAATTTTGAACTCGTAAAACCCCCGATCACCAAGACTGACACTGAAATTCGACGGCACCCCGAGACCCCCTCTGCAAGGTTACGATGGCCAGACGCGGGCACGCTGGCAGCGCGCGAACGGAGGCAAGTACCCTTCTTACATCGGCACAGCAGAGAGGGTGCGGTAGGTTTTACAGATCCCAAAGGCGCATGAAAATAATACTTTTACTAAAAGCATATCTGTGTCGCGGCCTAAGTGAATTATTTTGCGCTGCCTTCCAGTATACATACGTACGTATATGGCACATATACATATATAAAAGTATATACGCACACACGGGCTGCCACCCTCGCTACTCGAAAATGATGGGGTTGTGTTATGAGGGAATGAGAGCCGGAGCCGGGCGCGCCACCTCGCCCAGCATGAGCTTAACGCTCACTGTCGATAGCGTTACACGGAATCTTAAGTGGCTGTTTTTTCTCGACGGTAAAAAGAAACACTTTCAACGAGGTGAAAGGCGAAAGGCTTATTCGTGACTCCGGCTCAGTGATGCGTTCAGAGGTTAACTTACGCGGATTTAGAGGCACCAAAACGTATGTAATGACTAATGAGTGAATGCAATTATATACATACATGCATACATGGTACAGGAGCCAAAAAAATCCAGAAGGACGTAATTCAAAAACTTGAATATCGTTGATTCGCATTCAGAGAGTATGTACAATGTTTCAAGTTTGTATTGTTTGAATGAAGATAAGTAAGATACAAGAGACGCCGCGTAATTTATTACACGGAGTAGTCTATTCAACAGAAAATGAATTAGATCCATGTGTACTTAGTAACTAATCACGGTGCCTATTAGGCAGATACACATATATTCTAAAATATACGACTATGTGTACAAATGATCGATTTACTTAGATTTCTGAAGGTTATCAATGCCCTGTATAACTGATGCACATGTTTTTTCAAGTTGGTTTTTCAGAAGTGTGATTAATTACATATTGAGGGCGAGCGGCTTCTTTCTCATCATTATGAATTATGATATGTGTTTTCAAGGTATTTCTAGAAATGAATGATCAACTGCATACTAAGCAATAAAAAGGTTCTTCACCATTATGAACCAAGGTATGGGTTTCCAAGTTACCTTTTCGAGTAAATGATTTACCACATATTGAGCAAGAAAATGTTTTCTCACCATTATGAACCATGATATGTTTTTTCAAGGCATTTTCATGAGTGAATGATCGACCACATACTGAGCAAGAGAATGGTTCCTCACCATTATGAACTATGATATGTGCTTTCAAGGTATTTTTATGTGATTTCTCGAAAAAGGTTTATCAATGCCCTGATACTGTCAATTTTTTTCTAAGTTATTTGCAGAAGTTATTAATTACATATTAGGAGCGACCAAGGCATGTTTCTCACATTATGAACCATGATATGTTTTTCAAGGCATTTTATGATGAATGATCACCATACTGAGCAAAAAGGTTCTCATCATTATGAACCCTAGTGTGTGATTTTAAGTTACCTTTTCGAGTAAATGATTTACCACATATTGAGCAAGAAAATGTTTTCTCACCATTATGAACCATGATATGTTTTTTCAAGGTATTCTTGTAAGCGAATGATTGACCGCATATTGAGCAAGAAAAAGGTTTCTCACCATTATGCACCATGATATGTGTTTTCAAGTTACCTTTTCAGTGAATGATCGACCCATATAGCAAGAAAATGGTTCTCACCATTATGAACCTATATGTTTTTCAGCATTTTAGAGTAATGATCGACCACATACTGAGCAAGAGATGGTTTCTCATCATATGAACCCTAGTGTGTGATTTTAAGTACCTTTGAGTAAATGATTTACCACATATGACAAGAAATGTTTCTCACCATTATGAACCATGATATGTTTTTTCAAGGCATTTTCATGAGTGAATGATCGACCACATACTGAGCAAGAGAATGGTTCCTCACCATTATGAACTATGATATGTGCTTTCAAGGTATTCTTGTAAGTGAATGATCGACCGCATATTGAGCAAGAAAAAGGTTTCTCACCATTATGAACCATGATATGTGCTTTCAAGGTATTCTTGTAAGCGAATGATTGACCGCATATTGAGCAAGAAAAAGGTTTCTCACCATTATGCACCATGATATGTGTTTTCAAGGAATTCTTGTAAGTGAATGATCGACCGCATACTAAGCAAGCAAATGGCTTCTCATCATTATGAACCCTAGTGTGTGATTTTAAGTCACCTTTTCGAGTAAATGATTTACCACACATCGAGCAAGAAAAAGGTTTCTCATCATTATGCACCATGATATGCTTTTTCAAGTTACCTTTTTCAGTGAATGATCGACCACATATTGAGCAAGAAAATGGTTTCTCACCATTATGAACCATTATGTGTGTTTTCAAGCTATGTTTGTAAGTGAATGATTGACCGCATACTAAGCAAGCAAATGGCTTCTCATCATTATGAACCCTAGTGTGTGATTTTAAGTCACCTTTTCGAGTAAATGATTTACCACACATCGAGCAAGAAAAAGGTTTTTCACCATTATGAACCATGATATGTATTTTCAAGTATCGTTTCTGAGTGAATGATCGACCACATATTGAGCAATAAAAAGGTTTTTCACCATTATGAACCATTATATGTGTTTTCAAGTGTTGTTTTGAAGAGAGTGAATAATGGCATATTGAGCAAGTGCGCAACATCTTTTCGTCATGAATCGTGATGTGTCTTTTCAAATTACTGCTATGAGTGTATGATTGACCACATATCAAGCCAGAAGAAGGCTTCTCATTAGTATGAGTCCTAATATGTACTTCCAAGTTCCTTTTCCTGGAGAACAACCGACTGCATATGTGACAACCGAAAGAATTTTCATTATTAGGAGTCATGGTACGTGTTTTCAAGACCATTTCTTCAGTGAATGATGGACTAAACGAACATAAGCAACCTTTTTCGTTGTCCATCCTGTTATGCTCTTTTAGGTACTTGAAAGAGAGACTGCAAATTGTACTTGTGTCATGTTCTTCATTACAAGTTGTAATATATCTAGTGTAGTCAAATTTACTAACAGATGCTGTACTCCCGGCTGTACCATGAAGTTCATCAACCGTTTTAGTTCCTCCTTTGAGATTAGTTCGACTAATGTTTTCACTTCTGATGAGATTCTTGTCAGGAAGAACTGCATTTTGGTGCTGATCGTCTGTTACTGAATCCTGCAAGGGTCACAATCATTGTAAGAAATTCAATTTTACATTTTAAAGTAGGCCTGTATAGATAGCGGTGCATCCCGTGGGACAGCTATGTGGTTGGAAAAGCCACCAAGGCACCAACAATATCTTTTATTGTTCACAATTCATTAAATAATTTCTTAAATACTGCAAGGTGTGTGCGGAAAGGGAGATGAGGGAGTTTCACCTAAATGTTTGAAAGACGGCTTCTGTTGGAAAATCAATAATGGCCTTTGATTGGGAAAATTAAGATGTTTTGAGACATTGTTGATTGTTTTTACGATCCAACCTGTACCATATCCTGAAAAACTTTATGTGAACAGAGTAAGCAAAATAAGATGCTACCAAGGCACAAAAATGTAGGTTTCTCCCAGTCTCTCCTTGGTAGTTTTCTTTTGGAACACTCCTGTCTATACACTGCTTTGAAATAAAGGTAACTTAGATACCTCAGGTAAGGTTGCTTCGCAAGCGAATTTCCAGTTACTTTCGATAAAAATTAGTAAATACGCGCAGGATCGGAACGCACAAAAATGCAGGGGAAGAGTAAAAAGTAAAAACGACAACTGAAATTTCTAAAAATTTTATTGATAACAAAGTTTTATACTTCCCCAACTTTGCCAACTGACTACTTAATTTTGTCGAAAATTTTCCAAAAATGCCGATTTGAAAAATGAGAGATTGGGTTATCATTCCTTCCCATCATAACCCCGGGTACCCATACGCCATTGTGTTTATATTAAGTGTGCTCAGGGCCGTCCAGAGCTCCTCAAGAGCCCGAGGAAAATGAATCTGGGCCCCAGATTCCATACTTTTTTTATTGGCATCATAGATACATCATTTTTCACGGAAATCCTCTTCCCAAAGCGGTCACAGATTTTTACGATTTTTCAGCAGAGTCTGGTGCTGTTTTGCCCCTTTCTCTGTGCGAACCAGAGTTAGCTTTAATATGAACGTTATAAGAAAATGTATTATTTATATTTTCCAATACTGAAAATCAACTCTTCGTGAAGATGTCCCCTCCTTTTTTCATACTCCCTACTACGAAGGAAGTCCTACTTCTTGTTTTTTATACACACCTGGTGCCCTTGTGACCAACAAGAGAATTACATGATTAAAGTTGTTTACGTTAGTTTTATTAGGAACTGAGCAATGGCATATTGACAGGGAGTAAGGACAGACTGCTCTGAGCTGCTTTTGTCCGCTTGAAAAAATTCAAAAATTCGAGAAAGTAAGAGCTTGAGTTCACTTCCGTAAAATCGACCAATATTTTCGGATTTGACCGACTGGCACTTGTATTTTAGCCAAATTGAAACTTCTCCCAGCCTTTTGAACACTCAGGGAAGTACCGATAGGGGGGAGGGGGCTCTCCCTGTTGGAATTTTTCACTCAGCAGTCAGAAAAATTTACCATTTCAGTCAGGCGGAGTTGGGAAAATCCAACAACTCAAAAGGTATTTTTTTATTTTTTTGCTTTGATATTTTGATATTTAGGAATTTTGAGTAAGAAAAGTTGGAAAAATTCAACAAGTCGAGTTTTTTTTTTTTGCTTTGATACTTGGGATTTTTAAGTTGAATCAGTTGGGACTTTCACACTCCTCTCCCCCCCCCCCCCCGAAAAACTTTTCGGTACGTCCCTGTGAACACTTCCTTTGAATACGCTAACTTGTCAGATAGAGACTTCGGGCGGAAGAAAGCGGCATCGGTCTTATGTAATTCTACATGAATATACCAGGTGACAAGGGAGCCATACGAATCTAACTTTACCTATCCACCCCTTGGGAAGACAGTATCAGTATTATGGTATTATAAGCATAGGTCATAGACCTCGGATATTAACAGAGTGAATACATCAGAGAAGTTGACTATCAACAATGTAATAACACTCAACAAGCTCTATTGACTATTATTGATTTCAGTCTCCTCTGTTTGACTTTGTACCTATTACAAATAAAAATATCAACAATAATCAACAACTTTGTGATTAGTAAGTTTTGTAATAATTAGACAAGGTGTTAGTCAACAAAATCACAACATGATGAAGTGATTCATCAAGAAAGATCAATATCAGTCTGAAGTCTATCTAATAGGTCAGGAACATGGTAGGTAGGGGAAAATATTGTATCTTGGGCTTTTTCAAAACCGCGCGACGTATCTCAAAACCAGTCATGGCACGTCATGTGATATACATTTGGCAACACCTATGCTGGTTTTGCCGACCTTAGGTGAGGAGCCGCATTTTTTAAATCAGTTATTTGGTGATATTACGGGAAAAAATAGCACTCGAATACTGAGCTTCCTGAAAAAGCATAGTTGAACGAATAAATTTGCGTTGCACTGGAATGTATTGAAAACAGTGAGAATCTGAGAATATTGATACACTTAATTCATCAAATATGTAATATGAATGCTCAGTGATAAGTGGGAATTCCTGAAAAGTACAGGGTATTGTACCACGAACTTTCCTTGTTGTTGTGCCACGGACTATTCTGTATCTTCAGGTTTCATGTGTTATATGTAGACAATGGCGCAGCGTCGGGGGCAGCGGGGCACGTACCCCCCAATATTTTTACATAGTCTTCTAATATCGGCGATTTAAAAAAAATATCTCAATTTTCGACAAATATCTCAATTTTTGACTTTTTCTCCCTTGAAAATCTAATTCCCCCCCCCCCCTTGGTAAAATCCTGGCTACGTCACTGTATGTAGATCATGCCACGAAGCAATGAAGGAAATAAACGAGTGAAAGTTGTAGCTCCTGATATGAAAGCGGCTGTGAAAGCAGTAATTAATGAAGAATGCTCATTTCAGGAAGCTACAGAAGTATTTGGGGTCTATGGTACAACGTTCTCTTCTACGCATTCACGATAATATAATTTTGAACCTCATTCCACATTTTTCTGTTAGACATGGAAAGCACGTACACATTTAAATTTATGTAAATCCTAAATCGATTGGCTCCATTATATGCAAGCAGGGATATCCTTTTGAACGATTTTCTGCATCAGCCCATGGTACATGCCCCAAATCATGGTACAACATGTAGTTATACCATGGACCATCAGCAGAGCTTTTTTAAAGCGCATGCATAGCAGAAACCAAAAGTTTGCTCAAAAGCCCATACTTAGATCCTTTTTTATGAAAGTCCATATTTTCATTTAAGCCCCAACGAACTTTTTCTAACCATAAGTTTCCACTTAAGAAGCAAAAATGTTAATTTGGGTCCATGGTACAACACTCTCCCCTATTTAATTTCAGTTGAGGGGTTTATTTGAAGAACCAACACAGTCCGTTTTGCAATTTTGATTTCACAGACATATAGTCCTGTATCTGCAGCCATTAAGATCGAACATAGTATGGTACGAGCATCTATCAGTAACTACACTGACAGTTCATCTAGCTACAGAGCACTTACAGTGTTATTTATTAGCAAAGTTGAAATTTTGAAAGCAACAATAGTTATTCAAATGAATCCGTCAATTTCTGATGGTGGCTACAAGGCACATATTACCATTTTCACTATTTGTATCTGAAGCGAATAGAAAGCCCATCCGAATTACACAGCTACCTAATTCACATGATGTACTAAAGAATACTGTTTGGAACTAGATAAATTTACTTACAACAGTAGCATGTTGGTCTTCTACACTGGGTGATACTGAACCATCATTTTTCTTATCAAACTTTGTGAGCAGAATTCGGAATTCTTGGATCATGTTCGATGCAGACAATTTTTCAGCCGTGTTATTTCCAGGAGCATACATAACTGTTTTCAGTATATAAGTCGATTCGCAAACTATAGGTATTTCCTTTGTCAGTTCCTGTCCAACGGATTGAGACTTCCTGAATACCGTTTTCGGCGATTACTTTTTCGCTGGTGAACCCCAAAAGACAAAAAACTAATTTAATGATAGAAAATAACTTAAAAGCGAACCATCGTGGTTCGACATATAATCTCATATTCAATCGGCACATGTTATAATCCATCGACTTTGAAGTACTCACCTACATACAACACTTCTTCATCGTATCAGAAATTAGAAACATCAGATCGTAAAAGTTAACTGACCCAGCAACATGGACACGTTAACCGACGACTTTCCGCAAACGGAAACGCATTTGAAAACTTCAATCTCTTATTTCAACGAGTCGTTAAACAATTCGCTAACAGAGCTAACACAGTACTGATGTGAGCTTCGAATTGGGATAAACACACTTCATGTAGAATACTTCAGTGCATAAAAATGCCTGTTCGTATACCTCGCTTTGGTCAGCTATAGGTACATATCAGCACGTCTGTGCAAGTGCAACGAAACCACGGATATCGTTACCTGAGATAGTATGGTATGTACGTACGTGAACGTCCAGTTTCCCTTTTCTCAGATACATATATGCAGTAACAAAAGAAATTTTCGCCCATTATTGCTGGCTATATTATTAGAGAAATCCGTGCCCATTTTAAAGTAATTTCAAAGGTAATTTCGAGTATTTTACGATTTTCGAACGATAAACACGACTTTTAACAATCCCTTTCTAAACTTACATAAGTCAAAATCACCAAAAACTGAACAAATAGGTATTAGGTACCATACTATTTCACTTAGGTAACGACACTAATATTGAATAAAACTGGATATTGCCACGTGTTGCCAGATTTTGAAATCAGAAGTGCCGTGTTTGATATTTTTCTGAAAGGTGAATGCTGCTAAGGCTCTTAGTGCGTTACTGCCACCAAGCATATGCGAGAAACCTGACCACCGTTCAAAAGAAAAAACTATTACAGGCCCAAAGAAATATCTTAGGCGGGTCTCAGACCAAAGCAACATCAGTAAGCAATATATCACTAGCAACATAATGGAAATATCACCGACAAAGAAAACATATGTAATTAAATGGAAGTGCGCACACCAGAGCAAGGTGATATCATTTTGTCGCGTTATCACGGAAATATATTTCGGAGTGATAATCGTGCCGGTGCATTTAGCGATATCTCTTCGCCTCGACCTCATGTTCCATTGTATTTCTTATCAGTTCTAGCTGTCCAGGTAAAAAACGGAATGTATCTGGTTTCATTCTATAGCAGTTTTGAAACTCTGCTTCATATAAAATTAAATCCTCGGCGCAAACCTTGGCGCTGTAGGTAATAAGTTTCTGTGGGCATTCTTGTTTCCAACAACTCCGAGGCTTTCGTTGATTTCTTCGTCTTCTATGCCATCGATACAGTACCATCACTTCTTCTTCAGACGAAGACATTCTTATTATAAAACGAAAGTTGTTTAGATGAAAAATTAGGCAAAATTAAAAATTTAATCACAATAATTGAAATTAAATTATCATTAACACCATCGCAGATAACAAAAACATCGTCGCAATATTGCTCTGGTCTGCGCAATTCGAAAGCAATATTTCCTCAACATGTTGCTCGTGATATATTGCTTATCACCATATTGCTTCGGTCTGAGACCCGCCTTAATAGGAGTTATCTCAGGTTTCCGTACAATCTCGTATCTGTCCGTTTGGGCCATCTCCGGTATACCGCCTATAACACTTAAACTAGAGGAAATAAGCCAAATAAGAATGCTGAAGACAAAAAACAACCAAAAAGAAAATGATGATCTAAAACAAAAAATCTGCGCCATTAAAGAAAAGACTACGAAAGAATGGCAAAACATTTACGACACGGGTTCCACAGGAAAAACCACGCACGCCTTAATTCCAGATCTCAGATCAAGGCTCAAATGCAAAAACTTCAACACAAATTACATAATAACTCAATTTTTAAGTGGACATGGAAATTTTGCAGACTACCTGTACAGATTCAAGACTATAAATGACAACAAGTGTCTAGAATGTAATTGCGACAGTGATGACTCCCTGCACACGATTTTCAGATGCAAAAAATGGGAAATACAAAGAACTACCAATAACATCAGCAAAGAAGATAGTAATATCATAGGGAAACCAACAAAACAGTTGATCAACTTTTTCAAATTCGTAACAATTATCTACAAATTAAAACAAAAATAAATTAGCAACAAGCAGTAAGCTTTCTTCTCTCCCGAAATAGCCTTTCGATCTCAACTTCTCTTTGTGAGCGCTTTATTTCCTTCTTCACCTACCCCGACATGCACGTCATATTTGTTCGTAAATTTAAGCTTTGTACCTATTTATAGTTAGCCTAAATGCATTTACGTAATAAGTAAACGGAAGTAGAATCTTCACTGATAAACATTGTACAAGTGAGATTCTACTTTCTTGTATTGTATTGTATTAATAAATTAATTAAAAAAAAAAAAAGAAAAAAAGAGATAAGCCTTACAACTGGTGACTAGCGATCTGCGCCGCCTTTGCGGTGTCTCGAAGACCAACGAATTTTTTGTCCAACTTCAGCGAAAGCTGTATGTCGTACATTACTTTTACTCTCTGGAACTAAAAACGGCTGTTACATGTATAGGAAATAGGATTATACGATTGTTGTATTTCAGTTAAACATATATGTAGTGTCTAACATCAGCACGTGATTATAAAGAATCGAGAATCCTTAGCATCCAGAAGAAAATACCTCAAAGTATTCGTCTTTTAGATAGTACCAAATAAGAAATAGCCGTACGTTTACGGCCCAAGCCGGAGGTCTGGCAATTAAACGGCAGCATGTCTCAGATAATATCCACGTCCGTCTCCACCACTGTTCCCTTCTCCACGCGAAAAAACTGCCAGATGGGTTGCCGACCTGAAAAATCCAAAAACTTGCTGAGGCGGACCAGGTACTTTATCCTTCATTACTGATAAAACAGAAAGATAGACATGAGACTGGTCCATCTATGGCTGACAAGACATAACAATATAGAGACAGTTACATGATAGACAGGAGATTTGAAGCGTACCTAATACAAATATTACTGAAAGCTCCCTTCTCCTTCCCTACGGATAAGATATAAAAACATTATTTTTGCAGAGGAACCTATATGTATCTATTGAACGATAGTCAGTAACTCAATTTCATTCACTCTACTCTGGTTGGCTAGTAGAGAAGTCCACAATTTCACTATTTTTGAAATGATAATTTCCTCCCAGCAGCTAAACTTGTTCCTTTTAGTCTAAGAACCCGCCAGCCAACGTTTTTTTGAAATCGAAAAATGTCGATAGATTATTATGCGGTGGGGGAGAGGCAGCACCAGTTTTACTATACGGGCTGGCAAAGCGGCAAAATCTTGGGGCAGCAAAATTTTCCGCCTACAAAAAACGATAACCTAAATTATGCTGGAAGGCATGTAAAAAAGTAAGGCGGCAAAGTACTTACAACCGGCCCTAGAGGGGTCAAGTGTAACACAAGGTTCCACTTAAGGAAATAGGCAATTTTGCTTTAATATTTCTAAAAAATTGAGTATAGTCGAAAAAATTCGTAAAGGACGGAATACTTACCGAGAATTTGGAGAAAAAGTAAATTCAAAGGTCAATCAGAGGTCTCTGTCGATCTTAGGGTAAAAAGTATACTTTCTGGATGAAAATTTTGATTCAAATCCCCGCCCTGAAGGCTCGACTGAAGGGACAGGACCTTGAGTTAAAGATAATACTGTCAAATATTGCAGAAATGGGGGTTTGGAGTCGTTTAATTAATTTTTGAAATTATTTTAACTGTAACTCATACCAATCAATAATGACCCACGCGGGACAGGAACATGAAAACTTTGAAATTACAGTAGCTTTCCGATTATCCGCCTTAATTGGGGTGAATGACAGGGTAGATAACCAAAAAGCAAATAATCCGAAGCAGGGTAGATTTTATTAAAATTAAATAATAATGAATTTATTTAATAATTTTGGCCCTCATTCATTAAATTTTATTCCCAATATTTATATTATTTCAATCAATTGACAGGAAATGTATTCAACAAGTCGAATTTTATCTGCAGTATAGTAAAGGGTATGATGAAATATATCATACATTAGGTCAATTAAAAAAAAAATCCGTGATGAGACTTCGATGAACCTTACTATTTACATAATCAGAAGGCTACTGTATTTAATATACATTCTTGTAATCACTGAATTCATTTTTGAAGTTATTTCTTTTTAAATCCCCATCAATAACGGTACACAACATTATCACAGGCATTTTGAAGATAAATCCCTTGTGAAGCCGAAAATGTAAAAGGGACGTAGAAAAAACTAAAAATAAATTTAGGGACCTAAATAACTCTTATCCAGACGTAAATAGTAAGGAAATCGGAACAAAATTGAAATAATTGAAATTCAGCCCCCGTGGAGCCCGGAGGAGAAGGGGCAGGAAAAATATGATCCCAGAAATGAATTCAGTGATCTTGAAAACCACGATTTGAGAAAGAAAATAATTTTTAGGCTCGCAGGGAGGGCTTTCCCTTAATTGAAGCTAAAATTCTAAAAATTAATGTTAACTCCCATACCAACTTGAACATCTTGAGGCATGTGTTACCTATCCTTGATTTTGTTCAAACTCGATAGAAAATTTTTTCAACATGTGAAACGGACATAGGAGGCATACCGCATGAGAAAATGATTTTTCTTCCACCAACAGTAATTAAAGTCCATCCTAGTATTACAGGGTATCCTTATTTTAGGAATGTCCGAATTTTATTCTTACCTCCCAGATCGGTATCAATAAATAAATAGAAGTGTTCTTCAAGTTTCAGAAAAATTAACGGGGTGGGGGAAGATCACGGTTCTCAAGGAATGGGGAATTCAAGTGGGAATTAATATAGAGATTCTGGGTTCTGCGTTACAATCTTTGCTGGAGCTGACAGTGATGGGGCACACTTTTTTCTCTCTTGAAATGGAGATTAAAATCGCTGAATTCTTTTTTAAGGTACGTTTCTTCCTACCTTCGTCACAGGGCTTTCCCTCAAGGGACTAACGTGGGTTAACATTAAATTTGGCGTCTAATATGTCCGAGATGAAGTTTTTTGGGTCGCCGAATCCATTTTTGAGGTCATGTAGTCTCCATTCCTTCCCCATAGAGCTCTACACACTCCACGGGGGGCTAATGTTAACTAACACCAACGCCCAATAAGTCCGACCTGTTTTTTTTTGGGTGGGGGTCACTGAATCCTTAGTAAGGTTCTTACATTTTCATCGTCACCCCGTAATGCTCCACAGGGGGGGGGCTAACGTCAAGTGATATCAATCAAAGCACAGGAAACGTTGGAACTAAGATTTTTTAAGTCGTTGAATCCATTTTTAAAGTTATATTGTATCTTCAGTCCCTTGAGTCGCCGAATCCATTTTTGAGGTAATTTAGTTTCTATTCCTTCCTCATAGAGCTCTACACTCCACGTGCATGGGCTAATGTCGACTAACACCAATTTCAATGCCCAATACGTTCGAATTGTTTTTGTTTTTTTTGGCGTAGCTGAATCTTAGTATGAGATTATTTCGTTTTCATAATCTCCCCGCAAAACTCCACGGGGGAGGGGGGCTAACGTTGAGTTATATAAATTATAGCACAGAAAACTTTGGAACTAGGATTTTCTAGGTCGTTGAATCCATTTTTGAAGTTATTATGTCTTCATTCCCTTCTCTTTGAGCTGTACAGCTTCGCAACGAGGCTAGAATTAACTACTGCAAATGTTGACACGTAGGTAACATAGAAACTGAAAGTTTCGTTTTTTGGATCACTCAGTTCATTTTTGAGGCCACTACTTGATCCGATTGTTCCCTAATTGAAATTTTTGAAAATTACATCAGGGGGTTGTAATTTTGGAGATCCCATGCATTCTCCAACCTACGTAGGCTTAAGATATTTGTACTTTTGGTAGGATTTTTTTTCAACTCAAAAAAAAGTGAGCGATATTTGGTATATTCACCTTATTTTCAACATATTACGTGCAACATTCGTGTTGGACAATTATTATTACCAATTCTCTTGGCTCTTTTTTGGAGCCACTTTAAGGGGCTGTTATCAACAACCAGTATGGCCCAGTATTTTATTAAAGGATGTCGTATAAGATACGTCATGGCTTATGTTGTGCTTTGATAGGAGCAAAATAAATAAAAAATTGAAATAAAAATTTCGAACCCGTATCTACCCATAAGAAAGGAAAGGGCAATTAGAACTGGTTAATATTCTCGGATCAATCTAGGATGTTGCACAGATTAATTTTAGGGGATGAAGAACTAATGGAAGGCAGGAAAGAAAAAAATATGAAAGGCGGCAAAATAAGGACCACCTCATTATTACGCAGTTGTGCTTAGCTTTGCCACGGACCAGAAAATTAATTCACAGTAACCTAATGTAGGTAAACTAATAGCTAAGTCGAATCCTGTAAATATCATATTGAGAGATAATATCCGACAGGCTTTAAATGTCTCTGTAATTCAGATGGAAAATACCACAGTTTATCTTCAATGCTTTCTTTTCAAAAATGCCTGAATTTTTCCCCTTTCTACAATGCATTTCGCTTCTTCGTACTTCTGAATATTTTCGTTTCTCGACGTAGTCTATTCTGCAAATAAGTTTCTCATTTTTCGCTGAAACGGCGATGCCGGACGATGGTAACGTCCTGTTGACGCAGTTTCCAGACCGGCAGCATTTTCGACGGACTGCAAATATTTTCACCGTTTGTGTTTTGCTAAGTCGTCCCGAGCACATCCGGGAGAAGGCTTCGCCCTGGCAATCACTCTCTGGCATCCCCTTGTTAACACGAACATGGTTTATTTGCACAAAGTGGCATATATTTGCTTGTATGGTATAGGAAAGCATTTCACGTGTGTACGTGCGCGTGTTTATTTGCGGGGCGCAAATCTGGTCTACCTTTATTTGGTTTGATGTTAAAGAGAATTAATTTGAATACTAATGCTCGCTCGTCTGTTTTCTCAAGACAAGTGGCTGACGATTCGAAACGGGCGAATTTGAATCGCGTCGGGGGCTGCATTGCAGCTCTCGACTTCGTACGCCCGGTGGATGGTTTCACCGGGAATATGAATCGAGTAGTGACTTCGGAAACTGATGTGCGATTGCAAAATGGCGCGAACGAGACGAGTCTTCGATATTTTCCCTCAGAGGTTCCTCTTCAATATGAATTCTCAGTAAATCACCTCCAGGCCTAGTAGGGGGTCACTGATGCCAAATTCCATATAAGAATCGTGCATTTTGTCATACAAATATGCAATTTGGTATGCTGGTCCCTTTTCTAGTTTTGCTCTCAACCCGAGTCCCAATATTGTCTAACTTCGATACTGAAGGCGCAAAAAAATCACCAAACTATCAATTTTTTTAATTAATATATGGCCCCTTCAATTTTGAGAATAGGCAATTCTTTCTGGTAAATTTTTTTGGATTTCTATAAATGAAGTAATATACTAAGATGAGTTTTCCCCATTTGGCATGTTTAGACCGTACATTGCTTTATTCTGGTGAATAATCAGCGTCAGCAGACAACAAAGACATCGACAGAAAGTTATCAAGATCGAATATCAAGATACTTGTACCCGAACAATTGCAGCAACGCACCTTGAAGGCGAATCATTTTCAATTTTGATAGTTGAAGAGAGTCAGCGCCGGATCGTCCGCGCCAAAACAATTCCAGTGCCGAATCGTCCGCGCCGGAATGAACCGTGCCAAAACGTTCGCGCCGAAATGATAGGTACGCCAGTTCACTGTAGATCTCAGGAGTGTTGGTGGAAAACGCCAACAATGAACTCAGCGACTTAAAAAAGAATTTTATTTGGACATACAAATACGGAACTTGGAATAACTGAAGGTCAGCCTTTTGTGGAGACCGAAGGGTAAAAGGAGAGGGAAAGAGCTCCAAGCGACCCAAAAAACCCTTATTCAGAATTAAATAATATGGAAATTGGAACAGAATTGAAATAATAAATAAAAAATCAGCCCCTTGTGGGTTCTACAAGGGAAGAGGAAGGAGGAAAATGACCTCAGCAATAGATTCCGCGATCCTGAAAACATCGGTTTGAGAAGAAAAATTAGGCTCGCATGGAAGCTCTTCTCTCGACTAAAGCTCAAATTCAAAAAGTCAATGTTAATTCCCGTAAGAACTTCAACCCCCTTTACCCTTCACTAACTGCGGTCAAATTAGGTAGAATTTTCTTTCTAATTCCTGTAACTCATCGAGAGGGTAAGCCAACCGAAAATCAAAAGTTGAATAATAGGGACCATTCTACTATTTATCTATTCTTGGGAATTTTTTCATCGCCACGACCCCCATCCCTAAAATATCATATAGAACTTCATGCTTTTTTCTTCTCATGTTTTGGCTTTAAAAAGTATTTTTATAGTTGAACTCTGTCAGGTTTCATAAGAGCCATGAATGAAATACATGTACGTATTCCGGGGGTTTGAAGGCCCTCGAATTAGTTTTTGGTATTAATTTGACAATAAGTTCAAAATTCGGGCACTTGGGGAGCAAACAATTTTTGAGAAATATGCATACAAAATAGTAAGTTTTCACGATAGCTGAATCCATATTTGATATCAATTTTATCCGAAGCCCCAGGCTTGACTTCCACGAAATTGTACAGGGATACAAATTTTCATCTAAATCTATTGAAAATGAAGAAGAATAATATTTCTTGAATGAATGCTCACTCCTGCTCATAGAGATCTGTTCTCTACATTCTAACAAAATGGGTGACCGACAAATAACTTATTTATGGACCTGGATTTTCTCTCCACGGCCCTGCATGAAATACATCAATACTATCATTATGCTCTAAAGGTTGTTAATCCCTTTCGCCTCAGTTTTTTCCAGCAGTGCTCGTATTTTCCGTGTCTCAGACCATCGTGCATTGTCTCTGGTAATGAAACCTAGATTAAAGGCTATTTGCCCCTCTGAAATAGAGATAATCTGCGCAATATTTTTGTGTCCGCATTTACAGACTAATTTGAGTAACTCAAATTTGTATGATTTTGGTGTCCTCAATAATTCATCAGCGAGTACAATCATACCTTATCTGACGTCTGTAGTAAAATACTTATTGTATACGATTGACTCTCGCGACTTTCCATCGGAGAGGGTGATTTATTTTCCTGAGGTGAAACTTTCGAAATTAGACGAGCAAAGAAATAAAAAAACACACACAGAACGTTCATTAAATTAAGCTAACTTCCACTAAACATTTCGGCATGATTGCAATGAACATCGGCGCATCGGCGCACAATGCAATTCCCTTCCTCTTTTCATAATATTCGATTTTATGAAATCAAAGTCTAATGTTTTGTCAGGCTCCAGAATCCAGACAACGGAAAGGAAAAAAATGAAAGCTTATTTTGTACCATGTCTCACCTCTTTATTATTTTTTCGCCTTTTTATCACACTCTTTAGAGGCAAAGAGAGAAAAAAATGGGAAATCTACGACAATAGAACTGTCGTGCCGAACAAGTGTTTTATTAGTAATAATGAAAACAGTTCATGTAGGGTGTTTTATTTGCTTAAGAAACGAAACGAAGCTGCGGAGTGTTTTATAGTTAGCACTTACATTGTCCCTTCTTTCTAGCCAGTTTTCTATTTTACCGTTGTCCCCCTTTTTTAGCTGCCAGTGCAGTTTACAATGCCGTATGGGTCTTAGTCTTGAAGAATGACAATATATAGCAAAAATGTGCAAGCATAGAAAATTTTCAAATCGCGAGTTACCAGGCGCTTACAGATGAGGATGGCAAATGGGAGCAATTGCCCCTCCCAGAAAGATAAATTTGAATTCGATATGCTTCACAAATTTATTGTTAACTAGTTAGGAAAACTGATGAATTTCTTTTGACTATGCAGTTCTGTTTGTACAGTTTGACAGGGCGGATTAACACGTAAGCATAGGAAGTATTTGCTTAGGGCGCGGATAAGAGAAGGGCGCCATCAGGGGGCGAAACAAATTGTTTTCCAACACAAACGCAGGGCGGTATAGTGCCTGTCAGCATATTCCGTACAGTCCCCATCCCTAAGAAATTCCCTTTACGAGGCGCACAGCTTGCGTGCGCCGATAGAGCTCGCTGAGGGCGCCAATTTTGAACTTGCTTCCTACGTCAGAAAGGGTTAATCCGCCCCTGCAATTTAACGAGAAAACTAGCTGAAAGACGGTGTCATATTTGGGTTCACTTTACCAGATTTACCATCCCGAGTGGTACCCGTTTTGTTGGATAAAATTATGAACACCCCCCCCCCCGCCCATTGAAAATCATGGAACAGGCTTTCAGGAGTTTGGGCGAGATATGTGGTTAACACCGGCTGCAATATCCAATGTTTACGAATTCGAGGATCTAATTTCTGGTCAGTTCAACACTCAGCACAGCACTAGTTTTTATCACGTAAACTGTACGCTGAAATGGTTAAGAACCTAAAAATTTATTTCATAAGCATCCCCCCCCCCCCTCTCAGAAGAAAAAATGAATTATGTATTGTACGCGATGAATAGAAAAGCTTCAAAATCTCTTACTTAGTTAGGAAATTCAGTTAGTCGGAAAAACTCGACAACGTCGCGATTACTCGTATTTTAGTCAACAAGAACAGAATTTGGTCAACGTCGGATCAAAGAGCTAATATTGATTTTGATACTTGCCAACCCCTTATGAGCCTCTCTCCGCCCCTCAAAGTTGGCTATTTACGGTTATAATAAAATAAGAATTTTATTTATAAATATCTAATGTAATGGGTAACAACAATCACTAAACCTGTATAAAAACTGTTTTAAAAAAGGAGGTATGTAATTGAATTATTATGCGTGTCAATTATTACAACTAGCATTGTTATTACGAATTTTCTATGGTCGAATTTGTAGTAGTCATACTGGTTTTAAAAACCGGTATTATAATATTTATAATAACTCAATAAAATAAAAATTTTAAAAAACGTCCTCTGTCTGAATAATTTTTATACAAATTCAGTGATGATTTTACTTCTAGGCCGATCAGAAGCAAAAAGCTTACTAATAGATTGTGGAACAAAAAAGGTCCGGAATATAACAGGATGGTCAACCTAGACACTGACACCAATAAACAAGAAGAAAACCTCCCTGGAGCAACAGTTTTCTATGCTTGAAAGTGAAACTGGCATCCAAAATGAAATAAACGACCTCAAAAATATACTGTTTGATATTCATAGGATTGTTTTTTTTTTATTCAAACATTTCATCCTCCCTCTGCCCCGTGCTGCAGTTTTTAAATTTAGGTCACATTTGTGTCAAAAATGAAAGCTTCGAACTTTAAAACCTATTGTTTAATATGCATATTGTATTTTTCAAAAATGTCACCCTTCTTTCCTCCCTCAATGCCACATTTTTGACCTTACCAATTTGATGAAAAAAAAATGAGTGACCTTCAAGCCCCAGAGTGAGCATGCGAATTTTATTAACAGTCCTTATGGAAACTCACAATGTTCAATTATCAAAATGCTTTCTAAAGGCAAAAAAACATAATTTACACTGTGGTATCTAAGAGGTGGAGCTAGTGGAGACGCTTGAATTCCCTGGGATGAATAAATAGGGATTTAGGGGACGGGTCGAAGGGTAATTACCATCCCCACTGTTCACGGTGGCACTGAAAAAATACCGAAAATTCTACGTTTCCGCCCATAAGGTTAATGTTAAAGGAGGGAAGTATACAGGATTATTTTGACCCCTCCCCCTTGGTGGCATTTCTGAGCTAGATACGAGAAGACTGCGAGAGATCTTTTTCGTAGAGAATTTAAAGAGCTACAATTTTTGTAGGAACCATTTTGCGTTTTAGACCGTACTAGGCTAATTACAGGCTGAACTCCGATTTTGACTTCTCATTTTTCAGAATTGTGAACCCAGAAGTTCTGACGGGTGGACTTCAACTAAACTGATCCTGATGTTCGGCACCACCATAGCAAATTCCGTGATTTTAATGGCAAAATGCATGATTTTTATGGAATCTCACTCAAATGTCCAGCTCTTTCGATACGACCGAAAACCAACTACGAATATTTTCAAATTATTGGCTACGCAGACTTTGCTGAAAAAATTGAACAAACCATCGAAAATACCTTTTTGGAGGGTGGGAGACTGTCACTGATCACGAAATCCATGCGGAAAATTCTTTATCTTGTATACGGTTTCAGTTTTTTTGAGGGGGAGGAGGAGACATTCAGCAGGTTTGGGAGGAGGGCTAAGCCCCCAAGCCCCTCTATTTCCGTAAATGCCTGTTGGAAGACTCGTGTGACTCGAAGCAGCTGCAACAAAGCCGACCTACCCTGCACCGAATTGTGTGCTTGTGCAGGTTGCTCTGATGTCTGACCAATGATAAAACTATTGTTAATTCTCTGGATAATCTAAGTAATATTTTAATATCATTCAATTTATATATTTTCTTCCAACGAGACTTAGTTAGCTTAACTTGGATTTGTATTTATGTTTTATTCCTTTGTCGGCTATTATTTACGCTTTTACTTGATAAATCAAAATTTGCTATTCGTTTTATGGGCTAAAAGTGGTTCAGGTAAATCACATAAAACCTTTTTCAGTAGCCTTGGACCACCAGTATTTGATACGAATAATTTATTTCTCAAGAATGTTGTTCTGGTTCATCCCCAGGGTCATAAATTTCAACTTAACGTCAAGCTGATATAAAAAATGAATCAGCGATCTTGAAAACATATTATTTAACATGCATATTGTATTAGATCTTAAAAATTATTCCTCCCCCTCCACTAGGAGTCACAATTTTCAACTTGGGGTCAAATTAACACCAAAAATAAACTCAGCATCTAACAACCTGCTATTTGATATGCATGTTGTATTTTTCTAAAATTTTATTCCCCTCCCCCGGTGCCATAATTAATACCAAGAATAGATTCAAAGATCTTCAAGCCCCCAGAGTAGATATGTGAATTCCGTTAACTGTTCTTATGAAGGCTCATAAAGTTTAATTACAAAAATGCCAAATACAAAAAAAAAAGTAAATTTATGTGTAGTATTTAAAGCAAGGGGGTAGTGGGGACGGAAAAATTCCCAGAGATAAACAAATAGGAATGTAGGGGAACGAGTCTCGAGGATTGATTATCATCACTACTGCTCGCAAAACTCGATGGCAGGGGTGGGGTGATGACCCCCCTTCCCTCCCAATAATTTTGCACTCGGCAAATTTTGAAACTGTTCATTTGAAATTTTCATTTTTTATGAATGTCTGTTTTTTTTCTCAATTAAAAAATATTTCGCTTAAACAATCAGCAAATTTTTAATTTCTTAAAAATTTTGTCAGCAAATTTTTAGTTTTCAAATAATATTTGTCGGCAAATCTTTCTTCTCCATCTCCCCAAAATGAAAGTCAAATTTCCTATCAGAGACTAGTCAGTCAAAATTCGAATGTTTCAAGCTGAGTGTTAATTACACAGATAAGATAGAAATAAACTATATTATATTCAAAAAATAAATTTAAAAATAAGATGACAGATAATTTCTCGGAAATTTTATTATAGATATAATTTCAGAAGATGTCGAGAAACTAGATAATTATTTAAAATTTTCCGGACAAGCTCATCAAATATCGTTATTTGATTACGTTATCTGAAAGGTTGAAATCAAGCTGAAATGTGGAGGACATTTCGAAAATCTGAAGGTCGGTAGCAAACGTTGAATTTTGAATTTCAATGACTATTCTGTTTTGACTAAATTCTCTGTTTGACCTAGACCCTAAAATTTGAGAAAGTTGAACATTTTATTAAATTCTAAAAGTTGAAAGCCAAAAACCTATTTTCCAGTGTCACAAGCTGAATCCTGTAGCAAATGTTTTATTGTTTAATTTACAGGCTTTGGTCCTGGTGAAATAGAAGGGAAATTTAGTCTGGAACAAAAGTCAAAACTCCATGTGTTTTTCCCCATAAGAACGAAAGGGAGCTTGCGGTACAAATTCTCCTAATCCGAACGAACCTAAAACTTCGCAGATTTTTTTTTTTTTTTTGATTTCATTGGAACCAGTTTAGGAAGACGAATCAGAAGAAATTCATAAAAAAAGATCACCAAGAGTAAATAATGACCACCTTAATGGGTAAAGGAAAGAGTGTGTTTCTCTCAAGTATTCCTAATATCCTTCCACCTTACCTTCCCAGACTAGGGTATGCTCATGTGTGCAAATGTGAATGCTTGGGGGATAAGGTTCCAATCTGCATTTGCAGGGATGGAACTATGGGGGGGGGGGCTGAAACACCCTTAATAATTTGGCAGTAGGCAAATTTTGAAACTGTTCACTTGAATTTTTCATTTTCTAAGAACTTTTTTTTTGGTTTGTTTATTTTTTTTTCCATTAAAAATATTTTGATTAAAAAAATGTTAAATTTTCAAATGTTTGAAAAATTTTGTCGACGCATTTTTAGTTTAAAAAAATATTTGTCGGCAAATTCCCCCCCCCCCCCAACTGAAAGTCAAGTTTCGTCTCTGCTCGATGGCTCTGAAAAAAAAAAAGGTCAAAAATTCTAGTTTTTGCCCATGAAGGTAGTTCGCACTACACTGAGTTATTGTAAACCCACTTGTATGGCAAAGCTGGGGCAAATACGGATAAACGGCGAAAGTCCTTTCTTATAAAGAATTCAAGGATCTTTCAAGTTTTGTATACTACGATTCTGACTTCTTTTTCCACAGTTGCGGATCCATGGTGGTCTGATCGTGGTTTCAAATCCTAAAATTGATCCTTACGACTTTCAGCTCCAAAACAACAAATTTCATGCTTTCATGACAAGTACCATTTTACTACGTATCCCATGGGTCACCTAGCCGGAACCCACTTACAGCCAAGGCTGTGGCGATGGCGCACCCCTGAATTATCTTCAGAAATCGGTTCTCGACAAATTCTAGTTGCCAGTCAGCCAAACTGGAATAAGTGAGAACCTTCTCTGCAGCTACATCAGCCTTCAGAAACCTTCGATCATGAAGTTGAAGAAGTCGAGAAAGCTGCAGCTGATCTGAAACACTGGGCCTGCTGATCGGCGCAATCATGTTTTATTCATTCGGGTATCTCAGGCCATTCGGCTCATAAATTACTAAACAGAGCGAGTCTTCCAGTCACATAGTCAGTAGATTCCCAGCATCGAACGGAATCGTATTCGTGTTGTCATCGTGATCACGCTGATCGGAAATAAGGGCGAAACATTTTTCGTGTACGAACTAATTGCGGCGACGCTTGTAAAGGACGTACCACATCCGACTCACGGGTAATTAAGTCTGTACGTGGACGGGTCCCTTCCTTCGCGGTTTAAGAAAGATCTGCGGCCGTGGTCAGGCTGTCTGCGGTTACGCATGTCAAAAGCGCGAATAACCAGCCCCGGGGGTTCGCTGGGCGTTCGCACGACCAAGACGGTACCTGGACAAATTATTTGAATACGGCAGGTGTAGTCGAGATGGTATTCGCGGCGAGCTTTATAACTGCTCAACCAGCACCTGCGACCGTTGCAGCAACCTATTAAACGACAATTAACTTGTAACTTATGCCTGTACAGGAAATGTACAAGACGTTACCGGTTGTTGGCATCGCGGAACATACCCAGCGACCGAGCCTTCGTGAGAGTCCGTGTATCGGGTGTGAAAATAATATCAATTTGTTTACGGTCTTCACTCTTGACCGTAAATTTCCTCGACAAGGAGATCGCCTGTACTTGGTGTAAAATGCCTCCGTATGGAAGAAGCGATGTGTATGTGACCTTGACTTGCTGCTGGATAGGTCATTCTGTGGTACTGCGTGCGTAGTGAGCTTATACTGGTGTCAAAAACGCAGCAGACAAGTTGACCTGCATGCTAGTATTATGGCTGACCATGAGGAGAATTACAGTTACTGGATTCATATTAGTCAAATTGAGATAAAAAGGATACGTTGACGAAGGTAAATGCGTTCAACAGAGAATCCGATTACGATGATTTACATTATATAGGTACGTTACATTCCCATCATATCCAAAATCGCTTCAAAAGCAATAGAAGACAGAATAAAGAAAAAAAACATTGCCCCCGCCCCCATCTTCAAAAATTTGTGGCGAGTGTAATACCTCCCTTTTCTCCGAAAAGTCGGTAATAATGTTACAGCAACCAATCGAACAAGCGGGTTTCCGCAAGGCTTTTTCAACCGTGGACAGAGACGAAACTTGACTTTCAGTTTAGGGGTGGAGAAGGAAAATTTGCCGACAAATATTTTTTGAAAACTAAAAATTCGCCAACAAAACATTTAAAAAATGTGAAAATTTGCCGATTTTTCAGTCAAAATATTTCTTAATTGAAAAAAATAAATAAAACAGAAGCAAAATATGGGCCCAGGGACTAATTTTTGAGAACGTCCTTGTACCCCCCAAAAAAGTCTGCCTTGTTTCTACTCTTTATTTTTCTTCCTACCTTTGTTCCTCTTTTCACCTTATTTTTGAAGCGCCTTTTTTATTGTGAGCCGCTTGAGACATTCTCCTGCCTCGGGCTTTGTGCAAACATACACCATCCGAGAGGTTTCTTGGATTCATTTAATACTATGATAATAAGACTATTTTGACCCATCAAGACCTCTTCCTCCAACTTATGTAAAACTTTTAGGACTCTTTCAGACTTCTCTGAGACGTCAAGGATCTTCCGAATTTGTTCAAGACATTTTTAGGCTTCATTAAAACATTATACCTTAGAAAATGAAAAATTCAAATGAACAGTTTCAAAATTTGCCGACTGTCAAATTATTGGGTTTTTCATCCCCTCCCCCCTCGTTGTTTTGTCCCTGCAATTCAGATTGGAACCTTATCCTCCAAGCACTCACATTTGCGCACATGAGCATACCCTAGTTTGGGAGGGTAGGCTGGAAGGGTATTAGGAATACTTGAGAGGAACACAACTCCCTTTACACATTAAGGTGGTTGTTACTATTTACTCTTGATGATCTTTTTTTTCTTTTTTTCCCTGAATTTCCTCTTATTTGTTTCCTAAATTGGCTCCAATGAAATCAATTAAAAAAAATCTACACTGTTTCAGGTCGATCGGATTTACGGGAATATGTACGCCCGCACGCGGGGAGGAGGGGCATTTTTCAAAAGCGGTTCCGGCATTTATCAGGAAGCCTTTACGATGAATATCTTTCACGTCAGAGGTGTCATTAGGAAGTTTGTAAAACTCGTGTTATTTAATGTCGAACCCCGGAAAGAAGCTTAACGTGAGTCGTGAACGCAGGGGGGAGGGGTGCCTGAGGAATGAATGAGGAGCGGCGAAACTTGTGCTTGTAATGAGTGATGTGGCAGCTGTAGGGGGTGTATTCGGATATTCGTGGTGTATGAGCTACAGAGCCAACTGTCGGGGCTAGACTCTCTCGAGCTGATGCCAAGAAACAAAAATTTATTCGGAGGAAACTTGACTTTCAGATCGGGGGGGGGGGGTGAGAAGAAAAATTTTCCGCGAATATTAAAAACGGAAAATTCGCCGGCAAAATTTTGAAAATTTACAGATTCTGTAATCAAAATATGTTTTAATTGAAAAAACACAAAAAGAAACGGTCTTAGAAAATGAAAAATTTTAATGAATAGTTCTAAAATTTGCCAACTGTCAAATTACTGGGGGTGTTTCACCCCCCCCCCCTCCCCCGCCCCATCCTCATAGTTTCGTCCCTGCAAATGCAGATTTGAACATTATCCCCCAAGCACTCACATATGCGCACATGAACATACCCTAGTCTGGGAGGGTAAGCTGGAAGGATGTTAAGAATACTTGAGAGGAATTATTTACTCTTGGTGATATTTTTTCTGAATTTCTCCTGATTCGTCTCCTAAACTGGTTCCAATTAAATTAAAAAAAAAAAAAAAAAATACAAAGTTTTAGGTCGATTGGATTAGGGGAATCCGTGCCACAACTCCTTTTCGTTCTTATGGGAAAAACACATGGAGTTTTAACTTTTGTTCCAGATTAAATTTTCCTCCTATACTCACCAGGACCAAAGCACGTAAATTAAATAATAGAACATTTGCTATCGGATTCAGCTTGTGACATTAGAAAATAAGTCTTTTGCTTTCAACTTTTAAACAGTCCCGTAGCCATGGGGGGCAAGCTGGGGATAAGCCCCCTCTAAAGGTATCTTGAGCCCCCTAGAGAGATACCACAATTTAAAAAAAATCATCACGCCAGACCCCTAGCCAGAGTGGTGCTAGGGGTACTGAGCACCCCCTAACGCTTGCTGGAGCCTCCACTGGCAAAATTTCGTGAATAAAAATAACGAATTCCTTCTATTTTTTTCGCTAGTTTTGTTCAAAACTTTTCGTTCCACTACATTTTAATGTTTATAAACTTGTCAACACTGATTTTGCTTTGAAAGATAGAAGAATCGTATGTTTGTCGTTCTTTATTTCACACTGAATATCGATGGCTAAATGCTTAAATGGCTGTTTGAGAACTGATAACTTGATAAGTCCACAGAAATAGAGTTTTTTTTTTTTACTTCCAGAAGTTCGAAAATTTGATCGTTCTAAGAATTACTTTTTTTTCACGCGATCTATTCAATTTTTTTTTTTCAATGGGTTGTCGGTAAGTTGAATCATCAGTTTTGATTATGAATTTTGAGAGCAAATTTAGTCAGTGCCGTAGCCAGGATTTTCCGGGAGTGGGGGACAAAGTAAGATTTTTAAGGGAGACAAAGTCGAAAATTGGAGTATTTTTTAAAAATCGCCAATATTAGAGGACTATTGTACAAAAATGAAGGTAAAATTACAAACTCGAGCGAAAATTTTTCAAAAAAATATGTTTTAAAGCGAAAAATTGGTCATTTTTGCATATTTTACATTCAATTTCAGGTGCCTTTGGGGCATTCGCCCCTTTTGCCCCTCTGGTTATACCACTGCCTTGTAGAACTCTTCACATTATATACTCTGCGTATCCTTAAGTCCCCCCCCCCCCGGTAAACAGTCAGCATCACCTCTGGCAAAGGGCATGCTTAACATTTAAAAATAAGTCTTCTAATAAGATGTTCAACTTTCTCAAATTGCAGGCTCTAGGTCAAACAGAGAATCTAGCAAAAACAGAATAGTCAATGAAATTCGAAATTCAACGTTTGCTACCGACTTTCAGATTTTCGAAATGTCCTCCACATTTCAGCTTTGTTTCAACCTTTCAGATAACATTGCGTGAATTGGCACACCCTACACACGGAATATTACCAAGTTCACTCACACTCAGAAATGGACACTAACTTTCAGATAACGTTCGATACTCAGCTTGAAACCTCCGACTTTTGACTGACTAGTCTCTGACAGGAGTTTAAGGTACTCTATTTTGAGAAACGAAATTTGACTTTCAGTTTGGGGAGGCGGAGAAGAAAAATCTGCCGACAAATATTTTTCGAGAACTAAAAATTCGCCAATAAAATTTGAAAAAAATTAGAAATTTGCCCATATTTTTATAGAAATATTTTATAATTGGAAAGAAAAAATGAACAAACAAACATTCAATTGCGTAACTGTGTGAATAACTGAATAAGTAAGAGAGTGACTGAGTGAATCGCAAATAAGTAAGTGAATGACTAAGTGAGTGAGTTAATTACTGACTCAGTCAGTGACGGAGTGACGAAGTGAATGAATGACTGAGTATGTGAGTGAATCACTAAATAAGTAAGCTAGTAACTGAGTGAATGAGTGAATCACTGACTTAGAAATCGTTATATAATATGCAATTTTTCCAGTTTCACCTAACAGATTCACAAGAGGAGAAAATGAACGCGTTTCATTTACAGGCATTATGAAAACGAAAGCGTTTATCGAAAAAATGATTAGGATAAAATTTATAGTACATAAAATTTTCCTTCCATTGAGACCATTTTCATTTCAATCTGATGAATTTTGCTAAAATATGTAGGGTTTCAATAGTTCCTTTTTATACGTGCTGAAAATTATAGAGGGCGACTCATTCGTGCTGGCAGTCCAAATAGTCACTGAAATTTGAAATTCAACGTTTGCTACCGACTTTCAGATTTTCGAAATATTTTCCACATTCCAGCTTTGTTTCAACGTTTCAAATAACGTCCGATACCCAGCTTGAAATCTTCTGCTTTTGACTGACTAGTCTCCAACAGGAGTCCAGGGTACTCCATTTTCAGAAACGAAATTTGACTTTCAGTTTGGAAAGGTGGAGAAGAAAAATTTGCCGACAAACATTTTTTGAAAACTAAAAAGTCGCCGACAAAATGTTTAGAAAATTAAAAACTTACCAGTTTTTTAAACGAAATATTTTTTAATTAAAAAATAAAATAAATAAATAAATAAACAAACATGAATAAAAAATGAAAATTCAAATGAACAGTTTCAAAATTTGCTGGCTGTCAAATTATTAGGGAGGGGGGCTCAATTGAATAATCTTAAAATTTACCGACTGCCAAATTATTGGTGGGGGGGGGGGTTGTTTCACCCTCCCCCCTATAGTTTCGCCCCTGTTTGCCAATGCGAAATAATACAACTTGTGAAATAACCAATAAGTGCAAATATCAGATAATAGACGTGTTAAATGAATAGCATGAGAGACTGAATAGCTCATATGTTAACCCTTAAACACGACTGATAGGTTTTCTTCCAATATTACCACACATGTGACAATTGTCACAGTATTTAAAAATTCATTAGTTTTATCATTAACGTATCAAATTTTAAGGTGCTAGATGTATTTTTTCACGCTAAATTCAAATTTGAGGTTAAAGTTTGATTTTAATATGAAAAAATACGCACAAATTTGAAATATCCTCCACCACTTCATGTTAATAGCTCACAACCAATTTTTTTAAAAATTTATAACATTACTTTTATCCTACAAATGCATTGAATACGGACACTTCTTGAAAGTTGGTACAAGTACAAGTTGCTTGTTACTATTCCCCCAGTTTTGTTTATTTTAGTATAATTTTTATTTTACCCATTTACATTTTCGGAATTATTTTCACTTGATCAAGAATTCTGTGATTGGAAATGAGAGATAATGAGTTATACATTCGCCGATGATTATTTTTCGTTAGAAAAAAAAAAACTGGTTGCAGTGCAGTAAAAAGTATTTTGCCAAGGAACAAAAAAAAACAAAAAAAAAACGACACGCATGACAGTTTATTTCGCGGCTTTCACAAAACGTTTCAATCTAGGCCTTCCTCTCGACACCGTATTCCTCGGGTTCATCACGAAATATTTTCTCACACTGAGCAACATCAAAAAACCAACTCGAATACATAAATAAAACCACCAATATGATAAATTTTGGTCCGAATTGAATAAAAACTGAATTCAATTCAACCTATTAACCTGAAAATTGTACATAGTGCTCTGTAAAAGTGAAAATAGGTTGGTGTGACAATTGTCACATCAGTTGTATTGACGATATTTAACCGAAAATCAATTTGAAAAATTTCATGCCCCTTTAACAGTTCGAGTAGGCAACCAAAACACACGTGAGAATGAAGGTCATGTGAGCACAGGTACCAAGAGTTATGCGGCTGAATCTCCCCTCTGACTCACGCCTCTGCTGCGAGTTTTATACCACTGTGACAATTGTCACATGTGTGGTATTGAAGGATTAAACAACACCCAAACAATTATCACATATGATGAAAAGAACATGTGATATAAACAATGCGTATGATGAATAGCAGGAGTCAGATGAACATCATGGGTAATACAAACAGCAAATGTGTTGAGTGGTACGTGGCAGATGAATAGCATGACACCTAATATGTTGAAAGACCAATATTACTTATAAACAGCATATGTGACTTAATCACACGTGATATGAACAGCGCGGGTCAAGTGAGTTGAATGGTACTGTAACAAGTCGCTGCGTGGCCAAGTGATAACGTGCCCACTTCGCAATACTTGCATCTGCGTCTCGTGTTCGACTCCGACTAACGCCGGAAAGCCAGTGACAGTAGAATACACCCAGTCAGTGGCGTAGCCAGGGAGTGAGGTACGGGTCTGAATCACCCCCCCCCCCCGGCATCAACCGGAAATGTAAAAAAATTATAATTTATCCTGGTAATAGTAAGTACATATTACACCTGTAATGTTGTAAAAGTGAAACATTTTGTTCTTTGATGAACCTGCAACACTGCGACAGTTCCAGAATCGTACTTCAGACCGTCCCCCATCAATATCATGCTAGTAGTGAATAATTTTTTTGTTTGAGCTGACCTCCCCCCCCCCTTATACCTAGTCTGGCTACGCCACTGCACCCAGTAACATCCTAGCGAACACAGCGACTATAGTATCAATCGAGGTACGTCCTGTAACTCCCGCCAGTTTACACAAGGTATTACTATCGCAAAGCGTGTTACCACCAGATCAAAAATACTGGTACTGTGCGTGTGTACGTCGTGAAACACGTGGCTAGTAAACAAACTGGGGCTGCTCACCCTTCGGCATAGAGAAGGAAAACTCTAACGCAACAAAGCCACGAGGAAAGCAATGGCAAACTACCCGCGACCGCCAACGTGCGGCAGTGGATACGGCACCTCAAGAAGAAGATACGTGACAGATGAATAGCTATATGATATGAATAACACGTATATTGAACAGCAGTGTTAGATGAATATTTATGATACAAATAGCACATGTGAGATAATCACACGTGATGGATGGCCTGTGTGATATGAACAGAATGTGCGATGAACAGCGCTTGAGATGAATGGTAAGTGTGAAGAAAATAGCACTAGTGGCATAGCAGACCTGAGCGAGACCTCAGGGAGGAGGTTATTTAGATAAACAGTGATCTTGATGCTGGAGACTTTATCAACACAGATACATATTTTTGGCGAATTTGTGGACAGCCTCCCAATCTTACTTAAGGTCTGGAGCGGTTGCCCGTTTCGTTATCCACTTGCAGTGGCTTTGATTAATCGTATCCCTTGTTTCAAACACCTAGTTTTACTAGTGACCGTTTTTTATTGCCCTCAGTTAGTACAATTAATACAAATGCTTATGACGTACGCATCATCATTCATATTTTCATTCGTATTTTCATTTACCCCAAAGCATACACACGAGCTGCTTTTCAGCGTTTCAGTATAAAAAGTATTAACATGGGCGATGAGCAATGCTCACCGTCCACTGGGTGATTTCGTAAGCTCAGCACAGACTGGTCGTTAAATTCTTCACTTCAATTCACGAGCACACTCGCCGGGCCGGGAACCGCGAAATGATTTTTTCGGTTTCCCCTCGAAGCTCTCGATCGTCTTCCGAATTACCCGACAAATTAATTTTTATTCGACGTTTTTCCTTCGCCCAGGAGTCGCGCATCGTGAATATATAATGTTATTTATTTAATGCAAGTCAGTCGGAATTATCAGGCGGAAAGAAATCACAACCCTCGTTTTCTGCTGATTCTTTAATATATATTTTTTTCTCTCGCACCCCTATACGAAAGTGCACGCGGTTACTGTACGTAAAAACCTACCCTGTCCGATGTAAACAATTCTGACATCTGTAATGAAATAAAAATCTTCCTTCCTTTACACCCCTGTCTATTACCCGACACGGAGACATAACGCTGCATGTAAATTAAATGCTTTTCGTCGGAATAAGCGCGAAATTTTACAGACCATCCGAAGCTCATTTGGACGATTAATTTCCAGCTTATAAAGAAGGTCTCTCATTCTCTCTCGCTCATCTTTTTCATCATAGAACTTCGGCGAATAGAGCGAATACAAACTTACACACAAAAAAAGTCATCCTTTGAAATCGCCGAACAAAGGTTAACTGCGGGTGTCCCAGCTTTGAATGCTTTTCATTTGGCGCACTTATTTTTTTAACGTTTAGCAGAATTATTAATTCGGCTCGATTGGGTTCTATCGTAACCCCCGCCCTCGTTCTTTTGATTTTCTTCCGGCTGTTATCTCGTTTTCCGCGACGAGCACGACGCCGCGAATGTGACAATAGGCCGGCAACCGGAGAGTCTGCGGAACGACATTCGCTCAGATGAAATGTTCAGATTGAAGAAGATATTTTCTTTTCCAGTTTCTGCCTTTTGCACTCCTCAATACGCGTATTGAGCTGAGCTTTTATGAAATGAAAAACTATTCAACGGCTCTGGTTGTTGCTGAGTACAATGAATCGATAAACGAGCTGGAGACGCTGAAAAGATGGAAGAGGTGTACTTCGATCCGGGGCCATATCTAGGCTACTAAAAAGGGAGGGCTGAGTAATATTCAAAACGAAAAAAGAGGAAAAATAGTCAAAAAGATAATTACGTTTCTTAAAAGAAAATATAGGATGAGTAAAGCGACTAGTGGGTAAATATTAGGATGGATCTTTCAGTTCCTCGTGGTGTAAAAAAATCAGTTTTTCAACAGGCAAGTATCCTTAATAGTTTCTAAATATTAATAAAAATTTTCTGCTAAGTTTGAGCAAAAAAAGGTAACCCCCGAGATTCAAGGAGGCTAAAGTTATTATAGAAATTAACATCGATTTTGTTCATTTTAGTTTTAATTAACGAGGACCCCCCTCCACATGAGCCTAAAAATTATCCTTATCTCCAGATCGGGCACCTTGGACACCTGTGCAGTCAGAAAAACACTCGGGACGAGGAAAAGAACTCCAGAAATGAATTCAGCGACCCAAAAACTCCTTATTTGCACATAAAGGTGTGGAAATTAAGACAACTGAAGAACAGCCCTCTACGGAGGCTAAAGAGTAAGAGATTGAGGAAAACTTCAAAAATGCACTCAGTAACCCAAAAAAACTCTTATAGACATAAATATTGTAGAAATTGAAACAAACTTAAAGGTTGAAAATTACCCCTTGAAGAGTCCAAAAAGTAGGAAGGAAAGCAGGGAAAGAATACCAATAATAAATTCCACGACCATAAGAACATCAATCTGAGAAAATAATAATTTTCAGATTCATATGAAGAAGCTCTCCTTTGACTGAGGCTCGAATTCTCAATATTAATTTCCATAAAAACTTCAACGCTCTAGAGGCATCGGTTGTCCTTCACCGATTGCGCTTAAGCTTGGCAGGATTTTTTTTTTAAATATTTGAAACTGATCTAGGGAGCATGGGGGTCTGATTGGCCGAGTAGATAGCGCACTGGTCTCGGAATCCGGAGGTTCCGGGTTCGAGCCCACGTAGCAACTCGCTACATTTCGACCTAGGCGGGTTCCTCGGCAAGAAGGGAAGAGGGCTAAAACAGCCCTAAAAGCCTCCCGATGTCTCTGAGGCAGTGCTCGAAAGGGCGGATTCCAAAGCTCGGGTTGAGAGAAAATTAGAAGAGAAGACGTAGAAAAAGAGGCAGTAAGCTAACCGAAAGTCAAAAATTAAAAACGAACTACCTTATTACTTATCTATTCGTGGGGATGTTTTATCCTCACAAATATGAAATTTGATATGCAAGCTTGTAAAGACACAAGTATTTATTTTAAGATTAGAGTCACCACGTTCAGCCCCTTCCCTCTTTGTGCACAAGTACAGGTAAATGTCAAACTTCTACATCTCAGGATGATTTAACTGTTTATTCGGGCTAAAAAAGATTATTTTTCACGAAAGACCTATACTGTATTTAAAGGGTGGTTCTAGCCCTCACCAACTTAAAAAAATTCTATAAATGAAGTGAATAATTTTTTTCCCAATAGTCACATAACTACTTCACGAGTGAGAGTGAGCAAATATACCTGCATGTCGACAGATTCGTTTAGTATCCTCATTAAGCCTCCTCACTACTGAATGAAAGTCATTTATTTGTCAACTGTTTGTGCACCACAGGTGTACCAATGTGAAAACTGTCAAGAAAAAGAGACATCACGTTTTGGGGGTCTTCGGATACGGTATCCTCGATCCATCACACACTTTTTCATCGTAATTGTTCATGCACCCCAAGTGCATAGTTGTGCACTGGTATTATTGTAGGAACACATCCAACACTTAAGCACATAGAAATCTTGTGAAACGATATTCCCATTGTATTTAATGATGAATTTACCCTCTCTCTCCCTAGTCTCCTAAATGCCACAACTGTCAAAGCAGAATTGCATTGATAATAAAGTGAAATTTAGCAACCAAATAATCTATGAAACGATATCCATACTTCATTTCATTAAAAATTTGAAATTTCGCCCTTATCAGGTGCCACAGTTTGCAAATTAGGGGAAAATTGCTATCAGAAACTAGTACAGTGGCCCTTAGATTACATAAAAGAAAATCCATATTACATTTTATAAAAATTTTGAACCCCTGCATCTCCAAGGTTGCACAGAGAAATGAAGTGCATCGACTTGTATTTCTGCGAAGGGAGAGTGTTAAGTTTGTCATGTAACACACATGGAGAGCCTTTTGCAAGAAAGGGATAAGGACATTTTTCAAATTTTACGGGGAAGCAAAAATATAATTTCGTGTGTCAACTTTATTACGAAAAATCTAAACTTTGAAGTCTACTTTTTCTACGATAGATGCATATTTGAACATAAAATTTGCATAACTGGTCGGTCTCAACATGTACCACAAAACTGTGTAGAAGAACTCTATCTTCAAGAATACTGGACTTATCCCCTTCCTGCAAGAAACTGTTCATTATGTTCCTAAATGTGTTTGAATCTTGAATAAGAGATAAACTGATAACAATCTTATCTTTTAAAACAGGTACTGTTTTCGCTCACGTTTTCATTTACCCCTCTAACTTCAGACACTTCACATGTTAATCCCTTCTCCACCTTACGTACCATAATCTCCAAGTGAAATTTTGAGCATACTCCCTCATCCAGGTAGCACAGATTGCAGACTAGGGAAAATCGTAAAATAAGTTCAATGACCCATAAAATGCCTAAAACGATATCTATATTGCATTTTATAGAAATTTATAGAAACTTTGAGCCCCTGCCCCTTCCAGATGTCTCGGTTTGAAATTATGGACAAATCGTTATCAGAAATAGTTCAACAACCTTAAAATCTCCAAAAGGATATCCACACTACATTTCATGAAAGTTTTGAACTCCCGTCCCTTTATAAGTGCCACAATTTTGAATTTATCAAACCATCCTCAAAATAGAATTCTCCGACCTTGAAACTCCAACAACCGATATCTTGATGTGGTTATTCGAGCAAATGAAAGATGTAAACAGCTATAATAATAAACTCATTTACGCTGCTAAAAACACAGAAAACACAAATCTCAAAATGTAGTATCTAAGGAAAACCGTGAAGAGGAGCAAAATTTCAGAGATCGGTAGATAAGAATGTATAGAAACAAATACGAGAGAGATTCGCACCCCTTCCGTTTCTTGAAGTCGGTGTGACCACAAAAATGTCGAAAATTTTATGTCAACTCCCATAGGCCGGTGTTCAATGGTTACATTACATGGGCTCATTTTTGACCCGTTTCGGGAAGTTCTGAGACAGATACGAAAAGCTAAAAGAGACAAGTTTTATTTGAAACTGTTTGTAGATTAATTTTGTCGGGAACACTTTTGGAGAGCGACTGACGATTGGGAAGTTATTGAGGAAAAACTGAAGAAGAGAACACTTATGACTCCTGGGGAAGCACGACTCAGGGTCTGGGATTGGCAACATTTCTTAATATACCCTTAGGGGCTTAACCACAAATGTTCCAACCGGCACCTCTGCTTCAAGAAATTCAAGGTTAACTTAATTAGCACCTCGACCATGGGAGGAAGGGGAAGCATAGAGGTGATATATCATCAATTATTTATACCCGAGTTGGCGCATTGGCAGTTTCAGGGGTTCAGCTGGAAAATCCACGTATCTTAAGAGTTTTTTTTTTTTTTTTTTAGCTTAACAGTTGTAATTTTTTTGCCCCCCCCCCCCGACACACACAAACACACAATTCTTCGCTACAGCCCTAAGAATTTTGAATGAATTCTATATCGGATTCGGACAGAGTCTGGACGAGATATCGCAGCATCTGAATGAGACTTCAGAGTATGAATACGAGTTCATAAAACCATTTACGAAGCCCAAATGAGTTATAGTCTGATGAGTTCGAAAGAGTCCCGAAGAGATCTGAATGTGTTTGAACAACTCATAAGGGCGTACGAATGCGAACCTTAAAATAGGCCATAACGATGTAGTAGAATACGAACAAATCTTCAAATGGAAAAGAGATGTTGGAGACGCCACTGGGTTACAATCTCAAACGGCGTCTCTCGACAACCAAGAAAGAAGTGCGAAAAGGTGGAATACTTTTGCCTTTTCGACTCTATCATGCAATAATTCGTAAGCTGCAAAAAGGCGCCCAATCCTTTCAACAATCGCATCGTGTCTAGCTGAAACGCATAAAAAGAGAATTCTATATAATCCCTGGTAAATGCGCAACCTGTAACTGTAAATTCGGTTGAATTGTTTCACTATCGGTTTCGCCTCCCTTTGGCCAGGATTAAGGCATTTGAAAATGCGTTTTCTGTTTTCAACTTCTCGATGAGCCCGAAAGTTTCGTTTTAATGAGAAGGCAAAATACTATATACAGTATATATACGGAAATGCGAGGGGGATCGCTTCGGCGGAGCGGCGCGATTCACGCCTCAATGATAATTTGATGAGCGGATTGAAAGGAAAATCCTTGGAAAAGTATACAATGGGGTAGCCTCAATTTGATTCCAAAGTTTGTTTACTTTGCAGTTGTTCACCCGGCCTAATATGGTTTCGGCAAATACGAACGTCCGTGCTGAGTAAACTGTATTACTGCTGTTTCCGAAGATATTAATGCATACATTATATAGCGATATCGTTTTCGATTTCGAAGATTCGACGAGTGACGTCTTGAGAATGACTGCATACAAATTGAGAGGAGATGCGACTTTCACTTTTCCAAGTTTCCGTTAAGAACTCCTTCATTTCAGTGTTCATTTAGGCCCTTCTAGAATAGCAAGGACGAGAGTTTGGACGACTATATTTTGTAAATCATACAACGACTAAGACTGGGCTATGCTTTGGGAAACTAGTAATATTAGAAAGCTTTACAAGAGAAATATAAGGAGATCCACAAAAAGTTTTACGTAGTCCGGTAAATTCAATTCAATATCCTTTATTGGGAACAGTTAAGAGCACACGCCCCTATCGGCCCACGAAGAGCAAAGGATTCCTGTAGGCGCTCCCATTCTTGTTTAGGGATAGCTATTCTTTGAAAAGTTTGAATATTAACGAATCTATTTATATCATCCCCATGTTGTTTTTTGGTGTCCCTAGTTTCTTTTGTATTCGAGAGGTTACCAAAGGTTGTAGAATATGTCCATCTTTCGCCTTATAAAGGGATTCTAATTTGCAAAAAATGACACACATATGAAATATTCTTCCTCGCCGCTCTCGATGATCCCCTGAAAATTCCTCAAAAATCCGACATGAGCTAAAAGCACCCAGAGGGAGAGGAGAGAGGAGTAAGTTTGGATAGTAGATAATATCTCGCTTCCTATGGGCCGGACAAAAAAAAATGTCCACGATAAAATTGAAGAAGACTAAATTGGCCACAAAAACGGGTGATTATAATTTTTGCGTACAATCAAAAGTTTTGCTAATAATCGAACTTCTAAATTATACATACTGTCCTCAAATTTGAAATGTTTATAGTTCACCACTCTCGGATCATCCCTGTCGCCATTAAAATACTAAAACCAATCACTTGCATAATCATATCAATTGTAGACCAATATTTAGCGGCATTTTAGCTTGTATACAGTGTCCTAATATTGTACAATTATTTGGAACACGAAGATGATATTTATTTAATTAATTTTTTCAACGAGCCTTTTACGTAAAATATAGTGAATACAGAGTGACTGTAGTTGGCAACAACTATTTAATTTCATTGACGTATAAGGTGTCCTCGATAATTTGAGCTTCTGAACTGGGCATGGTGTCTAATTTCGGGAAAATGTTCTGTTCATGGGTCTTGAAAGTCGCTGAATACAGTTCTCACGTGATTTTCGTAATTGACTCTTCAGCTACTACTTAAGAAAATTCAAGCAAAAAACTGTTGGTTATTAGGTTTAGTAAGCCATAGGTGGATCCAGGGCGGGGGGGGGGAGTAACCCTCCCCCCGAACTTGATTTTTGAATTTAAAAGTACAAAATAATCCGCCACTAGATCGTTTTTATTTAATATTAGAATTATTATTCATTTCCCCCAAGACGGGAGGCAGCCACTGTAGAGGGAAAAGGCTGTAATACCTACACACCTGTTTTCAAGGAAGAAGAACCGGAAGAAAAATGCGAAAGGTCTGAATTTATTGTATTATAATTGCAGGGGGATGGTAGGGGAAGACAGGATATACGAATTTGAAAAGGAGATAGTAAAAATAAAATGGGACACAATAGGATTAGGGGAAGTAAGGAAATGGGGCGAAAAACTAACACACAGAAAGAACGGAAATTTTATGTATTATTATGGGGAGACAAGAGCGTTCAGGGGAGTGGGGTTTTACACTCGAAAACTAATAATGGGAAAAATTAGAAAAATTGGAGGAGTCTCTGAACGGATTTGCTACCTTATACTCTCAGTGGAAGAAAAAGCCAATGCATTGATAATCCAAATACATATATTATGCCCCAACAATGGAGGCTAAGGAACAAAGAATATTATACAATCATAATGGGGGACTGGAATGCGATAGTTGGCGGAAACGAGGGAGGGTCGGGAATCTTGAGTAAATATTGTTTAGAAATCAGGGCCGTACCTAGAATTTAAGTAAAGGGGGGGGGTTGCGATTAAGATGAATATTATTTCTTGGAGGGGTATAATCAGTCACAGATCCGCCTTCCTCTCCGTCTCAACCCATTGTTTTTTTTGGCCAATGGGGGGGGGTTGAGTCCTTAAACCCCGTCAGTACGGCCCTGTTATAAATCAAAAACAAAAATGGAGAAAGATTAATAGAATTTTCATCCCAGCAAAATCTTAAAGTAGCAAATACTTTCTACAAAAAAAGATGAGCCAGAAAATTCACGTGGATATCCACCGATCAAAAAACCAACAACGAAATAGACCATATTTTAACAAATGATACGAAGATAATATAAGACGTTTCCATACTGACTAATGTCAACTTTTCGTCGGACCATAGAATATCTGGAGCAAAGATAAGATGGGAAAGGAGGATAAAATACAACAATTATAAGAAAAAAGAAAAGTTTGCAATAAAAAGTATCCCACTGCACGGGTACGACAAATATAGAAAAAGGGCCAAAGAAATTATTGGAAGAGGACAGAAAGAAAAATGGAAACTCAATGCAAGAAAAATAGAATATCTTAGAAGAAGCAATTAAAGAAGGTAAAAACGAATATGGGGTGATTAGAGAACTCAAAGTCAATGGACAGCAAATAGATTTTAATGTTGTATTCCATAGCTTTTTCTATAACTTGGTCAATGACAAAGATTTGATCGACCCTACAGTATTTTTTCCTGAACACCGCCTGTTCTCTCGCCTGTCGGAAGTCTAAATAAGGGGTATAACATTTCTTTCAGCATTTTCATAAATAACTTCCCTAAGTTGGAAGTGAGGCTGATCGGCCTGTAATTTTTTATTTCGTTTATAGTTCCTTTTTTATGCAGCAGAACTATCTCGGCCTCTTTCCATTGATAGGGGGTCATTTCCGTTATTAATATTTTGCTGAAAAGCCAAGTGAGGGTGGGGTTCAATTCTTCGGCGAATACTCTCAATGTGGCGGTGTCGATAGCAACGGGTCCCACGGCTTTCTCTATTTTCGAAAACCTTATAACCTGCAGCACCTCCGATTCAAGAAACTCTGGATACTCCTCCTGCTCCTCTTGCCATACCTTTTCGGTCTCTCGTATCATATTCTCGCATATTTTTCCTGATTTCCATCCTCACTTTTTTCCTCAATATCAGTAGCTCCAGCCTTTCTCTTGAGGATTTCGACTCAATACTCTCGACCTTTCTCCTCCTCTCTCCCCCTCCCTCTCTCTCTCCCTTCGAGTTCATCCCTCTTCTGAATTAGGGCTTTGGTTTCGGCGGTGAGCTTCTCGTCCGTACGTACCTTCGGGGTTACTTTTTGGTACTAGGTTGTAGGGTTACCATCCGTCCGGAAAAACCCGGACATATTCTCATTTTAGACCTCTGAAAAAGCGTCCTGCCGGATTTCTGAAAAAACTGAAATGTCTGGATTTTTTCTCACATGATTGACATACAGCAAAGAACAAAAAACGTGCACGATTTTACAGAATACCTGCAGAAAAATATCTCTTTTGTTGAAATTTGTGTTTTCAGAAGTGGGTGAGGTAGTTTGCCATTTTGACTACCCTGTTTTTCTTCCCGCCACTTGTTGTGATGACCATGAATTATTTGCTTTACATACTTTTATAATACCTTTAACATTTAAGTAATAAAATGAAGTTTGTTTATTTATGAACATAGTAGGTGACTTTGTTCAAAGAAGCCCTATGAAATGATATCCATCTCTGTATTGTTCAGGGGGAAGCTTGGAAGAAGGCGGAGGGGTTCGTGCCCCAAGTTTATGCTTCCTAATCTTTGTATCCGGATTTCTGGATTTGTAAATATGGTAACCCTACTTGGTTGCTACTTCTTTAATCGCCTCTTCAATCATGTCGTAAGCCTCCTGTACTGAGCTCCCTTCTTCAGCCTCATGTGTATTGCTTGTAATCTCTTGCTCATCTCTTCACGGGCCTCCCCTAGCTTGTGCGTAGGAAGAATTTTTTCCCCACCGGAATTGCGACAGCGATTATCATACTGAGGTCTTAATGGTCCTCTGATTTCCTCTCAGCGTAGACGGTGATCGGACCCAAAACGATGGCCTGGGAGGGTGGTTACGTTCTGCACCAAATTGATGTCATTAATCAACAAGTGATCAATTTCGTTCTTATATTCCCCCCCCCCCTGGTGATTTCCAAGTCCATTTTAGTTTGTTTTTTTCGGAAAGTACGTACCTATTTGCAATTTTCAAGTTGTTTTTAGCACAGAATTCGACTAGTTTATTGCCATTTGAATTACGAGTGCCCAAGCCAAAATCTCCCATATCTTCTCTACTATCTATCTTTTTCCCAATAATTTCATTCCAGTCTCCCAGAACACAGTTATACTATTCTCTATGTTCTTCGAGAGTTCTGTTCAGTTCCTCATAGAAGTTTTCTACCACGCTTTCCTCGGAGCCCAGAACGGGGGCGTACACTGATACAACAAACATTTTTTCTTTTTTGCCCACCATTAGTTTCAGAAAGCAAATTTTTTCCGAAATGTCCCCAATTTCTACCATATTTTTCATTAAACTTTTTTAACGGAAAGAAGGGAATATCTGGTTATGAAAAAACAGGGATATGCCTACTGCCACTTTGGCCAGTTCATGGGCTACAGAGGGATGGGATTTTACCGTACAATATGATATACATGAATTGTAATAGAGTACGGTACAGGTACAAAAATGCAACGACTAATCAGGTGATGAGAATGCTCGTACCAACCAATTTCAACGAGCTTGCTCACTTTACACGAATTGACGCACGCCGCAGGACTGAACTCGGACATACATCTTATTGACCACCACAAAATGCAAAACTATCCCCCGCTGTGCACCTTTTTTATCTCCGCATTTATCGGGACTCAAATCGGTCAGGAATTTTCATTAAATTTTCCGGTGGGACTCAACTTGGATGTGCCCGAAAGAACATTTCAGGATTGTGTTCGCTTGACGCGCGAACGGGACCGCTGACGCGATGTTGTCCCGGCAACGATAGATCGTGGTCACGATACCCCCGCGAGGGGAAGAACGCTCAGTGATGATGAGTTTGGCTCCACAATTTGGGTCAATGAACTCGGCAGGGGAGGAAGCTCCAAGTGGAGGTGGAGGAGTGAGAAACAAAATTCAAGATACAGATTGATTCATTGGTTTCCAAGTTTGCTGAATTCGATTTTCAGGGTAAGTTTCACATTCGACCCCACAGAGTGCCACCGAAGGTCGTCACACCAAATATTGTTCATTCTTTTGAGACGGTACTTCATTCACAGGTTTTCAAGGTCATCAAACTCGATCATGGGAATGATTTTTGGATTCTTCTACTCTTGTGCTCGTGCAATTCGCAAAACGATACGGATAATATAGTTGTCCGAAGAGCTACGTATCGTTCACCTCGAAAACCCAATTAACAAGTTGGCGCTACTCGCTACTCAGAATCGCCGCTAAGCCAAAGGATTTTCTTTGTCGCTCGACGTCCTCTTCGCCAAGCCTTATCTAATTTAAGCTACTTAACGCGGATTAAACTCTCCAGAGAAGGGGGAAAACGGCTCTCTGGCTGCCTATATTACCGCGCCAAACTCGATCTACACGAATGCTTTAGTATCAAAGTTACCGGGTCCATCTGCCACACAAGAAGTTTATCACTTGTTGTTATCAGTACGACATATGGAAAGTCCGCGCCGCGCCGGGCTAATCCTGCTTAAAATTCCTCGATGCTAAATACGAATTTTTTTTTCTCTACTCGTCGTACACGCATGTACGAGCTTTCCTATGTGTTTCATTTTTACATCTTTCTATTTGTCGTCTCGTCTAGTTCGAACAGGACCGAGGACCGAGCATATCCGCGCTATCGATGCGAATTATATTCGTTTGTACATTCACGCATCCCTATCATTATCGCAGATGCGCGCATTAAGTTGTCGAGGTTGCTCACCCCTTTTTTTATTCACAATTTGGCGTTCGTCAAAGAAGAAAAAAGAGGTTCAATATGTTACTATATACATTTTTTTTTTTCGGCAACAAACCTCGGATTCAGAGCCACCTGCTATGCAAACGCATATTAAATTACAATGTATTATAAATCGACCGCCCTCTTTCATCGAGCATTTATTATTTTAAAATTTAACCGATCATACGCCCCTCGACGCATTTAAATGTTCACCCTAAATTTCAAGACGATTTAAGAGAGGAGAGAGGTTAATAATCGTACAATTGGAACATTGTAATTCATCGGGTGCGGCCGAGGCTGCGAAGGTTTATTCGATGTGTATTACGACGGACATTTTAATCGAATTATTAGCGACTTTATTATGTGCGTTTGAAAACGCATTAGAAAGGCGAAAAGGGCGCATTTGGCCACCTTCTACTCAATGGCTGGTCCCGTAAATCAAAGGTATGAGCAGGTATGAGCAGGGACGAAACTATATGGGAGTGTGGGGGTTGAAATACCGCCCCCTCCAAATAACTTGGCAGTCGACAAATTTTGAAACTGTCCATTTGAATTTTTTATTTGTAATAAATTTATTTTCTTTTAATTGAAAAATATTTCGATTAAAAAATCGGCAAATTTTTAATTTAAAAAAAAATTGTCGGCGAATTTTCAGTTTAAAAAAAACTATCGGTAAATTTTTCTTCTCCACCTCACTGAAAGTCAAATTTCGTTTCTGAAAATGAAGTACCCTGGGCTCCTGTCAGAGACTAGTCAGTCAAGAGGCGAAGGTTTCAAGCTGAGTATCGAAAGTTATCTGAAAGGCTGAAACAAAGTTGAAATGTAGAAGTCATTTCGAAAATTTTAAAGTCGGTAGCAAACGTTGAATTTCGAATTTCAATGACAGTAGAAAGGACTACACTTGAGGATAAAATGCCTCCCCCCAATATTATAGCCCCAGTGACATTATGAGGGTGTATCTATAGTACGTACCGTCCCCGCCATTAAATGGCCAGGATGGTTCCAGCCCCCTGGCCGCCATTCTTGCCTCGAGTGAGTGAGTGAGTGAGAGAGAGAGATTATTCAGGAAAATATTCGAGAATAACGTTTATTCGGGACCCCAGGAAACTGAAAGAAGATTAAAAAGCAGTGAACAATTATAACAGAAATACATGACCTGGGCTCCCGAATAAACGTTATTCTCGAATATTTTCCCGAATAAACATTTTCTTGAATGAATTTTGCCTAAATAAACATTTTCCCGAATAGATTTTTCTCGAATAGACTCAATGAACCATCAAATGTATGCCAAAAAGAAAAATTATTCAAAAGTCTGGATGAGCGGCCACCTCTACCTTCAAAGAAGTCAGATATGTTACAATTTGTGAAAAGTGGCCCCGCCTGTAAAAGAAGAACCCATTTTCGAGTAAAATACTGAAAATCTACAATATTTTTGATCATTTTCCTGAATATGGTAAATGGACTATCTTATAGACTGACAAATGGTAAATATTATGAACCAGAAGTAGAATCTGTATAAAACAATACCCTCCACCTTAGAAGAAATCAGTGACTGATAACGACAACCAACTACCAAAAAAAAAAATTTAATGAGAAATAGTCCAGATAGCGAATATTTTTTGAACATTCTATGTGACATTTGAATGAAGAACAAATATAGGTGATTTTGCTAGACCTTCGGCTCCCGAATAATATTTTTCCAAACATTTTCCGGAATAGACTCAATGAACCATAATCTTATTTAATTTGCAACAGATTTTTGTGGAATATAGTCCTAGTAGTCTGTACTATAGTTTTATAACAAACATTTGTGTCACATATCAGATAAAGAAAGGAAAAAAAAAATTATTACATAATTAATACTAGCTACCTATTTAGTTGAAAATGACATAATGTCACGGGGGGGGGGCTATAATATTGGGGGGGAGGCATTTTGTCCTTGTAGTCCTTTCTACTAATAACTATTCTGTTTTTACTAGATTCTCTGTTTGATCTAGAGCCTGAAATTTGAGAAAGTTGAACATTTGATTAAAATTCGAAAGTTGATGCAAAAGACTTATTTTCCAATGTCACAAGCTGAATCCAATAGCAATGTTCTAGTGTTTTATTTACGGGCTTTGGTCCAGGTGAATAGAGGAGGGAAATTAAGTCTGGAACAAAAGTCAAAACTACATGTGTTTTTTTCTCATAAGCACGAAAGGGAGCTTATGGCACGGACTTCCCTGATCCGATCGACCTGAAACTCTGTAGGTTTTATTTTTGATTTTATTGGAACCAATTCAGAAAACGAATCAGAGGAAATTCAGAAAAAAATACCACCATGAGTAAATAACGACCACCTTAATGTGTGAAGAAAGTTGTATGTTCCTCTCAAGTATTCCTAACATCCTTCCAGCTTACCCTCCCAGACTAGGGTATGCTCATGTGCGCAAATGTGAATGCTTGAGGGATAAGGTTCCAATCTGCATTTGCAGGAACGAAACCACAGGGAGGGGGAGGGGTTAAACAGCCCAATAATTTGGCAGTCAGCAAATTTTGAAGCTGTTCATTTGAATTTTTTATTTACTAAGAAGGTTTGTTTGTTTATCTAATTTCAATTAAGAAATATTTTGATTGAAAAATCGGCAAATTTTCAAAGTTAAAAAAAATATTTTGTCGGCGAATTTTTAGTTTTCAAAAATATTTGTCGGCAAATTTTTCTCCCCCCCCCCCTTCCAACTTAAAGTCAAGTTTCGTCTCTCGGTGTGAGATCGAATTTAGATTTCATTGAAATATACCAATTTCTTTTTTTATTTTTGTTTTCCTCCTCTGTGAGTGCTACCTTGGTGCGGTGAGAGGACTTAAAGAAAAAACTAAAAGAACATAGAAGGAAAACTCCGAAAGATAAACATGATGAAAGCTAGCGGAAACTACATCAATATTTTTCCCCTGAAGATGCGTCTCCATCAAAACAATGATGGCAACTCACAAAGTAAATAATAATTCCAGACGTAAAAAATCTCCCATTAGGATGTCCGGGCGGAGACTACCTAGTGAGAAACTAACAGAATTGTGAATAAGGACATGGAATGTAAGGAAACTGAATGAGGTAGACCAGTCAGAGAGAAGAGGATGATGATGATGATAAGGTTATCAGTCTTAAGAACGGTTTGATCCTGCTCTTTATTTCTCCCTATCTTTTGTGCAAGTTCTTTCATTTCATAATAGCACTTACATTTGACATTCTTAATTATCTGTTGAACGCACTGGAATCTTTGCCGACCTACCCAATTCTTTTCGTCCTCTCTTCTTTCTAGCAACAGTGATATTATTCCTGGGTGCCTCAAATTATGCCGTATTAGTTTATCTCTCCTTCTCCTCAGACAATTCCAAATGTCCATTTTACCTCCTACTTTGTTAAGTACTTCTCCACTTCTTAGTTTATCCGTTCATTTGATGGTAAGTACCCGCCTATAGCACCACATCTCAAACGCTTCGATCCTTCTCTGGTTTACCTATGGTCCACGTTTCACATCCACACAAGGCTACCCACCAAACATAAATGTTCAAGAACAATTTTTTGATTTGAAAAGATTACTTTTTTGATAAAATGCTAATTTGGCTTGTGCTATTCTACTACTAATATCTCTTTTACTCATTCCATCTTTTGTTATTTTACTCCTTAAATGGCAAAATTTGCTTAATTCCTCAATCTTTTCTTGCCCAATATTTGTATTCAAGCTAGCATGTTCACATCGATTACATACCATTATTTTATTTTTATTTTTATTTATTCTCATACCATATTCTATACTTAAAATCTCCTCCATTCCATTCAAAATGTTTTCCAAATCAACATTCCTTTCAGTTAATAAGACAATATCATCTGTTACCCTGAGCATCTTTACACGCTCTCTATATATAGTGACACCTACTTCAAATTTTTCTTTTATTTCTTTCATGGCCGACTCTAAGTACAGATTAACTACTACTGGAGATAAGGAGCACCCCTGCCTTACATGTTTTTTTATATTAGCCTCCCCTTTTTTTCCTTCTATTCGTAGTGTAGCTTTCTGTCCTTTATGTAAGTTTAAAACAACTAGTCTTTCATTAAATTTCATTCCTATCTTTTTTAGAATACATATCAAACATTTTATCCCATTTAACATTGTCAAAAGCTGTTTCAATATCAACGATTACCATATTATATGTACCCTGCCCCCTTTTTAGTCTCCCATCTGCAATTAATCTCAAAGCTAACACTGCTTCCCTAGTACCTCTACTTTTTCTAAATTCAAACTGATCATCTCCTAGTTCAACATCTATTCTATTCTCAATTCTCCTCTAAATTTTCTTAGTTAATATTTCTGATACATGCGAAAGAAGACTAATTGTTCGATAATTTTCACACCTATCTGCTCCTTCTTTTTTTGGTATAGTTACAATAGCACTCGTTTTAAAGTCCTCTGGCATTTCCTCTTTATTATAAATATAACATACTAATTTGTACATTTGTGAGGTACATATTTTCCCAAGTTCTGTAATTATTCAGTTTGTATCTCATCCACTCTTGGAGCATTCCTTTTTTTCAAATCTCTGAATGCTTTTTGTCAAATTCACATCTTAAAATTGAGTCTCCCCTCTCATCTTCTTCCACATCTTCCTCCCTCTCCATTCTTATCTCTTTATCCCCATGATTACTGTATGTATAGTCCTTCTACATACTCTAACCACCTTTTCACTTTTCCTTCAACTGTGTAAATAGGTCCTCCCTCATTCTTATTTGTTATACTTCTTGCTTTCTTCCTTTTTTCTCCAAACTCCATTTTTCACGTTTCTATAGGCCAAGTTTATTTCTCCTTTATTCATAAACTCATCCACCTTATCACTTTTTCCTTTGATCCATCCCTCCTTTGCCTTTTTACACTTTCTCTTTATTTCATTCCTTAACCTCTGGTAAGCTAATCTACCTTCCCTATCGTTTGCATTCTTATATTTTCTTCGTTCATCCATATTTCTGAGGATTTCCTCCTTCATCCATGTTTTTTTTCCTTCTCTCTTAGTTTTACCAAGTTTTTTTCTGCTGTCTTTAATATTCCCTTCTTTATTTCACCACATTCTTCCTCCGCACCGTTAATTTCTTATGTATTTTCAACCTTTAATTCTAGTACAATATCCTTTTGATATTTCCCTCTAATATTGATATTTTCCAACTTTTTCAAATTCCATCTTTTTACCTTTTCTTTTCTATCAAATTTCTTCAATTTGAGCTTACATTTCATTACATACTACCAAGTTATGATCACTGTCAATATCAGCTCCCGGATAAGTTTTACAGTCTAATATTTGATTCCTAAAACGCTGTTTTGTAATAATATAATCAATCTGATATCTACCTTCGTTACTTGGACTCTTCCATGTATACCTTCTTCTATAATGATTTTTAAATTCAGTATTCCCTATAAGTAAGTTATATTTCGTAAAAATCTGTATCAAACGCCCTCCTCTTTCCAAAATCCCCGACTAATATTACCTTCTTTTCCTAGAAAAAAATTGATGTAATAATTATTTAATGATGAGTTATTGTGCCCCCAAAAAATTGACCCTTTATGCCCAGGTCTCCCCATAACTTGATGAGATCGCGCTTTCATCCCTAAACCAATCATTTTCTAACATTCGAATGAAAATAAAACCATTAATCTGCGTAAGCTTGCCATTAGATAATTTCCAAGAGTTCTTGTACCACTACTCATATGAACACAATTCCTCTTCTGTTTTAACTCCGAAAATCACCATGCAGCGGGAGTATATTTCACATATTAGGCCTGTATGTGAAAATTAACTTGGAAATTGGCTATCGGAGGTAATTGAAAGGTCGTGGGTAAAGAGAAAAGAACTCCAGAAATGGATTCAAGGACATAAAATATCCTGATATAATGGTGAGGGGAGGAAGGAAAGGACTCTAAAATGGATTTTGTGACCCAGAAAAACCTGTTATGAAAGTAAAGTTGGAAATTGGGATAATTTAAAATTAACCAGCTGGGGTGTCTGAAGGTACAGAAGACAAGAAATGACCCCATAAATGTATTCCATGACACTTAAGATTCCAATTCAAAAAAGAAAATGGATCTCATGTGAGAAAGCTCGAGTTAGGTGAGAAATTCAAATTTTGAAAATCAGTATAATTCCCGGTAAAAATGTCAACCTGCTTAAGGCACGGATTCCCCTTAATCGATTTGCTCAAACTTTGCAGATTATTCTATAAATGGAGTCGATCTGAAACATAAAAATCCGGAAAGAAGATCATCTTATTGTGGATACTAAAATTACAACCGAAATTCTCAATCTTAACATGCTACATAGTAAAAGAGGGGGGCAAGAGGCAACTTACTCCCCCCCCCTCGCAGGAATTTTCTACTCAGCAATTCGGAAGATTTATCAAGATTTACCATTTCAGTCAGGCGAGTTGGGAAAATCCAACAAGTTGAAAGATTTTTTTTGCTTTGATATTTTGGGTAAAGTCAAAAGATTTTTCTTCTTTTGCTCTGATACTTGGGAATTTTGAGTTGAGTCAATTGAAAAAATCCAACAGGTCAAAGATCAAAAGGTTTTCTTTTTTTCTCTCTCTTGCTTTTATACTTGGGAATTCTGAGTTGAGTCAGTTGGGACTTTCACAGTTTCTCCCCCCCCCCCCCTCAGGAGAAATTCTTCGGTACGTTCCTGTTCCTGACTTTGAACCTGAATAAATGATACCCAATTGCATTTTTGGTTACCTATTTCGAACCCTTTCCTCGTCTATTCCGCAGGGGCGAGGCGAACAAAAAATAGTTTCAGAACCACTGCTCTAAACAAAAGAAATGCAAACAACATACTCCTCAAACTGAGAATCTCTCATTTAGCGCTACTCTTTCCCTGGAAGAAATGAAGTCCATGACCAAGACAGAGGTTCGGAGTATCTCTCTAACGCCCTGTATCGAGAAACCGAGTCAAGTAGATGAAAAAACGAAATTGGTACGAGGGAAGAGAATTATAAAGGGAGGGGACAGGGTCCATCAAGGACGAAGCAAGTGTCCTAATTTAGTTTCAGACAAATATTCCCAGAATTATCGCACGTTTTCGTAATTATTAATAGAGGTAAATGCAGAAACCGACATGCGCAGTATGTGTGCTTTGTTTTCGGTATATCCTCTGCATTCACCAAATGCTTTCCAAAATTGGTTAAAATCGATATTAATAAATTACGTGCACCGACGACGGTGTGCAAAAATTGTAATTCTTTAATCTCGCCGCTGGATCGGTAACACCGGGAAAACCGTTTACTCGAGGATTATCGTTTGTTTACCAGACAGCCGTACCAGACGACATTTCAGCACGTTCGTATTTTCACATTTTTTACCCCTCATCCTCACAACAGTTTCCTCTCATCAAGCTCGCCAACATCTCCTCGTTCGAATTTCGAAAAATCCGCGTCGAGAAGGTGTAATTATCAGCAACTGAGAAAGATGTGTATTCTCTACCACGCTTTTCCATTAAAACTTTCAAATCCACGTCTGATCGAAATTTGATTAACTTTTCGAAGAGAGGGGGGCGGTATCGTCGCTGTTTATGTACACCCAGTGATATCTTGGTGCAGCTTAAAATTAGTTTCTTTTGTAAACATCAAGTCCGAATGTTAAATCTAGTCCGTGGTACCTTGTTAAGAGGGGCCAAATGTCAAAGAATCCGAAAAAACACGGTTTGGTAATTGAACGCGTGAATTACAAAATACCTGCGAAGTGCCATTCTTTTTCTTCAAAATGCGGTTTTTGGTGCCAAATGATCTACGCGATGGTTCACCGAATGAAGTATCCTTAGTTGGTCAACACTGTCACAGGGACATTCTTTTCATCTCGAAAAATCGCGCTCTATCTTAAATGTCACCCACTACCATACGCACATCATTGATTTCACTTTATCAGCTGACATGCATTGCAAACTTGTTTTTTGCTCACCTGTAAGATTTTGATTTTGGCACTTAGCATACATTGTAATTCGCACGTTCAGGTGTATCTTTACGTCTCTTTTCTCAGACACATTCTATTGTAATAAATAGTCCAATACAGGCTGTACCTCGCGTGGGGACGAAGGGAGACAGTTTGCCCCCTCAAGCCTCCGCCGGCATTGAGAAATTTTAGTAGATGGATCGAAAGTTGGTAAAGTTCAACCAGTCAAAAAAGAGATTTCGATTTTTTTTTTTTTTAGGTATAGTACAAAAAAATTTGATACTTGGGAATTTTGAGTTGAGTCAGTTTGGAATTTAACAATTTTTGCCCCCTAAGAAAAACTCTTCGCTACGTTCCTGCTGCCGTTCCCCCGTTTTTCTATCTCCTGAGAAAAATGGGGAAGTCCACTGACTTTTGTTTTTCATTTTCAATTTCTCTGATTTACAATTTAAAAGTTATTGTTTACAATGATCTCAAATTCCTCCAATTAGAAAAGAAGAAAAAAAAATTCATTTGGTGTGCACCGAAATAATCATATCGACGGTTTAGTGCACACTCGTGTCGTGTGTTATGTCCCTTATTTTTTAAGTAAAATAAGAAGACAGTTGCAAAACATTTAAAAGAAATAATAACAGTCGCTTTCAACTTCCAATTCAGATTTTACATTTTACATGTATGTCGTATGAGTTAATGCTATTTGAAAACTTCAAACGTTAGTTCCAAACAACTTTTGATTCATTGACATAGACAATTGTGTAAGCATTGACTTTTTTTTTAGTTCAGGAATATATGAGGTTCTAGTTGCGGTGCGAGTAAAATGCTATAACTTCGCAATAAAACAACATTTAAAAAAACATGAATTAACAAATATACCTACGTATTTTTGCAAAACGTATTCAAGGGTCACTCCATTAATAGTGCTTTACATTTACCTTATCGGAAATAGAGCGAAAACCTTGAAGGGGCTGCAGGCCCAGCGTCTATAATAACTTTATAAAAATCCAAAAATCATAGGCCCCCCCCCCAAAAAAAAAACACTATAAAAATAGATTTTTTTCCTCTGTGATACTTCCTTTGTAAGAAAAAGAAAGGAAAAAAAGCCTTACTGCATTAAGATTAATTTAAAAAATACAATTTAGGGGGCTAATTTTGAAACCGGGAGGTGCTTAGCCCCTGGCCTCCTTCTATTTCTGCCCTTGAAACTCTGAGAACAGATGGAAATAACCAAACAAGACACACCGACAATTTAAACAAATAACAACCAACTTCAATCACGAATTACTTCGTATATTGATATTAAGTTACAAGGACGTCGCAACCCCATAGGCGCGGGGAAGGTAGAGAGAACAATGAAATAACAACTCCGCAAAAAATTTTTTATGCAAACTTATATTTTGTCGACTATTTTAGAGGAACAGCTGAACGAATACCAACTTCCAGAAAAATGCCGAGTCAATCAAAAATGTTCCATCCAACCCTTTGAGTATAAATCTTCTGGAGAAAATTGCCATTAGCTCTCATTAGCACCGGGGCATCTGCATGACAGAAATGCGCGCTCTACAGGTCCAGCATTCCCTCCAGGAGATGTACTGAAAGATCCAACCACAAACAAATTGAGAAAAAAAAAAAAAACAGCTTTAACGATTTTTATATTTTTAAATACCGACTCTACAGCTTCATTAGCATTGGGGGGGGGGCAGTAAGACCCAGTAGTTGTGATGTCAGAATGTCTAATTAAAAGAAGTTTTTTCTCACATAGACCCCATAGACATGTAACAAGTTGAACAGAAATTTTAATTTCTTCCAACTTTATCATTTGTCAACTTGTTATTTTTCGGTCGAACCAGCGGAGTCTTGGAAGTGTGAAACTATTTGTAAAACCCAAAATCACCCCAATGGCTTGCAACAAATTAAACTTGAATTTTCATTCTTTCCAACATTATCATTTTTTAACGCTGCATCTTTTGATGATTTTGATACTGGGATTTTAGATAGGATGAAAAGTTATCTGAACCAACAGGGTCTTAGAAGCGTGAAACAATTTCCAGAACCTAGACTGACCTTCTACATTTGTAGTAAAAATAAATCATGAATTTTCACTTCTTACAAGATTTCATTTGTTGCTCGTTTTGATTTGGAAATTTTTCAGAAGATGGAAAGTTATTCTGAACCACTGGAGTCTTGAGAGTAGGAAATCACTTTCAGAACCCACACTGGTCTCATAGACTTGTAACAAATTGAATTTTTGTTTCTAAAAAAATTATCATTTAACCACTCGGTAGTTTTTGGTTGTTTTGATGCTTATAGATTTTTCACAGAATGAAAAGTTATACTGGACTTGTGGAGTCTTGAGAGTTAGAGACAATCTTCAAAACCCACACTAACCCCATAAACCTGTTAACGTAATGAACATAAATTTTCATTGTTTCCAATATTATAATTTGGTCACTAAGCATTGATACTCAGATCTTTCAAAAAATGGAAAGTTTTTCCAAACCACTGGGGGCTTTAGGGTTTAAGACAATTTTCAAAACCTGCATTAACCCTCTACATTTGTCTAAATCGAACATGCACTATTCATTTCTTCTAATATAAGAATACCATCTGTGTATTTTTTTGTTATTTTGATACTCGGATTTTTCAAAGGATAGAAAGTTATTCTGAACTAGTGAAGTCTTCTGCGTGAAACAATTTTCAGAAGGCACACTGACCCTAAGGGCGTTCGCAGAAAATTGAACATTAATTGTCATTTCTTCCAAGATTATAATGTGTGAGCTGAAGGGGAAGATTTTTTTTACTATACAGAAAGAAGAGAATATATAATATAAAGCATCATTATAAAACATTATAAAGAGATAATAAGACATAATAGTTAAATCCGTCATTATGTCTTACCAGCTGGAGTTTTTTTCGGAGAGGAGTGGGGAAGTTCATTATAGACAAACAAAGCACATATAAAGGCTTGAAGTTCAAAACATCCTATGTAGCAATGTTAAAAGTTTACAGGAGAAGCAAAAAACTGTTTCAGCTGAGGTGAAAGGGAGGGGTTTGGCAAAATTGGTGCTCAGCCAGTTCTCTAAAGCTTAATACACATGTCCATGTACAAATTCTGGGGCTCAGTCATGCCTAAGCCGAGAAAATGTGGGTTGACGTTGCGCACATCCTAAGTCCATGGGAAAGACAAAGCAAACCATCCTAAGTGCCATCAACATCAATTGAGTTAGGATGTTTTGCATGGATCGCTCGCCGGGACATGTGCGTGCTGCGATCTTTGGGTTGAAATTAGAAGTACTTTGAGGCTCTATGGGCACTTACGATGTTTAGTATTGTAGGAGCGGCGATTCTGTGAACAGTTTGCACGCACAAAACCACTTTGACAAAAGTTGGCACATAGGATGTTTTGAACTTCCCGCCTTCATATAGTCTTATACAATGACCGCAATATTTATTTATTTTTTGTTAATCCGCCAAGGTATGTCCGAGGATAGAAGGAGATGTAATTGAGTTACAAAGCTGAAATTTTTGATACAAGGTTCAAAAAAATAAAACGAAGCTCGAGTTTATACATGGACCTGATCGAACCATTGGGGCGAAAATGTTTTCCCAGAAAGTGCGTAAAGTCGATTTTCTTTAAGAAATTTTATTTTACGAACTGTAAGACTTGCCGAACTTTTGATAACAAGAATAATAGTATTTGTTTGAGATCTACAAATTTAGTAACAACAATTTTTTTCGTGGAATCAACGGTTCAAGAGATTTCTTACATTTATAGGGTTGTGAGGCTCATTCAGTATTTGTTCAATGAAATTCCATCAGTATGGACTGTCAGTCTTTTGCGCAAATATATTCCCTCCTAATATTTAGGTCGTGCAATGTCCATATACTTCATCAATTTGCGCTCGTACTGGGAAAAGGGGTGCAATTATTATATAAACTAAATTTACTTTCAGTTTCCTAAATGCACTCGTATCTGTATCGTAAATATTGAATATCGGCAATTCGGCATGCAACTGAAAGCTTTGTAACGAACATAAGTTGGCTGCACTGAGGATCAATAATTCGAATCCAGGTCAGGGCTGTTTTTTTATTGTTTTTTTCTGTTTTTCAACTTTCTTTTTCGATTTATTAGGACTACTGTATTCACTCAAGTTTTATTTATTGTTTTAATTACTTATAGGCCTAATGTTGACCTGTGATAGAGGGAACCTTCACTGGCGGGAATCAGGGAATTCCCGTAGCCGCCAGTCGAAGAGCCCAGAAGAGGGCGGCCTCGGATTGATGTAGAACCTGGAAAAGGGTGGACCCACCATCAGGAGACAACTACCGGCATTCTCACCGAAACTGCAGGAACAGACAGCAGATACCGACAGGAGCGAGAGAGTAAAGTTGAAGGAGAAAGGAGAGGCTCAGAGGCACCTCGGCACCAGTGAGCGACCCTCCCGTCCCGAATTCTCTTGGGTGGCTCTGTGTATTGTGCAAAATACATATAATAAAAGAAGGGATGCCCCCCCCCCATTGTCTTACATACCTTGGAGTAGGTTTAGCGCGGGGCAAGGAGGAAAGTTCACATTTTTAGATTACATAAATGAATGCAAACAGCTTTACACTATTACAACCTTAAAACTAGCGTAGTCTGTCTGTCCTCAGTTAGTCAGTATTTACGTATGTTTAGTTGCCATTAGTCGCCTTCAGTTCTACACTTCCCTATCGGCCTTCATCTTCCTTCCTCGCCCTCTACTTTGGAATACACACCCAGGACAGAAAATTAATTTCAAATAATGGGGGTCGCCTGCGTGGTTAAACAGTTACAACAAGATTTCCACCTTGAGTTCCTTGTCATTTCCTCAAATTGGTGGGAGCAAGTGAATTCGATATCAGGTTCCAGGTTCTGTCACCAGTGATCCTCCTCGGGACTAGCGCCGGCCGCAGAAGAAAAAGTTGACAGCGAGAGTTATACTGCAACTACGAAGCTAGAATTTTCCCATGTTGTTTACTGTGTTGCGGAAGCCACCTAATTTCAAGCTGAAATATATCTGACTAATGGGACAAGGGGAGTTAGGAACTAATTTCTTATATTCCATACCGTTCTTTTCCATTTAAGAATAATTGCTTGATGCAAATTAAAATTTTCCTTTTTAGTTATTTTATACTTTTCAATAGCTGTGTTTTTCTGTCTTTATCTGTTTTGAGGAATATTATCCATCCTATTTGCCTGTACTGTTTCTGTACTTTTTCTTGTTATTTACTTAAAATAAATTTCAAAAAATAGGGTAAAGTGCAACACACAACTGAACGCTGTCATAAGAGAAAAGTGTCAAAGCGTTATAAAAATACCAAGCCAGAGTATACTAACAAACGCCTTTTTCCCGTTCTTTGATAAACTTTCGTGATTTGATTTGTATACCACTGCAAACTTCTTTTATACGACAGCGTCCATGTAAAAGTCTCGGACCGCAAAATCTCTTGAGTGACCATCTTCAAGCCTAGGATATGAAACACTTCCAAACCCATCTGAATCGGTGGTAAACGGTGAAATGGGGACCATTCCCTCATGAACCTCCTACCCCCTCAGAAGCCACACACCTGTTTCTGATCGACGCGTGTCGAGTACCCACCACAATGTAATAAAGGTATTTCATCGGAAATAGAAATCGAATTTCACTGGTACAATTCAATTTCCTCTAATTTGGTACACCCACTCTACATGCTTTCGACGCCCCCGTCACAGCAATTCGGTTCAGTCGTAATGTATCTTCGATATAGGAGGAATTAACTAATTTCGAAAACAGTTACATCAACCGCGAGAAACTTTCGCTCTTTTTTTCTCGCAGCGCTTGCCGAGCGATACCGAGAGAGGAAGCGGAAAAGCGGCGAATACAGAAGGCAAAAGTTTTCTTGCTAAAAGTTTATGCTTGTAAGCACGATTCGAAGAAGAGAGGGGGAAAAAAGAAGAAAGGAAAGGGTGGTGCTTAGCGCGAGCCTGAGGTAAAAGCGCAGAGGATATAGCATCAGTGTTTGAAGTCTCACGGGAATGCAAAGAGCAGCTAATCTGTAGACACCGCTTCGAATTCATTGCGGGGTTTTTCGCTTTCCGCAAGGCGCGCATCACCAGGGGATCCTCTAACTGCGCTTCCAACCGTAACTTTTCTGCTCCCCCTTTTTCGCTCGCCTCCACAGCGTACGCTGATATGCGCTGCGAAACTACAGCAAAAGAAGATTGTTTTACATTAAGCCAGATTACTTAGAAGTATATTTATATTCGAGGAATTCCGCGAGTGAACCCTCTAAATTCGTCGAGTACACGGGCACCTTAAGGCGGAAATTTATGTTGCGCTTTTCGCGGCTGTTTAGCGGGTTGCGGCGTCATTAACACCGAGGGAACAACGAATTTCGGAGTGAAAATCCCGGTAATGACCACCTGATGTCTTGTGCGGGTGCAAGAGTGAACAGCGGTACAGAGGTAGCATTGTCGCCGATTTTTTGTGAGGAGTGCATAAGTAATACAGTATAGAGAAGTGGGAAGATAAAGAGGATCTCCAAGTGGAAAAGCGAATTTCTACGACCTAGTGGTTCCAGGTTAGCTCATACAGCAACCAGCCATTACCAGGCGAAAAACATCAACTGTCTAACTGGGATGAATGACTCGTGAACCCAGCACACGCTTATTTAAGAGTTCTTGAAACGGGGGGTCACATGGACGAGGTTAAATCAGACATTGGGAGAAAATTGGAAAAAGCAAATACTGGCAACAGGATCTGTGATCGATAGGCTGCACCATTCTTAGAGACGCTGAATTTGAAAATCTTTAGATCTGAAAATGTGTTAAAGGGGGAAAACGAGTACGGTATCAAGCATAAACACCCATAAGGGTGGCACTTATTTGTCCTGAAAAAGGAAAATGTTCGAATTTCTTTTGTTCCCTTCGCTAAATCTTTTTCTTTGGGGGTGAAAATGAGCCTCTGAAGCTTTCAGCCAAATTGGATAATGTTTCAAGTTCAAAAAACACATGTCCAAGCGCGCCCATAGGTGTCGCGGTTGCCATCGCCTGGCGCTCCGCGTAACTCAGCAATGAATCTACGCGCGCAACATTAGAACACAAAAATCGTTATTCGCCAGATATTCATTCATTTTTAACCGACCCAATACAGTATGTGGACGCTGCGGGGCTATAAGTTCACAAACTATTGTCGCACTCTGCCTAGAAAACCCCTCTAAAATATACCAATTCAAAGTAATATGCTCTAAGTGTCTCAAAAAATCTGAATTGCAGCGAAATAAACTCCAACGCTGATTTTAATCACAAACTCAATTTTGGCAAAACAAAACCTTCAGGAAAAAGAACAATACGTTTACAAAGTAGTAAGGATACAAGGAAGGTGAAATTAGCAAAAAAGAAGGGGATAGGAAGTATGAGAAATTAAATGTCTTGAATTTTAATTGCTAAGTCTAACCGGTGAGGACCGATTTTGTAAATTATAAAATGCGTTAGAGTCCATCAGGTGAGATATAATTAGTCTCTTTGAGAGTAAGCGAGAGGGCGAACGTATGGTCAAAAGACAAAATAACAATATTTACTATTTTTATGGTAACACGGTGGGATACAATGGAGTTGACTTTTACATCAGGAATACACTGCAATAAAATTATAGAAATCAAAGATCCGAAAGAATAGCAGAAATGAAATTAAAACTAGAAGGCACGGCTATTTTGGCTATAATACAATGCTATGCCCCTACATTTTTTTGTACCAGAAAAAAGGGAAATCAGAGAGTTTTACGACCTCTTCGACCAATCCTTTGAAAATGAAAAGGAATATTATATAACAGTAATGGGCGACTTCAATGCTAAGGTAGGACTAGAGAGCTCAAGATAGAATTGTGTCGAGAGATTTGCCCCCGGAAACACTATAACGAACATGGAGAAAACCTGATTCATTTAGCCGAAAAACACAAGTTTAAACGAATTTCTACTTTCTTTAAAAAGAACACTAAAAGAAGATGGTCCTAGAAATCGCCAAATGGAGTTACTAAAAACGAGGTCGAGATCGACCATGTCCTAATAAATGATATGTCAGTAGTAGTCAACCACAACTTTTCTACAACCCTTCAATTTTCCTCCGATCATAAGCCTGGAAGATGCACACTTAAATTCGCATCGCAAACCAAAGCACTCATTTCAAGCAAGTAATACCATTATACAAAATTCCAGAGGCAATCCAAAAAATGAAAAATACTCTTGCCGAAAGGTCAACCCGAGACACTGAGAGCGCGCAAAGATTATGCAACCTTTCGGAAAAGCTCATTCGTGAGACTGTCAATGAGTTAGACTCTCAGAAAAAGAGTTCAAGTACGGATGATAAAATTAGCTGACAAAAGAACCATTCAGAAGAGAGCGAAACTCAGAAGCAAACAAAACAAAACAGAGAGGGGAAAACTGAATTAACAGAGCTGAGTAAACTCATTAAAAAAGACGTAAGGAAGGTCTTGAATCCATGTGAAGAGAAGATAATGAGTGAAACATTAGAAGAGAGCTGGTCCACAAAAAAGGTGGCAAAACGAAGTAGCAAAGGCAAAAGCCTTCTTACTAAATTGCGTACAAGTGATAGTACGAATATGTACGTACAATAGAGCAGGAACGAGCATTATTGAACTAACAACAGAATTTTATAAGAATCTTTATTCAGCGAGGACTGAGAGCAAAGTGGAGGAAGAAAGTGTAGTTGCTGAATATCATCCGGTCACCCCTGGCCATGAACCTGAACCACCCTTCCTGGAAGAAGAAATGCTTAAGGTAGTCAAAAAACTAAAAACCAACAAAGCACCAGGGCCGGATGGCATTGAAAACGAGTTAATAAAATCACTGACTGAAGGGATCTCACACTAACCAAAAATTGTCAACAAAATTTTAAGGGGTGATGAGATACCAGATAGCTGGGGACTCTCGGAAATAATACTTCTATTCAAGAAAGCTAAACAAGCGGACATAAATAACTATCGCCCCATAAGCCTTTCGTCTAATATATGCAAGATATTTATGATGCTTCTAAAAAAAAAAAAAAGGAATTTACAAAACTGTATATAGACTTCAACCAGCCGGTTGAACAAGCGGGGTTTAGAAAGGACTATTCCACGGTAGATCACATATATAAATCAAATATTAGAAAAAACTAAAGAATATAACATGACAGTAAATTTGCTTTATGTAGATTTCAATAAGGCCTGTAATCCTGTAACCCATACTAGCATGACAGCAGCACTTACCAAACATGAGGTCCCAAGAGAAATTATCCTGGCTATAGAAAAATTAACAAAAAATCCAAAGCATATGTAAGCTTGGAAAATGTGAAAGCTTTCCAATTCAGAGAGGAATTAAACAGGGAGATCCTCTTACCCAAATATTTTTAACGCTATTCTGAAGGAAATTCTTAGAAAACTAGAGTGGGATGGGCTGGAGCTAAAAATAAGGGGGGGACGTTAAACAATGTTAGATTCGCGGATGATACAGTAATAATCGGTAAAAATACAAACAAACTGATCAGAATGGGAACCGAACTAAAATGTGCCAAGATAAGCATGAATGCATAAGAAAAAAAGATGACAAACGAGGAAGGGGTCGAATTCATCAAATTAGGGGAGCTAACAATCAAAAAGTAATAGAATACAAACATCTAGGCCAAAATATATCTTTCGATAGGAGTCAAAAGAAATAAGCATCAGAATAGCAAATGTATGGCGGACATTTTGAGCCAAAAAGACGATTCTAGAAAGTAAAATAAAACTTAAGACTAAAATAAAGGTTTTGGAAGTGTGTGTGATGCCGGCGCTGGGCTATGGGTGTCAGACGTGGGCTTTGATAAGGAAGCTTACTCCACTTAAGAAAACCCAATACGCAATGCTGAGGAGCATGTTTAATATCAAGTTGAAAGACAAGATTAGTATTAATAAAATGAAAACCAAAAATAAAGATACCGGATATACTATGAAAAGGCTTAAAAAGTATGCAGGATGTAATATGGACTGGGGGACAGGAATAAATGGAACCTGCTGGCAACTCCCTGGATCCCACAGGATAAAAGAAGGAAGTGAGGAAGGCCACCCACCGGGTGGACAGACGAGATTGAGACATATATTGGCTCTCACTGGGCTAGCGATGTCCTAAACAGGAAACTGGCAGAATGCGACAGATGTCTACCTGCTGGCAACTCCCTGGATCCCACAGGATAAAAGAAGGAAGTGAGGAAGGCCACCCACCGGGTGGACAGACGAGATTGAGACATATATTGGCCCTCACTGGGCTAGCGATGTCCTAAACAGGAAACTGGCAGAATGCGACAGATGTCTATGCCCAAAGGTGGGCGGGGTGGGCGGTGGTTCACCTAAGTAAAATAAGAAGAAAAAACCAAGTAACCAAGTATCTAATGTATACCGAATGTCTACCCGAGACTGCAATAACAAAATAAATAAATGAAATAATTCATCCATTTGCACTCTAAATCAACAGATCTTCTGTTGCCACCATTGCCATTCTATTTATTATTAATTAATTCATTCATATGTAATTTGTCAGATTGAGTGATGAGATTTTGGTAGAAATATGCGTAAAATTGTTAATAAATGATTCGGCAGTGCTTAAGTACCTACTGTTTTTGGGAATTCAATATTGGAAGTACAGAAACACTAAAAAAGACGACCGGTTAACAGGTAAAATTTTCAATAAGTTTCAAATATGGGTGCAATGACTACAAGTATATCGTATATTATCATATAAAAAATGAATAATCTTAAATAAAAATACTAGGTAGATAACACTAGGAGGGACGTACCGATAGGCGGTAACTTACCCTCCCTCCCCCCCCCGGTAGAAATTTTTCACTTAGTAGTTGGGAAAATCCAACAAGTTAAAGGTTTTTTTTTTTTTTACTTTGATATTTAAGAGTTTTGTTGAGTCAGTTGGAAAAATCCAACAAATCAAAAGGTTTTTTTTTTTTGCTTTGATACTTGGGAATTTTGAGTTCAGTCAGTTGAGACTTCGTTCACAATTTTTGCCCTCCCCCTCCCCGGGAAGAACTCTTCGGCACGTCCTAAAACACCAGCATTTTTTGTTGCCCATAAAAGTCGGGTCAACTAAGGCAGTTAAGATCTTTCACTTCCCTAACAGTAGGTAGCTATAATACCGGTACTCTAAAACACCTCGAAAAAATACTCGAACTAAAGAGAGCCAGAGAGAAGTCGAAAATCAACACAATAGGTCTGTCGGAAATGCGAAAAGGAATAGCATATTATAAAACAAAATGAGGGACGTATTTTATGTTCATTGGAAATAACCACGGCCGAGAGATGTGGGTTTTTGGATTGATGGAAAACTTAGCGAAAATGTCTTGTAATTTAATGGAATATTTGGTAGAACAGCATTAGCTAAATTCAAATGTAAGCGAAGTACAAAGTTAACACTGATCCAGATATACGCACGTACCACAGCCTCAGAAGAAAGGAATACGATGACTTCTACAATCATCTTTCAGACACCTTATTGAATCAGAAAAGAAACAGGAAAAATTATGCAATAATAATGGGAAATTTTAGTAGAGCCAGGTAAGAAAGGGATACCAAGAAGAACAGAAAATAATTGGACCTTATAGTTATGGAACTAGAAATGAAAGAGGCGAAAGATTAGTCAACTTTTGCCTAGAAAACAACCAACAGGTTATTATCACTTTTTCAAAAAAATGAAAAGATAAACATTGGACGTAGTTATCTCCAAATGAAAAAACCAAAAACCAAGCTGACTACTTTTTAGCACCAAGAGAACAAATATCATTGAAAATTTTAATGTCCTGGGTAAATTTGAATTCCACTTAGCTAAAAATCATTCTCCCATTCGAATACGGTGCCACAATTCGATCGCTTAAAATAAAAAAATTCAGGAAAAAAATGAAAAAAAGTACGAGGGAGAAGTTAGTAGGATGATAAAGAGTCTAAAAAAACACAGAATATAAACATATGGAACTGGAAACTCCAGGAGAAACAATTACAAGAATAAGGAAAGTACAAGGAAAAGCAGCGTTGTTCTGAAAGAACTTTTTGAGGGTATACTCTACCATTATAAGCGGAACCACAAACAGTTTAGCAGGGGTGTGGGGGATCCTGAAATTTTCTGAGAGTATACGGCGTATACGGAGTATATCCTTTCGGAACAACGCTGAGGAAAAGTACTAAAGTAGTAAGAACAAATGAGAAGGAAGTAATGCCAAAAATAAGAGATAATTCGATACTAAAATGAGAAAGCCAAAAACCAAAAGAGAAACAGAATATTGAAAGAAAATGTAGAACTGAACCTATTATGTAAAGAAATCGAAAGACGACAAAGAAATTTTAATAAAGATAGGGACAATAAATTTATCCAAAATATTCTTAAAACCACTAAAAGTCCTAAAAATATTTTAAAATTCCCATCTCGGAGAAAAAAACGGATAACTCACAGATGAGGATTATGTCAAACATTTTGACTACTTAATACACTTGCAGCTAAATTCCAGAAAAATTTTACTCAGAAACAAAAAAAAACCATCGAGAATTAGGGATACAATTCTTAAAAACTGAGATAAAGTCCATCGTGAAGAGCTTGAAAAACAACAAGGCACACCTGGACAGGATAGGATTACCAACAAACAATTATAATACGGGGGGGGGCTCCTTTGGTGGATCACCTCTAAATCTCAAACGCTAAAATCGCTACCCAGCGGGAAAAATTGGGGTTGTTTGTGATCATAAAATAATCAACAATTCTGACGAGAAATACATACGAAGCCAAATAGAAGCGAAACAGAGGAGAAGAATGAAATTGCAGGAAGAAAAAGTTTTTGTTCGATTCCACGAAATCTCACCGTGTGTGTACTCAGATGAAGTTGTTTGCAGGGTGCCATATATCAAAAAGAAGGTGAAGACGAGGACTCTCACGTCATAATATATTGAATGAAACGCAATCGTTTACAAAACTTGAGGTAAGTAGAAATAAATATTTCTTATCAGTGTTTTAATATGGACCACCTATAGGATTCCTCATATGGACCACAACTAGGCTATACAAAAATGACGTTCCTCTAATAAACGTGGGTGCACAAAAATCATTTCAGACTCAACGCGTAAAAATGAACTGATTCATTGCCAGCAGAAAAAAAAAGAAGAAAGGAGAGGAAATAACAGCAGCCAGAAAGTAGAACTTGCCCAGAAAGTCCACCACTTCAACAAAAGCAAAAAGCTCAGGCAAGAGTTAAACTACATCAAGCGCGGCACCGACACAGAAAGCGGGCACTACACAGAAGGAATCTCTTCCTCATCGTCCTCCTCTTTCGTTGCACCAGTGGCCATATCGAGTATGTATCATCAGCTGAGATGGACTTCTCTTCTTCTAATAAGAGTGAGAATGAAGAAAGTGACCCTTTTCGTCAATTCTGTGGAGTTCATTTCGTTGAGGATACGCACGGTGAAGGCTGGATACAGTGCATTAAATGTTGGTAATGGAGCCATGAAAAAATGTGATGCCGCTATTGACGAATGCAGCAGCAAGAAGAAATACATCTGTTTTTCGAGTTTAAATTCATAATACATGAACATGTACTTGTACTTAATTTTGACAATAAAATTCATTTCTCCCTTTTTTTTTTTAAATCTTCGAAAATGGTCCATATTAAAACCCCAAAAATTGTGAAATAAAAATCGACAACTTTTGTGAAAGAAATCAAGAAAAATACAAATTTTTGTTTGTGGTTTTTCAAATGTAGGATTATGGCGGTAAGTACTTCTAAGTTTCCTTTACAACAATGTCCAGACCGATCCTCCACTACTGCTCATTTTATAGCGGAAAAACAAAATATAGTCCATATTAAGCCCCTCACGTGGTAGTGGTTAAGTGTACATATTATGGGGAAGTTGAAAATCCTGCCCGAGTTCTGTAAATGACTACAAAATCGAGTTAGCTAATTCGTAGAATTTCCTCGATTAAAACATTCCGTCGCAATAAGAAAAATTGTACAGTAAAAAATACGAGGATTCCGGTAAGTTTCAGAGTTCAGTGATTTCACGCACTCTTTAACTGAAAATGCTGGTTCTTAACAAATTCTGGCAAAAATTACTGCAATTCTATCAAAATTTAGTGGTAAAAATTACCAAAACTTCCAATTAATCGGAGCGTGAAATCGCTAAATATCAGAGATTTAGTAATTTTCATTATAAAATCTCTCTCAGTGTAACAGCATACTAAAAATTTTATTACATTTCAATACTCTGAACAGTTTCTGCAATTTTATGGATCATGGTAGCGTGATGAAGGGTCGGTCGAAGGTACCTGCCACCTGTTTTGTAGAAGTCACTTTTCTCGACATTTTGGAACAATTATTTTTTAGCTGGGTTCCACATTCGCAAAATACCAGACGCTAATTACAAAAATCCACGACATTTCGAATTTTTGGAGTTCAGCAGCACGAGTTAATGTGAATCCACAGGCTGAGTTTTGGGTGACGTCTTCGGTCACAAAAAGGAAAAACGGGTCTGGTTAGCTGAGTGCATAGCGCGTTAGTCTAAAAAACCGGAGATCCCCGGGTTCGAGCCCACATTCGACCTAGGCCGGTTTTTCGGCCAGAAGGGAAGAGGGCTAAGACAGCTCTAACAGCCTCGCCGACGTCTCTGAAGTAATGCTCGAAAGGGCGCATTCCGGGGCTCGGGTTGAGAGCAAATTAGAAAAAGAGGTTAGAAAGTCGGTCCGAAAAACTTTGTCAAACAAGAGACAACCTGATAGGCTTCCATAGCCGGCGAAATTCTAGCGGAAACATCTCGATCTACACACGATCATCAAATCTGGAAAAATGTTCAAAGGAAAACTCGAGACGTAAATCTTATACAGCGAATGTTGAAACTTCTTTACGTGGCCCTCGGTATTTCGGCATCGTTCGGTTCGAATTCGCCAATTAATAAAAAGTAACTTTTAAGAATTAAGATAGAAGTACCGAGAGGGAAAAAATTGAGCATAAAAAAGCATTCAGAAATCGAAGATGAAAGGCCAAAGCCGAACAAAGCAGCGTGGACTGCTCGCAAGAAGGGACGAAGACGAGAAAAACGACGCGCGGCTTAAAAAGGAAGGGTTGTAAATAAGGGATGAAAACTTGGTAATTGAATTCATAATACTGTGTTTACGTTTTGCTTCCGCTTTTTCTGTACATACCCCTCCGGTTTTCAAAGTCGAAAACCTATTCGTCCCGTATTTTCGGTACCGTATAGACTATCCATTAACAAATTAAACCTTTCCTTACAGCTATCTCTCGTTATTGTTTTCGAAATACTTTTTTCGGCCGCTTTTCTCTCGGCACGGCAAGTAGGCTTCACATAAATAGATTTTCCGATCAAAATATGAGAAAATTTTTGGAAAAACCACGTGCCTTCCGTCAATTTAATGATTGCTAAAAACATTTACTTTGCTGCGTACACGTGTACGAAACACTGATTTTTCTTTTATTTCTGGCCTTGCCACAGGTAGTGAAGTTTTTTTTGTTGAAAATTTCAAACACAAACATCGCATTACCCGTACCTTAAAAATAATTGAAATCGAAATACCGAACAATGTAGAATATCGTTGAGCACTGTGTAAGATGTTGCACGTATTTTAATTATAATTTTTTTTTTTTTTTTAAATCAAGTATCGGTTCTCGATACTTAATAATTCCGCCAATGTTTTTGAAACTTCAATAACCAATTACTAAAGCTGTATTTTATTTTCAAGGTCAGATTATATGTATTTCCTCGAAAAGTATTTTTATTGGGAAAAGGTGAGAAGGTGGATCCAACATGACTTTACCATTTCCAATCAACGCAAGCAATCATAACCTACTTGTATTATTTGACATTCGCTACTCCATTTCCTCAAAATACACGGGGGACAAAGATAAGAGTAATACAATCCATTATTGTTTTCCTATTCCGTATTTCTGATATTGATGAATTTTTTCAATTTCTTCATTGACCTTTGATAACAAAAACTAATATTTTTTCGGAAAACCTTCACTTGGACTTATAAAAACATTGAAACCTACTTGTAACGGCAAGGCTTTTTCTGCCACCAGAAACATCTACAAACTAATTTTTTTTTTCAACTAGCGTCAACATCCATAGGCCAGAGAGCTAACTGTTGATCGTGCTGCCAAATATTAGTGATTTTCTTAGGTTTCTATCTATATCTTCAGTCTCAGGGTAGTGGTGCAAGCCCCCGGCAGTAGTTGTACCAACTGGCAAAAGGGTCCCTGGAGATTTAGGGGGTCTTCTTAAATTGAGAGAATGAAGAATAAAAGATAAAAATGAAAACCAGCGAACCAAAAACTACAGGAAGAAGAAAATAATCATACATGAATACATACATATACAAATATTAGTACGCGGAAAACCCAGACCAAATACCATTAAGTACAGGTTCTAGTTTTGAACTCCCAGATCACAAACTGAAGCCATGTGACCTGCACAAGGTACTTTGAGAACGCCAAGTCAGATCTAGTTTCGACAAAAGAGGGTAGCAAAAAAACATCAACGAAAACAAAGTTTTTGGATTTTTTGAGGTAACTCAGAAAAGCCATTACAGCTTTGAGAGAAAAAGTGCTTTTTTCTCTCCAAACGGATAATTTTTGGCACCTGTACTGGTCATTGAGAAAAATATACAAGGGCAAAACAAACGAGATAACAAAAATGAAAATATTGGAAAAGTGTACCCAACCAGAGTCTACGTATGGAGCGCAAACGTAGGCCGCAACAAAACGCAAATCGATAAATTGAAAGTAATGCAGAGAGACATGCTGAGAAAAATGATGAAGGGATGGAATAAAAACCACAGCTGTCAGAGGAAGGACAAAAATAAAGACATTGGGTACAGGGTGAAAACAATCAAATTCAAGTTTGCGGGTCATGTGGCTAGAGTGAGGGACGACCAGTGGAGTCAGAGAACTACAACATGGGCCCCGTAACCGGCTAGGAGGGGGAGACTAGGAACGAGATGGAGGGACGAAATCACGGGATATGTGGACACTAGGTGGCAAGGCATGACGGTCAACAGAAACGTCTGGAGAAGGATCGGAGAAGCCTATGCCCAGAATCGAGCCTACTGATGTGACTACCGTGTTCATCTACGTATAAGTATAGAGGTTGTATAAATTACACCATCAGAAATAAAGTCTGATTATTATTATTATTATTATTATTATTTATTATAGTTTCTTTTTTCTTGTCTTGAAAACAGAAAAAAATATGGAGCGCATCAAGTGAACAGAAACGACTTCAAGCAATTCGACGATTTTTACATTGACTTAAAGTGTGTTAATAAAATGAAAATGTCAGACAAAATTTTTAAATATATTTTTTTCTTTTTGGAAATGATCAATCACGTATTGTCAAAAATATTTAAAAATCAACTTCAAAGGAGACCGTTTCCACTTCTAATTTGTGTCAAGACCCCTGCAAGGCCAAATCCTACAGGTCGATAAGTCTCTCATCATTCATGCTACAAACCTTGAAAAGGCTGATAGACAGGCACCTACGAGAGGTTACCCTGAAAAGGTTCCCACTAAATGAGAACCAGCATGCATATAGGGCAGGCAAATCAGTAGAGTCATCACTGCACTCACTTGTTACAGCAATTGAGAGAGGGATGACTGGCGGAGATTATGTCCTGGCAACATAGCGTTTGACGCGACCTCTCATGAATCCATAGAAACAGCCCTGAGGAAAAGGGAAGTGAAAGAAAGCTTAATAAACTGGATTGTATCTATGCTGAAAGGCAGGGAGATCCGGATAACATACCAACAAGAACGGATCCATGCAACGAACATCAGGGGCTGCCTACAAGTGGGAGTACTCTCTCCCCTACTGTGGAGCCTCGTGGTGGACAGTTTACTGGAGGAGTTAAACGGTCAAAAAATATACACACAGGGCTATGCTGATGGTTTAGCTATGGTGGTAACCGGCAGAGTTAACGCAGTGGGGACTCCGATGTGTGGAAAAATGGTGTGTGAAAAAGGGGTTATCGATAAACCCGGACAAAACGGAGATCACTCTTTTCACCCGTAAAAGGAAAGGCAAGGAGTTGATCAAGGTGCAATACAAGGGAAGACCGTTAGCCTTCACAGGACAGGTGAAGTACTTAGTATATCTTGACGAAAAACTCTCCTGGCTGGAGGGATCACGTTTCAGATAAAATAAGAAAAGGGATTGAGACTCTTTGGGCTTGCCGCACCTATGTCGGCAGGACCTGGGGACTCTCTCCCAAAATGATGCACTGGATATATACCGGTGGAATACGCCCCAGAATCACATATGCGGCCATTGTGTGGTGAGGTCGGGTCCACCTGGCCAACGTCAGAGAGGAACTAGACCACCTGCAAAGGCTTGCGTGCGTGATGACAACGGGGGCAATGAGTACGGTGCCGACAAAGGCACTGGAAAGGCTCCTGAACTTGCCACCACTTCACACTGCTATAGAAGCAGCGGCGATAATGGGGGCTTATCGTCTGGGTCAACCAAACCTTCGGGCCCGTAAGACAGGCCACGGAAGGATATGGGAGATGGCCAGGACGATAGACAAATGCTTTGGGATGCCAAAGGATAGAATTGCGATGGAACATTTCTTTGACAAGCTATGTCTTCCTGTAGCATACAGCGTCATAAAATCCAAAGTAAAGGCCTGGATAAGTCAGCAGACGGAAATGCATTGGCAACTGGCCAGTGGCATGAAGGTCAGTTAAACACTGATAGGGGACACCCCCAGTAAGTATGCCAAGTTCCTATTAGGGCTTGACAGGAAACATGCAAGGCTCATGGTCGGACTACTAACCGGTCATGGGGCCACAAAACATATGTGGTATAAAATAGGAGTGGTAAGAAGCGGCTCCTGTAGGTACTGTGGAGAAGAGGAAGAAACTTCGATCCATATCATATGTCGGTGCCCAGCAATAGCCGGGACAAGACGCGAAGCATTGGGGCTAGAATATTCAGCACCCAGTAAAGTCAAAGGGATAGAGCTAAGTAAAATTCTCACTTTGGCTATAAAAGTGAGGCTACTGAGCTGATCCCTAACAGCAACTTGAGGAATAGTGCAATGGACTGCAAAGTCTGAGTGCTCGGTGTAAATAGCGCCACCTCACACACAAATGTAATGTAATTATGAGTCTGTTGGAGAGGTGCGTGTGAGGAACGGAGATAGGAAGGTATGGATATAACCAGACATATTACGACTTACTAAAGTTATAATGAGACATAGGTAAAGTTATAATGAGACATAGTAATACGTAATAGGAGTAATTGAATATGCCATTGTAGTTTTTTTTTGTTTTTTTTTAAGGTTTTGAGGGGAGATAGGGAGGAGGAGATTCTTTTAATAATAAGTATATTATAAAGAGAAGAAAAATCTAAACAATTACTATGGAAGCGTATAATCATAGGGTTAGTGCTGATAATGACAATTTCATGTTGGATCTCGTTCATACAAGAACTACAGTAATGAAACTCTGGACGAAGCGTTGTTAGAAGTGGCGTATGAGCCTCGGCATCAAAAACGTACAATACGAGTATAAGTAGTGGTACACTGCATAATAAATTTCACGGTAACGATCCAAATCCTCCTGGAGCGAAAACAGTCTCAACGTTATCAGAAGAGGAAGTACTAGACTAATGTTTGGGAATTTGTCGAGACTGGGGATACCCTATGCCTATATTGGATTTGAGATTGTTTACTGTAGGCCAGTCGTTTTTGAAACATAGTAGGTTGCAGAAAATCGACACATTCTGATTTTTTGGGATATTTTTAGGGTAGGTACCAATAGTGTAAAACTAAGTTTGCAGCTTTGAAAGACCTGTGCTAATTGTGTGGTGCTCAAAAATCTCGAAATTTTCGGACTTTTTTCAGTTTTTGACTTACAACTTCTAAAAGATGCATCATACGGAAAAAGTCACCTAGTACACGTTTAAAGTAGATAACATTTGCTACAATTTGAGCGCAATCGCAGCTCCACAGGTCCAATAGGTCCCGAGATACAGCATTTCAAAAATTGGCAATTTCCCCAAAAAAGTTTGAAATTGTAGCTTTAGCCGTCTCCCGTGCAGAATATTGGCTAAAATACTCACCCTACGAGGAAAGTCATAGAGGCTGAAGTTGTAGAGCAGTTATTATCTTTAATTTAAGCACAAGCAAGACTCTGTAGGACCACCTAACCAATTACAACACTATCCTAACATCCCTACTTGAAGCCAGTGAAAGAACCTCTGCTCATAGCCAGAAAGTGTGTGTTGTTACCTACAATCAACCTCTTTACTTGAAAGCTCGAGATATTGTAGAAAACTGCCAGTATCCGCAGCTCAGCAGTGTGGTGGTGAGGCTGGGGAGAAGGGTTCCACCTATTAATGTCATTTATGGGAGCCACTGGTTCCATCATGGCTGTTAGTGAATTGAAGGAACTCCTCACTACCATATATGCAGGGAACAGTGTGAAAAAAATCCTAAATGGGCACGCGTACTCATGGGCTGTGAGAGCTCATATGCTCACAAATCTTGCCTTGGCCACCTCGATTTTGAACAACAAAATAGGGTTCACTGAGGAGGAACATGTGAAAACTGAAAACCTGCTACTAGTAAGCAAAAGAAGTGTGATTCAGCTGCAGAGAATGAAACTGTTCAGCTTATGTGTGCCAAGTTCAAAACTGCGATGCATCAATTTCACGTTCAGCATTTTACGTCCCAGGTCCTCCAAACTAACACATTTTTATACAATTTTGATATAAGTTTGATACATTTTTTCCTTATAATACCTAACACTACTGAACAACTATTTTGCACTAGGCATTTCGAGAGGTGATTCTGAGGTACTTTTTAACTCTGAACACGATACTGCGACCCATTTTTCTCTATCACGTCACAATTCGGAGTTCTGAACGACTGAAATTCGTTTCCATTCTGTTTTTTCAGTGGAATAAGCGGTACCACTGACTGAATATTATCAGTGCTATCAGACCACTACAACAGAAAACAAACAGACGGAATACACACCACTACACACAACCTCAACACACAACAACACGAATCAGTATGACCACATTCAGTTCCTAAACCTATTTTTGAACACATTCAGTTGAATTTTGTATAGTTTTTGATCAGAAAAACTAGACGAGATAGAGAAAAACAGCCGACGGCACTGTATTCAGCGTTGAAAAGTACTCAAGAATCACCTCCTTAAATGCGTTGTGCAAACAAAAAATTTCATTTTGTTCAGTAGTGTAGTTAATTGTACTTAATTTTATTTTCCGCAATATAAACCATCTTCTGCTGAGATATGTCTTTCTTATCCTTTACAAAAGTTCTGCAATTTGTCAGGCTCCATCCCCCCTCCTGATAACAAGGGAACTATTTCTTACTGGGTTCCGCTTGTGCTTAAATTGAAGCTAAATAACTGCTCTACAACTTCATTTCCCATTACTTTCCTCGTAGGGTAAGTCGGCTAAAACTACAATTTCAAACATTTTGGGGAAAATTGCCAATTTTTGAAATGCTGTATCTCGGGACATATTGGACCTAAGGAGCTGCGGCTGCTCTCAAATTGTAGAAAATATTATCTATTTTGAAAGTGTGCCGGATGACTTTTTCCATAGGATGTGCCCTTTAGAAATTATAGGTCAGAAACTTCGAGGTTTCTCAAGCACCACGCAGTTAGCACAGGTCTTCCAAAGCTGCAAACTTGATTTTACACTATTGGTACCTACCCTAACAACATCCCAAAAAATTAGAACGTGTCGATTTTTTGCAACCTAACGCGGTTTTTGTGTCTACAGTGACCGGCCTACTGAACATTATTCACTGGCAATTGGCGAGTTTTCAGTCTGTATCAATCACAAATCTTGGTATCTTGAACTTTTTTATAAATATATCGAGTTTTTAGGTAAAAAAAGCGATCGTTTCCAAGACGGTGTCCTCTCAGGTGATGACTGGGTACCAGGACTGCTAAATCGCCGCATCAGTCTGAAATCGCCAGAAGATTAGCTGCTTGCATCAAACGACCGCGCTTAAGTATCTTCTAATTCGCTTGAAAAATACTTCAGTTCTTCAGTGAAACTGAAAAAACATTGAAGGATATTCCAGACACGAACATATTCAATTTTGACGAAACTAATTTTACAGATAGCGTTGGATCAAAGAAACTACTTTTTCGAAGAGGTAAAAATCGAAAATTTTAAACTGAGATTGTTTTTTACCAGAAAGTTTAGTACCTGGTTGAAAAAAAGAAAATCAAATGAGCTGGCTTATAAGGTTTATTTTCTTCATCAGAAAGTAGGTAAGTACCTCGTTGAAAACAGTCAAATAAAATGGCAGATGAATTGATGTGTTATTTTTTCGAATTTTATCTTATTTTTAGAATATTATATGGCCTATATCTCCAGCGTTTCTTCACCGAATTGGCTGAAATTGGGTATGATAGTTATTTAAGTAGAAATCTATCAAAATCACATAAAAAAAAAAAAAAGTTTTAAAGTAACCCCAAAACCTGTTTCGCTTTGAAAGGCCCTTCATTGGTGGATTGCGCCTCACAGAAACATGATAGGCAATTCATGTTCGCGCCATGTTATAGTGTTCACTGAGCTCTATTCATTTCCACTTGAGGTTTTTTCTAGCTCAATTAGGCGATTTACAATTAAACAAAATATACCTTTAAAACTTTCAAAGTAACCCCAAGTTACGGTATGACAGATTTTCAGAAGCATCCGAACAGATTCATGAGTTCTGTCGAATTACGTCGTTCATGGGAAATAATTATTAGAGTTAAAATAAATTACTTAGGAAGCATTAGCGTTTACAAGAAGTGTTACGGAAGAGATGAGAGAGCCGCGTCGGGAAAGAAAAAATATTAGATATAGTTGATAGAATGCGGTATTTAAAGAACAGGGTACCGAGAACCGAGGCGAGGGCGCTCAGTTCCATTAAAAAGGGAGGCGAGCGCCAGAAAAGCATTTTAGGCGCCAACCGCTAAAAGCATCCTTTTTTTTTCGAAACGCTGTACCTGGCGCTTCTTGCAACAACCTTCATAAATCATAACGGTAATAGCTGTTCGCGCTTCTTGCCCGCTTCGATAACCATTGACCCTGCCCTTGTACGGTTTTTCGGCGTATCCACGCATGCATTTTACATTACACGTACGCCCGCACGCGGGGAGGAGGGGCATTTTTCAAAAGCGGTTCCGGCATTTATCAGGAAGCCTTTACGATGAATATCTTTTACGTCAGAGGTGTCGTCAGGAAGTTTGTAAAACTCGTGTTATATAATGTCGAACCCCGGAAAGAAGCTTAACGTGAGTCGTGAACGCAAGGGGGGGTGCCTGAGGAATGAATGAGGAGCGGCGAAACTTGTGCTTGTAATGAGTGATGTGGCAGCTGTAGGGGGTGTATTCGGATATTCGTGGTGTACGAGCTACAGAGCCCACTGTCGGGGCTAGACTCTCTCGAGCTGATGCCAAGAAACAAAAATTTATTCGGAGGAATGAACAGAGACGAAAATTGACTCAGATTGGAGGGGGCGGGGGTGTGAGAAGAAAAATTTGCCGACAAATATTAAAAACTGAAAATTCGTCGGCAAAATTTTGAAAATTTACAAGTTCTGTAACAAAATATGTTTTAATTGAAAAAACACAAAAAGAAACGGTCTTAGAAAATGAAAAATTCAAATGAACAGTTCTAAAATTTGCCAACTGTCAAATTACTGGGGGTGTTTTACCCCCGCCCCATCCTCATAGTTTCGTCCTTGCAAATTCAGATTTGAACCTTATCCCCCAAGCACTCACATATGCGCACATGAACATACCTTAGTCTGGGAGGGTAAGCTGGAAGGATGTTAAGAATACTTGAGAGGAATACACAACTTTCTTTACCCATTAAGGTGGTGGTTATTTACTCTTGGTGATATTTTTTCTGAATTTCTCCTGATTCGTCTCCTAAACTGGTTCCAATTAAATCAAAAAAAAAAAAAAAATACAAAGTTTTAGGTCGATTGGATTAGGGGAATCCGTGCCACAACTCCTTTTCGTTCTTATGGGGGAAAACACATGGACTTTTGACTTTCGTTCCGACTAAATTTCCCTCCTTTATTCACCAGGACCAAAGTCCGTAAATTAAACAATAGAATATTGCAATCGGATTCAGTTTATGACATTGGAAAATAAGTCTGTTGATTTCAACTTTTAAATTTTAATAAAATGTTCCACTTCCTCAAATTTCACGCTCTAGGTCAAACAGAGAATCTAGTAAAAAACAGAATAGTCATTGGAATTCGAAATTCAACGTTGGCTACTGACTTTCAGATTTTCGAAATGTCTTCCATATTTCAGCTTTGTTTCAACCTTTCAGATAACATTCGACACTCAGCTCTTGAAACTTCCAGCTTTTGACTGACTAGTCTCTGAAAGGGGTCCAGGGTACTCCATTTTCAAAAACGAAATTTGACTTTCAGTTTGCGGAGAGGAGAAGAAAAATTTGCCGACAAATATTTTTCAAAAGCTAAAAATTTGCCGATTTCTTAATAGAAATATTTTTTAACTGAAATAAAGAAAGAAAAAAAAAATTCATAAAAATGAGAAATTCAAATAAACAGTTCCAAAATTTGCAGCCGGGGATGGGGGTCATCCCCCACCGCCCCCTATAGTTTCATCCCTGGGAATAAAGATTGCGTCAACGTTAATATATTTATCATGGCACCAGATAACGGAATATGATGGAGGAAGATCTCAATGATCGACATTCGAGCTCAACGCAGAGGAGCTGGAATGAAATTATGAGGGGCAGGGATGGGTCAGACCAAAATGCTGTAACTAATTCAGTGGTTAATTCAAACAATGGCAGGAGAAGTGAGATACATTTGTAAGATCTACAGTGACATATGATATGGCATCGGGGTGGGGGGGGGATATTTTATCAATTTTTGAATTCCGTGTTGCATACTACCTTAATTTTTTCTTTTAGAGGGAATCTTTTCCCAAATTAATCTCCACATAATTTGACGCACATTTGTTACTCTACACTATTATACCGAAGGAAGATTCAGTATAGGTAGTCCTAAAGATATTATGGTTTTCCATGACTATGATATTAACTATCACTATGACAGCATTGATGATTATGTTGCATATCTAGTCCCTTAACAGTAGTAGCAAATTGAAAACAAAAAATGAAAAATAAAAATTGAGCTAGGATTTTTTGAGTTAGCAATGAACTGGAGCATAGAATAATTGCAAACCAGTAACAATGCACGGGAATGTGAAAACTTCAATCAAATGACCATGGATCAAAATACCCCCCTCCGCTCGAGACAAATAAGAATTCAAACACTCCCGAGTTTTCTTTTTTTTTCGAAAATAAGTCATTCTGCAAACGCGTTCATAGCAAAATTAATCTACACAAAATTTCACGCAAAAATAGTATCTTGTAAATTTTTGTATCTGTCTTACACTTTTCGAAACTGGAAGTCAAAAATGAGTCCGTATAACGTAATATTTTAACATAGGCCTTACGAGAGTAAGCATAGAATTTTGACATTTTTGTGGTCTCTCCGACTCAGGGACGTACCGAAGAGTTTTTCCAGGGGGAGTAAAAATTGTGAACGTCCCAACTGGCTCAACTCAGAATTTCGAATTCTTAAGTATCAAAACAAAATAAATAAAAAATTAAAAAAAAAACTTTTCGACCGGTTGGATTTTTCCAACTGACTCAACTCAGAATTCACAAGTATCAAAGCAAAAGAAGAAAACTTTTTAACTGGTTGTCGGGTTTTCCTAACTCCTCAACTCAATTCCCAAGTATCAAAGCCAAAAAAAGACCTTTCAACTTGTTGGATTTTCCCAACTCGCCTGACTGAAATGGTAAATTTTCCCAACTGCTAAGTGAAAAATTCCTACAGGGGAGTAAGTTGCCCCCCTGCCCCCTATCGGTACGTCCCTGCTCCGACTTTAGGGAACCGAAGGGGTACGAATCTCTCGGACCTTTTCTGTACGTCCCTATCTACCGATCCCTGGAAATGTTTTCTCCCTTTCTCTTCCTCACCTTAGATACCACATTTTGAAATCTGTGTTTTTCTGTTTTTTAGTGACGTTCTTATTGCATCTCCTTTCGCACGTTACTGACTCGGATCACCAAATCAAGATATCGGCTCTGGCGGTGTCGAGGTCGCAAAATTCGATTTCGATGATTGTTTGGCTATAAATTCAAAACAGAGACACCTGGGAGCGGGCGAAGCTCAAACTTTTCAAAGACAGACAGAAAGATGTGAGTTTGGGTGATTGAGCGACAGCTCAGTTCCATAGACTCTTTTTTAAATGTTAAACTATCAAGGCTCATGGAAGATTTTGATTCAGATGAGATATTAATATGAAATATGTATTTGCTAGTCTTTGAGTTCGCAATGTCATTCTCAGACACGTTATTACAGTCAATATGCGAAATGTAGGTAATTACCGACTTTCTACCTACATTCGCGTCAATGAAATTCATTCCTGATCAAACTCTTCTGGGCTCACAGGGCATTTCTTACAGGGAACGTACCCATTAAAATAAAAGTTAAAATCCTGGAGCAATGTGTGGTAGGTACCCACCCTCACTTATGGAACCCAAATATGGTCGCTAACAAAAGCTTAGAACGAGAACATGAGAATAACGTTTTATAAGATGTTACAAAGTATCATGAAAATTACGGTTAAAAACGAAATACTGCTCGAAAAAATCGCGAACACCACGAAGGCGACAGATATCGGATGAAGAATCAAAAAATTAAAGCTGAAGTACGCCGGGCACATGGTTAGGGGCTGTGAGAAATGGGGAAAACTAGCTGAGTGGTCACTCAGAGAGTGGAAGTGGGGGGAGACCGCCGACTAGATGGCGAGATGAATTGGTAAAATCATTTGGGATACCTTGATGCAGAATCGGAGGGGATAGGGAGTGGTGGAGAAGGACGATGGATGCCTAAGTCCGGATATGGGTGCATTCGACGACATGACCCCCACACTGAAGAGGTCACTGTACTGTACGAATAAAATAAAATAAATAAACTGGTAATAATCGAGCAAGGCTCAAAAATAAAATGCATCAGTAGCGATGTGGGCATTGAAATCTCCTGCCTACATAGAATTCTGGTTTTCGTCTGGTTCAATATTTAGGTAAACTAAAAGTTGGCGAGGGGGGAGGGGGGAGGAACACGCTCATGAATTTCAAGTATTCAGCATTACCTCGAAATCAAAATATTCGAGCCGACCAATCATCCCTTCTTCATTGAAAGTTTTCCGAGACATGTTCTCAAATTAGCCCTCCCCTGAAGCCATTCTCAGTAAAGGGTTAACTCGAACGGCGCCGCTGTCTCAACAGCGAACGTAAGGCGTTAATCACACGCTTTTTTTAGCTCGATAATTCGGACGAGCGTTGATTTACAGCCCTGATGAAAATGAAACGCCGACTTTATCAAATTATTCCATTTAATCGTGAGCAAGTTCGCTAAGCGTTTGTCGTCACCGATGAACACGTAATCGCCTAATACGCTCGTATTTACGAAACGTTTATCGAGAATTTTTATTGTTTTTGTAAATCAGATTCTCCCCTTTTTCTTTTTCCCCTTCCAGTCTCCATAATTTACGAGGGCCTAGTTCGCGAACAGTAGCCGGGTAAGCGGCGAATAATCTGCGAATATGTTTCGCTATCGCGTCCGTTTTTCGACCCCAACTTCGGGAGTCCGACCACATTGAATAGTGCAAGTGCGCAAACGGGATCGACTGAACAGTGAATACGAAACTAAACATGAAGACTCATGGGGAACTCAGATTGCCAGAGGTTAGAATATGCCAAACGAAATGCAAAAAAAAAATTTAAAAAAATCAAGTCATAGTTTGAGACTTAGCAACATCTTGGTTGGGTTGATCGACCGTGGAAGGGTTGGTCAGGTTAATGCTTCCTGATTACGAACAGCGTTAATACGCTTTCAAAAAGCTCTTTCAGGGTGTGTTGAGAAGCTCCTTAAGCAGGAGCAGTGATTATCGAAAGAGAAACATTTCTTGAGACGGAATTTTTAGTGATCACACGAACTCTGGAAAACGACAAAAACAGTTCAAGATTTTATTGACTTCCGGAGGTAAACCTCCCTCCATCGGATCTCCGGGGTGGGTGTGCATCACTGAGCAAGCAAGGTAGAAAAACATTTGGACGAAGGCAACTCTGTGACCTCTATTTGGAGGAAATATTTTGAGAGTTGTGCTGGCAGGATAAAGATCGATGGGAAATGGCTTAGTAACTTATGATTCACCGATGACCTAGTCCAGCACCTGGAAACATCCTGGATCAAGCCACTAGCATGAAATCGATCATATACTCCAAAACATGGGATAAGCAACGACAAACTACTCTGACTAATCTGCTCAAGAGAGTCGCGCATCAGAACCGCCACTGCCAACGCCCGCCATCGGATACGGCGCCTGAAAAACATAAAAGGAAAGAAGACAAGTCTGACTGCACCATTCATATAGGAATTTCGCTCTTTTGTGTTGCTGGAAAGCTGTTGGTAGGGGTAATTGCAGACCGAATAACACCTCTGTTAGAGTCACTCCTTCCTGGATCACAAGCTGGTTTTCGGTCAAAACAAGGTATCACAGATATGACATTCACCTTGAGGCAATTGCAAAAGGAAATAAAAGAGCAACATTCCTTCTCCATGCAGTATTCGTTGACCTCAAAAAAGCATTTGATATGGCGAATAAGAGGACACTATGGAAAGTTTTTCAAAAATTTGGTTGTCTAGAAAAACTGGTTAATACATATATGCGTCAGTTTATATAAAAAGAGTCAACTTTGTCGGCCAGATCATTTTTGAGTTAAACACATGTTTATATAGTAGATTCAATTCCTGACAAAATGAGACCTTTTATAGCTTGTTATCTGCTATATTCATCTCTTTCTACATCCATTAAAAAATAGGTAGGTACCTCGCAATTTTCAAAAAACAAGATTTTGAGAAAAACTCGTTCCAAATTTTCAAATAAATTTTGTTGATTTTATTGTCATCAAAATGGTTCATAGAATATTATACAGGGTGTTCGGACTTCGTTCAAGAACCCGCTAGATACGTATAATAGTAGATGAAACTAAAAAAGTTGAGTACGAAAAGTTGTCTATGAGCAAATTGAAGGGGCTACGACGTTTTAAAGATGACAAAAAAACATAATTTTCAAGACGATATACAAGACGTAATAATTGACGGAATAAATAATCTGACCATGGGGGCAGGTAGTGCTGGCTTGGATGGGCAAAATCTTGGTACGATGTATTGCCTATTCTCAAAATTGAAGGCGTTAGAAAACGTTAAGTGTTGGGAAAATTGCATTTTTCATTAAAGAACAAAAATACCGTTTTTCAGCCCAACCCTAGGTAAATAATTGATGGTTTGAGAGCTATTGTGACTATGGAAACTTGTACGTATCTAGAAGGGGAAAAATTACTCAATGCAGGATAACTTTTTAAAAATTCAGAATGCGGCGAAGATGGTTGTATAATTTTTTTAAATCCTAGATACGTACAAGTTCGATGGTCGAAGGTGTAGAACTACTTGCTGATATTTCTGGAGGATACGATCTTCTTCATGTGAAAGAGCATCGAATGTCGTACAATAATCCATAATAATCTCAAAATCGATTTTTTTTTTTTGCTAAAAATTTTACTTTTTACTTTTTCCTTGTCTGTTTCTTACCGACCAAGTTGTCCCTTTTTATAGCAATTGCCACATATCATCAAAGTACTGCATGCTGAAAATGAAGCACAGGCCATTACGGGTGGCTTACTGACTGATGGCTTTGGTATTTCAAATGGAGTGCTGCAAGGATGTGTGACTGCCCCCATATTGTTCAACTCATTTATGACTGCATCCTTGATGACAGTACACAGGAAGCTCGAAGATCGAGGAGTTCAGAACCTATGGATATTGAATATATGGCAGGAATTCATCAAGGCTCAAGTGCAAGAAATGTTTGAAGCTGCATTTTAACAGAGCTTTAGTCTGCTGATGACCGAGCCATAATACGGAGTAACTTTACTGAAGTGCAGCGAATGGTAAACACCTTTATAGGAAGCTACTACAGATTGGGAATGTAGGTCAAATACAAATTTTAAAACCAAAAGTTACTGAAAATGACCTGCGACGGATCTCATGACCCCCCTCTCCCTGGAAGCATAAATGGTACTGAAATTGAGCCAGTTAATAATTTATCTACTTAAGGAATATCGTAACTAGTGAGGCAGATTTAGACGAGGAAGTACACCAGCATATCACCAATGCTTCAAAGGTTGCGTTCAGGCTGAGAGATGGGGTATTTGCCAACAAAGACCTGAGGTTACAGATAAAATAGTTGTAATAAGGTTGTAGTTCTCGTTATCCTGCTACATGGAAATGAAACTTGGACTATCTACAAGAAGTAAGTACATCAAAATGCTCAAGAAATTCCAGCGAAGACAAAGTCGGGCCATAATGGGGATAATTAAATGGCAGGATACGATTTCCAATATCAGGGAAAAAGAAAAGCCCGGATATAAAGCACCTCATAGGACGGATTGGCACATAGGAAGAGTTCCAGACTCCTACCTATGCAGTTGTTGTAGGTGAGCTTGCAATGGGTTGGAATGCTGCCATATTATGCTGAAGAACTATGAGACTGATGAAAGGTGGGAATCGTTGTATGGAAACCGATCAGCTTGGAGAGTACTCTGCACTTTCCGGCCAGTGCAAAGTAGAACTAGCGCAGTTTCCAATAACACACCGCTAATCTATACAGGTTGTGGAAGAATCATCAAATCGGGAATTGGAATGTATTTTGTCACCCCAAGACCCACAGATGACAGGACAAGATGGAAGATGGGATCTTTGGATTCGAAGCTTGACCATGACGGAAGCCGCCCAAAGGTTTCCGAAAGATCCGATAGAAATGTATCTATTCTTTAAAGGACCCATCTACCGATTATATACAACTCTAGAAGCGACAAGAACACATCTTTTTCAGCAAGGCTTCAACTATCGCGGGGTCTGGGGCAAAACGCTCCAGTTGCCCCTTCTGCTGCGCAAGCCTAGTGACTGCAACTAGCTACATCGAACACAACCTAAATAACTTAATCGTCGAATGCACTCAGCACACCGTCTTATTCCATCGCTCACCCTAATTGCAGATATACGTAGACCATCTTTATTCCTGTACACAACGGCCATTACAGCAGCCCTAACAGTAAATCTTCCTCCACCGACGTCAAACATTACACGTGTAAAGCACCCCATAAAAATTATGTAGGTAATCGTAATTTCCACACATTTAAAGAGACACAGATACTTATGGGCGAACGATTATGAGAAAAAAAAAAAAAAACATCGGCGAGAGTCGCGCCGTCCGCAGATCCCCCAGCCGGCATCACAGACTCAGGTGCTGGGTACGTTATTTGATTCAATTATCAACTCGAAATACCGTCGTTCCTTCTGCGACTTAATGTAATATTTAAGAATATACCGTTCCGAGCATGATACGACGACGTTCCGATGTACTATTTTCCCCCTTTTGTCTGTTCGCCTTTGCAAAAGCCATCAGCCACGTGTTTGAATTCCTCTCGGTTCTGTGTTCTTACGAGATTCACTTTTTTTGAAACTGTTTGTGAAATCGCCCCTGGTTTTAAATTCTCACTTTAAATTACAGCGATAAGGGTTGTGACGAGGGTGGGAATATCGTTTATAACAATATAAGAAACCAAGAGGTGGCATGACAAAAAATTTTTTGAATGACCAGGCTCGACGGATGACTGTTGTGAATTACAGCATGAAGTGATGAGCTGTCACAGAGAATTCAAGATCGGGTGGGAAATGGAAATACGAGCGCTTGAACTCGGTTTTGGTTAAAGTTTCTTGGCTCAGCTTCGATAGTGGAGATTTCTCTAGGGCTACCTTTACCAGGAGAACATCCATTACATTTGTGGAATGAGACCAGAAGTGATGCTTTGGACTAATTTCGACATTATGTAAACAATCTTTTATATCTGCTGTTCTTTGACAATATTGGTAGAATGGAAATAAGCAGTACACAGCACATCGGATAGTTTTTGGGTTTCGTGAGTCAGTGCCACAGCAGAGAGCCAATCTTGCCAAAGGTTTCAAAAAAAAAAGAAAAAGGATAGAACTATGAACATTGTCACATACTTTGTCTATTGATTTTCATTCATTTTAATTATTTGTGGACAAATTCAAATGTCGTAGGGGTTCCATATCAGCATCACTACAAAGAAAACCGAAAAAGAATTAACTATTATACATATATGGTGTGGTGGGACGTATGGTGATGCACGCATGCCAAAGTGGCCCCTGAGACACCGCACCCCCGGCACCGGAAACTACCCTTTCGGGCATCGCACCAGCGTTTATAATAAGACCGAAAAATGTATAGACGCACCAAAATAAGGCCATGGAATACCAAAACCAAAAGCTTAGAGACCGAAGTCGTCAAATGAAGACTATAGAGTCCAGAAAACATCAAAACGAAACAACTACGAGGTCAGGACCGAAGCCAGAACAGATATGAGACCAGACTTGGAAACGTCAAGTTAAGGCCATTAAAGATGGAATGCAACAAATTTACCTAAAGAAGTTAATACCAAAACATAATCTAACAAGACCAAAATAAACAGAATTAAAAAAAAACTATTGGAACTCGCCAAAAGAGGGCCAAAAAGAACTGAAACAAGATCCAATAAGACCACAATATATAAAAGAAGAAAACTAAATACTGACTCTAAAATCCAAACCCGACAAAACAAGATCAAATATGAATCAAACCACGACCAAGGAAGACCAAATTTTACGCACTTGATACAAAAAAAAAAAAAAATAAGGAATAGTTGAGCAGCTGCCTGCCATCCAACGAAAAATTTGGGAGAACTTTGGAAAAACTTTCTCCTGGTATGATTCATTCAACGTATCATATCAGCAAATTTGTAACAAATGAAAAGATTTTTTTCCTGCTTCCATGGTTCGTGAGTGAACGAAAAAATTTGCCACCCCCTTCGTTGAAAAAGACCAAAAAAAAACAACCAAATAAACCCCAACGAAGTTAACAGAAGAAAATATGCACTGCCAAGGACCATTGTATCAAGACCAAATCAGGACATAAAACTACTACACAGTGAATCCAAAAAGAAAATTAAATAAAACAAAATACCACCAACTCCATCCAAATCTAGACTAAGTAGAAGTAATCGGGGGGCCTGTCAAGCAAGAAAAGAGGGTGGCACTTCCTCTTCCCTCATGCAGTAAGCTCTTCCGGTACATTCAGCTAATTCTCTATAGTCCTTCCAGCAAAATTGTGCAAGTTGAAAGCTTTTTTTCGTTTACATAGTGTTGCTCTTCTACCTCTCACCGATGATGAGAATCCCTTGATGCCTCTACAAACAAGACCAAAAATTGCCGAGATACATACCCAAAAAAGACCTACCTACCGCAAAAAGGTCCAAAACCACCAAATCAAGATCAAAAATACCTATCTTGATCAAAGAAGGCACAAAACATGTTTAAAATATCAAATCGTGTGGTCGAAAATGCTGACTCGGCACAAAAATTTTATATACAAGCAAACAAAAATCTACAATTTGTTTGTTTTGCAGACTGATGTTCAAATTGTCGGTTAAATGGCCGAATTTGTTGAACAAAGCCGACTCCGAAGATTTGTGATGATATCACTCCCCTTATACTGCAACCAGGGATATCGTTAGGAAAGTTTATCAATTTTATAGATTCCAAAGAAAAAAAAGTTGTAAAACATTTTTCGCTTAGTTCGTCGACCCACTTCACATTCTTTTATGGATCCAATCACCATAAGTTTCCCCGCCAGCAGTTCCAAGGCTGCGAATTAGTTAAATCTTCTAAAATCATGTTAACTCTGCCCATATTCAGTGAGAGACGTACCAAGACGCGTGGAGGGAGGGTGGGGGAAGGAGACGGATCGCCAATCTCCAATGAAAAAGAGTAGTTTTCTGTAACTAGCAAAAAAATTTCTCCTCCAAAAGTAAAATTGTACACGCTCTTTGGTTTCAAGAACTCTCAATGTACCAGAGCTCACATTTCAAACATTTATTTTTCAGTTCATTGAGGTGTTCAACAATGGTTTCTTCTTCAGTACTTCCTCTTCCTTACTTGTGTCCTATAACGTCATCTGCGATGTGTACCATACCACTATCAGAACTAAGATGTTGGAAGTCCTTACCTGTACAGAATATGAATTTATTATAAAGCATTAGTAAAGTAAAGTAAGAATAAATAACAAAAATCATCTGCCTTGATAGGTACTTACCGTGAGTCGCGGTAACTTCGTGGCATAATTTGCCAGAAATTCTTTAAAATTACCGATCACTGAGCGTCAAGAGGAGACTCTTTACCATCTCCAAAGAAAAAATGTCGGTTTCTACAATTGGTAAAATTCAAATTCCTCAGCCCTTTTCCAAAAGAGAAGTTGTACAAGCTCCGGCTTCAGTACAAATCAAAGCGGCAAGTACTGAACTATTCTCACTATACCGGATTACTGCACTATTCTCATCCAAAATGAGCTCGCATTTCAATTATTTGTTTTTCAGTTTACTGAGGCGTTCAAGACTAGTATTTTCTTCAGTACTTCCGCTTCTTCACCCGTATCCAATTCCATGGGCTAAAACGCCATCTTGTACCATACCATTATCGGAACTGAGAAGTCGAAGTCGCAACCTGTACAGAATATGAATTATAAAGCATTAGTAAGGTAAAGTAAGAATATACATAATAAAAATCATTTGCTTTGACACTTACCTTGAGCCGCGGTGACCTGCTGAAGTTTTTTAAAATTCCCGATTGCTACGCATAAAGGGGAGGCTGTTCGCCCGTCTCCAACGAAAAGAAAGAGTCGTTTACTAGCTTTGGCAAAATTCAAATTCCTCAGCCCTTCTCCAAAATAGAAATTACATACTCAGGATTCAGCACAAACCGAAACAGTGAGTACTGAACTATTCTTATCCAAAATGAGCTCATATTTCAAATATTTATTTTCAGTTTACTGAGGCGTTCAACAATACTTTTTTCTTCAGTACTTCCTCTTCCTTGCCCTTATTCCATGGAGTTACAACGACATCTTCTACCATAACACTATCAGAACTGAGAAGTCGAAAGTCACAACCTGGGCAGAATATGAATTATAAAGCATTAGCAAAGTAAGAAACTATATAATACAAATCATGTGCCTTGACACTTACCTTGAGTAGCGATGACGTGGCGACGTGACTTGCTGTAAGTTCATCTTTAAAATTCCCGGTCGCTAGGGAAGGCTGTTTGCCAATCTCCAACGGAAAAGAGTCGTTTCTAGCTTGTTTTCTATAACTGGCAAAATTAAAATTCCCTAGCCCTTCTCCAAAAGAGAATACACGCTCCGGGTTCAGCACAAATATCAAAACAGTAAGTACAATCTACTGGGATAATATCGAACTTCGGTGGTAATATCGGCCACTCATTACTTGTTCACTGATAACGATACCAGCGCTCCCACAAGTCATGAGTAGGCGATATTACCCCAGTTAACGGTATTGAACTATTCTCATCCAAAATGAGCTCACATTTTAAATATTTATTTATTAGTTCAATGAGGTGTTCAACAATAATTTTTTCTTCAGTACTTCCTCTTCCTTACCTGTGTTCCATAGAACTACAACGCCATTTCCGATGTGTACCATACCACTATCGGAACTGAGAAGTCGAAAGTAGTCCTCGAGTTGAAAAGATGCAACCTGTACAGAACACAGAACAAAAAGCATTAGTGAAGTAAGGCAAGGAAATATACAGTAAAAATCATCTGCCTTGACACTTACCTCGAGTCGCGGTAAAGTGCACCGTAAATGACGCCCGTTGTCTGAGGTACGGAAATTGCCTATCTTCAATGAAAGGGGTTGGTGTACAAGGGCTCGAAAACAGAGTTGCTGTAGGTACAAAAAATTCACGACCCCGCAACCAAGTGTAAATTTTATAACAGCCTAAAAAACGATTTTCCCGAGAAAAGCGGCGAATTCAGTCTGACAAAGACAACCCATCGCAACCGAATTCCTCAACTCGATTATCTCCCACGATTTCGAAAGTTTTCTGCCACATTCCCCGACGCCTTCTAATGCGAATTCGGACAGCTGTAAAAGCTTCATCGAAGCGCCTTCCCGTTCCGTACGAACACTGGAGTTACCTCGCGGCATAATTTGCCGGAAGTTCTTTAAAATTCCCGATCGCTGCGCGTAAACAAAAGCAGGCGAAGACGATTTGAAATTTTATTTCGCAAATAGGTGCGCGTCTTTTGTGTCACCGCTTCGTTCGCGTCTGAGTCGACAGAAGAAAGCGAGCGAGAAAGAAACTTCCGAGCGTCGATTTAAACGCGGCCTCCCCGCGCCCTCAAACAGACGCAAATGAATCGTGAATGATTACGATTTGAGAACCATTCGTGTATGAATAATAGATGAATTTCGCGAAATAAAACGAGCGCTTAGGGCCTCGACTGCGGAAATCTTCAACCGCTACCGATAAGCGCGTGGCTCGTACCGGCACGCTGGCTGGGAATTACAGTTTTACTCTCGTCGACGTTATCCTCTCGGTACGACTGGCGACCGCAAAACCACTAATTAAGAGGATTCGGAGATTCTACGACGAACCCAAGTTCATTGGCAACAAATTTCACGATGAAGGCACAACGAATGCTTAGGCATGCTGTGACTTTCGTCTGATGAGTTCGGGCTCCATTCGTAGCTAACACCACACGACATCAGGGCCGTGATTCAGGAGAAAGGTTCACGGGGATACAGTCTTCCATGGGAACTCGGTCTTCCTCCTAACGAGACAGAAAATCCACTACCCTCTATCCAATTCCCTCTACTAATTACGTCTCGTAAAATATGAATGCCTCTTAAGACAACTGTCAATCAGCAGTCATGCGTACCGCGTAACGAAATTGTATTAAACAATTTTATTGCGATGTAAAATTTTCTAAATCTCGATTATCGAGCACTAAATAAAATATTAAAAAAAAAAAAAAATTAGGTAAAAAATTAAAACGACAAACAGCAACATTTAAAATATTAGTAACATGAATGTTAATTTTATCAACACCCTGAAGACTAGTATGAGTTAGTAACTTTACATTACGGATGATAACGAAAGAACGCGGGAGTTAATGAAGTAACCTAACCAAAGGAATGTCTTTGGACTGTTCGGAATTTTTGAAATCTTCGAGCAACTAAGAAACAAACAAAACAATAAAGAAAATCGTTTCAAAATTTTCATATTAGTTCCGGAAGTCAGCTATACTGAGACAACAAGAAAGTTGTGCACTTACTTGGAAGGACATTTCCTGCTCCAGAATCACTCGATTCTGAGGATTGTCGACGCAGCACGCCAGCAGGGTCGGAAACAAAACGCGTACCAGGTCTGGATTGCTAAAATACGCAAAAGGCAGGCTGTGCAGTTGTTGCAGAACTGTAGGCGTCGAGCCTGACTGCAGAATCATCTAAAAATAACCAGAGAAAAGTCAGCCTCTTACAGAGTTGTTTCTCAAAATGATCAACGTTTGTACTCGAGTACTACAGTCGAACTGTAAAACGAACCACCTACTTGATTATCGTGATGGTGTATCGCAAAGAATCCAATAAACTCGATCACCTTGTGCAGCAGTTCTCTATATCCGTCGTTCTGCACGCAGTATTTCAACAGATAGCTAATAATATGGCGAACTTGCAATGATATACCTTCGGCTCCCAGGATATTCTATCGAGTACAAGCAACGAAAAATGAGTTATCCACAGCATTTACAAGAGAGGCAGAGCACCTATTTTACGAGCATCGCCTGAAGAAGATAACTAGACCGGCACAGTGTTCAGAAACATCAAAAAAATTCTCTTTATATTGGATAATTCAGAAGGATGAACACACAATTACACGAATTCAAAGGAAAATGCGAATACATCTTCCTGAATTACCTAGTATAGTGAGTATCTAGTGGTTCTCATTTTCCCAAGGAGCCAAGAATGCAGATATCTTCGTTATCTAGTCGCCTGCCCAAGAAGTGGCTGACATCTGGCGGACTTTTTACTAACTAACTGAAATGAGGTATCTGGAGCTCGTTTTGCACAAGGCATTTAGGGGTATCGAAATTTCTGAAAGTTGAATTGAAGATTTTGATTAAGTACATGAACTAAAAAGCACTAATTCATAAAATTAAATCTTCTCGAAAACCTTCATAAAACGAATTCAAAGTTTTCCACCATGTTTATTATTAGAAAGTACCTCATTTCAGCTTTCTTTGTATGTTAGTATTGGTGTGTATGTGTGAACGACACTAGCGACTCCGGTGAGGGCTGCACAGGCCAATACATCTCTAGCTGTTTCTGTGTCGGTCTGCCCTTCCATCCCTGCCTAGATTCAGTATCCGAGAGCCAAGATCTTAGCAAAATCCTTTCAGCTCCGCCCATAGGCGTGTCTGCCAGGTATGTCGTTCTAGAATTTTCTTTTCCTTCACTAATATAGTCACGATAATATAAATATCATTCATTTTTTATTTTCATTAAAAATTAGAGCTAATCCTTGGCCAAATTTGGAATTTGCCAAAGCTGCAACACTAACTATCGAAAATATAATTTTAATATTGCAATCAGCATGGAGGCGTTCTCTTCCTATCAGCAGGGGTGGACAATCCTGCTTTTGGCACATCCTACTCAGAAGGTCCAGACACGCTTATGGCTCCCCCCAAATACTGTACATATCTTTGTGTTTTTTTTCTCTATCCAGATAAAAAATAGGCAGATTACCGAAAATACTATTCAATTCCGAAAGTATTCAACTTGGTAGGTACACAGTTTTTCAGAAATGAAATCCTAAAAGTCAGTAGTGAACTAGTTTCAGAAGTGCCTCAGTAGTCAACTAGTTGCGTTCCAGTAGTTCACTGTTGCTCAGCAGCAGTACACTACTGAATGTCAGTTGTAGACTACCAGCTCTTGGAGGCCCCTTCAGTAGTCGACATCATACCACTTCAATAATGCATTACTGTTCACCAGTAGTCAGTATTGAAAGACTGAAACTATGCAGTGAACTACTAGCTTTAGTAGTCAACTGAAGGACATTAGCAGTAGTCAAACCAACTAAAATAGTTCACTAAACTACTGCCTATCTATATGCGACTACTGCTCGTCAGAAGTGAACTCCTACATGTTCGTAATGAGCGATTCAGTAATAATTCAATACCTACTGATGAACAGTAGTGAATGAGGGGAGTGTATTAAAGACCTACTACTGGCAAGTACAACAATTAATGTTGTAGATGATCACATAATAGTGGTAGTGAGATCGACACGATCAGCATGCTAGCTTTGTACAGGCGATCTTCTGGTTTCAAGTTCCCGTTTTAATTTCAACAATCTATGAGCTATCTACTCATTTCAAAGAGGGTGCTTGCAAAACACTACAAGGGAACCAAGATCAAAAAAATTAAATGATCAGAAAAATGAACATCTACTATCCAGTTATTGTTATATTCTATAGTCTCTCGACTAGTAGATTGCATCTCTCTACTTCTTTTTTTCTCCTATGATATTCTCATTTCTGAGAAGGATTTACACTTTGTATCTTTCATTAACTGTTCTTCATAGCTTATTGTTTGCCTTCATTTTCAGTTCTTTCCCTCAACCATTCCTTCTAGCAGTAATAACAATATCCCTGGATGTCTTATACTATATCCTATCATTCCAACTCTTCTCTTCACGATTATATTCTAAATTTCTCTTCTTCTTCCAATTTGCCTCAGTACTTCCTAATTCCTGATCTTCTCTGTCCATTTGACTTTCAACATTCTCCGATAACACCACATTTCAAAAGCTTCTTTCTTTTCTTTCTCGTGTTCCTATTGCCCAGGTCTCACATCCATACAATGCTATACGCCCAATATTTATTTAAAGAAATCTCAGTTTTTCTTAAATCTATATTTGCCCTAAATATGTCTCCTCTTTGAAAAAAAAACCTCTCAGCTTGTTCCATATTATTCTTTACTTCTGTTACTACTAAGTATATAAATATGTTATCGTCCAAAATTTGATTTTTGTATCTTCTCATCATAATATTACAATATATTTAATATCCCTGGGCCTTTTCAAGTGTATTTTCTCTCTCTCTCATAATTCTACAAGCCATGACCATCTTCGTTCTCCTAACCTATGCTCCAAGTATACCCCTTCTTCTTTTCTTCCTCTTACTCTGGCGTTCCAATCTCCCATTATGATTAAATTTTCTTCTCAGTTTACCTTGCTTAATACTTCATCAATTTCTCCATACATTTTTTCTACTTCTTCTTCACTATAACTTCCTGTTGGCGTATACATATTTGGACTATCATTAAAGATACTGGTTTTGCTGAATTTCTCTCCATTAATATTCTCTCACTATGTAGGGTATAACTTTGCTCTCTTTTCCCTACAGTCTTATTCATAATAATACCTAGGCAAGATTGCCCTCTTTTCGCTGCTGTATTAATTATTCTATACTGCCCCGTCCAAAAATCATTTTCTTCTGGCCATCTCACTTCACTAATTCCTATTATACCTGAGTTTAATCTTTTCATCGCTTTCTTTAGATTTTCTACTTTTCCTACCTCATTCAGTGTGCTTACATTCCATGTCCCTATTCGCAATTCTGATAGTTTCTCACTAGGTAGGTAGTCTCCGCCCAGGCATCCGAATAGGAGACGTTTTACGTTCGGAATTATTATTTACTTGGCGAGTTGCCATCGTAATTGTGGTGGTAGAGACGCATCTCCAGGGTCACTGATGTCATTTCTCCGCACTTTCATTCAGTCCTATCAGTCGGGAGTTTTCCTTCTCCTGTGTGCGTTCAGTTTTTCTCCGAGCCTCCTCACCATGCCAAAGTAGCACGCACAGAGGAAGGATTCGCCGGTAGTTTATACAATCAGTAGTATAACTATTAGCAACTGCTAAACTTTATTATGAGCTACGATAGACAGTAGTTCTAACATTTCCACCTACTTAGTGTTGGTAACGAACGGTCAATATTCTTCAGCAGTTATTTCAACAAGTAGTAGCATCAGTAGTTACTAGTTACTACCAGAAACTAACAACCAGTAGTTACAACAGTAATTTGGAGAAGTAGTAGTTGTTACTGCTAGTCAGTAGTGTGTGTTCAAAGTAGTTTTTCTATTTTTTTTTTAAATATATTTTTTTTCAATACATAAACAAGACGTGGGGAGTCAGGGAAGGCCGATATTAGCAAAGTTCATGTACCGGCTAGAGAAGCCGCCAAAAGACAAAGCATCCAAGCCAAAAGTTCATGAACAGCTCGGGAAGCATAAACACTCCCGAAGGTTCTACAGACTCATTCATTTTCAGGAGATGCTCAACCCTTCCTGATACCATGTGCCCATTACTTTATACTGTCGAGTTATTATAGGTTCGAAGTTACGTACTTGAAAGAATTCCAGGTTCAGCTCGCACACGCGATTGAAGAACTGCAACGTAGCAATAATCACATTGACCACGTCCGAATGCAACGCCGTCATGGACGACATCGTACCTGGCGACATACTATCCTGGTGCAGTAGTATCGCATACAGCATCGAAACAGCTCCTACTAGATCGGTTGCTTTGAGCGTCGCCATTAACGACGTACAGTCTTCTTTATCTGTGATATTACCACGCCTGCAACACAAATAATCAACCATCTGTTGTTCTCGAAATAAATATAAATGGCAATTATCTACTGTCAGAACCACATTTGGGGAGAATCAATATTTTGTAATGAAAACTATTATGAATTGCAGCAAGATTTTAACTGAACGTTACGCGATGGTCCTTGCACGTTATTATTATTATTATTATTATTATTTTTTTTTTTGGGGGGGGGGGGGGGATTTAACATTTAAAAAAAGGTTTAATCCTCTTAAAAAATGGGCGGGCCCCCGCCCCTAGTTACGCCGTTGGGTTTGATGTGTGCATTCCTAGGGAACATTCATAACGGACTGAACTGAAAAATTTCCCTGAATTTTTTACTCGTGGATCACACGAAATTTGCGCCAGATCGCATATTTGGCTTGATCAAATTGCGATATTCCGTTGCAGATACTCGAAAACGGCAGACGGTATTAAACCAGCAGAAGTGAGAATCAAAAGTGACATTATCCGCCTGAACATTTTTTCAGAAACTAAGAAAAACTGACGGGAGTATACTGCGCGGCCTGGGACGGTTTCTCCAACTAATATGGTAGGCAGGCAACCCACAAAACGTGTGTGACGACCATTCTCATGTTCCATTACTATTAGGAACGCTCACTAACCCATTTCAAATGAAAATTGGATAATGTCACTTCTGACTCTCACCTCCTCAAACACTCAACAACCACACATCGAACTATACGCTCATTACTCGTATTTTTGCAATGATATGGTCTAGTGAATGCCCCTCTGCCATCGCCTAGAATGCATATTTTGCTATTCCGCACACGGCACGTGAATGAGGAGGGTTTGAAAGTCTAGAAACCATTCGCATCTCAAAATCGATATTTTAGCCCAAAGGTCCCTTTCTTCGGAGCCGGTCGCATTCTATTTTTCTTAAATGCATGCCAAAGGGAAATCGTGTCCTTTTGAGTTCGTCAGTTTGCCTTAAAAAACTACTATTAGGATGTTTCGTATTCATGTATCACTTTTGCAACAGGTAAGTAGGAAACTCAGCCACAAAATGTGTGCATTAATCTAGCTACTTTAATTCCTGAACGAGCTAAAGTATCGCTCGGAAAGACTAAACATGGTTTTGGTTCAAACTGCACCTGTTATGCTTTGAACAATTACAATCAACTCCTCCTAACAAAAGATACAGCTGTTTGCCAAAAGTTTGGATGGCTCTGACATGAGCTCGATGATACCAAGCATTATTTAAATTCACACTGATCAAATTTTCTGTTCGGTGAATTGAACTGAAATAGCTACAATGTTCACAAGTTTCTTCAACCCGTATAATCAAAATAGAACGTCCTACCTGGTTTCAACCAATCGAGTGAGCAGCTGAATGGAATGTAACAAGAAATACGAGTCGGCCGACTTTTTATCGTGCACGCTGCTACAGTATACAGCCAATTTGTCGACGATTCCAGTGCAGACGATGTAACTGGAAGCGAAATACAAACTTCAGTTTCCGTCTACCTTGGTAAGAATACGAAAATTATGAAGAGATGAAACTAAGATTACACACCTCACCACATCCTGTAGACGCCGAGCGATGTCAGGAGACGCTTGTCCGGCTTGTTCTTCGCTGTTAATCGTCAGTGGAGTGATGTTCGACACTATGATCGAGCACAGATTCATGAGCACGTCTGAAATAGAAGGATAACATGAATGACAGTTCCACAGGAGTTCTACAATTACCTTCACGTTCTATTAATCACTGTACTGCAATTCACCTGCGACAGTGTCCGCTTTATAGACTACCATACCATTTCGATCGTCGCTGTTCGGCATTATAAGCTGTGAAAACGAAAATTGCATTACGTGGTGACACGCGGACACATCAACTTACAGCGAAATAACAATGTTACTGAGAAAAGGCTTACATTCAAGCGATTCAGTAGTAATTCCAGTATCTGCACAATATCGTACGATAGTAACACATATAGGCTGTTTTCAACGTTACCGTTACAAGCGCTAGTGTACAAATTAGACGCAACCACGAAACATCTGCAACACGAACTCGCGTTAATTGGTTAGCGGTTACTGAGAAAGCTCAGTAAGACACTACAGAGAAAGCGACCAAAGTTAAACAATGCCGATCACTCAGCTGGATAAAAAGCAAGGTTACTCACTTCAAAGGAAGATATGGACTCATATTCTTCGGAAGATCGAGCGCGAGATTGTAGATTTTTGATAACATGAGGAAGCCGTCAAATTCTCTGAAGGTTATTTGGTCTTGGTGGTTCTGAAAATAGAATGGGCTCGAAATGAACTGCTATGAACGAATTATCAGAATCATTCACCATATATTTTAATGGAGAGCCTTTTGCACATTAAGGTGAACTCGACTATGTCTATAAAAACAATTATACTCAAGTGTCAGTCTCCACAAACTATTATAGGTACAAATGAAAAGTCATACTCGGTTTACGCTTTTCTCTACTAGTATACAAAATTAGTACATAGATTGCCAACCATACTACTCAGTTTCAGTAGTGAACTAGTCTTTTTTAGTACCGTCTACTAGGATAATATCGAACTTTGGTGGTAATTTCGGCTACTCATGACTTGTTCACTGACAACGATACCAGCGCTCCTACAATTAGGGCTCTATAGTTTCACCTGGGTATACTAAGCCGCCATTTTGGTTCATACTGCGCCCGTGGATGCCGAATCCGACTATGCGGAGCATAACGCGTAGTCAATTCGGCATCGACGGGCGCAGTACGAACCAAAATGGTGGCTTAGTATACCCAGGTGAAACTATAGAACCCTACTACAATAAGTCATGAGTAGCCGATATTACCACTGATATCTGATATTACCCCAGTTGACTTTACTGATAACGATATTAGTGCTCCTATAAGGTCATAAGTGGCCGATATTACCCTAGAAACTAGTTTTCACTAGTATGTACTAATTTCCCACAACCTACATCATATGTAGTTAACTTAGTGAACTATTACCTCTAAACAGTAACTTTAGCAGTAAATTTAGTAGTTAACCACAGAACATTAGTAACATTTTAGTAGGGTACTACCAGGGTTGGGCACGGATAACCAATTTTGTATTCGAATGACGAATAATTGAACTTACGGCTTGTATGCCAACGAATAACGAATAGTAGGAGACCAAGACTGAGTCATCCAAATAACAGATGAATTAAACCAATTACATTTTTGCCATCTACAGATAACAGATAACTTTCACGTAACACCAAAGACCAAATACATACAAGAATGAAGGGAATATCGGGACAGGGACAAACTGTGTACTATAGTCACACAAGATGCGGATATTACATAACATAAACTTCATGATCTGCTGAAAAGATTTGAAATAATAAATATTCTGGTAAATTAAATAATTCTATTAACCAACAAGCAACAATGTATAAAGTACAAACAAGCAAATAACTTTATTTGAACAATTACTTCATCAAGTCATGACACACTTATGAATAGTTTGTAATCTGATTCTGATTACTCTTCAAAAAAGTATTAGTTTCTCAAAAAGCTGATCAGACAGCCTCCCCCTTACAGGTTTTAAGATGAGCTTGGTGATACCGTGATATGGGATTTTGACGTATCAGTATATACACTTGAAAATGTCCTGGAAAAACACCCTAATACACGTGGGCTAGGTCCTTTTCTCAGGACATATGATAAAATCCTATATCACGAGTCACGACAGAACAGCCAACAGGAAATGTCTTTAAAAATATTGATAATATCCGTTACTTCGGCTTTCCATTTTCCGAGTCATTCGGATAAAAGTTGATTACAAAATTGTTTACTTTAATCGGATAGCGAATTAATAATTCCTGGCTCAGATTTATTCGATTAAACTTTAAATCTGAGCCAGGAATTATTTATTCGCTTTCCGATTAAAGTAAACAATTTTATAAACAACTTTTATCCGAATGACTCGGAAAATGGAAAGCCGAAGTAACGGATCTCATCAATAATTTTTAAGCGATTTCCTGTTGGCTGTTCTGTCGTGACTCGTGATACGGGATTTTGTCATATGTCCAGAGAAAAGGACCTAGCCCACATGTATTAGGGTGTTTTTCCAGGACATTTTCAAGTGGATATACCAATATGTAAAAATTCCATATCACGGTATCACTGAGCACGGGTCACTGCAAGTACAGCAGATTCTGTCCCCCTGTCCTCGATATTTTACACTCTTTCATTCTTGTATGTGTATTTGGTCATCGGTGTTACGTGAAAGTTATCCGTTATCTGTAGATGGCAAAAATGTAATAAATTGGTTTAATTTATCCGTTATTCAGATGACTCAGTTTTGGCCTTCAACTATTTGTTATTTGTTGGCAAAGAAGCCCTAAATTCAATTATTCGGCATTCGAATAAAAAACTGGTTATCCGTGCCCAACCCTGGGTACTACTACTATTAATTACCAATAGTAAAGTACTGAACGTCGATAGTGATTTACTGGTTTTTAGTAGTAACTTCAATATGCACTAGAGAACATTAGTAACACCCAAACAGACTCACACAGTTCACTACTGCCTGTGTTCAATATGTGCATACTGGCGAGCAATAGCAAACTTGGTAAAGCGTACTTTAGTGGCCAATAAATGTCAAGTAGTTAATTTGTAGATAATCACATAATACGCAATAATACAAAGTAGAACGGAACAAGCTAAGAGGGATTTTTTTCAATAAAGGTAATGTATTCAGGGCAAATACAGATTTAAAATTCAGACAGAGGTTTCTTCGAACATATTATATTTCGAATACAGCACTGTATGGATGTGAGACCTAGACAACAGGAACATAAGAAAGAAAAGGGATAGGCCTTTTGAAATGTGGTATTATCGGAGTATGCTGAAAATCAAATGGACAGAAAAGGTCAGGAATGAGGAAGTATTGAGGCGAATAGGAAGGAAAAGAAGCTTGGAATATAATCGTAAAGAGAAGAGTATAAGTGATAGGTCATAATATAACACATATCCAGGGATATTGTTATTACTGTTAGAGGGAATGGTTGAAGGAAAGAAATGGAAAGGAAGGCAAATAATAGGCAATGAAGAGCAGATAATGAAGGATACAGGGTATATCCTACTCTGAAATGAAAATTAGCCCAAGAGAGAAAAGCGTGGAAAGACACAACTTACTAGTCGAGAGACTAAGGACTAAACAACATGAGCAATTCTTTGTTGTTGTGTTGAGTGAACATGAAGCATGCAACTTTTTAGTCTGAAATTTCAATTTTTCCAGGTTCCATAAGTCGACTGAAGCTGAACAATAGGAATACATTGTACAATATCCCAAATATATGTAGTTTTTATATGGTAACTACTCGAAAATGCAAGTAATTACAGATTTGTTAGGTCTGTTTCGAGTGAATGAGTATGCTGAAGAAAAGGACTATATGATACTTTCTTCCTTCGTACCCAATCAACTGACATGAAGGCCTATCGAGGAGTCAACATGTTATTACTGGGTGTCTATGAATAATAAAAATGAAATACTTTTTCAGGACCCTTTGCAGGACTGTTGCCGGCATATTTATCATCTTTTCCCCGAATAGGGAAATTTTTTTTTTGTTTCCAACTGTTTTATCCCCTTTACCCCTCCCTTCTTTTTGCTCCCCTCTCTTTCTTGTGACTATAGATCCTGCGCTACACTTCTTAATGACCAGTCATAGGAATCGCAAAAAATTTATTTTTGAGTATTTCTAACAAAAATAAAAAACTTTTCCTTTTTTAATAATTTCAGGACTTTCAGGATCTATTTTCGAAATTCAAGACTTTTCAGGATTTGGACTTTTCAGCACCTGTAGACACCATATATTACATGAAGAAGACCTACAGCACAATAAATATACCTGACCTTGATCCCAGAAGGTGACTGATGGTGTACAGACCATCTACCGTCCTCCTAGGTTGGCTGGCATGCTAGCAATCTCTAGGTCTGGTCTATGGTATCTCTTCAGGTAAAAGATCTATCGCTGCAGTTTCTCTCGTCGGTTTACAAAGGTATGTCTGAATTTGAACCTACATACATATGAGTTCCAGGGGCTCCGAATGCGTTCTTCAGATTCAAATTATTTTTAATTTACAAGTAGTTACTACACGTATTTATTTCATTTAATTTTTATTTATTTAAAACTTTGGGTAGGTGAGCCACCGCTAGCTACCCCGCCCATTTTAGGTCCGTTGTCACTCTCCATAAGTCACGGTCTCTCGCTAATTGTACCCATCTTACCTTTGGACTTTTGAAATCGTCCCTCTAGCGTAGTATTGGTCTCCCTCTTGCGCGTTTATGTCGCGATATTGTGCCACTTGAAATTATTTTCTCTTATCAGATGGCCCTATAATGATATCCATTTCCAATGTTCACCCCCTCCCCCACAAATTCGCTCTTCAGTGCTTCAGGACTACAGAGATCTTTCATAAGCCGTCTTGCCAGTTAGAATTCCTCGGCAAGGTCATCTCATTAATTTCGGAATTCATTAGATGGAGTCGGAAATTATTGTGGCGATCCTCTCCTCCCGAATTTTCATTCTTTTATGAATCGTCCTGCCTGGCTACTTCCTGTGTAGTACAATATAAGCGTCCGTCAAACGTCTTTTGTTTCCTGCATTCCTATACATCCGGTATGACCTTTTCAAAATCATATTCTTCTTCCTTTCTTGACACATTCTGCTTTTTTTCTACAATAATCGACCAGGTAGGACATCAGTTTAGTTCAATTCACAGTGTATGTTCTGGGGCACAGGACATCCGTGTAGTAGTCACAGCGCAGTTACAGTTCGATCTCGATTCAGTCACAGTCGTAGTTCACTTACAGCACGATCGCAGTTTATGCGTTCTAGCTCTCGCTTCAAGACTTGACTTTCACTATTCGATTTTTTAATACACGCGCTTTTTCTCAAACTATCATTTCCTTAATTTTGAATACAGTCGCTGTGGTCCGGACTTGACACTTCTTCCGGAAAAATCCGCACTATTCTCGACCAGAGGAATTGCGTTATTAGGCATGCTTACCCCTTTCTCCAACACACGAATGATTTCGAATAAACTCCTCTCCAACATGGTAACCGCGTTATCGGGCCACATACCATTGCCCTGGGCATTGATAAGCTTTTCAATGTCTTTCACCAATTTCAATATTCTCCGTCGGTTCGGCGTGTCAAATTTTTTTACTGGTTCCTTCTCCGCGTTCATGGTTTTCAGATATTTTTCACTGCTAAAAAATAAATCAATAGCATACTCTAAAAACCGTGTGAAAACATGAGCGACTAATTTCGTATTACAGCTGAAACGCTAGAGCTTACCTCCCAGACAAACGCTGTCGTATTTTTTTACACCGCTTTCGTAACGTTTTTTGTCGCTCTTTTTCGCGCGTTTTTTTCTCGTTCAAAATGTCCGCCGGCGCGTCCGTGATGATGGAACATTCGCTGAATTTCACACTCGCTTCGAACTGTTCACGATACTTTTTCAGCGCCACTGAATGACTCAGACCTTTAATGTGGCTGAGAAGGAACACCTCCGAATCAATCTGTCGAAATGAATTACAAAACCGTTGAATACCAAAAAGCATTTCAATGCCTGCGGGTGCCCATATCGTATAATGAGAGCCGTTAACGTTTTTCAACCTTGTGTTGTAAATCGAACTGACGAAGAAATTCAGTCGGAAAACTTCAACGGTACCGATTGAGGTCAACTCACCAGGACGTTGCAAATCGAACACAGCTTATTAATTTGATATGGAGTTAATCTAGGCGTTCCTGCTATTTCGATGGCACGCTGACGAATCAATTCGATACTCTCTTCGTGGCGCCTGGCCGAATTCTCTTGCTTTTGTTGTATCTTCTTCTGCAATTCTTCTGCGTTAGCGATTTGGGCCGCTTGCAGTGCCAATAATCGGTCCTCTCGATCGCTAATCAAGGACAGGAAACAGAAACCGTAAGAATTTTGAACAGACGCAAACCAACAGGACGCGTAATGAATCGAACTTAGAATTTAGCACGAAGTGGCAACAAGACTGAATGATGTCAACCACGACGAAGGAAAGATACTTTAGTTTTTGTCGCAGGAACGAATAGCCAGTAATTTTAGAAAAATATGAAACTGAAATGAAGCACGAAGACATGACAGAAGGTACCACTGCGGATAGGTAGAATCGATTGAAAAAACCATAAGTAAATTTTATTACCGTGCTTTCTCTCGAGCCATTTTAATTCGCTCCCTTTCCTTTTCTTGCCGTTCTGTATCGATGCGTTCTTCTCGTTTTTTAATCTTTTCCTGCAACTCTTCAATTTTTTCCTGGAAAATAACATTAGAATTTTCTATAAACGCAATACTAAAACTCATAATCCGAGATAATAAAATTGGAGAACGCGCATCATCTATAGGGGTGCGCTGAAACAATTTTTCTGATGAAAGGAGGGGCTGTAAACATTTCAAAGTTCAAAATTCTACGAAAAGTAAGGTATCCAGACTAGATCACTTTTCCACATTCAAACAGCTAGTGTCCAGAATTACTTAACGCTAAATAAGCTCAACATTTCAGCTCGACTGAAGATATTCTTAGGTTCCTTTTCTCGAATCTGAGAAAATACGTTGAATTTTCACATTCCCTACTGAACACGGTTTTTCTCTTTACTCAATAAGGTTGGAGATTTCTGCTGAAGGGCTCTTCTGACAGACTTCAAAAATTAAACTTTTACGTCAGCATTGGGTGACACTACCGGAAGCTGACTCCGTAAGAGTTCAAAATGAATTAGGATATTTTTCTAAGTGATATTTCATTTACACATTCAATTTTCAATACAAAGTTTGATAGCTTCAAGTTGCATAATGCGGAATTCAAACGCTCCTATCTGAGCCAAAAGGTTGTTTGGTTACGAACTACAAACATCTGCTTGGTTGACTATGTCTGCCTGCCTATCTATATTTCTTACTGTCTGTGTCTGACTGGCTAGCAGAACAGTTATCTGTCTCGACGGTCAGCTGAATCTTGGGATGACAACTCTGTCCCAATAATTATTCAAATTACAGGTAGACCACCTACCCAGCTGCAGATCTAGGAAGCCATACAGAGAGAAGCAATTCAATCAGTGTTACGTAGAACTGAATAGTTATTATTCCCTCCTTCCACGAGTAGTTAGATCATTTTGTGCCTTCATAACATGAAAAAATTGAGAAATACTTAGAGTTTTGAACGATTTGTACCGTCTGCTGAGGTAATATTGGACACCGGTGGTAATATCGGCTCCTAGAACAAGTCATGAGTTGCCGATACATCATTGGTGTCTGATATTACCCCCGTTCACGGTACTACGAACTATATTTTCACTGACGTGAAACTGAAAATACTTTCCGAAATATACTATTACATGTTTTAAATCAAATGAACTCTCAACTAAATGAGTTGTTGAGAACTTTTCAATGTTCATCACGATTATTATTCAATTTTTCCACGGGAAGTAAGCGAGGAGGCAGTTTTTACAACTATTCGTTCAGAATACTCGATCAGTATCAACTCTTTCAGACTCATTTAAAACCTTCTGTAGCATTTCTAAACGTCTTGAAGACTTGTCAAGACTATTCAGAACTCGGTTACGACTCATTATGCCTCTTTTTGATATGATCAAAAGTTTTCAAATTTCCATACCTGTTTAAGGCTATACAAGATCAGTGTACGACTCTCGGACCCACTAAAACTGACCAAAATTTTTCAAAGCTCAGTCAAAACTCTTTCAGGACTCTCCCAGGCGTGTTTCACATTCCATGAAGTTCTTGTTAAGGACTTGCTGACTTCATCAGAATTCAAGATTTGATCAAGATCGAGAATTTCAAAAGATTTTCCCGCACTGATTGAGGACATCTTTAGACTCGTTTCAGGCCCTTTAAAAGCTCTTCCAAATTTGTCTGTAGACTTTTACGACTGTTCAAGATTTGTTCAAGTCTCCTTCACGACTCCTTTAGACTTGCTTCTAGTTCTTGAAAACGCTACCAAACTTGACTAGGACTCGTCAAGACTTTATCAATACTTCTCAGAACTAATTGAATAATGCTTTCAAGACTCGCGTACAACTTTTGAAAACTTGTTCAAAACTTTTTCATTCCTGTGTTTAAGATTTTTTGTGGTTCTTCAAGACATTTGTAGACTTCATTCGAACTCCGTGAGACTTGACCAGGGGTCAACTGTTTCTGAAGCATTTTGAATAACCTGAAATCTTTTTCTCTGGAAGGGGCAATTTCCCCCATTGCCCGCTCCATGTATTTGCGCTGCTACCCAGGATTCTGTACCGGTGAGAAAGTGGACGCAGTGTACACGTTCATTTGATGTCAAACAACAGCTTTTGAGCACGAGATGAGTTCAGATTCCGAACCATACGGAACCTTATACCATCCAACGACAGCCTGGAACTCAGAGGCATCCTCGGTCCAGCATGAGATGGGAATAAAAAAGAAGATACCTGTTGTTCAGCTTCTATGGCCTTCCGTCGTTCTTCTACAGCCGCGTCTTTCGCTGCTTTCTCCTCTCGGCGACGTTGCCTCTCCTCAAGAATACTCTGAATACGATCCTCTTGTTCCTGGAAATCACAAAATGAATGTACATTCAGATCCCTTTTCCGGGAGTTGTTAAATTTGATACTTGTTAATATCCTGAGCCACGGAAGTGGGATTCAACAGACGAGTAGATGTGTCAAGAATTAGTCTGGCAATTTCATATTGCGAAATCTATTCAATTTTATTGAAGTGTTCAAGATATGGCCATTCAAGTGGACGAAGATCCACGAATACAAACGAAGGACTATTTCGACGTTCAAATGAAGTTGTCAGAAAACCAGAGCTTTCCCCCTCTACTTCACGGCCTAAGATAGTTATCGGTCGGCTTGTCTCCTTGTTTGCTAGCTATCACGGGTCTTTAAGTTTGTTTTTTGACAGGGGCGAAATGGGGCCAGGTTTTCGGAAATTACCCCCGACTGCCAACCAGTCTATCGGACTGGCTGACTGGCACAACGCAAGATTATCTATCTGGCTGACTATCAGTTCCTTTTCTGGCAGGAATTTAGGGTATGAGATCTGCTTCTTCAATTTTCAGACTTTTCAGGAATGCAACACCCCTTCCCCTGTTTCCATTCTTTCAAAAACACAACACTCCTTCCCTCGCTATTTTCACTCCTCACGGAGACCAGCTCCTTGGTACACACAGCCAAGCAATTCATAAACTGCTCAGTAATATCCTACCTGGCACAAGGCGTAAAAATCATGTCGCTTATTTTGAGCTTCGAGTTCATTTATGAAAGCAATTTCCTTCTGTTTCTTAGCCTCGTCGTGCGCCTTTTCTTGTTTTTTCTTCAGATGTAGGTTTCGATTTTCTTCAGCTCGTTTCTGCTTCTGCTCGTAAATTTTACGACGCTCTTCTGTCAGCGTAGCTTGCATGGTCTTCACTTCTGCTACCTGCGAAAAATTTGTACAACTGTTTGAAAACCGGTTGAATATTATGGGAAAATGGGCGTACGACTGCAGTTGGTTCCTTTGATCATATTAGTTTTCTCTCGGTGGTTGAAAATGCAAACAGCACAGATCACTCATTCAGTCTACACTGGAATCCTGTACGAACATTCCCTCCAATACTCAAGCAGGTCCCTGGAATCTTTACAGTCCTACGTATACGCGTTTGCCACTTTGAATAAACTAGGGAGTTGTTGCGCTTGAACGATGATTGCTCCACTCGTGTCTGTTTGTCTATCTGCTTACCTGCCCACCCGCTTACCAGCCTGATCATCTATTAGTCTTGTCCGTATCCTTTCTATCGCACTACCGGTTCACTCATCTACCCAACTATCTCTCTTCCTTTCTTATCGTCTGTCTGCCGGCCTGTCTATTTGTCGCTCACGTATCTTTCTTTCTTCTGTTCCAAGCTTATGCCCGAATTATATGTATCCGATAAAGGATACACAGATCATGGCTCTTGGCCCTCGGCTCCGCGTCGGTCTACATGTCAGTTCTATCTGTTCATAAGTCTATCGACCTGTTTGACTAGTGTCATAGCTGTTTCTGAGTCCGCCTGATTTTCAAGCAAGCAGTGCCGCTGCCCCCCTCCTCTAAAGCATTGATCAGGCTTCAATGATTGAGAGATTCAATGTGATTGAACTTACCTTATTCAAAAGTTCTTTAATCTTGGCCGACTTGTCCAGCCGCAGTTGATCGCGATTCTGTTTCGCCTTCGCCTGCCGCGCTTCTTGTTGCAGAATTGTGCTATCCGGACTGACGCGTTTCCGCGAAGGCAAGGACAGCTTCTGATGCAGCTCCAACGCCCTTCCCGGCCAGCGCGTCATGAACTCTTCGAACTGCTTCAGCGAGGTGAAGTTCTTGGCGAATTTTAAGCTTCTGCCGCTGGGATCGCGTTCGACCAGCTCCTCCAGCTTATCCAGCGCTTCGACCTGCTCAGCCCACGTCATCTTCGACAACACGTTGCTGTACTTCGCCTCCAACACGGCGCGTCTTTCTCCCGTGCTACACTCGTTGTTCCGACACAGCTCGGCGATGTCCGGATCAACTTCGGTGCTGTCCGAGTCCACGTCCGTCTCCAGGTCGGCGGCGTTCTGCAGATCGTCGAGCTCCTGCTGCAGGCTCATCTCCTTCTCGTGCAGCTCCTTGCTACGGCGCAACGATTCCTCGTTCAGCAGGTCTTCCTCTCGCGTTTGCTTCTCCGACTCCTTGCTCGACTTGCGTTTGTTCTCTCTCGGCTTCGCCTTCTTCGAGTCCTTCTCGTTCGACTTCTTCCGTTTCGACGGAATGGTGGTAAACAGGGCGGCGCTGCTTATGATCGGCCGCTCCTTGTTCAGCTTGTAGTTGTAATCGCCACGCGTGTGGACGCCCCGTTCCACGCTGTTGCCCTCGTTGCTGTTATTATGGTGGCGGTTTTTGCTCTTTTCCGACTTTGTGCTGTCCGGCGACTTCTCCTTGCCGACGGCGATGGCCAGCGAAGGCAGGGAGGTGGACGGACTCGGCTCGTAGAAGCGCCGATTCATGTCGAATGCCTTGCACTTGTCTTTCGCATTCAGCGAGTTTGGAATCGAGCGCCGCGACCGACTAATCACCGTTTCCCAGCCGTCAGTGTCTTTGGAGCTGCGTCTGGTGCGCGGCGGTAAATCGCGATCCTCGCTGCAGGTTTTAGGAGTCGCCGGCTTTGCCACCGCCGACGCCGTTTTCATGTCGATCGATGTTTTGCTGCGCACGAAGATCGGGTACGGACGTTGCTGCGGCTGCTCCTGACCGTTGCAACGCGTGTTGTCAATCTCTTTCGAGTTGCCTTTAATGGCGGTTGAATAATTGGGAGGAGCGGTGGTGGTCGACTTTGATAATTTGGAATCGCTGGAGAGGGCGGACGGGGCAGGTGGAAGGACCGCGTTCGCCAGCGACCCATCGCAGTTGGGCCGCCGCTCGCTTTTCGCTTCGCCGAAGGTTTTCGGCACCCCGACCTTTTTCACGTAATTCGAGTTAGGGTCTCGCGGAGTCGCCAGCCCTGCCGGAACCGCCGAGTTGGCTTTACGCTTGGCCGTGTTCGACGAGTGCGACCGTGAATCATAATGGCGCTCGCTGAAGCGACTGATCGCACTGTTCTTGAACGGGATCTTACGCACCTCCTGCTTCTTGTTCGCTTCCGACGTTGCGGCTGCACAGCGGTCCGGACAGGGAGACTCGCCTTTCCGGGAGGATGTCACAGAAGATGCGCTGCTGAGTACTCCCTCGACGGTTGGAACGGGTATGCACGAGGGAGTAGCGGTTGAATTTGCGAATACGGACGCCGTTCGGGCAGTTGGGGATGCCACAATTGAAGCGGATAAGGTGGTGCGAGTGGCAGTAGCACTAGTGCTGGAAACGAGAGCCACTTCAACCGGTTGTAAGTCTACGGTAGTGGACGCGGCCATCGGTGAAACTACTTCCGAATTTATAAGCTGAGTTGTCGGTCCTGAAATTTGAGACTCGACAACAGCGGTGGTTTCTGGAGCTGTTACAGTTTCGTTTCCGGCTTTCTCTGGAGCTGGAACGCGTTTTACGACTAAACTGTTCTTTTCCTCGAGCTTTGTTCCGTCTGATATCGTCTTCTGCTCCTCGAGTGCACTTTCCGTCACAATCGCCTGGTGTTCGGTGATGACTTGCATCTTTTTCACAGTCGGCGATCTAGGACCCGGTTCATCCTTGCCGACATATTTGACACATTCGACACTCGCGTACGGTTTCTCGTTCGGCTTACGCTTTAACAAGAAATTGGCCGTCTCGAAAACGGAATCCGATTGGCTACGAGATATTTTCACTTTGTTCGCGTTCTCGGTGGCGCCGGCGATTCTACTTTCCTCCGACTTGGACGGTAAGTTGTATCTTTTGGCCGGCTTGAACTCCGGCGCAGCTACGTTCCGTCCTGGCACCGGCTTCCTGGGCGAGGTACAACCGGAGAGTCGTCTGGACGACGGCGTAGAGACGGGTGTACTTTTTTCCGGAACCATCGGTATCGAGAGATTTCTGCTGATTACCTTCTTCGGGAACGAACTGACACCGGCAGTGGCGATTTTACGTCCCACTGAAACGGTTTTCTTGATGGCTAAGGAATCGTTTTCAGTCTGACAGCCACAGTCGATGCTGCGCGGCTTCGAGTGCACGGGTTTCAGATCGACCGGATGGAGAAGTGCATCGGCGGTGGACGGATACGACTCGACGCCGTTCTCGGGAACACGTTCGTTGATGATACTTGTGGTGCTCAAATTCAGCTTCAGCGGCAGTACGTTACCTGATTCGGTCACGCCTTTGGAGGCTCGGTCTAACTCGAATATTAGTCCGCGACAAGCGGCACTGCCCGGTTTCGGCTGACAGCTTTTGCGAAAGACCTGAAAGCAAACACTGCGTTAGCGCATTGAGAAAAATGCAATTTAAACGAATATAGCGCCTTGGATATATTGCTGTAGGTTTCGAGCCTATGACAGATTTGATTCTGGGTGTAAATTTGGAAGGTGGCGGGGGTAATAAGAAGCACAAAATACCAAATCAATTACTATACGACCATACACGCCTTCAAAAAATTCCACCTTTGTTTGTAAAGTTATCTAATCATACATAATTGGGAAACTAATGAAAATTGGGAAAAAAGTTTTAGTGTTGCAAATCATTTTTTGTTTCCCCCTTCTTGTTAGAATCTTCTTCAGGCGCCGTATCTGATGTCGGGCGGTGGCGGTTCTGATACGCAACTTTTCTGAGCAGGTTAGTCGGGGTAGTTTGCCGTTGCTTTTCCCACAGTTTGTTGCTTTAGAGTTTTTCTTCTCTGTACCGAAGGGTGTGCTGTTGCAGTTCTTTTACTAGCTACGGGTATCACGACCGTTGAGTAAGCTGTCCACGACATACACACGTACAGTACCAATCTTTCTAATCTGGTGGTAACACGTCTGTGTTTCCAGCCCTTCCCAACCCGGCTGGTCCCAGGAGGGATTGCAGACCAATCAAAACCCCCTGCTACCGAAATGTGTAAAAATCCTGAAAATTGTAAAAATATAGAAAAGAGTAAAAACCCAGAAAATTTTCAAAACTTAGAAATTCGCAATAACTTGGAAAATTATAAAAATATAGAAAATGCAAATTTGGTTTCCAACACAAATTTACTAAAAAACAGAAACAAAACTCTCTTAATAAATGGGAAGGTAAACAAACGTAAGAATCCCAAACTCAGAATAGCTTACTACAACACGCAAGGTTTAGCGACAGAAGACAGACTGGTCGAACTAAAACATTGCATACAAAACATAAAGTGGGATGTAATAGGACTAGGGGGAACAAAGAGAACTGGAGAAATTTTGTACAAAAAAAAACAAAAAAAAAACGGAAATTGGTTTTACAACTACAACGAAACAAAAGGGCACAAAGGGGTTCGTTTTCTGATAAATACAAATATAACAAAAAGAGTTGTAGAAGTTAAAGGTATATCGGACCGCATAACTGTACTAAAAATAAAAATCAATAACTCTGTCAATCGGCTAATAATCCAGGAGTATGCCCCCACCAATGTTGCCACAGAGGAAGAAATCGAAAAATTCTATAAAATGCTAAACAAAACTGTTGGAAAAGAAAAGGAGTATTTTACTTTGGTAATGGGTGATTTGAACGCCAAGGTGGGGAGATAGAAAAGAAAATTCACTAGCAACTGAAAAGTTCCTATTCAATCGAACAAACGAAAATGGGTACAAGTTAAATCATTTCGCTATAAAAAATGGTTTTAAACTAGCCATAGATATTTTAAAAAGAAATATGGAAGTAGATGGACAGGGCAGCCACCCAACGGGCAAACCAGAAATGAAATGGACCATTTACTATCAAACGATATGAAGATGATCAGTAAAGTAAAAACATTACCCTCTATGAAATTTCCCTCAGACCACAGATTTTGTAAGGGCACTCTCAATATTCCAAAAAGACCCAGGTTCAAAAACTTTAGAAGAAACAAGCCATCAGCAACACTAAGAATACCATATGAGAAGGAAGTAGAAGCAAACCAACTATCAACAGAGTACGTTGAAAATCTGATTTTTATAAAAAGGAGGGTGTTCAAGAGCGCTATGAAGTCCTCACACAGCATCAGCAAGGTTGAAAACGAATTGGTACTCGACCAACTAATATAAAAACCAAAGATAAACTATCACAGAATACTAAACAATCAATTAATAAAAGGGCTAAACTCAAAAGTAAAAAAGGTATAGACAACAGGGACAAGATAGAAATAACAGAAATTAACAAGCTAATCAAGAAGAACATTAGAAAAGACATACAAGAGTACGAAGAAAGTGAGGCAATAGAAACCATCGAAGAGACTGGGTCAACAAAAGCAATGAATAAAATACTAAGCAGAGGGACCAAGCTATGGCCAAAACTATCACAAGGAGATGCATCCATCACATACAATAGGAAAAGTATAGTTGAACAAGCAACGCAGTATTACGAATAATTGCACAAGGGCAAACGAAATAAAAACACAAAAACTACTCACCCACTGATACAAGTGGACAACCAGGAGGGGGAACCAGAGATATTACAGAGAGAAACTGAAAAAATTCTCCAAGAACTAAATAAAAGGAAAATTCCAGGCCAGGCCCCGACGCAATTGAAAATGAAACATTAAAGACCTGTTGTAAATCCTTGGCAAAACCTTTGACTCTCATTATTTACAGATATACTCAAAACAGGCTACACCCCCACACAATGGAAAGAAACCGAACCAGTCCTTTTACATAAAAAAGGAAAGGAAATTAGTGCGGGAGCTACGAAATTTTACCGGGAGCTTTATACCGACCCAGAGTCAGTTAGAAACACAGTTGTCCGGGAGGAAAGAAACCCAGGCCCCGAGTAGTGGGGCGGAGACGCTGCCCTTTATAAACAAAGAAATCTTCCAAGTCTTACAGAACCTAAGAACAAACAAGGCGGCAGGACCGGATAAAATTTAAAACTTATTTTTAAAGATTCTTGCAGAGGCCATCACGCCCTTCTTTACCGTACTGGCCAACGAAATGCTGGCCACCGGGGCAACGCCGGCTCAGTGGCACCTGTCTGAGATCATCTTGTTGCATAAGAAAGGCAACAAATCGAATTTAAATAACTTTCGGCCCATAAGCTTAACTTCAAACACTGCAATGACCAGGGACATAACAATGACAAATTTACAGAAAAGTATAAAATTATACACATAGAAAACAACACAAGAAAATTAAAAGAACAACTAGCAATAATAATAAAGGCAAAAACAAAACAAAACAACCTAATAAACACAACAACTAACTTCCAAAGTGAGAACGTATTCCAGCTAATAACATAACCCTCACGGATTGGACGGTCTGCACAATTACAGACAACCAATAGGAGCACAAGAATAAACAAGTTTACCATACGGTACTACTCTCGACTATAACTACAGGACCACAAGAGACAAAACTCATTTAGGGTACTCCATTGATGATGGCATAACAGCCGAAAGCGCTCTGGAATACAGAAGAAAAAAAGTGAATCGGCACACCCTACACACGGAATATTATGTAAAGTATTTTTGAAGTTAATAAAAAACAGAATTCTTGGCATTTTGGATTCTCAACAACCCGAAGAGCAAGCCGACTTTAGGAGTGCACACTCAACTATACACCACATCTTCACTTTACACCGACTAATCGAGGTCGCTCGCGAGTACAAGATGAAGTTTATTATTATGTTCGACTTCAATAATGCTTTTGACTCCGTGAAACACAGTGTCCGGATAGCGCTAGGGGGACAGGGGGTGCGAACCGATCTGATAAAAATCCTGGAAAACCTACAAAATTCTGAGGCCTACATCAAGTTAGACCGCTCAGGAGAAAAATTTAGGCTGGAAAGGGGCGTAAGACAAGGGGACCCACTCTCTTTTTCAACAGCGTTCTCGAAGAGGTGTTTCAAAATCTAAGGTGGGAGGACAAGGGTATCAATATTGATGGTAAAAGGTTGAATAACCTACGCTTTGCCGACGATATAGCAATGATAAGTAGTAATTGGGACGAACTCGAAATGATGGACAAAGAACTATGGGTCATTCTCTGAATGACATGAAAATTCGCTATTCATTTTTACAAAATTTGAACTATTGAATAATGAACTTTTTTTTATGCTAACTCCTCGGGGATACATAATAGAACATTCTTACAACACTCGACCTTGTAAAATCTCAGTCGAGTTATTCGTCATGAAAATCAAATACGTCTTTCCATGACGATTGACAAAAATGATTGCCCATGACGGATGACGATTTCAGGAAAATGGGTGAGTCTGAACCCAGGTTTTTATGTTACAGAAAAATGAAGTAGATTAGTTTCATCTGCGATCTATTACTTACCTGAAACGAGTATTGTTCAAGTTTTCATTAACTTACATGACCGTGCACAAGTGCCCATTACTGATGACGGAAAAAATATTAGACACTCGCTATTTTGTCGAGATTTTGATAATTCTCGGTTTTTCTTAGGAAGATTGAGAGAAAAACATTTGACCGGTCTTCTTATCAAAGTATTGAATTAGTCTAGCCACTTTTCCGGTTACAAAATATCGAGTAACACGATTCACTGATTGGTTGAATACAGCCCATGACGGATGATTTTTTTTTGCTCACAGATCTTGATCCCAGCTACTGTGTCTATTAGAGTCAGGAAACTATGCTTCCACTGTTACCAATCCATCATCTCAATGCACTCCATCACAACCATGCTATCCAGTAATACCAATACTTGTAAATATAAATGTTATTTTCGATTACTGCGATCAAAGTTGTTTTACTCACACCCACGACGAATGACATTTTGGAACTTCAATTGGTTTTTCAAAATTTTTATTTCACCAAATTTGGAAAGTTGATGTTGTGGGTCATAGGGGAGACTATTACCTATGTATAGAGAAAAAAAAATTATCCCTCTAGCTCAGGTGGTTCCCGATATGTAGATGCCCAGGCGAATTTTCATGTTATTCAGAGAATGACCCTTATGTGCCGAAAGCGAAAGCAAAAAAGTGGGACTCTCAATCAATTTCTCAAAATCCAAAATCATGTCAAATTATGAGGTAAAAAGCTTCTCGCTAGAAAACCAGGTAATCAAAACAGTTTCTGAATACAAAAACTTGGGCCAAACTATCTCCTTCGAGGACAGGCAAGACAAAGAACTGAAAGCGCGTATCTCCAGCGCCTGAGAAACTTTTGGGCGCATGACCATATTTTTAATAGTAAAACGAGCACTTCCGTTATGTCCAGGATTTTCAGGCAGTACATTGAGCCATCGCTGACCCACGCAGCCCTGACTAAAACTCAAGTGAAACGATCAAGGACGACTTATAAAACGCTATTACGCAAAATCCTAGGCTTGAGGTGAGGCTAAAAGAAAAAAATCAAGCTTCAAACGATCCACTGCAAAACGAGAACAGCAGATATAGGATGGACAGTCAAATAGCTGAAACTGCGCTATGCTGGGCACTTAGAAGCCGGAATGAGAAATGGAATAAAACTGTGGAAGGGTGGTACCCAAGGGACCAGAAAAGAGGAAGGGCAGACCCCATACAAGATGACACGACGAAATTGTCAAAAGGTTTGCCATTTTATGACAACGGGTGGCCAGGAACAGACCAAGCTGGAAAGCGGGCGGTAGCAGCCTATACCCGTGATTGGGTGGATCCGACGGCGTGACGGCTCCCACCGGGCCGATAACCCTCGGTAACTCACAGAAACGTGTAAAATCGCGGATTGTAGCCCACCGTCGGGCAAGGCACAAATAAATAAATAAGCAGTTTTTACAACGTTCTTTTTACTGCGATAGTTCTGATTATAAAACTGTGGTATGCTCCGACAAAATCAGTCCACAGATTGATTTCAAGCTCCGATTCAGGAAGGAACATCGAAACCGTATGGGAAACAGACGGTCACTCTAAGCAACAATGAATCTGTCTGCCCAATTTCTCTCCACTAACACTGTCAAGCTTCATTGAATCTAAACCAGGGAACAAATCACAAATCCGGTTCCAAGAAAACAGAGGATTGGCTCTCAGCTTTAACTCCGACTCTGAGTTACTGCAGGCTCAGGATTTCCGCTCCGCGTCGATCCATATCAAAAACAACTTCAGTAACTTCACCGACCGCAATCCCAAAGGAAATGCTATTCATACTCAAATTCATAAACTTTTTGACTTTCATTTTCGTCTTGTTCCCAACCAGCGTTTCAATTTTCAGTTTAAGGTCAAGTTAACCACAAAATTAAATTCAAAGACAGTCAAAATTTGAAAAATGCCTTCAATACATTAGTTTTTAAGACTTCCACATCTAATCTACAACCTCCCCGGTGGTTGCCTCAATTTTCAACCAAAAACACCTAGAGGCAATTTTGTTGGGGGAAGGGAGAATTCTAATTCCTACGAAATGTTGATTGTGCCAACAAGAAAAATGTTAATAACAAGTACAAGGACGATGAGGACAAATAATTCTTTTCAACTAAGGATATCATTTTCCTAACTGATAGGAATTCCGAAATTAAGCAACTAAAAAGAATTTTCACTTTTTCTTTCAATAATTCTAAACACACAGATTCAAATTTTCTATCAATACACTCTCCTTGGAATGATTTTACCGAAGGGAAGGGAGACAGGGGAGCTGAATATATCCGATTTAAATTTTAAGTCAAAATATTCAAATTAATTTTACCAGTTTGAGAACTTGGTAGTCGATAATTACACAAAATACGGCTAGTTTTTGATATGGGTAACTGGGGGGGGGGGGGTCTGGTTGGCCGAGTGGATAGCGCGTTGGTCTCGGAATCCGAAGATCCCGGGTTCGAGCCCATGCAGCAACTCGCTACATTTCGACCTAGGCCGGTTTTTCGGCAAGACGTGAAGAGGGCGACGCCAGTCCGAACAGCCTCCCCGACGTCTCTGAGGTAATGCTCGAAAGGGCGGATTTTAGGAAGTGCAAAATTAGAAAAGAGGTAGGGAGAACTGAAGAAGAAAAGGCAGAGTGAATTCTCAAAAATGGAAAGGCACAATTGTAAGCACAGGAGGCATGGCTCTTCAGGACCCCTAAAAAGAAAAGTGTCAAAAATCTATATTTCTCAACACAGGGTCAGTGTAGTGTAAAGATAATTTTCCAAGTTCATTCCATTTCGAGGTATACAATGTGAGGTTTCATTTCATAGGCAGTTTGATTGAACATGATCATTCTTCACTGAGGAAAGGTACACACCCACGATAGCAAATTTTCAAGAAAAAATAATCGAAAGACAAAAAATGTGGACTTTTTACATCGAGCAGAAGTCTGTAACTCAACGTGGGAATGTATAAACAATTAATTGGCTCTGAACTGAGGAATCAAGGAAACGTAACGCTTAATATAAACGTTGAAAGCCTCGAGTTGGAGAACATAATACAATGCGCCTATGATGCCATTGATTTCCACGAACAACAAATCACCTACTCGTAAATATTTCCACGACTTATCCCACATACCCCTAAACCCATTCATTTTCACGTTTGAATGAAACCGAACGATAATAACAGCCGTCATGACTTCGCTTCTCCGAAATCGCATGTCATAGAATAAAATAAATAGTACCTTTCCGGGAGACGATTTTCTGATTTCCCATGCCAGTGAATTCGGCCGCTCAGGCGGAGGAGTATTTTCGTACTCCCATTTCACTCGAAACCATTCGGCCAGGTTATGAAACTCACGAGTATAATTTTCTAGCACTAATATAACTTCCTGTAACAGTAAGCAATCCACAGCATGAATAGTTAATCACTCGATTGATTTTCAATACAATCAAAACTTGACAGAATTCAAGGACTTGTGACCTTTACGTTCGCTTCAGGAATTCACTTTCGAATTGATCTGAACAAAGGTTTACTATCAGCTCAATGCGAATTAGTGCCGTATCCAGGAATATGACGAGGGGGGGGGGGGGGGTTGACCTAACATATGAGATGTATTAAACTACGAGTAAATTTATTTTCTAATGTTTCTGAGATCCGCATTCTTCTGAATTTTTAAGCGCACGGCCGTACCCAGGGGGCTTGTATACGGCCCTGGTGCGAATGAGGGACTGCGGATCGAAAATTATCTCGAGAACCCGACGTCTCTTTGGCAAAGATGTGTACATTGAACATTTTAAGCTACTATAATTTTCTACATAAATTTTTGACCAGAAGGGTCCAGAATCCACATGCTACTGTCTGTCTGCGTATCTATTCGTTTCTTCGTAGAACAAGACAAACACACAGGTAGACAGACGGATATACATCACCAAAAAGATTAATCTAGAGAGCAGAAAAGATCTTAGCTCACAGATCCTGAAACTTTACACGAGACTCCTGTCTGTTTGTTACACCACATCGGATACATGATACAGAGAGCTGAAGAAATCTTGGTTCCCAAACGCTACGTATTGTTCCTTAGCTCCGTTTTGTCCAGGTGGGGTAGGAGCTACCTGCATGTCATCATTATTCTGTCAATCTATCTGGGAAGATAACTGATTCACTAGAGGTCATTCTGTCTTCTCCCTGGCTACTGGCTTACTGGCTGTTTGGCTTGTTGTCTGTCCGCCCTGACTGACTCGCTAACTGGCTGACAGTCTGTCACTGTCATCAGTTTTTCAGACACTTGATAAGGAATACGCACGATAAGTACTTTTACACAAGTAGATGGAACTTACTTTACACTCCGATATATTCTCGTCCGTTTCGCACGTCCGATAGAGCTCATCAACCGCCTGCTGCAGATTCTGGAATAAAAATGCCCAATACCGCGCTCGAAGATCTATTAAAAAAAAAAAATTAAAATTAAATTAAAATTTTAATCTTGACTATCCACCGATACACTACAGGGAAAGAAAAAAGTACTTTTTAAGAACTGTCCCATCATGACTACGTGCACGAACGTTCGCTAGCAATACACTAAATCGCAAACCCGAATTGAAACATCATTCTTCGGCACGTAGTTATAGAAACCGATACGTACAATAGATGAATAAATGCAGGTTATTAATCAACCGAGTGGAGTGCCTAACAATGGGTGAAACTACGAACGGTAATTTGTACTTGTTTGCAATTCGAATCGACCAATCTACCAGGCTGACTACCCAAATGAAGTGCTAATTCGATTTCTATCGGTTGACGAGCTTCGTGAAAAGCAAGAGGTGCTACGTACCGGACTTTTTGTCTCGCCCGGTGGATGCGGATCGCGAACGTCCACCCACACTACCGCTTGATGGCCGTTTCGTTGACTGAATAAGAGACATAGTCACAGATTTTACTTTCGTATTCGCTGCGTCACCTAAAAAATAGAAAAGAAAAAGAGTTATAGAACTACGTGGAAGTAAAATATCTAATATGAGATAAATTTTATACAGCAATTATTGTGTTTGATGTTCCAGGTCGATTTTTAATTAGCTTCAATAGTAACACTCATTTGGGCTAGTAAATTAATCAAAGGTGAATGATTCATTCGAAAGATGCAGGTCAATCTGCAATTAGCGCAACCAAAAATGTATAATGTTCAAACGCGTATGTGAGACCGTATTGCACGGGATATATCAAAGAGTAGATAATCTGATACAATATGAATACCAACCGATTGGTAGCAGCTATCATTATCAAATATTGACCTCTTCCATACTGTTTCTGTCAGTGATACTGCCAGAATTGCAAGCTTACAAGTATGCTGTCGAACTGAGAGCTTCTAAATCGGCATAATTCTTTATATTGAGTTGACTGTACTGATATCCATCCAACTCAAAGATATTGAAATACTATCACAACTACTATTCACAGAAAATACTCGCATCACCTACACTTTGCTGTTGAGAGTATAATATGATCGTTCATGAGTTGTAGCATGACGAAAGATAAACAGAAATTAGACAATCAGTACGAGGAAAACCTTACCTTGGAAATGCTGGATTAGTACTTTTAGAGTTTTAGAGCAGTCAAATTGTGCACTATATTGACTCACCTTTAAAAAGGATCACGAAACATTCAGGTATCTTGGCAAGAGTTAGTTTCTACTCAAGAACTACAGATGACTGAAAAATCACGCATCCGACGTACGATACCAGTTGCGATGATTGATGCTGGATCTGAAGTAGAAATATCAAGATACAACGCTATAACATTGTATGATACTCTTCCTTTATCACCGACAGGCACTTCGCCCATCTTCATAAGCGCGTTTCCATTTATCGAGCTGAAAGAGCAACACGGTTCTATTTATTAAACAGATACAATTCACCGGCTGAAATTCAATCAGAAGTGCACTTCTGAAGTCTGATATGGCCGATCCATCTACATTGCATGTAACCTACGAAACTAACCTGGATTCCAATGTGCTTGCGACAGGAAATTTCAACTTCAGGACAAAGAAACATGAACCATAGTCAAATTTAACGAATACAAAAGGAATAGAACTACGAATTTCTTTTACTTTAACTAATTACATTCATTATTCCTAGAAGAAGCTACTTAATTAATTTTAATTTTGAAATTTTCATTCAAACAAAAATCAGTTGTTTTTTCACAAACAATTTCAAGGACTGCACTGCTGCATGTGCTGCTTGATACGATGATTATCAATAGTACTATCGATATATCGATATTTCTTCAAAACACAGAAAAAAAGAATTAGAATTCTGTGCTAGCCGAAAATTTATGTGATACTTTTACGTTCTGCCAACTGTTACAAAAAACTTATTCACTAACTTCTTTCCCTTACGCCAGAAAAGAGAAGAGAAAGGGAGAATTTTTTGTTTGAACAGACGTGATGAAATCCCAAGCTGATTGATAAACCACCCAGATCTTCTTTCAAGTTGGAGCTTGGACTTGGAGCTCCATAGAGGAAGCATATTTAGAAAACGAAAATTCAGCATTAGAAAAAGTCAAAGATGGATGGAGTGATGTCCCTTTTGTTGGCCCAACCGCCCAACGCCCAAGTAGAAGATTCAAAACCAAAGTAAAGTTACGGCTGTTGATTGCAGAGGTTGTGATCTTGTGAATGAAACGGGCTACTTTTCTTCACAGTAAAACAAGTAAGTAATCTCTGACTGTTGGAACTCAATATACCCGTTTTCAATAATGAAATTAATGCAAGTGTCTTTATTCTTCTTTCATAGGTTAAGTATAAATTCGGTTGATTGATAATAAAAGAAGAACTGGAAAGATTGAAAGTATGTTACAACTTAAGGTATGTTACAGAATATAAGTGACTATTTATGGAAAATAATATCTTATTTAGGCCTACAGCATATTGTTCATTCATTTCAGGGATCTCCAAGAAATATTTGAACGCAGGAGCTCCATCAATCCTCCATACCTACTACTTACCAACAGAGAAACAGAAACAATTGATAAAGAAAAGGACTTGATTGAGAATGACTATAGAACCCTCACAAGGTATGTTGTCTAAATTATGTACTTAAATACATCTGGGCAATTGAATGCAAATACCAAAATTCAAATGAAGTGAAAATCTTCTCCAAAAATTTTATGCCAAAAAGTAACATCTATTCTTTGATTTACATTTCATTCTCCTATTTTAAATGGTATATATGGGTCTAGAACAGCGCTATTATAGGCTTTTACCGTTTTACCTTTTAAACTCTTGGTGAAACACCTGTACCAGTGCTCAGTGCAGAATAATGAATTTGAGTCTGTAAATGAAGACTAAAAGTATGAAACAGTGTTTGGAACTGGAACCAAAACTGAATCCGGAACCCATTCAAATTCAACAGTTTCATGAGACCGAAACCAAAACCCTTTCATGTACAAAAGACCAAATTAAGACCTAAAACCTTAAACTCAACTGGTCATTAACCAAAACACAAACCAAATGTTTGAAATGTATAGGTTTAACTGAAACCAAAACCGACTGCTCATATCTGCGTCAAGACCATTAACCAATTAAATGAAAAGGTCCCAATTGGTCTTCGGTCAATGCAGTTTTCTGTTATCTGTTCTTCTTTGTTGCCGACCTAGTAAAAGAGTTAGATATTTGAACTGATCTACAGAATAATTCAACCTGCCAATGCCCATTCCCAAGTAAGTCGATGCTACAGTTCATATCTTATGGTTGGTTTCCAATTATGGCTGATTTGACTATAGAAATGATGAGATTTTTATTTTGTTTGAGAAAGATCTTTTGAGCCCAACCAAAACCGATTCATTATGTGAAGTGAAGACCATAACCAAAACCGGCTCAGCAATGAAAGACCGAAATAAGACCCTTTCAGTATTTTAAATCGGTCTCATGACCAAAACCGAAACCTATTGAGAAATTAAATGGAAGTTCCAAACTGAAACCAACCAAAATGGAAGCTACAAAGCCCGAAACCGATCAAAACGAAAAATTGAATCGGTTCCAAACACTGCGGTATGAAACCGTCCTGAAGTGTTGTATGGACCCCTGTGACAACAGTGCACATGCTCTCACTATCCCTTTACCATATATAGATGGCGCTGTACCTTGATGAATACACCTTGGCATTGTGCTTGGTATTAGGCATTTTTTTTAATTTTCCAGTTTCCGCACGGGCCTTAATTTCTAGCCTTCTTGCTCAGTTACCCAGCACTAAAGGGGATCACTTTCCGAAAAAAATTCGCAACGCCTTTTTGATTTTCATGATCATCATTCTGCATTCTTTTTCCAATAGTTGGAATTACGAAATTTTCTGTCTGATTTCGATATAGGTATCAGGTTTCCATTTTCGTCTTGTTCATTTTGCGGCTTATCTAACTTTTTCGGCTTGTTTGGGTTTAGCGCAGGATTTTAGATACTATCGTTATATTGATAATATAAAATAGAACTCTCAGAAAACACCGATAGTTATTTTGAACTAGCGATAGTATTCCGATTTTTTTTTCGTAGCTCCTAGCACCTAAGGACTAGCAGGTATCAGACCGGCTGCTAGCAGGTAATTTTGACCGGAGTGTGCTCCCGTGTCTTTCGGTTATGATGCAGATGCTGAAAAAGTGGGTCCTAAAAGTTAATTTTCCCCCATACCCTAAAAAAATGAGGTAAAATTAGCGTTTTTCGATGAAAAAATCTTGAACCGATTCTGATTTATGTTGTGGAAAATTTCTCTTCATATAGAGTTGATTTCCAACTTCATTCGTTTGATTGACAGGGCAGTTTGTACTGTTAGTTTTGAATGCATTCAATGTTGAGAATTGCGTGTCTGATCTCAGTATACGATTAACTCTATCCGTAATCAAGACATTTCTTTCGCCTGAACTTTTTTCATATTTATTACATTAAGATGTTATCGCCTTAATATGTCGTATGAGTTCTACATGAAAAGCATAATATTATCAGTAGTTTTGACCTATGAAATGAGGAGAGTGAGAGTATCTCACCATTTTCACTTTTTGAACAGATGTCACTCATTCTATTTACTTAGTTGTAACATATCGAACGGCACACTTAGAGAAAATAAGTACATTTCATTTCATGATAATGCCTGTTCAAAATCTGACGGAGCTTAGGGGAATAACTAAATGCCCTTTTGAAACGAAGAGAGCGATAAATTATTATATTTCCATAATGATAATTCTTTGGAAAATAGTATTTTGGAACTCTTGTTCTCGCGAGGCCAGAGGAAAATTTCTCCAGATGCCCTTCATTCTTATGCAGGCCTGATTGTGGTCAATACACGAAACTCTTATTTGTTCAGCTCTATAAACAACTTCAAAGAAACTAACTTAGATTGAGAATATTTACAAATAAGGTGCCGTTCTTTCAGAAATATCGGAATTTGGACTGACGATCCCTCTAGATCTTTTCTTTATGGTCTACAACTGTTATCTGATTTTTTTTTTTAAAGATTTTTGGAAAATATGAATATGATTCAATGGGACCTTGAATTTTAACACGGGCTTTACATAGTGTTTTCAAGGGCTTGCCCATTAACGAAGAACTTTCCACAAAGAACGATGAAGTGCTCACCACTAACATGTTGTCTAATAAGCAGATAAAATTTCAAACATTTTTACAAAAGAAAAGTTCGTTTTCGCTTGAAAAATGGATTTTTCTCCTTTTTTTTTTGGGGGGGGGGGGGAATAAAAAACTTCAACGCGACGGAAAATGCAAATTTATGCGTCATTTTCCCAGTGAGGGCAATCAACGGTGTCTTATCTATCGCAAACATTGCATTGTATATTCGCCAAGGTTCCTTTATGGCGTGAATTTCAATTAAAAATCACTTTAGAGCAAAATACCTGCATAATTCTTCTCTGATTCAAAAGGGGGTCCAAATTGCCCGCATGGCAGTCAAAAAGAATTTTATCCCAGTTCTATAAAAACCCCTGAATTTCTTCAAACTTGACTGTTGCACAGTTGCAAAGCCAAACACACCATTCACCATGATACCATATTCCCTTGGCCAGTTATCCAATATATTATATATTCATGAACAACAACGTATTGATAAATACTTGAAAGAACCTCGCAGAGTGTTCGAAAACAAAAACACCAAATAGTTCAGGAATTTGAGATGTACACGGGTGTTTGGACTGGATAAATAACATATTCAGTACATTTCCACCGGAGCGTGGTCAATACAAGTTCAGATTTAGGAAGGGTTCAAATTACCCTCATGAGTCCAGATTTGTACCACTTTCTTCGTTATAAGTATTGATGAAAAAAATGTATTTCACAAGTGCTCATAAAAGATACAAATGAACCTAAACTATATGATGTATTGGTAACAGAGCGGATGAAACGATATTAAAAAAGAACTGGCTAAGCCATAAATTCATATGGTAATTAAAGAAACGTTTTAATTCAAAACAATAATAAAGATGAACTTGTTATTTTAAATTTTAAGTACTTTAAATTTCCTACCAAAGTGAACGTTTTTATAAAAAATATCAGTCGTGTGATTGCTACATATATGTATCATCAAGTAGGTACTTGGTTATACTACATATTATAGTTCAAACATACAAAAGAAAATAATAAATTGTATAAAAAAAAAAATAACATAATCACATTTTTCACAAACTTATTCTTGTATAAAAAAAAGTAGGTATAAAAAAGCTGATATGTATACGTTCATAATGCAAAATGTTTGGAGAAATATGACTGGGTGTACTAATACTAGGAACCGTACTTACATGTAATTTGATTACTACACAGTTAATACATATTTTACTATCAATAATACATAATTATCCAATTTAAAAATGATACAAAACGTAAATAAATGGTACGTTGGATACTCTCAACAAGGAGAAACAAAAAACAAGTCGCAACAAGGTATAACGAGAGAAAGAAGAATGAATTATTAACTTTTATCTACAAAATAGGGTTATTCTGATTCGATTGTCTACTGGCCGCCAGCCTTCGTAATTTGCTCCCATCAATGAACGAACTTAATATTAAACCAAATAACAGCATAATGACTAGAGTTGCATTGGTTGCCAATGGACCTGCACAGATTGTTACATAATTAAAAAAATGTTATTCTCAGTTCTGAGAACTTGAGAAGTATATGTATAAGCAGCGCTGTTCTGAAGGAACTTTTTGAGGGTATACTCTACCATCATAAGCGGAACCACAAACAGTTTAGCAGGGGGTGTGGGGATCCTGAAATTTTCTGAGAGTATACGGCGTATACGGTGTATACCCCTTCGCAACAACGCTGTGTATAAGTAGATAAGAACTATACGGTATGTCAGTAAAGCAAATCAAGTTACCATATCGTTTCAATATAATCTCAGCGATTATGACGGCTATGACTCCGCATAATTCGCCACTGGCATTCAGCAAGCCCGAAGAGGTCGCTTCAGATTCGGGGTATGTAAGCTCGGCCCCGAATTCGTAGCCAACAGTGAGGTAACCATTCATGAAGAAACTGAAAAAAAAAAAAAAGTGAATAATATTAAAAGTATTACTTATTTGGAAAGGACATGAATGAAAATTGCGAAATAAAGTGATATATAGTTCAGTGCTACAAACCCAAGAAATGCGGAAGTGATGTAAATGAATGGCATCATTTCTTGATTCAATGAGTACGCGAAGGCAGCCATGCCAAAAGTCGACAGAGTATATATTCCAACTGTTGTCCCCCTGAAATCCCAGTCAAATTGATCACATCCCACGGCAAGACACGTTGCTCAACGGAGATTAATTGCGTACGTTAAAGAAGGGTGGAAAGTACACCGATCTTTAACATTGAATCCTAGGAGGTACTTACTTATTATACTTATACCTACTCTGACCCATAAAAGTTACAGATTCACATTCTCACAGAAATACATGAATATTTACTTGTATATCTGCGTTTTATCCAGAACGATGCCCCAAGCAAGAGAACCCAGAACACCTCCAACAATCAGTGTTAATCCTACTCTGCCAGCGTCTTCGGCACCATCCTAAAACAGTCAAGTTGCACCTATTTTCATTTTTCTCTAATACCAGGTGAATACATTGCCGCTGAAAGTTTTGATGAAGAAGGAAGTAGAGTGTCGATTTCTGCTGTCATACATCTTACATTGTCTGATGGATTTCTTCCTTTTTTACGGACTCTAGCGTGACTCTTGAAGTCGGTATGACAATCGCCAGTTTCGGTGTCGAACCAACCACATAAGCGGTGATCGCTGACTAATCGAGCCTAGTAAATAACAGTAGGAGGTCCAGCGAGCTCAAAAGTTCATGCATTTGCCTTTAAGAATTATTTTGAGGGAGTCCCACGTGACTTGATCGCTTCATTGCAGAGGGCCCAATGTTCAGCCAATCTGACGCTCGCCAGGTGGTCTTTTTAGGATTGCAAAACAAAATTTCAAGGCTCATAAGCCTTTCATACGACCCGTAAGACCCCTTCTCTATTCCACAAAATCTTCAGGTCATGAATGGTAATTATTATTCTATTGCATGAAAACGTGAAGAGTGCTTTATGACCCACACTGCTGACCCTAGTTTTCTTATCGAATCATCCTGGATGTTCGAAAAAAGTTACATACGCCCAAAAAATAAATAAGATTTGGGTGTTTTAATCAAAATTCCTCCCAGTTGTTACTTCCTTCAACTTTTCAGATAAAATATTGCTCAAGTTTCAAACTTTAATTCTTACCGGAAAGTGTTTTATAATCAGTTGATTCAGCAACGTGGAGTAAGCATAAAACGCTCCGACATTCATTCCATAGCTGGTTAGCAGTAAATCGAAATCAAAATTCACGATCAAGTATTTCAGCGAAGTGTAAAACGATTTCTCCGTCGTACGGTTGTTCTTAATCATCACCAATTTTTGAGCCATGCTCGGGGGTACCGGGGGCGAAGCTTCAAAATCTACCAATGAAAGAAACAAAAATTATGGGCTACATCTCACCAAAGACGTTTTAGGAACTCACTGGAAAATAACAGAAAACCAACTCACATAAACAAATGAGGATAAATATGACAGTGGCGGTCGCCGCAGTCCCCCAGTACAGTAAATAAAGTTCGTTGCCAATTTCCTCCATATCATCAAAGTGCTCTTTGACCATCATCGGTGGAAGAACAAAACCAATGGCGATACCCATCTATAAATAGAAACCGCAAAAGTTAATTAAATTCCTATCACTTACCTAATTCTCTTTCAACTGAAATGTAAATACGATATTTCACCAGGAAGATGTATGATCTCAAATACAATTAGATACCTGATTTCCGAACACACCTATGGCGGTGGCGGTAGATACTTGATGATGTGGAAACCACACAGCTGCTAATCGAGCAGGAGCTCCTAAAGTGAACATCTGAGATATCCCAACGATCGTCTGACCTGTAAACGCAATACTGAATCGATCTGGTTTAGCTGAGAACACTTTGACCCATGATCCAATGGCTAGTAAAAATGCTCCTAATGCTACTGCTACGCGTAGCCCCTGAAAATCAAAACACTTGTAATAGGTAAACTTGATGCTTGATTCAGGAAAATGAAACTACCTATCACAAAAACAAATATATTCATCTTTAGTGAAAGAAATATAAAAGCAGACCAAGAAAAAAAAAGTCCAAACAGTGAGAGGTAGAACCACGGTTGGCATTTTACATGTAACATGTAAAGTGAAATGTAAAATCGATGAAAAATGCGGGGAAAAAACAACATACTTAATTGATGATTGATAAATACTAATAATATGATGAGAAATGAGACTGAAAAATTGAAAAAGAATTATGAAATAAATAATTGAGATGAAATCAATTGAATTTTGACGGTAAAATAAAACAAATTGAGTAGTTTAAGTAAAAATTGCTAATACCACGAAATCCGATGAGTTTTGAGTTTTAAATTGATTTTTTTTTATAAATGGAATTTATAAGATTTATTAATAATTATTTTTTGTCAATTTTTGTTCTTTGAAAATTTTTAATTTTAAGCTTAAATTTTGAGAAGTTTAGCGAAAAATGTTAAAATTTGTTTTGGCCTGAATTGCTCAATTTTTTTAAATTGTTTTATGCTCGTTTTTTGGGATTCATTTTCTATAAAAAATTATACTTCCTTATGAATTACCTATAGTGAACAGGAGGAGAGTAAATTATAAAATTGAATGATAAAGGAGACCATTTTTGACTGTAGTTCCAGTTGTGTGCAGGTCTTAAACATTTTAATTAAAAAATTAAGCTTCAATTTTTGTTTCACTCATTTTGATTTATTTTACATGTAAAATGTAAAATAAAAACTTATTTTACATGTAAAATAAGCATGTAAAATGAATTTTACCTGCCAACCCTGTGTAGAACAGACGAATTTCGAATTCATAGAGAGGTCACGACAATTTAGATATTTTCTGAATACGTAATACGTATGCACGAAGTAGGAATGGGGGTTTCCTTTTTGGTTTGAGGTCGAGAGTACTAAAGTGCTCAGAACTGGGCCATTTTAAATTTCCAAATTGTGTTCATACCAGTCAACAGAAATCGCGCCATATGGCACAGCACTTGCATATGAGGGTGTGATATTCTTCCTTCCATATTTGGTCAAATGTAAGATTGTAGATATGCCGTTGATAAAAAATGTTTTTGCGATTGATTGAAATTATTGACACATTGCCGCATTATCAGCGTCACCTTTTCTGAAGTCTCATGGGCGTCACACTTTGAAGATAGGGTGGTTAGTACAGACTCATCTCGTAAGTAATCCTTTCAGTGAGTATGGAATATCTGGACCGCACGAAGTAGTTAGTCTAGGCCAGACAAGTGGGACTTCGTTGGAAAATGTACTAGGTGCCAGAAACAACCTCCTAAAAATCCCACCTCCAAATGCTATGCAAAATTTTCTGTGGCACGGTAAGCCCCCCCCCCCATTTCAGTTTTTGGCTTATATCGCAGAAAATTGGAGCTCTAGAACAAAAAGTTTCAGACAAAAAAGATTCCTCATAAAATTTGCTACAAAACTCATATATCACGTGTTACCCTAGGTCTAATCCTGAGCCTACAATCACCGTTTAAAGTTGGACAACTTTAAGAAATTTCGAAAATTTGACAAATTATGGCGAATATCTCAGTAAAGGCGAGTTATAGGGAAAATTGTTTTAAACAAAAAAGATGCTTCATAAAATGTGCCGTAGAATGGACTACCTTTAATCTAGCCTAGACCTAACTGTTCGCTCATAAAATTCGTCGAAGCATAACACACAACATGAGGGTTTCTACTCAAACGTCTCCTAAAATACAGTTAATATCAACTCTAGATGAAAATTTTTCGCAGAGGTTGTTCTTCACTGAGCATCAAAAAGATCTCTTACAGATTTTGTAACTGACCCCAAAACACCCTAAATCGAGGGTTATAAGTGACCCTTCATTTTTCCATAAAATAAATCAAGCGTTTTATGGCAGGAAACAGTAGCGAATATAGAGGGGAGGAGAGGGGGTCTGGACCCCCTCCCACCGAAATATCTAAATCTATCTATAGTGACCTAGAGCTATTGTATTTCATTTATACAAATTTTTCATTCGGATCCCCCCCCCCTGCTGAAATTATTTTCCATATCCGCCCCTGGCAGGAAATGCAGTTTTTTATACTTATTCTCGGTATTACAGATGTCAGAGGGAAATACAGGATGAATATCACCATTGGACCTGCTTTTATATACCCCTGACTACCCATCTCTCCCTCCATCTACCCCAGTGGCCAGTTTTTCCCAAAACAAATTTCCTGACTTTCTCATTTTTTTTTTCAGATTTTCCAGTCCATTTTTTAACTTTTTCATTACAAACAAATTATTAAAAAAAAAAAAAAAATCCATTAAGTCTGACAGAGAAAATTGTACAATACTTTCACATCATAAATTTTCCTTCAAAATTCCTTGACTTTTTCCTGACTTCTCCACGTGTCTTCACATATTCCCTGATTTTACCCTGCTTGAGATACCACAATTTAAAATTTGCTCTTTTTTCGAATCAAAATTTATTAGAGTCTTTAAAATTTTCATAAGCAAGATAATGGTCGAGGATTCAAGGTCACAGAAATCAACTGTTACATTAGTTGCCTTCAAATTAAAAATGTTGTGCATCAGGGGGTTCAAAAATTTCATAAATTTGAAGAGTCGGTAAGTCATATTTGGTAATGATTGAGCCCTAAATTGCAAATTGTACCACCTAGAGAGGTGGATTCAAAATTAAGACTGTGAAAAATAAAATGTACACGTGGACATCGTTTCCTAGTTTTGAAGGGTCACTGAGTTAAATTTATCATTTACCCCTGATGTGCAAGTTGTAGTATTCAGGAAGGAGGAAGGGACTTGAAATTTCATATTATGCAATATGCGCGTCATTTCGCGGATGTAAAAAGGGTCACTGAACTCATTACACGGAAGAATGTGCCCTAATTTCCAAAGTTTAGAATTCGGGGAGTAGGAAGGGACGGAAAAGTGAAGATGATAGTGCAGTAAAACTATCGTTTATAAATTCTGTCACATATGCACGTATGTATATTGTAACCTTGTCACAACAACTGGTGTCAGGGTCTGTAATACGAAATTTCCTACGCTAATATTTATCCAGTCGATCAACAGGTGATAGATCTCAAGTGGATCAGGTATGGGAGGATTCGTGGACCTAACACCTCACCCAACTTTGCTCAGAATGCCGGTGAAGATTTGTTAGACTGAGAGAAGTAAGCGCGTGATTTTGTTTTTGAATGTCCCGGCTGATTGGCAGACTAAGGCAAGGAGGAAGGCAAGCATTAGGCTTAGGCTAGACTAAAGGCAGTCCATTCTATTGCAAATTTTACGAGGCGTATTTTTGGTTCAAAACAATTTTTCCTACAACTCGCCGTTTCTGAAATATTCGCCATAATTCGCCAATTTTTCGAAATTTTTTAACGTTGTCCAACTTTGAACGGTGATTGTAGGCTAAGGATTAGACCTAGGCTAACATGTGATACATGCGTTTCGTAGCAAATTTTATGAGTAATCTTTTTTGGCTGAAACTTTTTTCTCTAGAGCTCCAATTTTACGAGATATAAGCCAAAAACTGAAATTAGAATTGTAGGTGCCACAGAAAATTTTGCACAGCATTTGGGGTGGGATTTTTAGGAGGTTGATTCTGGCACCTATTACTACATTTTCCAACAATGTCCCGCTTGTTACCTCAAAATGTTTTTTTGTCGTTTGTTTTCGTTTTTTTTTTTTGTCTATAGGGCCTAGACTAAGTAGGTTAAGGTTACCAATAGTTGGTTTGCTTTTTTAAGGCCAAGTTTGCGGTTTGCCAGAGTGAAGCAGGAGTTTGCTATTTTTCAAATTTATTTAGGTTATACAAAAATAGGTTATTACTCTACGAATATGTTTGAAAAATCAAACTGATATTAGTCAGTAAATTATTATTTTACTAAATGTGAGTGCAATTGAAGAATATTATAGAAAACGAGAGTACCTATTCTTCATTCAAAACATGATTGCGAGGAACGAGCAAGGCGAGTTCTGAATCCGCTCGTTCGTTTTTTTCTTTTTCAAAAAAAATTTGCTATTTTCCAGTGAGAAGTTTGCTTTTTTGAAAAACAGAGTTAGTACCCTACAGTAGATCTACCTATAGACCTCGTAACTTTTATAGATATGAGTGAAAGGTACTAGTGGAACCCATGTTAATCTTCCTGCTCATTAAAAAAAAAAATTGCGATAGCTAGGGCCGCAGTGAAGCAAATTTATCGAAGGGCGAGCAAGGACGTACCGAAGAGCTTTTCCTGGGGGAGAGGGAGTGTGAAAGTCTCGTTTGACTTGTTGGATTTTTCCAACTCTACCGAAATTTCCCGACTCCGCCTGACTAAAATGGTAAAATGCCCAACTGCTGAGTAAAAAATTTCCTCGGAAGTCCCCCCCCCCCCGTCTCCTCCTATCGGTACGTCCCGGGAGGCCAGAATCAAAAATTCAACAACTGCTCTACAAAAGAAAGAAAAAAGCTCTTCTCTGAAAGATGTAGGAAGGGCACCCTCCCCCCTACCAATAAATCTACAATGTTAGATAAAATTGCATAACGCCATAGGAATCACACAATTAGGTAATAGGTACTCAACTTGCGAAATCCCAAACGTCAAGTCATAATTTATCTAATACAATGTTATCTTCGTTATCCAACATGAATGATTGATAATAAACGTATTGCATACTTAGCCAAGTGACAAGCTTTTCTACAACCAACTTAATTATACTTAAACTTTGCTGATAACGAACTTGTCTACTTAATGTTTACACCTACTTATAGGTATTATTCCACTCACCTTTTTCTGTAGTACCCACGAAGCCGGGAACACCAAAGGAATGTAGGCTGCCATGAATATAATTGAAGTCCAGTCGATTGCCATACTGTCAACCTTATAATATCTGGTGACGATGTTCGTAATGATAGAATACTGAATCCAATGACTAGCATTGCAAGCTGAACACAGGCAGAATAGAGCGAGAATCAACCATCTTTTTTTGTAAGTTCGACATTCAATATTGAGATTTTCGGCTGCAAAATAGGAAAATGGAAATGGGTCAGTATAGCAAAAACACAAGAAATCATGTTGTTTAGAAGTAAATCATGTGGAGCATTTTCAAAGAAATTAACTGTCCCATCATTTGAAGTTAAGTATTTATGTATGACTAGTGCCCACTGCATGTTCAGTCACGAACGACTGAGAGGTCAAAAGTTTATCCAGATTTCACTTTTCTGTTTCTCTTCATTGTACATTGTGACTATATAATTCACTCGACAAATCAAGAATTCTGGTTTGCTAGTCTATAATGGCCGTTCCCTGGGATTAATTCCTGGTTCTGTCTCTCTATATTCCAGAGTACAAAATACCAAGTAACTCTTTGAGACGAGAGTCTGGAATGCGTCCACGAATCTGTCTCGAATTCGGAACAATTTTTACGTGACAAAGCTCATCACTGAGATGATTTCAGAGAATGGTCGGACAGGTAGAAGTTAACCAAAAGATTCTTAAAATCTGGTTAATTGACCGGCACAGTTTAGAATAATAAATTTTCAGGCAAGTTAGGAATTGAGTGTTAGAGCTATCTAAGAGTTCAAGTACGCTACTGTAAATTTTGAGCAGTTTGTTCTAGGACGAATATCTAACATTAGTCCAGTAAATGCAGACTCAAAAATGAATGGAAACAGGAAAAAACTGCTGACAAGCTGAAAATTAGTATGCAGCATCCGACACCAGCCCTAATACTGCCATAAAATGGCGCCCTTAGTGCGCCGTCTAATTGTGGATCACAAGGGTAAAAATCATATTTTGATCCAAAACTCATCAACGGCGGCCGTGAACGTAAAATGAGTTACAATAAAAATTGAAGGTCATTAAATTTTGTACAGGAAAGAAACTTCAACTTCTACCCCGAAATGCTCTACAAACGCCACAAAAAGGCGTTAAAGTTGACCCTACTTTTCAATGCGCTTTCACACAGGCCTAAAGAGGAAACAAATTTTCAGGCTTCTTTCTCATTTTACGCGGTTTTAAGAACAGTATAGACTCTCTCACTACCACAACATCTATATATCCACGCCTGGGATTTTCCCCCTTCCCCCAGTTTTTGAATACCATGCATCTAAAATTTCGATTTTTTTTTTGTGTTTCAATTTGACAGGATGGTAATATTACACGACCTATTTTCGAGATTAACAGGGAACCAAAATTTTAGGTTGAAGTACCAATGATGGGACATTCAGCGTCCCTAAATTGAATTTTAATATTACGAGTATTTTCACTCTATTTTGATCATTGTGGCATCAAGGGCAGAGGTCGGGGCAAAAAGTCACAAAATATGATGTAGAGTTTTCAAGCTTACTGATTTCGTTTCAGATATTATTGTTACTATTATTTCGATAACTGCGGCGCTAGAGAAGGAGGAGGAGCTGAAATTGAAAAAAATGAATAATGCAATATGCATATCGTTTCTTGGGTTTCTGGAGTTGCTGAGCCCATTTTTATCATTAGTGTGATTCTCAGATACAAAATACGGCATTAAAGACTGAAAGTTGGTGGAAACAGGTCACAAAATACAATACAGGTATCAATGTGACTCCGTTTCTCACAAATCTGTCACTAAGGTTAGGAGAGGAGCCGGAAAAAAACAAAACAAAAAAAAACACAAAAATACAAAATATGTGTGTTCCATTTTTTTCAATATCGACTCTTCCTCCGGCACCGTCGCCACACTTATGAAAATCTGAGTTAAACTTATATCAGTAACAAAAAAACACCTATATTCGATACCTATATTGTATTTTGTGACATATTTGCACTTGAACCCCCCTCCATTTCTGGTGCCACATTTTTGTATCTGAAGACCAAACTGGTGCCAGAAATGAACTCACCGACTCCAGAAACTCAGAAAACCATATTATGCATATTGCATTTATCATTTTTAAAATTTCAGCTCCATCACTTCACTTATCAAAATAGCAATGAAAATAATGTCAGAAATATAAAACAAAGTCGAGTAAGTTACACCATTCATAACTCAAGAACAGCTGGGCCGATTTTAATGATCTTTGATTTGTTTGATTTGTCCTCACCCTGGCTAACAAAATAATTATTAAAACATCGGAAAAATTCACGAAAAAAAAAAAAAATGTATTAAGAAAATTCATTTTCTTATACATTTTGTGTATGGAATGTTTTTTTTTTTCAGTTTTAGGGATATCTTATTTTCGCCTATCCATGGAAATCAATTTTCCCTCAAGTATACCCATGGCTGGAAGAAAAATAAATTTCCACGGATATATACGAAATATAAAAACAATAAAGTTGGGTTGTTTACACCATTTATAACTCAAGAACGGCTGGACCAAATTTTATGATCTTTGATTTGTTGGATTTGTCTCCACCCAGAATTACAGAATAACTATATTAAAACATCGAGAAAATTCACAGGGAAAAAATGTATTAAGACATTTATTTTTCATACATTTTGTATATGGAACGGCTTTTTTTCAGTTTTCTGAAATATCTTTTATTTTCGCCTAACCATGGAAATCGGTTTTCGCTCGAGTGTATCTATGGCTGGAAGAAAAATAAATTTCGATAGAAATGTCAACCACTGAACTGAATTGTTACCATGAAGAGCTAAATCGTAAGGACTGGCTTCGTATCGAGGGGGGGGGCGTTACGGTTTTCGCTCAAGTATACCCAGTAATAAAATCATATAAAAAGCTAAAACCTCATGAAATTGTCCTAATAAGCCGTAATCAATGTTAACAAGTTTTAGAGGAGTTCTGCCAATTTCAAAAAGTTTTAATCAGTTAGAAAAAATCGTCTACTATATAAAAGTGTAAGTTTGTGTGTCTGTGTGTGTGTGTTTGTTCGAGGTTGGCGGGTGAACCATAAGAGCTGGGGCGTTCGTGCTTTCTGAATGTGTCCGTATGAACCCGGAATAGGTTTTAGGCTATAAAAAATTTCGGTGTCGGGTTAGTTACACCATTTATAACTCAAGAACGGCTAGACAGATTCTTATGATCTTTGATTTGTTGGATTTCTGTATCTGGTAACATTCAGTACACTCACCTACTGACTGATGTTGCAATTCACACAGTGTGAAGGGAGCTTCGCTTCTGTCTTGTGCTCCCCCTGACCCTTCACGCATTCGTGATCATTTGAATTAGAATATAACTAGTTTGGATATTGTTTCGCACTCATTTATGTATCACATGGCCCATTTTAAGTCCCATATCTCTAAAATTTCAGTTTTTGGAAACTATGATCAGCATTTCTACTAATATTATCCAATTGGATTTTTGGAAACACCTACATCTTCGGCTGAATGGCACAAATATGAAGCGATACACGCTACATCGCCACCCATCCACCAAGACATACATACATAGAACAGAAATCAGTTATTGTTTGACTGTACTAAAAATGTGTCGTGTGTTTCATATATCAAGATATGAAACAAATATGAAATAATTAGAGCTACAAATATTGTTCACTGTCATAAGTACACACATTATTACTTATAGAACTTCCAACTTGGTGCACAAGTTTACCTACCCATCCCCAAAAAACATGTATCTACCCGCCGTTAAGTAGGTATCTACATGAATGTCATTTGGGTACTTAAGAGTTTCGAGTAGCTTTAGGATCCTGTTGCTACCATTCAGAAAGAAAGATCGAAGGTAGGTGTCGTGATGTATATGTTTAGTAAGCTAGATTTAGCGAAAATATCAACATAATTCGAATACGGAGCCACTGTCTAGCCAGACAGTAATAAGTAATAAAAGGAGGACAAAAGAAGAGCAAGAGACAAAACGATGGGTAACCAGCAAATATGCTCATGCGGAGTTTTTATTTTATTTTTTTCATGAAAGCATTTTTTCCTTTGTTCAAATAAGTAATGTAGATTAGTGGCGGAAGATATGTATAACGTGTACTGCATACATTCACCAGGCGCGGATCCACGGGGGATTCCCCTCCCCCCAAAAAGGGAGAGGGAAAATCTGTGGGTGGGTGGGGGGATCTGCGGAGGAACAGCAGCAAAAAAATTTCCGCGCGCTTTTCCTTCTGCCACCCCCCCCCCAAAAATCGTCGTCTAGATCCGCGCCTGCATTCACACATCTCGCTTAAGCCCACGGTCTAGATGACCCGCAAAGCGAATCAGCTAGTTATGTCAGAAACGAGTTCAGTGACCTTGAAAACCCCATATTGGGTAGGTATCTGCATTATATTTTGTGACATTTTTGCCATGACCCTCGTCCTGGTGCCATAATCATCGAATTAGGGTAAAAATGATATCAAAATTCAATTTGGGAACGTTGCATGCCCCACTTCCTGTACCTTTATCTAATTTTGGTTGCCCGTTGAGCTCAAAAACGGTCCGCGTAATAGTGCCATTCTGTTAACTTGAAACAAAACATCGAAATTTCAGATATATATGGTATTCGAGGGATGGGGGCAAGGAGGAAAATCCCGAGCGTAAATGGTTTCCTAGGTAGAGAGGGTCACTCAGATGTAAACATGGGGTCTATATTATTCTTTAAACCGCGTGACATAAGAAAGAAGTCCAAAAAATTGTTTCCTCTTTAGGCCTGTGTGAAAGCGCAATGAAAAATAGGGTAAACTGTAACGCCTGTTTGTGGCGTTTGTGAGGCACTTCGGGCAGGGTCGTACCAGTAGGGGCGGGGGGGGGTGTAACTGACACCCCGTAGGAATCTTCACTCAGCAATTGGGAAAATCCAACAAGTTAAAAGGTGTTTTTTTTTGCTTTGATACTCGGGAATTGAGTTGAAAAGTTGGGAAAACAGTCAAAAGGTTTTATTTTGATACTTGGGAATTTTGAGCTGAGTCAGTTGACAAAATTCAACAGGTCAAAAAGTTTTTTTTTGTTTTTGTTTCGATACTTGGGAATTCTAAGTTCAGCCAGTTGGGACGTTCACAATTTTTACCCCCCCCCCCCCCCCCCCGGTACCCACCCCCTGGAAAAACTCTTCGGTACGTCCCTGACCTCGGCGTAAAAGTTGAAGTTCTTTTTCTGTAAGAAATTTAATAAGATTCAATTTTTAATAAACTCATTTTACATTTACGGCCACCATTTACAATTTTTGGGCCAAAAACTGATTTTTACTCCTCCCCATTTGAATTTCAGTTGGAAGCGACGCATAAGGGGGCTTCGTACGGTTTAAGGCAGTATTGAAAGTAGTGTCCAGATTTTGTATATTAGTTTTCAGCTTGCCAGCATTTTTTACATTTCCATTCATTCCTGTATCGGATTACATCCTCCCTCTCGAAGAAACGTCACAGGTCTTAAGACACTCCTGGTTTTTGGGGCAGATATGCAAATTGTAATACACGGGTGTACCATTGGCTTTTTGTAGCCCATTAGTATTAGAAAAATTGGGTTTTCATGAAGTTTATTCTGTTCTTCAAACTAAATACAAAGATGTGCGACTGAAGCATGCGGTAAGGAATCAGGATGATTGAAGATGAAGAAGTGCTACCGTAAATCAATTTTCCGTAACTAATGCTGAAAAATTTTCTATATTTACCCCTCGAACTGCAGAAGAATTCTTGAATTCCTCTAACAATTAAATATCTATCTAATTGCTTCTCACTTATACACTGGATAAAAAACTCGATCGCCCCATCTATTTGATGGTACTCGTTGGTAAATTATACGATAATAGTACAAGCGCACGTATGTGTATCGATTAGATAATGATTTTATAATACTCGAGGCATCCAGCACCGTAATATAAAGTCAGGTGAATGTGTCAAAGTGCACGAGCAATACGGAATTCATTTGTACAACAAGCTGCCGACTGATAACACCAAGTTTCTGTGAACAGATGCACACGTATCACACTGCTAGCTGCTAATCTCTGTTTCTCAACGAGTGCTAATTGCACGCAAATTTTTTTTCTGATAAGTATACCAGTCAGTACTGCCCACAGGTCAATCTCCTGTAGGTATAAACTAATACGAGTACGTTGACAAATGCGGGTCAGATCATACATCGTATTCTATTGCATTTCATCTGGATCTAGCTTTTTCTGTATCAATATCTAATCTTTTTACAATTTTTATTGATACCCTGTGTTATGGAAATATGTAAAAAAATATGTTGGATAGCCATAGGACCACTGTAGAGGTTTTACCGTTCAAACGAGAGCTATCCCCTCTTCAGAAACCTTTGCTCGAGAAGAGGATCCTAGACTCACTATAATTGTTCCACAGTAGAAGAAACACCCGATGTAACAGCGGAAGTGGCACAAATTTGGATCCCTGAGAATAATTTGGACCCCTCCGAAATCTCTAGTTAGATTGAGCACGTTCTGGCGGAAACGGGCAGAATTAATTACAGTGGAACCTCATCGTTTTTTCGAACATCGATATATCGAATTTTAGGATATTACGACTAATGTTCAGGTCCCGACCCCAATGTATCAAAATGCATGTATTTTTACCTCTGTAGACCGAATGTAATTTAGATAAATCGAATTTTGTGAAGCGAGCGAAAGGAGGGAAAACCTCTGGTTATCGAACGTTATAATCGAAAAGCCTTGACAAATCGAACTTATGACAATGTGTGAATGCACAGTAATCTTATGCACGGCGTGTTTCGATAAGTACCGTGAAGAAATTTAGGTGACATCATGAGATTACTATACACAAATCGAATTCTGCCTCAATAAATCGAATTTCCGATAAATCGAAATACCTTCTTCAGAAATCGAATTCTTAATAACACGAATCACATTTACATAAATCGAACGAAATCCGTCGACTGTATGAATCTATTTAAACTAATTACAGCATTTTCAATCCCCAAGATATTGTTATCAGTAGGGCTGTCAAAAGTATGCTTTTGCATATTTTTTCTCTGTGAAGCAAGTTGAGCATTTTCAAGATATCTTTGCGAACATAAAATTCTGAATAATATAAGCTCTATTCAAGATTGCATATTTTTGCATATTTCGACATAATTGCATATTTGGTGTTTTTTTTTTACATTTTTGGAGTATATTTCGATCAGATTTTTTAAATTTTTGCTTTTATTTTCAAATATCCACCAATTTTTCTTTACTTTACTGCACCGCACAAGTGATAATTGGTAAATGGTAGAGAAAATGAAACTTATCGGTTGTGGCAACATTGTTTGCTGATAACTATAGCTCTCTGTTCGTTTTTGTTCGTTTAAGTTACACTTTTTGCACTCAGCCTATACTTCCTTCAGTGGAGTAAAAAGAGTATACACCGATGTAGAAAGTGTAAAAAGTAATCCCAAACGAACAGTCCAGTTTTCCCTAGTGTGGAAAACTGTAATCTGTTAATTTTCCCTTCTAAAATGATACTCATATATCCATATTGGAGCAGCATATTTTTGCATATTTCGACTTTTTAGGGAATATTTTTCGCATATTTAGCGACAAAAAAAACATAAAATATGCGCATATTTCACCTGTTTTTAATGCATATTTTTGGCAGCCCTAGTTATCAGGATATATTGAGCATTTTTGTTTTTGAACGATCTGAAAAGTTTTTCGGATACTAATCAACAAGTTGTCAATCGAATATATTGAATAAATGGCAGGGACCGCGGAAGTGATTTGTGACAGGGGGGCAAACTTTTAACTGGGATATCCACTCCCACGAAAATTTAAAATTGTTAAAAACTTACGAGTATATTCAAAAATCAAAAACTTATAACACAAGCAGGTAATAAAAATAAATAAATAAATAACAAGCAGGCAATCCTACATAACCCAGAGTGCCTGCTTTGATATTACATTGCAAAGTACACTGCAGTAAGATTAAGTTACTTGATCGCAAAGACTTCACGCCTTTCAAGAGTTTTTGAAACGAATTCTTCTAGGATTTCTTTTAAATTGAATGCAAATGTCTCTTCCCTGTGCACGTGCAGTATTGCCAAATGGGTTAGTCTTCTATGATTCATTGGTAGTCGGAGGTACGTTCCGATGCGATGGAGAGTACTGAGAGACCGTTCACATGACGTAGATGTAGCTGGTACGGTAAGGAGCAAAATCACTAACTTTTCCACCTGATCAATCATTACCATTGATGTTTTGTGTAGATTGGCTAATTGTTTTGCATACTACCGAATGGTCTTCACTTGAGGTATAGCTTTCCTAGACATCTTTATTTGCAATACTAATGAGTCAATATCAGAATCGATTACATGCACGCCTTATTTGGTTTGGATGTCACTTGCCGATAAATCTTCCTCATGGATAAGAAGAGATTCAAGCTGAGCGAGGCGATTCATTCCAGGCTGCATAAACCTCCTTTCTAACTCGTTTTTGAACCAACCCAACACTGAAATGAATTTCTGACGGAGGCTATCCGTATAGGAGATAGTGGCACAGCTGCAGATTTGCCACCAATCTGACCTGCGCGTTTTGGGGGAGCTCGGGCTCGGGGCATTGTAGGCATAGTTAGTTCCATATTTTGATCAATATTGGCTTTTTCCGTAGCTGTCCATATGCTCAGTCTTCCAATCGTAATCTATCGACACAGAGGTTTTCATCAGGTGATAAAACGGGGGGGGGGGGCTAGGCCCTCCCTGCACCCCACTTCCGCTGTCCCTGATAAATGGCAGTGAAATTTGGTGCATTAGCAAAAGATGTATTCAGCTTTGCATGGTGCAGACGAACTTGTTGAAATTCAAAGTTTTTCATATTGGAAACAAATTTTTTTGATTAACATGTGTGAGTAATTTGGACCTCCTTTCCTTCGAATTACAAGAATATTATGAAGGTATTTTGCTGTACAGTGCGTTCTAATTGAAATTCATGCCACAAAGGAAACTTCTTATTTGTATTTGAGTCCCCCAACAGGTGCCCGAGGGTCCAATTGACAGGGAGGGACAGTAGGTACAATATAATAATTCTTGAAATCAAAAACAAAAATATTTTTCAAATGAAGGGTGGGGGATAAAGAAGAAGGAAAAGATGACAGAAAAAGGGAGAGGGAGACAGGTACCAGAGCAAGGCAGAGCGGGGGTGAGGGGTGCGCGGGTCCACAGGTGGCAGTTGAGAATTGTGAATTAAGAACTGAGGGTTGAAGGTTGAAGGAAGCCGGGGGACCGAAACAAACCACACTTGTGCGGTATAAGGGAAAGAACTGCAGAGACTAGGACCTACATACCCTCGAGTACTTTAATGACTGATGAGATCGATGAGATACTATACTGTCCCTTACTCATGAAGAATATGTCGATCCGAGGGTCTTTTTGGGTAATATTATTATATAATGCTGGAGTATTATCCATACTTGATGCTAAGCCTCTGCATATTACAAATAGATCAGTATTTCTTGTATTAAATGTAGGGACCCTGAATTGAATACGTATTAAGTTGTTGGAAGCACAACTACGTGTTAAAAGTACTAGAGAAACAGGGAACCCCACAAAAATTTGTCAATATAATAAAAGAAATGTACTCCAGGCTCACAGAAATGATAAAAAACAGACAAATTAGGCAACTATTTCGACATTAAGAAATGGGCAAGACCGATTCTTTTCAACAGTACTCTGGAACAAATATTTAGGAAACTCAAATGGGAAAACAAAGTGATTAACATTAACGGAAAAAGGATTACAAACCTAAGATTTGCCGACGATATCGTTCTGTTCGCCGAATCGCAAAGGGAACTAGCAGAAATGATAAGGGAACTCAGCGAAGAGAGTGCAAGAGCAGGTCTCACGATAAACATGCAAAAAACAAAAATCATATCCAATAGCACAGAGGAAGGGACACTAGAAATGGGTAACAAAGAAATAGAAATAGTTCGAGAACATACATATCTCGGCTAACTCCTAACTTTTGAAAATGCAGTAGAAAAGGAGGTTAACGTAAGAATTAACAAAGCGTGGGAAAAAATTCTGGAGTCTAAAAGACATATTCAAAGGAAACTTTAGCTATAGAAACAAAAGCGAAATTTCCAATATGTGTGTTTTGCCTGTCCTAACATACGGATGTCAAACATGGCCATTTTTTTTTTTTTTTTTTTTTTTTTTTTATTTAATAAATTTATTGACACAACATATTTATACAGACAACAGATCTCTCCAGTGCTTTTACAATCAGTTTATCGCACTGGTGAGGTCTGATTGAGTTCTTATGTGTATACTATACAGTACATCCATTTACCAATCCACTTATGCACGAGCTTATAGTAGGTAGGTACGTATACATTTTACACCCCTCTTGTTTTTTGGCGTTACATAACCCTCCAACGACTGTTATCTGTTATTTGGTATTTCTGTAGATATGTTGCAAAATTACCATGTCCGGTGAGGTATTGTGTTAGGAAATAGTTAGATTTTAGATTTTTATTTTTTAGTCTCTCTTCTATGTGAGGAATCAGTTTTGCCGTTCTTCTTCCTGTCTTCTCTGTGCTATATTGTTCTTGCCATGTTTTATTTGTTTCTTGTTTTACTTCCTTTATTTTCTCTTTTAGTTGCTTTTCTGTAAATTTTCTGGTTCTCGCTTCCGCTTCAATTTTTTTTATTCTATTAATTTTTTTTTTTTTTAGTTGTAGGTCTATTGTTGTCACTCCGGCTATTACATATGTGGCAGTATGTGATTATTACAGTGGATAGACTAGTTCTTCAATTAATATATTTTTCTTTCTTTTTCATGATTTCATTTACATAGTCGATTGTTATTTGTATGCTGTTGCGATTTTCAAACCAGTTTTTGCTTATATTTTCAATTTTGTGCTTATTTCTAATTTCTTTGAAAGCGGGACATGTCAAGAAGGTGTGATCTGGGGTGTCTGTTAATTTTTTTTTGCAGTTTATGCAGGTGTCATCTTCTATGATTTTGAATTTTTTTAAATATACGCCAAAGTTTCCGTGACCTGTTAGGAATTGTGTGAGGTAGAAGTTAGGTTTTAGTTCTTTATTTTTAAGTCTTTCTTCAATGTTTGGTATCAGTTCATAAGTTCTTCTTCCTTTTTCGGAGGTGTTATATTCTTCTTGCCAGAGATTGATGTATTTAACTTTAGTTTCATTTATTCTCTCTTTTTTTTGGGTTGGAGTGAGTTGGGATGTTTTAATTGTTTTGATTTCGTTACTTCTCAGTATTTGTAGATCAGTTGGTAATATTCCTGCAATTACGTTTGTGGCTGTGTAAGAGACTGTTCTGTATGCGGCTATGACTTGCTCTTTCTGGATTTTTTTTTTGGTTTTTTTACTTATTTTTGGGTAGTAAATTTTGCAGCCATACTCTATTATTGACCTGAAAAGTGCGGAGTATAGAATTTTCCTGTCTGTGTATTTTAGACCAAAAGTGTTGTTATAGAGAGCAGTTATTTTGCAGTAGTATTTTTTGATTTTATCCAATATGTAGTTAGTGTGATTGTTGAAGTTGAGGTTCTCATCTAAAATTATACCTAGATATTTAATTTCTTTATTGATAAGTATATGTTCGTTCTCTTGTTTTAGTTTTTTTCCTATGACTAGTTTTAGGTTTTGTTTGTTATGTTTTTTTGTTACTAGGATGCTGCTTGTTTTTTGTGGATTCAGTTTTAGACCTAACTGTTTTAGTGTGTTGTTTATAGTCTTGATTGTTTTATTTATTTGTTCAATGTCTTGATCGCTCTGGATTCCGGCTATTAGCAAGAGGTCGTCTGCGTAGCTTATTAATTCTGTGTTGTTGCTCCCTGTTTTGCATTTTTTGTGAACTTTGGCCATTGCAATGTTGAAGATTGTTGGAGACAGTGCTGAGCCTTGTGGGACCCCTGCTGTTAGTTTTTGTTGGTGTATTATCTTGTTGTTATTGGTATCAAAGAAAATTATTTCTCTGTCGATTAGGAAGCTTTTTATTAAGTTCATGAAGTTGTCATCCGAGTTATTTTCTCTGAGACAGTTTGTTATGGAAGACCATTTTATTGTATCAAAAGCTCCACTAATGTCAAAACTAATTAGCAGGGTCATTTTTATTTGTTTTTTGGTGATATTATTTTCTATTTTGTTGATGCATTTCTCTATTGCAGTTTCTGTTGATTTTTTTTTAATGTATCCGTATTGATTTTTGTGTATCATTTCTTTGGTTTTAATCTGTTCTTCTATTAGTTGACGTATAATTTTTTCATAAACCTTGCCTAGATTTGGGAGTAGGGCTATAGGACGATATGAGTTTGGTTTAGTAGGGTCTTTTCCCGGTTTGTTTAGTAGTTTGATTTTGCAGGTTTTCCAGAAGCAAGGGAAATGTTGGAGCTCAAGATACTTATTGAAAATGGTCAATAGTAGATCTGGATGTTTTTTGTGTAGTATTTTTATCATTTTGTTGGATATGCCGTCAGGTCCGTTTGCCTTTTTGTTATTTAGTTTTTTGATAAGGTGATTGAGTTCATATGACTCTATTGATAATTTAGTGTTGCTCTTGCTTATGTTTGGGTAGTTAGGTACGTTGTCTTTAATCTGTGGGAATAATTTTTCACATATTAATTCGATTTTTTCTTTTTCTCCTGTTACATCTTCGTTGTTGTCTTTTTTGAGAGGTGGGAAATTAAAATTAGTTAGTTTATTCATTATTATTTTATAGGGTTTGCCCCAAATATCTGAATTATTAACAAGTTTTTTCCAAGTTTCTGTTCTGTTATAGTCCATTTCTTTTCTGTAGTCTTTACGAATTATTTTTATTGTTTCTTCTATTATGTTTGTCTCAGCATTATTTTTGTTATTTTTATATTTGTATTTTATTCTTGTTAATTTTTTAATTGCTCGTTTATATACGTCTAGTTTCTCGTTCCACCATGTGTTTACTGTATTGATTCTTTTCTTGACAGTACTTTCCTCTTTTATTCTGTTGACTTTTTCAAGTATCAATTCAACATTTTTGTCAACTTCTGCTGAATTAGTTGATTTTTTAGTCAAGTTTATCTCCTTAGTGAAGTCACTTTGAATGATTTTTTCCTCAAAGATATTATAGTCAATTGATTCTATTACTTGTGTGTTTTGATGAGTTTTTTCTACATTATTTATCGTTAGTTTTATTGTTTTGTGTTGAGAAAGCGTGCTGTCTTTTACCTTTAGGTCTTGTATTTTGTTTCTCATTTTGTTATTTCCTATGACAAGGTCAATTACACTGGATCCGTTTTTGTTTTCAAAAGTTTTGACGTCGTATTTAAACATGGCCATTAAGTGCAAAAATTTTGAACAGAATTAGGATAACTCAAAATACAATGGAGAGATCAATGTTGGGGATAACAAGACGGGACAGGATAAGAATCTTGGTAATCAAAAGGAAATTAAAATTCAGTAAAAATTCAATTTGGCAGATCAAAATAATAAAATGGGGGTGGGCGGGACACATCCCCGTCTCAGAAACGAACGATGGACCTATAGGGCCACCTTTTGGCAACCGCTGGACGGCAAAAGAAGAAAATGTAAACAGTTATTAAGATGGAAAGACGATATTAGTGTGGTGGGACGTATGGCGATGCACGCATGCCAAAGTGGTCCCTGAGACACCGCACCCCAGCACAGGAAACTACCCTTTCGGGCATCGCATCAGTGCCGAGGGGACATCAGTGCCGATATTAATAAATTTATAAAAAGTAACAACTTCCAAAGAATAGCCAGGAATAGGAATGAATGGGAGCGTCTACGGGAGACCTTTGCCCGGCATGGGTCAGGGGAGGAGCGAGCCCCACTTTGGGGCTGCTAATTCTTCATATGTATTATAAATAAATATTGTTTATTTATTCCCCCAAATAAAGGTTTTCTGAATTCTGAAAGTTGTTGGAATCCAGAGGTCTGACTGGCCGAGTGGATAGCGCGTTGGTCTCGGAATCCGGAGGTCCCGGGTTCGAGCCCACGTAGTAACTCGCCAGAATTTTCGACCTAGGCCGATTCTTCGGCCAGAAGGGAAGAGGGCTAAGTCAGCCCTAACAGCCTCCCCGACATCACCGAAGGAATGCTCGAAAGGGCGAATTTCAGGACTCGGGTGGAGAGCAAATTAGAAGAAAAAAAAAAGCTGTTGGAATCCAAAATTTTGTTATTCAGAACATCCCTCAAGAAGATCGCCTTTGCCAGATATCTTCTCTTTTTTAGACTCATAATCTCAAAGCCAACCAAAAGTTCTTTGTATACAATTTCAGAAGGATAATATGTAAAGTTCAAAAATCTTTATTGAATTTTCTCAATTTTATCTTTAGCGAATATACATACTAATGTTTGCGAAGGGGGGACATCACTGATTGCTCTGACTGTTTGCATTTCCCCTGTGAAGTATTATATAATATTTTTTTACAATTGAATGTTTTTCCCAACTATTGAATGCATTTTTCGCTGTTGAATATATTTCAGGCGTATTCTGCTATTTTCTGGAATTTATTATAAGGGCTCCAAATTACCCGCTCATTTTGTCAACGGTCAATTTGTACTTTTCGAAAAAATTCAAATTTTCACGCTATAAATAATTTTTCAAAAATTTCGGAAATGGGACAGACCTATGCATGAACCTTTTCTCTACCTAATTACACAGAAACGAGGAGTCGACCTCTTAGGTTCTGAGCAATTCCTCAAAAAGGGGGGTGTTTCAAATTTGTATTATATGCTCTACCTGTAGCAAGGTCGAAGTTCGTTTTTGGACGGTCTTAGCCTGGTATGATGTCGTAAACTAAATTCCACGCAAAAATTATCGTTTCCTTGACGCTCACCAACTGTAATACTGTTGTTTGTCATGTGTCCTATATTACGGAGACTTTTTTTATACGGGAATGATTACCCACTAGCTCTCGTTAAACTATCCCAAGCCTTTTTAGGGCATATACGATATTGTAGGTAGATCAGCCTACGCATACATCGTATTCGTACCTACAGCATCTACTTAGTAACTATTTGTATTTTTACACAGATTATGGTGTTCCGCTACCGTGTGTTCAGTATGCACTCGCACTAATGAGTAGATAACGATTGTTGCAGGCGAGTAAAGCTCTGGCTTGTTCACTTGGAAAAGTTCGCAGTACTAACATGTGACACAAGTAACGCAGGATTACCAGTTTAAAGTCAACACTTGTTACAGGTAAGTAAACACTTGTAAACCGGACGATATCTCGGTGTTTCAGCTGATAGTCTCGTGAATATTATACTCGTACCGATGGGAATCAGAAGAACTAGTAATTGGAGCCGTGTAGGTCTGCATACTTTCTACTTCTCTGGTCTCAGATCATTCTAACATGAAATGCCAACATGGACCACCCTGACGAAAGCGGGAGACAAAGGGGGAAATACCCCGGGGCCCGGACTTTTAGGGGAGCCCGATATTTTTAAAAGGCCTGAATTTCAACGCTCACGACTACATCATTTTATTTTATTACAGCAGCCATGAATTGGGTAGGTACATCCCTACTAATTCGCTCATCTTTGGGCATAGGCGTCCGTCACCCGTTTCCACCCCCCCTCTTTTGTGCTGTACTTACCCAATGAGGACTGACAAATTTTATGATTTCGTCCAGCCGTCTTGTAGCTGATCTACCCTTACGTCTCTTTTTGTAATATGGTACCCAATCCGTTGCTGTTTTACTCCATTTTCCCCCTAACTCGAGGCCATATGTCCTGCAAATTTGGATTTCAATTTTTTGATGTTACATCCTATACCTAAAATCCCCATCCTTTCCCAGATTTTTGTTGTATTACTTTTATCCCTCAACTGGATACCTGTAATATTTCTTACAATTGAATTGCGAACTACCCTAAATTTTTGTATTTGTTATCTTGTCAACGTCCATGTTTGGGCCTCATATGTTAAAATTGGCAGTACGCAATTTTGTAATATTTTGGTTTTTGTTTTAATACTAACTTGCCTTTGAATATTGTTTTTTGCGCCCAAAAAGCTTTCCATGCATTTGCGATCCTTGTTTCGATTTCTTTTTCCATTTTATTTTCAAATGATAGTATTTGTCCCAAATATTTAGTCTCTTTCGTTTTAAATTAGCTCCCCATCTAATAAATACTCCACTTGTTTCTTTATTCTTTGATAATATTTTTGTTATTTGGGCATTCAGTTCCAGTCCTGATTTTTGACATTCGCGTTTCAATTCCCTTGCCATCCCCACCAGCTCTTCATTAGTTTTACTTATCAGAACTATATCATCAACAAATTTGAGATTGTTGCACCATTTTCTATTTATTTTGATTCCCCTCCCTTCCCAGTCCAATTTGCGAAATATTTGCTAGAGAATACTACTGAAAATGTTGGGAGAGAGGGCGTCCCATTGTTTGACTCCTTTATGAATTCGAAAGTTTCCCCTTTCTTATCAAGTTTTATTTATGCTTCCAGATTTTTATACAGATTGGTCAAAATTTGTATCATTTTTTTATGTGCCCCTTTTATAGCCAAAATCCATTCCATGCGTTATCATGGTGTATTGAGTCGAACGGCTTATTGAAATCAGTGAATAGAAAGTGGACGTCTATGTAGTATTCGATTGATTTTTCCATTATTTGCCATAGTGTATGGATGTGATCATAGGCGTCGATTTGACTCTTTTTTTTTGGGGGGGGGGGGGCTCCCAATGAAAACTTTGGAGGGCGACGTCCACCCCCTCCAATATTTTGAAAAAGTAAAACAAATTTTACCATCAATTTTTAAATTTAACAAAACGTAATAATGAGAAGAATATAGTTTTGCCACCAAAATAGATGCATGGAAGACGACCATTCGAATTTTCAAAGAGAGGGATTTTTGACCGCTTCTAAGAACTGTGATAACTTTGATTCTGCCCCCCCCCCTCCCAATATTTTCCATAAGTTGGCGCCTATGGATATGATCAATGGTGCTAAAATTTTTTCGGAAACCTGCTTGTTTTATTGTTTACTCTGAATCCAAAATTATATACATTCTAGCTTTAAAAATTTTCATAAATAATTCACAAATATTGGAGGAGAGCCATTATTTATCTCTGATCCATCAGATTTTTTGAATAATAAGATTATTTCAGCTATCAGCTATTATTTAGGTATTTTTCCAGTATTTAGAATATCGTTAAATATATCAGTCAAAGATTGGGAGATTTTTTCCCTCCGAAAATAACTTCAAAATACTATCATCAATTTTATCTGGGCCTGGTGCTTTATTCAACTTCAGTTCCCTTAAAACTTTTGTAACCTCATTATCCAGAACTGGCTCTACTTCATCCTGATTTCTCAAGTTCAGTTCCCATTTCTCCATGTCTTGCCCAGTTGTTCGTTCCTTTTGTACTCCGTACAGCTTTTCATAAGATTCCGTTGCTCTTTTTATAATTTTTTCCCTCTCAAATATGAAACCATTATTACTCTTGATTTTGGGTAAGATGTTAGTACCCTTTGAAATTGCTTTTTTTCCCTTTTTTATTGACCACGTTTCCTCCTGTACATTTTTCTTATCATTTCAGTTTCATATTTACTAATAGTCTCTTTAATTTTTCTATTAACTAGCTTATTGATCTCTGTGAGCTAAATACTTTCTAGTCGAGTTTTTAATTTCTTTTTCTTGAGTGTCATTTTTCTTTCTGTAAGGTTTTTTTTTCACCAGCCAAATATGTGTACGTCTCTATCGAGAAAGCTCATAGTTTGTCAGTATGGAGTTAAGGGGAGAGGGTTATACTAGATACAATTACCTTTTGGGTGAGACCTCAACTAGCTCTGTAGCGTTACAGAAAGTTATTTTTTCGAATTTTTGAAGTTGAGGTACAGGAAAGCTGTATCTTGAGAAAAATTCGTTTGAAAGTTCGCAAAGAGATGAAGAGTGAAAACTTCCTTCGAGAAAAAGAAAACTGGAATCGACAACCTGGGTCCTTTCTGTTTCTATGCATTTCGTATTCTGTAGCTGGAATGGGGTAAGATCCTGAAGGACGAGAAAGTGGAGCTGGAAAAGCAGGGTATTACCCGCCTAGAAATTGTGGTGCCAGTTCAAATACCGGCATCGGTGCCAGATATACGCCAGATTTTCTCTCGATTTTAGCGCAGATCGAGCACCAATCGAAAATTGGCGCTCAGTTTGCACCAGGTGCCACAGTCGGGCCGAGTTTGCGCTGGCCTCGAATGGCCCAAAATTTTGGCAACGGCGCTTGCATGCATTTCAAGTGAGAAGGCGCTAGCGCTAACCTGGCCCAAATTTGACGCTGGCCCACGATTTCCAGGCGGGCATCCAAACCGCTAAAAATCCTATAAAATCGATTTTTGGTCGAAATTTAAAAATATGGTAGTACAGCCAAAACTTTGATCGACAAATTGGCCCCTTTCGATAGAAATGTACACGTACACGAGCTATGATCATCATGTTTTCTTACCCACTGAAAAATAACCAAACTCATAATGTACATAAGTAGTAGCCAGGTCATTTACCTTCAGTATTCCTCAAGGAGATCGTCCCCTGAAAACCTGTCTCCTTCGCAGAATCTTTAATAGGTACCAATGATCCAGTTTTTCAAAACAAAAATGAGGAAAATAAAACTGGTTTTGGTTTAGGAAAAGTGAACCTACAGATGTTGAAAACAATTTCAACGTCACAAATGCGTCACGATTGAACGGTGCGGAAAATTTCTAACAAATAAGTTCATTTTCCATCTATTTGTAACACACACGGCAGTAGGCTCATACTGTGTATAATCAGTATGCGATTGTAGCTACTCTAAATTAAATTAATGATTCGGGTATCTTATCAAGTTCAAATTATTCATAAGCTGATTACTGCTAATGGCTCTCGCCAGACATAGTACAGAAAATGTTCTCACATAAACCCGCTCCGCTTCCCTGAGAGTATTTACGGCCATGGCCTTGTTGAGCACACCGTCTCAAGTACGCGAATGTGTTATAATCGAGACCAACTCGCTATCATCGGATTTGCTAATCTTTTATTGTTATCAGTTCAAGGAAGTACAAAGAAAATGAAGTATTTGAATTTTTTGTAGATTAGGAGGAGTCAGTGGCGTAGCCAGGGGGTCTTGACCCTCTCCCTTGCGACTTCGTTAAATAGTGATTTTCCTAATTTTAGCACCCCCTATACCCAAACGTTATCAAGCTTCCACAGAGGCAATCAAACTACAGCTACAAACTAACAAACCACGACGTGGACACAAAGAGAACATTCCGTTAATTTCAACCGTTACAAGGAGATCTGCTCAGCAGAAGTTGTAGCAGAGGCATACCACAAAGCTTAAATATTCTTGAGGACCCCATGGTCAGGAATTTGCAAAGGGACATTTCGATTAGATGAATCTAGAGAGCAAATGGACTAGGTAGACTCAAAGGTCAGGAGTGACAAACAAGACGTGCAAACTTTACAGGGGGGGGGGGAATCTGCTGGGTGGAGAGTACGTGAAAGAAAATGCAATAGATAGAAACCCTTTTATAATATCAAGGGAGTTACGGAATAGGCGTATTAGGCTGAGGTGAACCCATGGTTAGAAACAAGAAATAAGTATATGACTAGCACATAGTCTATGACCCGGAGATGATTTCTAGATAAGTGGATTTTTTGTCATTCATACCCGGAAATAGTGGCGTAGCCAGCCTTGGTACTTGCGGGAGTCTGGTCTTGACCAAAAGGGAGGAGGTGTTAGGATGCTAAAATTAGGAAAACCACTATTTGACAAACTCGTTGCGGGTCCAGACCCCGTCGACTCCCTCTTGGCTACGCCACTGCCCGAAATTACATGAACATCGCATATTTCCAATCCCTCCATCTCACGCATCAAACCTGTTATTATCTCGAAATTTTATTGTGATAAGTACAAAATACATCCATCCGTTGATAAGTAATTTTCAATTGCGCAAACTCGAAATTAATATTCGATAGCAGACACTCTTCGAATCACATGTTTAGGAAACGTGTTCACGACTGAAAACTTTGCCTCGATTTCCACCCAGTGTTAGTAGCACCCGGAAAAGCGTTCCACCCAATACGGGCGGAACACATAGAGGCATTTGTTCGTGGAATGTAAAAAGCTCGTTGCAAGTTGTCGATCAATAGAAGAGTGTCACGAGCTGCATTTTGGAGTTGTGTGATGTTTCTTCACTAACCTAGTGTAACATGTTCTTTATTTTCACGAACCCAACGCTTTGGCGATTCAATTTTGCAGGCCTGCTTTTGAAACTGGGACGAAGGAACGGGGGCCATATTTTTGAAGCAGAACCGCTTGACGTACCTTCCTGCAGTAAATATCACCGTAGGGAACCTCACCAACTGTCTAGCGATAAAATATGGCCCTCGGTCTGCGTGCCGTATCACTACATTGAAGAGCGAGGGGTATGTATCAGGAGTTGAGCTAATATTAGAAAAAAAAATTGTATTGTGTTAAAATAAGTGGGAAACACGCGACACAATGCAATAAAGTTTAGGTATTATAGTAACCCGAAGCAAAAACTGCGCTTTATGTCTTGCTATGGTGTGGTGGAGGTATGGCGATGCACGCATGCGAAAGTGGCCCCTATGACACCGCACCGCCAACACTGGAAACTATTTTTTCGGGCATTGCATCAGTGCCGAGGGGAGGTAAGTGTCATAAAAATTGGGAGTGCTGCTCTGTCAAAGTGTACAAACAGAATACATTCCATAACATTAGAATCATGTGATGGAGAGTTAAGAATCATAAATGGGTTTTAACCAGCGAATAAAGAAGAGTTGTTAAGCTAGCAGGTGCGTCCCGATTGGCAATTTGTTCCTCTAACTTCTGAATGTGATGAAAAAATGATTGATCAGAAATTGATCAACCAGTCATATAAAAAATATAACCTGAGTTTTTCAATGAAAATCTCAAAAGAGTGATTGGAAACTTTCTCAATTGATCACTTTCAAGTCGTATGACTAGACAGTAGTCTCAAACTTTCAACATGGTAATGATAAGTTATTTTACATGTCAGTCGGGGTAGCTGGAAGTAGACCAAGATGGTCCAGGCTTATCCGAGACTCTTCTGGCCTACCGAACTTTTTCCAGTTTTTGTCAGAATTCTTGTATATCAGTTTCAGCCTTTCAGGGTTTAGATTGTGTTTAGAGATTCTGGAGCGAACCTGCGGCAGCAATTTGGTTGGAGTAGTATGGGGATTTGGATAGAAATCACGCATTTCATCATAAAAACGCGAAATTTAGTTCGCGAGTTTGAAAAGGTATAAGGATCAATTTAAAGATTGGCGCCACGCCGAACCCCCTCTTAAGTCGACGTTTAATTGAGGCAAAAATCAGATTTTGGCATTAGGATTTAAAAAAATAATTTGTTGAAACAGGTCGAGGCAATGTTAAAACACATTATCTAGAGTTCACTGAGAGTTGTGCAACTGTTATTACTCATTAATATTCGTAAAGACTCGGACAAGACTCTAAACTAGGTCATCAGGTACATCCTGTCACAAAATACCGTTAAGATTCTATTGACACTCGAGACTCTATTAGAATTTGTTCAGGTAACACTGAAATCCTTGTAGACTTGGAAGATGTGAGCAAAGCAATTTTGCAAATCCAATCAACAAGAAAGTAGGTACTTGCAACAAAAAGAAATAGGTGGCTCAGAAGTTGAATTGATTCTACTCTCGATTCCATCGGTGCTCAGGGAAGCTTCAGAAATCAGTGAGTCTGCAGTATAATTCTCTGTCTAGTTTTAGACTCTAGATTACAGAAGCGTTCTTTCTACAACACTTTGACAGCGCAAAAACACAAATATTGACAAAATTTCAAATCGCTAAATGACAAATTTTTAGAGGCCGCCCTGGAAATCGAATGAACGCTCGTAATTAAGGTTATTCTACTCGTATTTGTTTTTTCTGGAGGGAGGGGGCGTAGCGAATAAAAATTTAATAATAGCTCTCGGATCTTTGATCGAACTTCATTTTTGGGTCAAATGACAATTTTTGCCTACATTATTGAAAGAAGAAGCTCATTCGAGTTTGTATTAATTACAAGCCAACATTTGAAGCCCACAGATTAACAAAAATTGATCAACATTAAAAACCCATAGCGGCTGTTGTAATTCCGGATTTTAGTTTATTCATTTTTCTTCTTCAAAATTAGCAAAAAATCTCTCATTTGGTAGTTTTTGATTTTTAGATATTTGAATGCTACTCCCCTCCCCGATGATCGTCCTTAGATAATTTTGGAATTATTTCTTCAGTTTGGATTATGGTAATTCGATAGTTAAGAAAATTTTGAAAGATTAAACCAAATTGGTCCACTTTGAGCTCTCCTTTGGGCAGTGGTGTAGCCAGTTTACTGTTCGTGAGGAGTCTGGTCTTGACCAAAGAGGAAGGGGGTTTTAGAGGCGGTGTTAAAATCAGGAACAAAAACTCTATTTGATAAAGTGACCTCTACCAATAAGGGCCCACCTGGAGCAGGGACAAGAAAACATCAAAATTATTCGACATATAGTTTTGAGTACATCGATAGTAGGGTATCTCTAGTCGCTGAATTCATTTTTGAAGTTATTTTTCATGTCTCAATTCCCGAGAACGACCATAGGTGGAGATTTCGAAAGGAAAACCTTCAAAAATCAATTTTAAATTATTTTTCGAATTTTAAAAAATATCGTGTTTTTAATCCTCCCCCGGAATTTTCTCCCAATGAACAAGTCCAATTTTAAATTTATTTCTAGGGCAAAAACAAATAGGTCGCTGTTCGATAAAGAAACTGATAGTAATGGCAGTGCAGGGAACAAGGTGCCACTTTATTGACATGGAGTTACGAGTACTGGCATATACTAGACAAAATTTCTGACAAAATGAGACCTTATGAAGCTCTCTAGCTCCAAAATTCTCCGAGATATAGCTGTTTAAAGTTGAGATTTCAAAAAACCTGATTTTGAGAAAAATTCAATTTAAAAAAAGTTTAGTAGGACTTGGTTTAATTTCCAATGGTAATGAAACTGAGTGTGCGGGGGGCAAAACAGAGAGGTGGGTTCACGTTTTCCTCTGTAATGGACGAACGAAGGCAAACAGAAAAACGGATTACGCCGTTTGAAACAGGAGGATTTATCCTATCGAATCGTCACGGTTCACAAAAATCGCTGTCTATCAAAAACTAGGATCGACGAAGTGGGACCTTATTCCCTGCACTGCCCCAGTTTTGATTTTGAATTCAGGGACGCGAGAAACTACTCCTGTTTCGACACTTTACTCAATTTTCCGAGAAGTCAACTTTGGACTCCGTAACTTAAATTAGGGTTTAAAGAAGAATCTGGTGAAATTTTCGAACTCAGTGACCCCAAAACTCCTATTTTGATGATCTATCTATGAACAATTTCAAGTTAGTGGCAAGGTATGGGAGAGAGAAATGTTTTGCCGAAAAAGAAACTAGACCGTGCTATCAGAAGTGCCGAATGAAAGACAAAGAATGTCAGCAAATTGAAGACCTTAGTGTGTACCATGTTGAACCGACTTCGGAATAGAAGATGGGGGGGGGGGACATTATCATCGAGTGTAAATTAATGGTCTCTGTTTTCATTCACTGCTGATAAATTATAATGTTATATGGTTACATGTTACTATCGCCTGAAACAGTTATACAATTCTTTCTAGTCATTCTTATTATAGTTTTTGAAAAAACCAGTCGGACCGGTGCAGTTTTAACTAGTTGGGCTGCTCAGGCGCGGATCCACGGGGGGATCCCCCCAATCGAAAAAAGGGAACATCTGTGGAGAAGAAGGAAAAATCTGTGACAGAGGGGGATCTGTGGGTGAGGGAGGAAATCTGCGGAGAGGGGCAACAAAAAAATTTCCGCGCACTTTTCCTTCTGTCATTTCCCTCTTTAAAATGGTCGTTTGGATCCGCGCTTTGGGCTGCTACCCACCGGGAAATCTCTCGATGTCCGGTGGGCATGCCCAATACTGTGCACAACTGAGCATTTAAAACTATGGAATTTGCTTTTCTGACAGGGCTGTAGAGTATTTCGATTATGAAACTTATTGTCACTAGTCGGTACGCCAACGTGCAAAGGTTCAGAGCTACAGCAACATAATCAGTTGAGAATCACAGACAATACGATAGAGAAATTACAGAGCAACATACGATATTCGACATGAACTGCACGTCACATTGACCTAGAGTCAACTTCGAATCATAGACAGTCAAGCCCATTAGAGGGGGGATTTCTGCCCCGGAAGTTTTCGTTTTCCCCCTTTATTCTTTTCTTTTCTGCTACAAGGTGACCTACAAGTTCTTCCAGTAAACAATTCTAAATTTAAGTAACAAACTATTTTCTATGCAGGAATTTGTTTACTTGTAATTGATATTGCAACCATAGGCCTTATAGATAATATGAACTGTGCTTAGTGATAAAAAGTATTTGGAACCCATATGGAGAATAAGTGGAGTAGCAACTCGGCTTTAGAGAATCATTAATTCGTATTTCATACAATTTTCACGATTATGTTGATTATTTTCCTTCAAATTATGTTTCGAAGTTGATATTTTAAGTTTATTCATCAATTTATTATTTACTGGCCAAAAGTGGGATATTATTTTCTTTATTTCCTCTTTTATCGCCACATGCCAAGTTGCCACCTAGCTTATTCGCCATGCCATATATGTTGGCTAAGACTGATAGCAATGAAAATTATTTTTATTACTAAGTGCAATCTATAATTATTATCTATAAGATATATTCGGAACTGCCCTCCTCAAATTATCTGACAAGCTTCCGTTGGTCTTATCATATTTTTAGTATTTGTTCGTAAAAGTGTTTTTGTCAGTTGGGTCTCGATTTTGGTTTTTAAATAATCAGCTGTAACTGGTTTATCATAGTAAATGTTACTTTTTAAAGATCTTCATAAAAAAGTCTGTCGTAGACAACATCGCGACCGAAGTTCTTGAAGAACTAGTTACAGTAATTGTAACGCGGGGAAATATTTTATCGCTTCAGTTTATGCAACACTGATGTGTGATAGAAATAACCTTCCACTTTAACGTCAGTGTTGTACGCACTACGCCCTTGCACGACGCCATGCTCTTGAACAGCATAGTAGGCCGACCAATGTTGCTTGATATGGTACATTTGTACCAGGTCTGGTACATTGTCATTTTTTTGATACATTTTAGTATTTTCAGCGGATTTTGGTATATTTTAAAGATTATGATCAAAAAAATGTCTTGCATATGTTGGTACAATTTCAAAAATCACACATTTCATTTAAAATCTGGTACAATTTTGAAAAATTTCTTGCGGATTCATTTTTCAGTTTCCTGTCTGGCAACACTGGACCGACTTGTCGGGCAGTGTCTGGATTCTTCATTTATGTTCTGCCAATAAGAATCTACGAAGTCAACACATAGGTACAATCAATCCGCCATTTTGTTGGCAAAAATTTTAAAAGAAAAATAATTTTTCCAGTCACAAAAAATAATGTAATTCAACTATCAGAAAAATATTTAAAATGTTTTTTACTTCCTGTATTTTCGAATTGATGTATTTACGAAAAATGACGAAAATTAGCTTTCAGAATCGATACCCACATAGTAATTTTCATGCGCTACTGGACTTCTGAAGTTGGAGCGCAGGATTCAAATTGTGTACCAACGTTTTGAAAAAAATTAGTCATGTTCGCGATATTGTTCCTGTGTGTAGGTAACTACAGAGCCTTATTTGAACGTTGAGCGCAATCTTGACAAATTTGTTTAGAAGTGTTCCACCATTGTTTTAGGATATGACATTTTGAACGAGTGTCAGACATAGCTTGCTAAAATTTCTTTAGAACACAGGCGATAAGTATCTGCACAAAAAAGGTGAATAGGAACATTTTGGGGGCCAAATGCGGATTTTGTTGAAAAATGTCAGTCTAGGTGTCAGAAATAATATATTAAAAATCCCGCCCCCACCAAGCTGTGCTAACTTTTCTGCGGCACGTTTTAGTCCCCCAAAATCAGTTTTTTGCAAATATTTCAAACAGTTGAAGTCCTAGAAAAAAATTTTTCAGACAAAAAATATTCCTCGTGAAATTTCTTTTAGAATGATATATTTGAAGTTGAGTGTAGGCCGCATAGGTTAGCCTAAAAATGTACTTGAAAGGAGTCACATTTTCAACTGTTCATAAAAATGAACCGATTTCCGCGAATATATTGATATTATCAACTCTTACATGAAAGTGTATGATAAAGAAGAAGATTTCTCGTGAAATGTACCGCGACCCCTCCCCACCAGGGATGGATGCCAATACGTATGTAGCGAAATTTCTCGAAAAGCCCGATGTCCCGCCCAAACCGAACATTACAGCCGAGGGGACCCGGCTGAAACTCAGGTGTCCCCGACCCTACCTGTACCACCACCGGCGAGGATTTCTTCCGTTACAAGTCACGCTATGTAATCGAATCAGGGGTACGCCACGTTACGGTCCCACAGTCTAGAGTAATGGAGGAATTGTGTGCCTCTACAGCCCATATGGCCCCGAAATAGGTTCGATCGACCATCGCGGTTACGGGACGAGGGGGCCGACGGTGGCCCATCATATGGATACGTCAGCTATGACCATTATCCGCATAGAAGCCACGGTTCCCCCCGCAGTGGGGCACCAACCCGGGGACGGCGTATATTCGTTGGGTATACATTTCGCGAACTTGGCGCGAAATTCGCAATGGGTTAAAAGCATTCGCGTTCAGCCCCCAATTAAAATTTGATTTTTTCTTATCGTGAGGGTTTTCGTCCGACGTCCGACCATGTTATGAGTCAGCTGAAATGCCCCCTGTAGGACCTAAAGGGTTGGAGGCATAGAAATATCCCCTCATTTTGGCTAGTATAACCTAAATTAATATCGTATTTTTTGTATGATGTAGTGGGACGTATTGCGATGTACGTATGCCAAAGTGGCTCCTATGATACCGCACCCCCGGCCACGAAACTACCCTTTCGAGTATCGCATCAGTGGCCGGAGGGTGTATTTTTGTAGGGTTTGGTATTTTATCTGCGACTAATTCGACTATCGTATAGTTTTTGATCTATTTTAGTTCAGAATCGTGGGCGGGGGCTGATACATTTTTCCCGCTGTTTCTTCGCCAGTATACCGAAATTGTTAATAAAAATTCTTCAACTGCTTAGTAGCGTCCTCTGAGGTGATTTTGAGATGTCTGATTCACATCAGGGCATGTTAACTAAAATGTGTCTCCTTGAGTGTGCATTTCCTTTTCTCCTCTCCTTCGATCCACCTTCCAAGGGCTCTCTGGCGGGTTTTTCAGACAGTCGGTACCAGTGAAGAGGATGTTATTCCCTATCAACTACTTAGTGGGTGACTTTTTGGGTCACAGTTTTGGAAATAGCAAACCAGACGCACGGTGGTAGTACGTAGTCAACCCCGTCCCCATTGGCATACGGAATGTGTCAAGGTTATTTTGGATACGAATCACGTAACGAGTATGTCTTCTATCCTATATTTACCGCTTACCTGTACCAAGTTACGACCTGAATTGAAATTGAAATTGGTCCGAGGTTGAAATTGGTCCGAGGAGTGGCTAGGGACTCGACCAGTTCCGCGCTTTATGCCATGGCCACGGATGGACCCCAAAATTTCGTGGAAAAAAAGAGCCAAGTCGTTATAGGTTGGTGTAAAAGTTTCGAAAGAATAAGAAGGTTCGGCCAACGCAATCCATTAATTCGGCTGGTAAGGCTGGTGAAAGTGGTCAGAGTTTTCGTATTCTTGGTGACAACACCACACGTAAATTAATTGGTCTGTACAAAGGGTCCTCGGGGCTCCCCTCAACTTGTGTCCACATGCATCGGGACTGCACCACGGACGATGATATTTGTTAATGATGGAGTCACCTCATTTTATTTTAGTGTTTTGTTTTGTCATATGGTGATGGTTCTGGTTCACATTTGCCTTATTTTTTAATTTCATGGCAATCCCATGCGTTTTTTAATTCGTCGTCTTCGCCTGGCCTTGAACCATTTTAATGAAATCCAAAAACATAAGTATGAAAGCCAAAAGGTAATATTAGTTGCTATTGTTTCCTGTCGCCTACTCCTCTCAGTCCTAAGGGCCCAGTGATTTTTTTTTTTCCAGAGGAGAGGTCTCATGCCCATGGTTTAGTGCAATTTCCTAAGTACAATACACGTGTTGTTGATTATCTGTTCGACATGATTTCGTAATTTCAATGAAGTGGACTTGGAATAAATTTATAATTTCTATGTGCACAGACGTACCACTGTGCTTAGGATTTGATTTTGGTACGTGGCATCTCTGGACTTTTTTAAAATTAGTTTTCCCTTTAGCGAATCCTTTTTCATTCTGGGACATGAAGAGGGGGTTCCCAAGTAGTTCACGTCCATCCGGATGGCTCAGGTCTTCAGCACTACTTCGCTAAGGAAATACGCTGGGGGCAGGGACCATCGTGGACTCGCCCAGACCCCCGTGGGGCTTGGTGGTGGTCTATAGTTGAATATCCATGAGTATGGTGATGATAGGCTGAACGTTCCCTTGCGAGAGTTATTAGCCCCTTTCATCAGCAATCTATACTATCGGCAATTACCCACAGGTGAGATCCTTAGAAGGAGTTCATTCTTCCTTGGATCTCATTTCAAAATTTGGGCGGGACATCTGGCTTTTCGGGAAATTTTGCTACATACTTACTGGCATCCCTGCTACCTAGTAAATTTGGAATGGGGGAACCCTCAAAACAGGGGGAAAAGTACACACAAGAGCTGTTATGATTCTTGGTGAGGGTTAAGATTATTTTTATCATACACTTTCTTGTAAGAGTTGATAATTTCGAGATATTCGCGGAAACCGGTCCATTTTTATGAACAGTTGAAAATGTGACTACTTTCAAAGACATTTTGAGGCTAACTGTGCGGTCTATACTCAACTTCAAATACATCATTTTAAAGTAAATTCACGAGGAGTGTTTTTGTCTGAAAATTTTTTTCTAGGATTTCAACTTTTTGAAATATTTGCGAAAAACTGATTTTGGAGGGCTAAAACATGCCACAAAAAGTTAGCACAGCTTTTTGGGGGCGAGATATTTAACATGTTGTTTCTGACACCTAGCCTGACATTTTTAAACAAAACCCGCTTTTGGCCCCCAAAATGTTTCTATTTCTCATTTATCACCTGTACTGTTAATGATTGATGAAATTGAAGATGGTTTGCATTTGAATAGTGATGGATCACGTGCGTAACCACAGCTGGAATTTTCTCAAGCTTACTAGGGAATTTTGCTTTGCATTTTTCGATCGGAAGCACTTTTTGGTCTCACTGTATAATTTGATTTGTTATTTAGGAAGGGAGGAGATTGCCGCCTCCCTGAACATTTTTGGTTTTTCCCCCTTTATTTTTTTATTTTCTGCTGTAATTTTATTTATTATTTGGTATGATTGCGCGTCCCCGGAAATCTTATTTTCCCCCTTTATTTTTTTCTTTCTTGCTGTAATTTGATTTGTTATTTGGAGGAGGGAGGATGGATTGTCGCCTCTCCGGAAATTTTCGTCTTTCCCCTTCTATTTTTTTCTTTCCTACTATAATTTGTTAGTTTACGCTTTATGAATTACAGCTTACGCTGTACTTAGTGTTGTACTGTACTTCTGTGTTTTGTTTATTATATATAGATAGCTTCATTAACGATGAATTTAGTTCAATTTTTGTTACCGCGTATTTTCGAATTTTCAAGTCTTCAACGAGTATTCTCATGAATAATTCAACAACTGAATACCTTGAACTTGTTTTCAATAACATTTGCGTAACTTCCTTCGCCCTGACCCCCTCCCCTTCCCACTCAAAAGAAACGGACTGTCTCCCCTCGAGAAGTAGTCACGCTACAGGGCTGTGGCCAGTGCCGATGCAGAAGGAAATGCGCCCTGGGTCAATCCCTAAAGTGCCTACTTCTGAAAAACAGCCTACAACCAGTATACGTGGTGGTTTTCTTCTCTGTTCTTAATTTTCCCTCTGCTTCTTTTCTCCTTTATATTCTTCACTTTTCTAAGCGCTCATTTCCGACCAGGTGCCTTGAGCCAATGGCTCCGTGGCCCTTCATATAAATCAATGACTGATCACGAATGACATCGTAACCTCGTACCTCGCATATTTTTTCCTCATTCAAAAGCAGCAAGCTAGCTACAAAATTTCCTACAAAAATGGTAAATCACCAGTTCAAGCGCGATTCTGACATGCCACATCACGTGCTCGTGCCAATTATGAGCCCGGAAGTGGTCGAAATGAGGGTTTTGCAGCCGAGCGACCACTCCAACTCCAGATACAGATAAACCGGGAGAAGAATGATGCAAGCTCGACTTACATAAATAATGTACTGCGAACGGGTGCAATGGTGCAATATCGCCTTTATAAATTACCCGCGAGAAATTCTTAACTGGCCGTTTGTTTTGGAGCCAACCAATGACATCGCGCTTCTCCCAGTACACTTATCGATTTCCTCTCCAACTTTCCTGGCGCGTTTCGCGTTTTTCAATTTTCCCTGTTCTGGCAAGAGGCAAATATTTTCGTGCATCGACTTGGGAGCCTACAAGCTGGCCACTGTCAAAAGTGCTGAAACGAATTTCACGATTCTTAAAAAGTCGAACTTACTGCAGTCGTTCGTATCGACGTCCTCGAGGTCCCTCGACTTCAACGAATCCATAATGAGAGCGGTACCCTTCACAGGTTATTCCGCATGTCGAAAAAGGTGCTGGTAACGCAGTGATTTCGAAACAGATTGCGAACGTTTTTCACTTCACCATTGTTAATTACTATATATTGTAAAGCGACTCGTAAATTTTATGTTTGAGCGACGAGAACGAGGCTAAGTCGCGCTTATCAGGCTACCGAAAGTCTGAAAGCGTTGTGAATACATCGGCGCGCATGAACCCGCGAACGAGTGTGATACCCGCAATAAAAACAGGTAAAACTGCCCAGTGTTGCCGCATATGGTACACATAATTAGCTACGAACAGCTGATTAAAATTCTAAATTTTGCCAAGTCACGTTACCCACGCGAGGCGAGGTATATTATGTAAAAATAAAGTCAACTCGACACGTGCTTCCGGACGTAGATACGAAGGCGAGATTTGCCAGTATCGAGACACACGTGCTGGAATACATTCCACAGGCAGTAAAAAATACTATTTTTTTCTGTTTCGGGAAAATATTTATACGGTTCGTGAACTGAGCCCGTTTGTAACTGGAGATTAACCGCCATTAAGGGCCGTATAGTAGTCCAAGACCTCAAAAACGCGAGTATTGCTAGGAAAATTTGAAAAAAAAAATTATTTGTGACATTGAGTAGATGAATCCCCGTTTAGAGCAAATAAACAAAGTACAAAGTGATAGTACGTACATGAGCATACACTTCTTTGTATCGCATGTACGTAAAAGCCACCACCTACTCCGCCCACCGTAGGGCATATGTCTTCGTTACCTTTGCCCAGGCTTTACAGTTCGCCGCAGTGAGCCCCCGACAGGGTCCAAGATATTCTATAGTATTTCATCTGTCCACCTCATAGCTGGGCGACCTCTGTTCCTTTTGTGGTTACGCGGGTCCCAGAGTGTGCATTTGATGTTCCATTTATCCGGGTTACCCCTGGACATGATAATAATAACCTTTATTTGAAAGTACATGATGGGTGTTTTGCCGGCACGCCCTGCTTTTATGGTCTATTTATACCTACTATAATTTCGTTCCTATTTGTATACACTAGCGGCCTATACCCTCAATATAGCCCCGGCCCGTATCGGGTAAAGGTGTATCTCACCCTCTCCCATTCCTTTCGTTCCTGCGCTATTCGTTGGCAGAGGCGTCGCTGGAAATTCTTTTTTTGGAGGGGAAGGGGGTAATTTTTTCAGTAGTGTTTACCTACATTCATCGCCGTTTGTGGATTTTTTTTTAGGGGAGGGGTGTAATATGTTATATCGAAGTGTCTAACAGTCATTTTAAGTCATTTATTTTCAGTCATGGTCATTTAAAAATTTAAGAATCAGCAAATTATGTATTGAAAAAGAAAACAAAAAATTAAGAATTAAAAAATTCTGTTCTAATGACCAGGGCTGCAATTTTTATGCGAATGCATATTTTTAACTATATGGCGTATAGGTATACGTTTCAAAAGATCTTCACGAATCACAGAATTCTGAGTTGAATGCTAAGCAGCACTTCATCCTGCATATCTCGCGTATTTTGGCATTTACCGCGTATTTTGCACCAATTCTGCTTATTTTTCAATTCTCCCCCCCCCCCCCCTCAAAAAAAGTTATTTTCTTAGTTCTGAGAATGATGTCCGACTCCAAAAAAAGAAATTGAGAAGACTTAATGGTTAATGAATCAGTAAAAAAGCTTTCAGAAAAATATGTTCTGTTGCACGTGAGATGACCTTTCTCTTGCCCGCATCACATTCATCAATCATCAAGAAATTATGAATAGGTGCATTATCTCCTGGGTGGATCTCCTATAGGGTGTCCCTTATTTTACAAGTTTTCGCCTATTGATTAGGGTCGCACTGAAATTTGTTCCAATGGACCTAGAAACTCACCATAAAAAATTTGAGCTCAATTTGAGGTCATTAACCCGTGCCGCTTTGACCTTGAAGATATGTTTAATACTGAGATTTTACAAAAAACCACGAATATCTCGGAACATATCAACGTCAGAACCGAAATTCATATGACATAAAATATTCTGTGTTAAATTTCCTATAAAAAAGGTTCTATACAACTTTTCTCTAAAATGCGTGTTTATCAAGATAATCGCAATAATGTGTAAAAGTTTCGAGGACCGTGGATTTTGTTAGTTTTTCTTTCGTGACTGATCTTCACTCGCTAAATCGTAGTTATCTAAAAGAATATTCACTTTAGGACCAAAATTCAAATAACATAAAATGTTTCTTGTTAAATTTTCTGTGAAACAGATTCCATACAACTTTTCTTTATAAACAATGACGTAGCTAGACATTTTCCAAAGGGGGAGGGGGCACAATAAGATTTTCAAGGGAGAAAAAGTCGAAAATTGCGGTATTTTTTTAAAATCGCCGATATTAGAAGACTACGTAAAAATATTGGGGGGGGGGAGCATGTGCCCCCCCGAAGCTACGCCACTGTTTATAAAACATACATATTTATAAGAATAATGAAAAACATAGGTTTTTTTTTTGTTATTTTACGACTGAAATATCTATTAATGTCGGGTAACACACACTACAAGATAACTTCAGTCTCTGTCTACTGAGGCAAGCGCTCCAGTTTGCCCCCTTCTCCCACTTGGCTATGCCCATTACAGTTTGTTGGGTACTTACTATAGAATAGACCTCGGATTATGCATGTATGTCAACAATAGTCAATAATTTGCGCATAAGATATAACATTGTGTTTTTAAGGAACAATCACGTGTTCTCAGAATTCAGGGTCATTTCCTATGGGCAAATCCCTGTTTTCTATTGTTGATATACATCATCTCAAGTCCACCATACCAAGGCTTCAACGGAATCTTAGAATGCTCAAGACTCAATAAAAACAGTTTGTTAATCCTAGATCGCAAAATTTGGTTTTCTTCAATCATTGAATTTGGAATTAGTTATGGTGTGATGGGACGTATCGCGATGCACGCATGCCAAAGTGGCCCCTAAGACACAGACCGGGGCGAAACTATAGGGGGTGTGGGGGTTGACCCCCCCCCTAATTTGGCAGTCGGCAAATTTTGAAATTGTTCATTTGAATTTTTCATTTTTCATGAATGTATGTGTTTGTTTTTTTTTTCTCAATTAAAAAATATTTCGATTGAAAAATCGGCAAATTTTTAATTTTGTCGGGTGACTTTTTAGTTTTCAAAAAATATTTGTCGGGAGATTTTTCTTCTCCACCTCCCCAACTGAAAGTCAAATTTCGTTTTCTGAAAATGGAGTACCCTGGACTACTGTCGGAGACTAGTCAGTCAAAAGCCGAAGGTTTCCAGCTGAGTAGCGAACACTATCTGAAAGGTTGAAACAAAGCTGAAATGTGGAAGACATTTCGAAAATCTGAAAGTCGGTAGCAAATGTTGAATTTCGAATTTAAATGACTATTCTGTTTTTACTAAATTCTCTGTTTGACCTAGAGCCTGATGTTTGAGATAGTTGAAGATTTTATTAAAATCTGAAAGTTGAAAGCAAAAGACACATTTTCTAGCAAATGTTCTATTGTTTAATTTACGGGCTTTAGTCCTGGTGAATAGGAGGAGGGGTATTTTTCGAAAGTATTGATATTCCAGTCCTCAGCAGTTATCTCACAGGCTATTAATAATACGGGCTTTTTTATTTTTTATTTTATTTTTTTCGTTGATAGATATGACTCAATTCTACTTTTTCAAACATTCAGAAGAAAATTTGATCCACTTTTAATGGGTCAAAATTGCACTAAATATGCTAAAATGTCCGTCGGCATGGCTGTCCCTCGAACAATTTTTATTATTATTTTTTTCTAAATTTTCAAGCTGTATAACAAACTAACAACACAGTGCTACTTTAAATTGATGAAGGAATCACAAGGTAATACTGAAATCGCATCTTCACAGGTGGGAGTCAGTATGGCCAGCTTTGAAAATTGTCCCGCGATTTTTTTCCATCGGCATGACTCTTTTTCAACCAATTACAAACCAGAAGTTTCAATAATTTTTCATCGCAGTTCATGGTCAAATTGTATACTCTTATCAGAGCAATACGGTCCGCATATCAAATTCCGTTTTATTTGCTTTTTTTTGTGTTATTTTGTGACGAGACTCGTGCATTCGCGTATTATTGTCTAAAATTAAGAATTAAGAAAAAAGTGTCTTTCGGCATGGTCATCTTTATGCAACGGTAGACGTTCATCTCCAAAAATAATTACGTCTAATTAATGGGTTCGAATGCCTTTATCAACTCTCCATATAATTTTTTGTTTTGGAATCTGCTAATCGACGGCAGAACACTTTTTGTTCGATGGACTTTTTAAAATGTCCTTCAGCATGGCATTTATCATTTTGATTGACCTGCCAAAATACAGAATGCCCTCATAGTCGGTCCAATATTACCAATATATGTTATACAGAACGCCTATTAACGACTCCCATCAAAAAAAGTTCAAATATCCCTTACTTCCCTCCATAAAAAAACATACCTGGAATGTCAACATTTTTGAAGAATAACCCAGGAAGGAAATTTAATCTGGAACAAAAGTTAAAACTCCTTGTGTTTTCCCCCTAAGAATGAAAGGGAGCTTGTGGCACGGATTTTCCTACTCCAATTGACCTGAAACTTCGTGTTGTGTTGTGTTGTGTTTTTTTTTTGTTTTTTTTTGTTTGTTTTTTTTTTGATTTTATTAGAATCAATTTGGGAGACGAATCAGAGGAAATTCAAAAAAAAAAGATCACCAAGAGTAAATACCGACCACCTTAATGTGTAAAGGAAGTTGTGTGTTTCTCTCAAGAATATCACATCCTTCCATCTTACCCTCCCCGACTATGGTATGCTTATGTGCGCAAATGTGAATGCTTAGGGAATCGCAAACGTGAGTGCTTGGGGGATAAGGTTCCAATCTGCGTTTGCAGGAACGAAACTATGGGGGGGGGGGTTAACACCCTCAATAATTTGGCAGCTGGCAAATTTTGAAACTGTTCATTTGAATTTTTCTTTTCTAGGAACGTTTCTTTAAATTTGGGGAGGGGGTAATTTTGATCATTTCTATCCCCTCCTCCCCCCCCAGCGACGCCCGTGTTCGCTGGAATTGTTTGTTTTTTAGGAACAAATCGATCTCGTCCTTCCACAAAATTTTGGGTTTTCCTCTTTTCCTTTTTTTGTGTCCTAGAAACCAAAACGTAGTTTAGTGTGCCCATCGGTTGGGAATATAGCCTGGCCCGTTTCAGATTTCGGATGATCTGTATCCAGTTTTTTATATTTGGCAGTCTGTTGTTAATGGTTGTAATGCTGGTGTGATATTTTAATTTGCATCCTATAATTGATCTCATCAGTGAATTTTGGGCAACTTGTATTCTTTTTATTAGCCTTGAGGTAAGGGTCTAGGTGGGGGATTCGTACGTAAGAACTGGAGTGACACACATATTTAAGATTCCGCTTTTTTGGTCATTTTTGAAGTTTCCTTTAAATATATGTTCGAGAGCCCAGAATTTTTTCCATACCAAAGTAATCCTACGATTTGTTTCGTTTTTTCGTTCTATTTTCTAATGAAATGGTTTGTCTCAAGTAGATTGTTTCCGACACTATTTCCAGTTCTTTCTTTTCGACTTTTATTTTTGGGGGCTTTGGGGTTGTAGTTGTAATTTTCGATTTTCCAATGTTTATTGACAGTCCCGCCTTTTCCCTTCCTCGTTCGACTCTTTAATCATTCCTACCAGCTCCTCCATATTGATTCCAATAAGCACTATATCATCTACAAATCTCAAGTTGGATAGCTTTGTTCCGTTTATCTGTAGACCTTTGTCTTTCCACTCTATCTTTCTTAGAATCTCTTCCAAAGCTGTATGAAATAAAATGGGAGACAATATGGATCCCCTTGGTAAACATCTTTTTCTATTTCAAAGTACGAGCCAATTCTGTCTGTTATAATGCGGCTTTGGGGGTTTGTATACATATTCCTTATTAGTTTTGTTAGTTGTGTGGGAACCCCTGGCTTTTGTAGTAACTCTAGTATGAATTTATGGTCAAGAGAGTCGAAGGCTGTGTTGTAGTCAATGAATGCCAGGTTTAACTCGATTCCATATTCTTGTGATTTTTTTATAATTTGATTGATGGCATGAAGGTGATTGAGAGTGGAGTAACCTCTCCTAAGACCAGCTTGTTCTGGAGCTTGCTGCAGTTCCAAAAATTTCCTGATTATTGTTTCTATTAACTTGGAGAAAATTTTTGAAATTGTAGGTGAGAGGCTAATTGGCCTATAATTTTCAATGGGGTGTCTGTTCCCTATTTTAAACAGGAGAATGATATCCGAAAACTTCCATGCTTTGGGTATTATGCCCGTTTCCAATATGCCCCACGGTATCCACTCACCGGGTGGGGACATTTCATTTGCCAGAAGTTCTTTTATTCTTGATTTCCTTATGTTTGTTCCGAAAGTGTAATTTTTAGGAAGATTGTTATTAGGACTGATTACTAGGAGAATAGAGGGTGAAATTTATAGGCGCAAATAGAGAGGGTATCTTAGCCCCCTCTCCTAAATCCTGTAAAAGTCCCATTAAAAACTGAAAAATTTTAAGAGCGAAAGAATTTTCAGCATTATTTTGATACTGGTGCCCCTCGCCCTCACTCCAGGTCGGATGTCTGCTATCTGCGCTTATGGTGAAATTGAAAAATGATGCCTCATCGCCTAGAATACAACCATAACGTCTCGTTTTCCAATTTAATCGTCGAGTTTACTGGTAATGCTCACATTTTTGAGGTCTTGGACCACTGTGCGAAACTTCGTTAGAGTTATTTATTCACCGCATGACTTTTAGGAAAAACTAGTCCGGCATATAATATTATTCGTATTTCTTGGTTGAAATTTGGCGGACTTCTTAGGATTGTGACCACAAACTCCAAGGGGGGGGGGCGCAACAACCTTACACTGTTTATCAGTGACTAAAAAAAAAGGTTTTTAAATCGGAATATTACGGGGGGTGCCCATCACCATTAAGTGGATTCCCTGGCACCTTTGGACCTCCCATTGCTGCGCTTCTAGGGGCCTGTCACCAGTGGCGTAACCAGCATAGTGTTCGAGAGAGGGAGAGGGTGTTAGAGAGGGTACTAAAATTAGAAAAAACACAATTTAAAGAAATCACAAATGAGGTAAAGACCCTCTTAGCTACGCCACGGCCTGTCACTCTAGTGAAAGATAAATCCATTGTTAACCCGTTCTCCGTGAAAAAACTAATGTACTGCTGAAACGGATTCATGCAGAAAATTTACTCTTGTTTATACGTGAAACTAATGGTAAAAGACCCGCTCAAAAACTATGGTAGAAGGGGGTCCATTATCTCAAAAGCGTGGAAACAGTTGTCTGTTAGGATTCTACCTCGAAAATTACATAAGGGGGTTCAGGCTCTTGTCTTCCCAGCACTCTTGCTCTTGGCTTGACTAAAACTTTGGAGTCTGTTGAATAATACTACGCAGTTCACGTTTCACGCTTGTTCGTAATTCCTGCATCGCATGTGATCTGAAATAACTGCGCTACACGGTTGAAGTAGTTGCAGAAGTCGACAGATCAAGGCTGTTCATAAAAGAAAAGTTAGTAAAATTAATCAGATGTACGAGTATATGCCACGGGGAGAGGGGAGTCCTTGAGAAATTCCCAATTTCTTCGGGTTGGAGAAATTGGCCTCAGCTATTGCTAAATTTAGCGGAATCGAAGAAGTAATTTCTTGTGTTACTCCATTTAGAAGTTGGTGAAATTTAAATTTCTGAATGGGCAGAACTCATATTAATTTTTCGCAGTACGGAGCCGTCGCGTTGGCAAACACGACTGCCGCAGTCGGATACAGCAAGTTTCATAATTTGGGAATTCTGGACAAGACTCCAAGTATCCATCATTGACATAATATCGGGACAAAACATCTCAGAATCTGATTTTGGCAGGTACAAAAATGGAGTAGGAAGCTACTGACTTGAGCGAGGTGACTCAAATATAATGTCATCCTACAATTTCTACACATTTAATTAATCAAGTATTTTTTTTTTTTAATTGAAGAAAGGGAGGAAGAATGAAAAATAAACGGAAAAGAAAAAGAAAATTCAAATTAACAAAAAAACAACAAAAAGACAGAAAAATGCAATAAAGACAGGCACACACCTTTTTTTTGTATTGGGAGGAGGGGGGCACAAAGAAACTGTACCCAGTAAAAAGCCAGTAAATGTTTTCATTTACTTAGGAATATACATTTTTCCTGACATTTCTTGCAAAAGACTTTATACATAGAGTTATCAAGCATTAGAATTTTTTTGCATCTAAATTTGAAAAGGAAAGTAAATAAATAAATTTGGGTGGTTCCACTATACATGCCAGAATCAACTTCAGCTAGAAAAATCAGGTCCTAATTGGCGAAATTCAAACTGTGAAAATCTTTATTTACTGATCCTTTTTCATTCAGTTTCAAAATTTGTCGTTAGTTAACAAAACAGAGATTTTTTTTCTCTAGTTAAGCTCAATATTTATCCAGTTAGAAAAATGAACGGCTTTTATGTGAGCAAATATAAAAATCCCCTCCCCCCATCTCCGCCCGCCCACCTGAAAAAGTTTAATTCAATGGATTATTTTCCACAAACTGAGAATAATTTTTTTCCAGCTAATTTTGAATCCTAATTTTTGGTGTGTGTGTGGGGGGGGGGGATTATTTTAAGTTTCACAATAACATCTATGACAAATTCCACCAATCCAATTCAACAGACAGGACAATTTTACCATCTTTTGAATGGAGAAAGCATAGAGAGGCGTCCATCGTCATAAGTGTTACCATCTTGTCTCAGTACCTGTTGTATTTAAAACAAAAAATTATTTTAAGTTGTTTTCTCCAAAAATGTGGTATTATTATTCAAAAGTATTAAAGTGGTTCAGTTTGCTGTCAGCGACTTCACATTTCTAGAAGGGGTAGCGTACAGTTCTGTTACCAGGGTTAAAAGTCCATTGTTGTGATCAATCTTTGACTGGTGCAAATGTGCGTTGTACATTTTGATCCCTGAACATGATGCAGGTGCCAGATCGCAGTCATTGGCGTGTGTGATGGCACAGTTTTGAAAAATTACATGGAGAAGGAAATTCTCGAAGCTGCGTGGTCTATAGTCGAGGATATCAGTGCCTTCGCTATAGACAAGATGTCTGTTGTCGTTCGCAAAAGTCGTTCCCCTCCCTAAATTTTGATGCTCCTGCTCTATAAACTTGTTGAATATTCATCTCTACTACACATAAACTGAGTATCAGGTATAAGAAAAGAGTCCTACAAAAAAAGAAATGCTTTCTTAATATTCTCAGGTTCTGGAGAATGACCCCCGTACGTCGTCGATGATTAAGAAAAATTATCAAAGGCAACAAACATTTCAAATTAAATTCAATATTAAGCTGAGGTAAAATAATTTTCTGTTGTAAGAGGCAAAATTGTAGGTTGAGTTGTTGAGTTGAGACCGGTAAACAAACCAAAATATTCACTTTGCAAGCCGCCGTTTTTCCAAATCAAAATCTCGAAATTCCGATCATAGCAACCGATTGCGTACTTTTTAAATCCAAAAGTGGGGAAAAGGTCCAAGGATCTTAATTTCTAAGAAGGGAAGGATCCATCGATTCGGTCTAGTGTTAATAGGTATCTAATGAAAACACGAAAAAACTCACAGGTTTTCTCCACATGCAAGCCGAGCCGTGATGGTAACAACAGATCGGTTTCCATTATTAAACTCTCGACGCAAAATTACAGGCACATACTAGTTTTTAGATATTATTCTTCAAATTAATCGATGTCTCTTCTATTATACACCTGATATCGTATTTTCACACAAGTTCAAATTCTATCAATGAAACCAATATATTCCGTTCGAAGGTTCGTATTTCCTATCAAACAAAAACAACAGATAATGATGATGGAAATTTCGAAAGTAAGTACGCACTCGAGGTGTTTGCAAACTAGACTGATGAACTTGGTCCGTGTTTAAACATGTGATTCGCCTACCTTCTCGGAAAAATCATCCAAAATTCTATGATAATTGGCTAATTTATATAATGACATTGTGCGATTCACGTATTTAGCCATTTCATTTGTAGATATGTGTACTTGGTTGTAGGTTCTATCACGAATCAATCTTAACCTGATTATACAATGAATGCAATGTGAAAAATTCATTTTTAAAAAGCCTATACGGTATACATGTAGCTGCCTGAAACGGTGCGAGGCGCTTCAAAAACTTGAATAACTAAAGAGCAAGTTTTTCTTTCGATCCGAGATGTTCATCTGTACCTTCTATAACTTACGGTCTTCGGTCAGTCTTCGGTCTTTTCAATGTAGCTACATACTTTTGACGTATACTATTTCCCAAGATTATCGCAAACAAGTCCTTTCATTGCTGCATATAGGGCAGGTTCATCCATTGAGTCATTACATATGTATCAGAAACGTCTAGCTATGAAATTAGATTGATGTAGAGTTGCCAGCTATATTTAGAACGCATACTTCATAAAGCGATATCTGCGAATGATTCGCAAATGAAGAGCTAAACTTTTGAATGGTCTAAGTTACATTCTGTTTTCTTCAGGGATGAGAAGCTTAAACTGTTAAGCTTAAACTTTCGCTTAAACTTAAAAGTTTTTCCAAAAATCTCATTCGCTTAGCTTCAGCTTTTTGCCCTTATCATTAGCTTTTCAGCGCTTCGCTATCGGCTTTTTTTTCAACATTATACTCAATTCCGCATGAAATCGACCATAGTGAATAATTCATCAAGTATGAACTTCGTATGTAGTACTTAGTACTTACTGGTCAACGTCAACATCAGTCAGACGTGAAACGTGAAGCGAAGTCGACACTGAAGCACTGAAGCAGGAAGCACCAAGGAAACAGGCGAACACAAAGAACAACCCAGAAGCCGGAACCCAGAACCCGCGGCCGCTGACATGATTTTTCAACTTCAAAAATTAAGTGTTGTGATTTTTTTCGGCTTTTTGATAGAAAATGTGAATGTCTTAATTAAGCTGCTCAGCGTATCCTTTTTGGCTGGCTTTGCGCTTAATGAACAGCGAATGGCTGACTTTTTCATTCGCTTAAAAGCCGTTCAATAATGAGCTTAAGCTTCGGCTTAAGCGGTTATCGGCTTAAACTTCTCATCCCTGGTTTTCTTCCAGGGAACAGCAAACCTTGGACTAACAGGATGTGACGATGTGAGCTACCTTCCTCCCTCATCGTCGTACCATCAAAATCGAAGGAGAGGAGGTTAACTCACAACCTATTAGTCTAGAAATTACTGTCGACTATGAAAAAAAAACAGTGATTCCCCGACCACTTGGCCTTCCAATTTTATTGAAACACCAACCAACCACTTGATTATAATGGTTTTACAACACTGGAGATAATTTTGTAAAAATCATCTCTAAATTTGTAGAAATTTTCAAATTTTACACAAACTACATGTGGTGAATTCGATTACTTACTTTGCGCTGTAAATGTATGTAATACTCCTAAAAGTATTCAAGAGGAAATTCAAGTGGATTGCTTAGGTTACATAGCTGGTTTCATAGGGTGGATTTGGGAGACCCCCCCCCCAATAACAGACCAATTTTTTTTAATGTGAATCTCGCCTCTATAATTATAGGAGTATTGAAAATTGAAAAAGTAGGAGTATTAAAAATTGAAAAAGTGATCGTCTCTCCCCCTCAGAGGTGGGTTCACGAACTTTAAAAATCGTTCACGTTCACCTAAAAGTTTGCTCGTTCAGTTCACGTTCACGTTCTTTTGCTGTTTGTGAACGAGTGAACGGTCTAATTTTCGTGGTATTCTTTATTTTAGTCTTGATTTTACAACGCGCCCATCCTTGCTAATACAAAAAGTTATTCCTAGACCCAAGTTCCAGCCAGCTGTAAGTAGCTAGTCTATTTTGCAGTTATAAAGACAAAAGTTATCAGAAGATAGCATTTCAAATGTCTTATGTTATGCTCTTGCCTCAGTTAATCTAAAATATTACAATTTTTGTAATTCTTTTTTATTCAGTCACTTCAATATTTTGAGGGGAATCACATACACAGAACTAGATAATTATTTCTGGAAGGAGGGGCTAATTCTGCATGTGGGGGCTCAGCCCCCTGAATCCTTCTTCTCTAGTTCCATCAAGAGAGAATCATCATTTATTGGCTTTTATTCATGTTCGCCCATAATAATTACCTTACATGTTCGCATGTTGCCGATCTGCCGATTGCCTGTGTCTGACCTTGACGTTTACTGGTACTACACCCTACCAGTAAAGAGTAAACGTCAACGTCAGTCAGAGGCGAAACTTGACTTTCAGTAAGGGGGGGGGGGTGGAGAAGGAAAATATGCCGACAAATATTTTTTGAAAACTAAAAATTCGCCGAAAAAACATTTTAAAGATTTGAAAATTTGCCGATTTTTCAAGCAAAGTATTTCTTAATTGAAAAAAAAAAAAATAATAAACAAAGAAACAAAACAGAAGCAAAATATGGGCCGGGGACTAATTTTTGAGAACGCCCTTGTACCTTCAAAAAAGTCTGCCTTTTTTCTACTCTTTATTTTTCTTCTTTCCTTTGTTCCCCTTTTTACCTTATTTTTGAAGCGTCTTTTTTGTAGTGAGCATCTTGAGACGTTCTCCTTCCTCGGCCCTTGTGCAAACATACACCATCCGAGAAGTTTCTTGGATTCATTTAATACTATGATAATGAGACACTTTTGACTCATGAAGACCTCCTTCTCTAACTTATGTAAAACTTTTAGGACTCTTTCAGACTTCTCTAAGACTATAAGGATCTTTCGAATTTGTATAAGACTTTTTCAGGCTTCATTGAAACATTATACGTTAGAGAATGAAAAATTCAAATGAAGAGTTTCAAAATTTGCCGACTGTCAAATTATTGTTTTTTATTCACCCCCCCCATAGTTTCGTCCCTGCAAATGCAGATTGAAGCCATATCCTCCAAGCACTCACATTTGCGTGCATGAGCATACCCTAGTCTGGGAGGGTAAGATGGAAGGATATTAGAAATACTTGAGAGGAAAACACAACTTCCTTTACACATTAAGGTGGTTGTAATTTACTCTTGGTGATGTTTTTTTCTGAATTTCCTCTGATTCGTCTCCTAAATTGGCTCCAATGAAAAAAAAAAAAACCTACAAAGTTTTAGGTCGATCGGAGTTAGGGTAACCCGTGCTACGAGCTCCCTTTCGTTCTCATGGGAAAAACACATGGAGTTTTGACTTTTGTTCCAGACTAAATTTCCCTCCTATATCCACCACCAGGATCAAAGCACGCAAATTAAATAATAGAACATTTGATGTCGGATTCAGCTTGTAACATTGGAAAATAAGTCTTTTGCTTTCAACTTTTAGACAGCCCCGTAGCCATGGAGGGGCAAGCTGGGGCTGATCCCCCTCTAAAGGTATCTTGAGCTCCCCCTTGGCAGAGATACCACAATTTTAAAAAATCCTCATCACGCCAGGCTACTAGCCAGAGTGGTGCTAGCGGGTACTGAGCACCCCTTAACGCTTGCCGGAGCCTCCCCTGGCAAAATTTCGTGAATAAAAATAACGAATTCCTTTCATTTTTCTCGCTAATTTTGTTCAAAACTTTTCGTTCTACTACATTTTAATGTTTATAAACTTGTCAACACTGATTTTGCTTTGAAAGATAGATGAATCGTATGTTTGTCGTTCTTTATATGTGACGTGTCACAAGAAAAGGACCCGAGTCCCGAGTGTCCATCCGCAGCAGTTTCAGACACACAGGCCTTTTTCTTGTGTCACATTACAATATTTACAAACCCAGTGGCAGGCTCGCGATCCAGTTCACCTTGAATATCGATGGCTAAATGCCTGAATGGCTGTTTGAGAACTGATAACTTGATAAGTCCCCAAAAACAGAGTTTTTTTACTTCCAAAAGTTCGAAAATTTGATCATTCTAAATGTTAATTTCTTTTCACGCGATCTATTCAATTTTTTTTTTCAATGTGTTGTCGGTAAGTTGAATCACCAGTTTTGATTATGAATTTTGAGACCAAATTTAATCAGTGGCGTAGCCAAGATTTTCGGAGGGGGGGGGGGCAAAGTAAGATTTTCAAGGGACACAAAGTCGAAAACTAAAGAATTTTTAAAAATCGCCGATATTAGAGGACTATTGTATGAAAATGAAGGTAGAATTACCACTCGAGCAAAAATTTTTCAAGAAAACGTGTTTTAAAGTGAAAAATTGCTTATTTCTGCATATTTTACATTCAATTTCAGATACCTTGGGGACATTCTCCCCCTTTGCCCCCCTGGCTATACCACTGCCTCGTAGAACTCTTCACATTATATACTTTGCGTATCCTCAAGTCCTCCCTCCCCTGGTAAACAGTCAGCACCGCCTCTGGCTAAGGGCATGCATAACATTGAAAAATAAGTCTTCTAATAAGATGTTCAACTTTCTCAAATTTCAGCTCTAGGTCAAACAGAGAATCTAGCAAAAACAGAATAGTCATTGAAATTCGAAATTCAGCGTTTGCTACCAACTTTCAGATATCGTTATTCGTTAATAGGGTTTCTTAGTTAATGAATTGAATTTTGAAGGTTTTCCTTTCAAGATTCTCACTTCTCACTGATGATCGTTCTCGAAGACTGAGACATGAGAAATAACTTCAAAAATGAATTCAACGACTATAGAAACCCCACTATCAATATACTCCAAGTTATACGTAGAATATTTCGAAGTTTGCTGGTCCCTGTTCCCGGTGGAATCTTATTGGTAGGAGTTGCCGTCGAAATAACCTAAAAAACGAATTCAGGGACACCAAAGATCCTATTTTCAATATAACTGTTGGTATTATCCGCAATTTTTAGATCCTACCCCACTTAGTGGAGTCTTCAAAATAGAAGTTTGTGCGGAAAAATTTCATGAATTGATTTAGCACTTTTGAAATCCGAGTAAGCAATTGTTCCAAGTTCAAAAAAGTATATCTTTTCTCCCAAATTCAACAGAGGCCGTTGACCTCTCGATTGTTTTTTTTAAACTCTCGGTAGATACTCCATCCTTTATACTAATAAGAAATACTTTTTATTGTAGAATCAATTTTTTCGACCGAACGTCCGATGTTTTCAAAGCTTTAAAACAAAGTGCAGACTTTTTTTATGGGAAATCTTATGTTAAACTCGCCGGCCCCTCTCCGGTAGAACCCCCTTAAAATTGTCAAATTGAAAAAAAAATGTTTGCTGGTGAGTTCTTAGATCAAGAGGAACAAGTTTAATCACTGGGAGCAAAATATTTTAATAATCGCTGAATTTTGGACCACCCTAGTAAGCAGATTGAGTTCTGAACTTTTCAAGACATTTTGAGATCATTTTTTGATTCAATATCATTTCAGGTGCACCAAATGATGCGTCTTGGCGAGCTGGGTTTTATTTGAAAGACTGAAAATCTTTTTTGTGACTTAGCTTGTTTTAAACACAATTTAATAGACTTTGAAAACAACACTAAATAAATAATAATATTATAAATACGAGTAAGTGATGTAATCAGGAGGCGACAGCCTATTGGCAATAAGCCTTTCACCCAAAACGATTCATTTATTCGGAGTAGGAGAAGAGAAGTGACCCTGCAAACTCTTCTCCAAAAATTGGATTTCGGGCTGAATTACTTTTATCTCGCCCTCTCCAACTTCAACGAAGTTGAAAGAAAGCAAAAAAGGGTAAGCTCAAGACACGGATCCCCTTAAATTGAATTTCAGGGTCAAGAAGTGTTGCACGAGTTGACATTCACTTCGTGGATGTTGGGGATGGCAGCCAGGCACTTCATTGGGCAGACTGTTTTCAACATGGAAAATCAGAATATTATGTTATCACAGTACAGTGAAATCCCTTGCGGAAATGTTTGGCGTTTGGGTATTATCACTGCGATATGCGGGGATATCGTTGAGGATTTCATAAAAAATATAGAAATGTGAGTCAGACGAGAAGATAGAGGGAACGCTGCAGATTTCATTTAATCAAGTTTATCAAGAAGGACGTATTAGTCAGTACGCTCTTCTGGCATTCTGAAAATTCAATTATGAAAATTTGAAGAGAGGGTATGACAGAATTTAGGAATTGGTGGCATAAAATAGCACGAAAATAGCGAAAAATTATGACACCGCTCATGACCACGTGTAAGAGGGGCTGAACGCCAATTTTAATTAATAATATAGAAGCATGCTTGCCGCAGTCAAAATGCACATGGAATTACACTGCACGCAAGTGAAAATTTTCGAATCTCGTCGGCTTTGTTGACAAAAAAAGAATGAAATGTAGTGTATTTTTCTGTCTCAGCTATACTTAGCTCGTTCTGTACCAATAATTATCATGTACATTAGAAAGAAACTCGTACCATTCCGATTGCTAACCTATTCCCTAGGTCATAATGTGACAATGCAGGAAATGAGGTCCTACTTTGCTGACAAAATAAGACCTTGTAGGAGTTCTCTAGCTCTAAAATTCGCCGAGATATGGCTATTTAAAGTTGAGATTTCAAAAACCTGATTTTGAGAAAAATTCGATTTTAAAAAGGTTCAAAAATACGGAAAATTACAAATTCAAAGTGGCATATTTCTGAGACAAATAAAGCTCGAGAGCTCCACGAGGTCTTATCTGTTTCGTCGACAAGTGGGGCCTAGTTTAATTTCCAGGGATAACAAAACTGAGTGGGGTGGGGGCAAAACAGAGAGGTGGGTTTACGTTTTCCTCTGTAATGGACGAACGAAGGCAGACAGAGAAAAACGGATAACGCCGTTCGGAAGAGGAGGGTTTATTCTATCGAATCGTCACGAATCCCAATTTCGACACTTCTGACCTTGATTCACAAAAATCGCTGTCTGTGGAAAACTAGAATCGACAAAGTGGGACCTTACTCCCTACGCTGTCACTATATAAATATCTCGGGAGAGGGAATCAAACAAAATAAGGTGTTGTAAGCACAAAATTACGTCACCATTCATAACCTCCAGGTCCACTTCGGGGATATGGTAAAGAAGACCTCATGTCAGTTTGCTGAAAAAACATGGAACGGTTGTCAAACGGCAACGTCAGTAACACGAAGCGCCTTATGGTAGTCCATGACCTCGGAAACACTAGCATTACCATGAAAATTGAGAAGTTATCTACTACCGAACGTTATTATAATAGAAGCATAAAGAGGGGGGGGGCATTAATATAAACTGGTTAACGTTGGATCGTAGCAAAACAAATTTATTGAGGAGAGTATCTACAATTTTTCAACATTGAGCAAACCTGAAAAAAAAATTCTGAGGATGTGTGAATTTGCTAACTGAGCACATTACCAATTTGTCAACTCTAAAAGGTGATTAATGGTAGGGCCACCCCCATGTCTCCCATGATTAAGGTTCCGTTGACCAGCATAAAATTTAACACCGTACATGCGACGTGAAAAAATGTTTAAAAGTTTACCTTGTCGGTATTCGGCCGGCATGGGGTAAAAATTCTGAAATGTTTGCTGGATATGGAGACATTGTCCTCATTTTAAAAAAAATTAATTTTTTTTTCCTGGTTGTGTATAATACAGTTTGAAGAATCAGGTTTGTTCGAAATGCGCCCGCGATTCAAGTCCAGCTATTGACATTTTGGTCTCAGGGTATGTCAATGTCCAGCCTTAATTTAAGTGCACGTGCGTTTCTATATCTGTTTTGGTTTCGTGCTACAAAGGCAGGAGTATTAACTTACCCCCGTGAAACTGCTCAAATTAATCATCATTTTTGATCCCCGAGGATTTTCAGATCGCTGATTTCGCTCTATAGGAGATGATGGGAAAATTCCTAAGTTAATCATCATGTTTGCTCCCCGGGGTTCTTCCAAATCGCCGATCTCGTTCTATAGGAAATGATGGGGAAATTCCCAAGTTAATCATCATGTTTGCTCTCCGGGGTTCTTCCAAATCGTCGATTTCGTTTTATGGGAAATAATATCAAAACCATTACTTTCCATACACAACAAGATAAATATGTCCCTTTCTGTATGACGAAAATTCCTCCTACAATTTAAAAGAAAGAAAACTTTTTCTTTATCTTTCCATGAATAAATTATTCTTTTTCAATAAGAAAAAGGACTTGCTTTCACTTAAAAGACAAGAAGAAAAAATGTGTCTGTTCCTGTGTGAAAAACAAATTCTGTTCTCTTGAGAAACCAGAATAACAAAAGTGACAGAGGGGAACCACTGGTTGTAAAGTCACCATTCTAAATCAACGTTTGACCCATGAGAGGGAGCAAACTTGAATTGAGAGCAGGAAACGGTCACGTTCCTTTCAGGAATGTGAAATCCTTACCAGAATTTTGAAGACAAATGAGAATGATTCAACTGGAAGTGAGTGAACTGCTGATATAAGAAGTGAGAATTTCCCCTCGTCTGAAAGCTAGAGGTTTCATAAAAGTTACCACGATTCAGTTCGAAAATTTCCTGCTCATTTTTACGGAACGGAATGATGTTTTTCGTTGCCTTAAGTGAATGATAAATTTTCTTTTCCTTTTAAAAAGAAAAATAATCTCTCTACATGTTAAAAACCAAAACTCCTCCCCCTCTCCCCTCCTGAAAAAAAACACTCCAAGGAGCCTGATATCTAAATTCCGGCCTTCGTCCCTACCACCTCCTCCCTCTCCCCCGTGGCTGAGGAGGGGTAGCCTACCCCTAGGAGGAAGTTCCTTGTATATGATCGAGGTCCTGGAGGGGGAGGAGGATCATGGTGTGGGAGGGAGCTGTGGAGGGAAATGGAGGCCAGGTGATAGTGGTAGGTGTGGGGTCCCTACCATCGGCGATGGCCTACCTAAAGAAGGGTCCATGTTGGGTAGGGGAGCTTCGGGAGGCACGCTGAAGAAGAGGTTTGTGGTAGGGGAGTAGGACCATGAGAGGGCGCCTCCTGGAAAAAACTCCGAGGGGCCTGAAGTCTTAAGTACTAGCCTTTGCCTTTGCCACCTCCTTTTACTTCTCGTCCTCTTCCTCCTCCTCCCTCAATTTCCACCCCTCCTCTCCTGGAAAAAACCAAAACTCCTCCCTCCCAGAAAAAAAACTCTCAGGGGGCCTGATATCTGAATCCCGGCCTTCGTCCCTGCTATTTCCTTTTTCCCCTCCGCCTTCTCCTCCGTGGCTGAGGAGCGGTAGCCTACCCCTAGGAGGGGTTTTCTGGTAGATGTTCGAGGTCCTGTAGGGGGAAGAGAATCATGGTGTGGGAGGGATCTGTGGCCCGGGACCGGATCTCTCTATATATTAAAAACCAAAATATCTATTATTCACCTCCAACACCACCTTTGTAGGGAGCTCCAGGGAATTTCAGTGATTTGAGAATCAGCAACTGCTGCATGTCACGTCCTGGAAAACACCCTAGGTAGCCGGCGGACCATCTGACACCACTCTATCTCGTTTATTTTGTTTTTTTCACCCTCCTCTCTGGCTGTAAGATGTCTGTCAGTAACAATTATTATGGAATTTTTATTACCTTATATTCTTGCGGAGAACACTGCTCTACAACCAACTCGAGTCTTAGTAGCAGAGGGACAAGGCGGAAAGCAGCAACCTGCGAACTCTGAGGAATGTAAAATACTCAGCCACCTCAAATAGGGGAAATTAAGATCTGAAAGTTATTAATAAAGTTAGAGTAACTCATCAGTTGTTTGCACAACTGGTACTATCAGAGAGCCTCAGTAAACAAAAAAAGGAACTCTGACAGAAAGACTGAAAAGCATGGTGAACCGGCGAGGCGCGAAACGGCCAGGGGGCGAAGCCCCCTAGTAATATGCTAATTTCTCCTTTTCATTCAGGAAGTTGACTTTTTTCTTTTTTCGAGAAAGAACGAGATAATAATTACTTTTCCTGAGGAACGAGAGGAAATTTTCCTCTGAATAATGTTTCATCTCAAGTCGTTTTCACCTGCTGATTTCGAATATCGCGTCAAATTTCCAATGGACCCTATTAGAACTCCTTCCCCCTTCACAGTTCTTGCAGTATCAACTGGAGATGCAAAATCAAGCAGTATGTTGAACCAGGTGTCTTTTCAGTCGCTGATTTCAAATACAGCGTCAGTTTTTTACCCCCATCCCCCTAATTAGGGGGGGGGGTCGATTTGTGGTAAAAAATTAAGAAACGTGTTAACCTAGACATTTTCGGGTCGCTATTTTGAATATCGCGTCAGATTTTTCTTCGAACCTGGATTTCGTCCCTCTCTCGTTTCTCTAGAGTGATGGGTACAATCAGCTTGGGGTTGAAAATGAAGTAACTTGTCGAATGGGGAGTTTTCCGATTGCCATTTTGAAGATCGAGTCGCATTTTTCATCGGATGCTGATTTCACTGCTTCGCCCTTCCTTAGTCATCATGGGCAAAATGAACTTGAAGTGCAAAATCAAGCTAAATATCGAAACAGGGGCTTCCTTGGGTTGGTGATTTCAAATATCACTTCGAGTTTTCCATCGGTCTACGATTTCATCTCCTCCCTCTACCCCATATTGGAATTTCATTCCTGCAATAGGCGAAAGCGACATAAGACGGGAAATGAGAAATTTTCTTCTGGTTTCCCAGAGTGATAATTATCTCTTTCTTTCTCGAAGAAGAAAAAAAATTGGCTGTGGATGAAAACTTACGAAAAGAAAAACTTCGTTCCTGTCTGTCACAAATGAGAAAATTTTCGACCTGAATGAAAGTAGCATGAGTTAGGTTTAGAAGAATGAAATTCCAATCTTGTAACTTGAAGACCTTCTCATCGTTTCTCAATGAAATGAGTAAGGTGAGCTTCATTCAGAGGAAACTAAAAAACTTTATTCCTCTCCTTGGGACTTTATGGAAAACCGGCTCCTCCTCGTTTCGTTCACAGAAATTTCGTCCAGGGAAATTATGTCCAAAACCTTTTGGTCCTAGGTTCGTCCAAAATCATTTTCAGCAGAAATATGTACACAAAATTTATTACATATAAGTGCATAAGACGTACGAGAATCTTACATACATATAGGATAATATTACCTTATTCAAAAATGCTATTCTTCTTGGTGTGAGACCGCACTTGATTCTGGACATTGCACATTACATAATTTCAAACAATAAGAAATAGCGCTATATACAAAAATCTCATTGTCGTTTTTATATTTCTCATAATTTTGGACTGTCACCTTAATATGCTCCTGATTGCTCACATATTTTTTCGGGACAGGGTGCTTGATCTTCATGTGACCACCTAGCAGGTGCAAAATAGAGTTCCATTCATTTTTGGTCTTTCTGGACACGCTCCAGGAAGTTCCAAACGGATGCGTGGTGTACTCCCAGTAATGTTTGAAAGCGCATATTCCAACTCTCAACGACATTATTTGTTCGGGGTTCATCGTGAAGCATACTTTCATATACGTTCCACACACTCGGAGGATATCGCGGTGGTACAGTCTTTCTACGTCCTTTGCGAGGACGTTCGCAGTGGAAACAAAGACTGGACGAAATATCCCCTGGACGAAAAACGAGTAGACGAAGAAAGTTGAACGAAGTGTTACTAGACAATTTTTTTTAGACGAACTGTTGCCTGGATGAAATGGCTGTGGACGAAAGGTCGTGGAACCGGAAAACCGTTACGTTTTCACGAATGATGTGAAAATTTCCCCTCCAGAATGAAGAAAAGAACCTCCTACCATACAAGAGAAAAATAAACTTTAGTAGTATCTACTGGTCTTGAGGACACTCAGACCAATCGCTTAATTCTCTAGAAATTAATATCATTATTACTAAAAATAACTGATTCAAAATTTTAAAGAAACTCCTGAGCAAAAATATGAATGTGACTAAAATATACAGTTCAGAAATTTCAGAGACACACGAACGTCTCAATTTTTTTCAGAATGACAATTTGACCCATATTTTGAGACTTTTTCTGAAGAAATTGTGAAACCCTAGTATCTACTAGTCTAGAAGACTCTCAGACAATTCATTATTTATATATCCCTAAATTAAATCAGTAACCCAGAAAAACGAATTCAAAATATTCAAGAAAAACCCCAAACGAAAAACATCTTTTACATTAAATAATTTTTTTGAGTGAATATACATGTATTTTTTAAGTTTTTTTGGCTCCTCTAGTACCCCAGTATAAAAAACACAGTTCAAAAATTTCAAAGGCACACGAGCGTTCAGAGTACTCAAGGACATTGAAGACACTTGGACAATTCATATAACTTTTACTTTCAATTAAAATATTTAAAACACCTATAATACTAATATTTTAAGTAGGCTGTTTTAGGTAAGCACAAGCTAAAATTTTTAAAACTGCTTTTAATATGGATAATGAGAATAATTTAAAGGATAAATAATGAACTGTCCAAGCGTTTTCAAAGTCCTTAGGTACTCTGAATACTCGTGCGCCTTTGAAATATTTGAACTGTGTTTTTTAGTCATATTGATCATTAGTGTCCATTTCTGAGTGTAAGTGAACTTGGTAATATTCTGTGTGTAGGGTGTGCCAATTCACTTTTCCTTCTTCTGTATTCCAGAGCGCTTTCGGCTTTTATGCCATCATCAATGGAATACCCTAAATGGTCTCTTGTGGTCCTGTAGTTATAGTCGAGGTGAGTAGTACTGTATGGTGAACCAGTTTAGTCATGTGCTCCTATTGGTTGCCTGTGATTATGCGGTCTGTCCAATCAATAAATGCAAAAAATCCTCAACCAATACAACATAAAACTCGGAATCAAAAACAGACCACCTCTGATCAAACAAATAAGCAACGACAAAACAAAAACAAAGGACAGAAACAACAGCAGCGGTATATATAGACTGGACTGTGAACACTGTGACATGACCTACATAGGAGAAACAGGCAGAAAATTCACAACCAGAATCAAAGAACATGAAAAATCACAAAAGCTAAATGATGACAAATCACTGTTTGGAAAACACTGCAATGACCAGGGACATAACAATGACAAATTGACAGAAAAGTAAAATCCTACCCATAGAAAACAACACAAGAAAAAGAAAATTAAAAGAACAACTAGAAATAATAAAGGCCAAAACAAAACAACCTAATAAACACAACAACTAACTTCCAAAGTGAGAACTTATTTCAACTAATAACATAACCTCCACGGATTAGACGGACTGCACAATCACAGACAACCAATAGGAGCACACAAATATTAACATACATTGATGGGGCAGACCGCATAATCACAGGCAACCAATAGTAGCGCAAGACCAAACTGGTTCACCATACGGTACTACTCTCGAGTATAACTACAGGACCACAAGAGACAAGTCTCATTTAGGGTACTCCACTGATGATGGCATAACAGCCGAAAGCGCTCTGGAATATAGAAGAAGGAAAAGTGAATTGGCACACCCTACATACGGCATATTGATCATATTGATATCCATTTTTGAGGCATGACAAAGATTAATAGCAAGTGTCTTCTACATACTGGAGTACTAGAGGAGCCAAAAAAACTGAAAAATATGTGTAAATATTCAATTAAAAAAATTATTTAATGTAAAAGATGTTTTTTGCTTGGGGTTTTTCTTGAATTTTTTGAATTAGTTTTTTTTTGGGGGGGATATTGATTTGATTTAGGGATATAAATAATGAATTGTCTGAGTATCTTCAAGACTGGTAGATACTAGGGATTCACAATTTTTCCGTATAAAGTCTTGAAATACGGGTAAAATTGTAATTTTGAAGAAAAAAATTAGGACATTTGTGTGTCTCTAAAATTTCTGAACTCTATTTCTTAGTTATATTAATATTAAGTTTTGCTCAGGATTTTCTTGAAAATTTTTAATTGTTATTTTTAGTAATAATGATATTAATTTCTGGATAAATATGCGATCGGTCTGAGTGTCCTCAAGACCCGTAGATACTACTTATTAACTTTTTTAATGAAAAAAAATGTTCTTCTTCAAGAATAACGACAAGAAGTTCCTTTCATTTCAAAAGAAAAAGAGAAGGAATTTGTCTCTGTCCAGGTATGAAAAACAAACTTTCTTCTCTCGAGCAATTAATTTACATGAGAAGTGATAAGAAAACCATCGGCTTCAATTTTCTTCTCTTAAGAAACAAGAAACATTTTGTTCATTTTCCTGAGAACTGATAAGGAAACCATCGGCTCCAATGTCACCTCATCAATACCAGCAACGGCGAGTTCTACTGAATGGAATTTTTTAATCTTTTCGTAACTAGGTACGACAATATCAAGGTTTAATAAATTTGAGACCATGCATGTTTCAATATTTTTTTTTTTGGTTTTCACGCTACGGGGCTTGGAGTGTTGAAAACTGATGTTATCGCACTTTAAATGGACCACACGAAATTTTCTACCAACTTCATTAAGAGTATCATTTTTGCTCGGGGAGTGGGGGGAACTTAGGGTCGTGATTTTAAATATCGCTTCGGATTTTTCATCGAACTCTGATTTCATCTCCTCCCCCGCCCCCATTATGTGGAAAATCAGCCAGGGGTGCAAAATCGAACAGCGTTGAACTGGAGGTGTTCCGGGTCGTTAATATCAAATATAGCGCCAGATTTTTCATCGGACTCGGATTTCACCTCCTTCCCACTCACCAACGATGGGCAAAATTAACTTGCGGTGCAAAATATAGAAACGTATCGAAGCAGGGGGCTTTCTTGAATAGCTGATTTCAAATATCGGGTCGGATTTTCCGTCGAACCACGATTTCGCCCCTAGCTCCTACACCATATTGGAATTCCACTTTTCCAATAGGCAAAGTGACTTGAGACGGGGCATTAATCAGGGGAAGTTTTCTTGTCTTTCCCCAGGAAGAGAAATCATTATTTTCTTTTTTCTCGATGTAGAAAAAAGTCAGCTTTCCGGATGAAAAGAAGAAGAGATGCGACCTTTCTTTTCAAATGGACAAGAAAACTTATATGCAGGCAAAGAAAAATTTTGTTCTTTTCTTTGAGAAATGAGCCGAAAATTTTCGGCCGGAGTCGGGTCAACTTATGAAACGTAACTTATAGTTCGAAGAGGAAAGTAAGCTCTCCGACTTTGTGAATCAGCAGTTCATTAATTTTCGACTGAATTCTTCTTGTTAGTCTTGAAAATTCTGGCAATGTTTACTCATTCGTGAAAGGAGATTGACAGTCTTCTGCCCTCAATTCAATCTCTGTGTTTTTTTGGTTTTTTTTTGCGGGGGGGGGGGAAGTTTTTACTCAGAGAAACAAGACCCCTATCAAATGAAGATCCATTATCGTACCTTGATCTGACTTCTCGGTCTGAAATAAAGATGGGAGGGGGCGCATTCCATTAAACACCTTGTACACCGAACAGCTATAGAAAATTCCGCATTCATTCCATATGTGCTCGCCGCTTTTTTTTTCTTCTTTCTTTCATCTATCCGAAAATATTTGACTGCATTTGTTGGCGTAGGCACCGATGACGTGTTGCCAATGTAATTTAAATTTTATTATACGCATCTGTGTGTTGAAATTATTATTTCGGCCTTCGCCCCCGTACGAAAAAATTCTCGATTTGCAGAGTGCAGTTTTTTTTTTGAATTTGCGCGCTCACTCGAAACTCGAGTCGTGAAAAAGAATTACAGTTGTACAATGTTTCAACACTGCTATATGTCCCGCTAGATGTGACCACCGATGGTCGTATTTTTTACGCAAGGATTCCTAAATTACGGCCGTCAAAAGTGTGCGTTCCGGTCTGATTGCTACTCACTGACCAGCTGAAAAAACAATGGAAAAACTTGGAAGAAAAGAAACAAAGAATTCGTGCGGTTAGTCAGCACATCAGATCGCGTGAATTGAATACCTTTGATAAAAGGGGTGTTCGCTGTCCTTTAGTAATCACATGAGAAATAAAGTTGACTCTAGCGACAGCGTCGGGACGGGGCTAGGTGGGATATAGTATCGATTGTATCCCCGAAAAATTAGAAAAAACTTGGAAAACTACTCAGAAGTTGATACAGAGGCGCCTTCAGAGATTTCACAGACAAAATTTAGGGGATGGAATTTATGAAATTTTTTGCTGACTACGTTCACTTTTGAGAAACAAGAGAACCTTTTTCTATCTTTTTTTTCTCATTGACTTGAATTTTTGATTTTTGTTTAAATTCTCTAAAAAAACCTCCCGATGCCACTGGACTTTACACCACTGCACATAAATAAATAATATTTATTCGAGCGCCCAAAAACCAATGGATGTGTGAAACCGAATGGTAATAGGTAATTTTCTATGGCTGGAAGCCAGTTTGCATATGGGTTTGGAAATCACTGCACAGAGAACAAACAGCGCGGCGGAAGGAAGCACTGTACGTATGTACGTGAATATTCTTACGTGTCTTACGAATATTGGTTACCCGAATAATGAGGTTAATATCTTAATGAAATTGCAGCCTACAGTCGTAAAACGAACAAAGTAAGTGGGAAAGAAGAACCAGTGTAATATTAACCTTGAATAATGCCAAACTGACTCTCAAGATTTTCGGAAATGTTTCTATTTTACTTCGAAACTCGCGAGAGTACAAGTTTGTTTAATAAAATTTAATTGTGTACCATGTGATCGAAAAAATACTTCTGCAGTTGTCAGACTCTCAATACTTGCAGAAGGTGTAGGTACTGTTTTGGTCTCCGGCTCTTGAACAGTACAGTAGATCTTCATGAATCCCCCCCCCCCCCACAAAGTACTTAGACTATTCTAATTATTCTGACTTGATATTGACAGTGCTCCGGGAATTCTAAAATTAACGAATTGGATGCAAAATTATGCTTGTAATACTCCCACTTCGTTTTACTGCTGCAGGCAATCAACCAGTAATGTCTTGACGTTGAGGGCATCTTACTTGGGATAGAAAATAGACTATAAGCCACTTCCACAAAGTACAGATACAGATACAATCATATAATATAGCTTAAATACTTAGAATGGCAACAATTCTGGGGACTATGGCGGATTAGCCCCCTTTTCCATACTAGGTACTAAAAATGAAAAATCGTTCGTGCAATTTTAGGATGTCCAAAATGTCTTATATACTAGGTGCCGAACCTTTTCAACTAACTTGTAAGTCGAGCAAGAAATTGAATAAAATCGTCAAAGAGATCACTATTCCAAACTTTTTGTTCATTCTGATGAGTACATCATCCTGTCCAGTTCCTTCACGTAAGTAATACATGTAAAGATTTCACATTGTTTTTCATTCATGAGTTCATCCTTATTTGCAGTTCTTACACATACCACCAGGGCCGTACCCAGGATTCAAGTAAGGAGGGGGTTTTGCGATTAAGATAAATAATTTTCTTCTTGGTGGGGGGAAGGGAGCTCAGTCACAGATCCGCCCTCCTCTCCGTCTAAACCCGTGGTTTTTCGTAGTTTTTTTCTTTTTGGCCAATGGGAGGGGTTTGAACCTCCAAAACTCCCCCGTTGGTACAGCCCTGCATACTACAAATACACAAATGCACACAGCAGGTCAGTAGTTTTTAATGAAGACTTTACATTACTTTTCATCCACCCTGAGCATGGACTTTCTGTTCCCACTTTTATTACAAATGAAAGGATGTCTCATCAGTTTTCATCCATTTTGAGTACACATCTTCCCATCCCCTCTCTCTTACTACTAATTTGCCAAAAATACATACAATAGGTTAGTAGTTTACTCTTGTGTGATGAAGACTTCACATTGCTTTCTATTCATCCTGAATACGAATACACCCTGACCTGTGCCCTTCGTATCAATGTTTATTCATCCCAAATACCTATATGCCACACTTTCCAGTTGCCACTCATATACAACAAAAGGAAAGACTTCGCATCAGTGTTCGTTCATCCCAATTACACGCGTTCCAGTTGCCACTCATACAACAAGTGAAAAGACTTCGCGTTCTCATCAGTGTTCATTTCATCCCAAATAAACGCTTTCCAGTTGCCACGTACACAACCAGTGTTGGAAGAACAAACAGGAACAAGAAGAAAAACGACATGTTCTTGTTCTCATTCTCAGAACGAGAACATGATGGGATTGAAAACCAAAACGGGAAACGGGAATGGGAACAGGGCCAGGTTGGGAATGAGACGAGAATGGGAATGTTGGTAATTTTTAGGTAAGGAGAACAAGGAAAACATGTACAAGAATCATGCAGTTCAAGAAGAACCAACGAGAACGGGAACAAGGTGGGTTTTTTTTTTGCTCTTCCAACTCCTTTGTAGCTGACACAAAGGTAAAATTCTGAAAGCCTAAAACCAATTATATATATTTAACAAAAAAAAAAATCAAACTGTATTACTGCACCAGTGTCGGAAGAACGAGAAGAAAAATGGCACATTCTCGTTCTCGTCCTCTCAGAACGAGAATGAGAACGGGAACGGGAACATGATGAGAGATGCGGGATTGAGAACAAAAATGGGAAACGAGAATGGGAACAGAACCAAGGTGGGAACAATCACGGGAATGGGACAAAGGCGAATCCTCTGGTCATTCTAGTCATTCAGAGAATGGCCAGACTAAACTGGAAAAATGAAATTTAATAATATTTTAAAATACAAATAATTTAATCATTAGGTAATATTAAAATATACAATATGAGATGATGCTATTTTGAAATTGTGCGAACATAGAACAACGCCGATAATTCTCTCAAAATGCAGAATGACTTTGTTGTTCCTACATATGGATGCTATTCAACGTAAGGGAACCAACCAGAAAAAACTGTTTTTTTTTAAAAACATGTGATTCGAAGTTCGAGAGCCATGTTAGAAACTATATGACACAGTGACTAATAAGCTTTTTTCAACGTGAGTATACATGTTCGAATCGGGGGCCCAATTTCGAAAAATTCTACTTTTTACGCTCTTTCCAACAATACTAATTAAGGTAGGTGCGCCAAATAAGGCCCTATGTTTGGTTTTGGTCAATTTCTGCCTTAGGATGAATGTTGTTTTCGTTTTTTTGTTTTTTACTTGGAATGTACATTTAATTACTAATCTAAAACATGACTTTCGGATTTTTTTTTCACCCCATAGTGCTTGTGAAATATTTGATTGAAAAGTTTTATTTTTGAAAACCTAATAAGGCCGGGCTAAATCCTAATAGGTGTAGTGGGACGTATGGCGATGCACGCATGCCAAAGTGGCCCCTAAGACACCGCACCCCCAGCACCGGAAACTACCCTTTCGGGCATCGCATCAGTGCCCAGGGGGGAGGGGCTAAATCCTAATAAGGCCCGACCTAAATCCTAATGAGGCCCGATTTGAAAAAAAATCTGAAACTGCAAAAAAGTTTATTAAACCAATATCTGAAATTGAATTGAACAAGTAAGTATTAATAACTTGACATAGTGCGGAAAAAAGTTAATGAAGATCGTTAAAAGTAATCGGGCCTTATTGGGGTACAATGCACATTTTTTCATCGTTAGCCGATTACTCACCTATAAAATACTCGTTCGAAGATTTTTTTCCCTCATTCACTAGGTAACAATATAAGTCAAAAACAAATAAACGTCGATTTTCGGTTGAAATTTTATTATTTACTTTAAACGCTTTCTAACATTCTCGAAAAAAACTTTTCCGCTAAAATTTTAGCCGGTCAAAATTAAGTTCTGTTGTCATTCTTTCTCTATCCACAACTGATAACGCGACCGAAACAAATGCACAATATTACCAGATGAAAATACAACAATTTTCTCTCAGGTCGTTTTGCAGCACAAAGCATAGCAGCCGAGATTGGCAGGTCAGGCCTTATTTGGCGCACCTACCTTACTCATTTTGTTTACAAATGTTGGTTGGTTCCCTTACGCTGAATAACGTCCATATGGGAAAATAATATTCGCGCATGCCTGTACAAGCTTCCCAGCACGCGTTTTTGTATGTCAAGTCATTCTACTACTATGTAAAATGACATTATCCCACACATCATGATATCAATATTCAGTGGATGTGCAGCTGAGTCTCCTATGAAGTTTTCAATAATTACGTTTAATCCCAACACCTACTCCTTGTTAAAATTATGTAATACCTACCAAGTTTTGTCATGGAGAATGACCTAGAAAAAAAAACAAGATTCGCCACTGATGGAACGTTGGTAATTTTGGGTAAGAAGAAAGAAAAACATGAATGAGAACCATGCCATTATAGAGAAGAACGAACGAGAACGATGATTTTTGAGTTCTTCCAACGCTGCATACAACAAATGAAGACTTTGCATTAGGGTTTGCGACTGAAATAATTTGAAACGGTTAACAGTTATCAGTCAAATTTCCTTCAGCAATTTAAACAGTTACCTATCAGTTATTGGTCATAACTGTTATGACCATTATGACCGTTTCAAAATCATAATTCTCCATTTATAACCGTAAACCCATAACCGATTAAAAAAAACAAAAAAAAACTATAGGTAATGGTCCAAACAGTTATTGGTCAACAACTAATTCTTTTTAAACGGTTAACGGTTATCGGTCAGCAAAATTTTTTTGTTTCATTGAATGGTTATAGGTAACAGTTTATAATAACTGTTATTTCACAAACCCTACTTTGCATCAGTGTTTGTTCATCCCGAGTGCACGCTTTCCACTTGCCACTCATACTACAAATGAAGACTTTGCATCAGTGTTCATTATCTCCGGCGCACGCTTTCTACTTGCTACCCATATCTACAACAAATGATGAAGAATGTGCAACAGTGTTCGTTCATCCTGAGTGCACGCTTGTCAGTTGCCACTCAGACTACAAATGAAAAGACTTCGCATCAGTGTTCATTCATTCAGAGACGAAAATAAGGGGAGCAACTTGCTCTTCAAGCCTCCGTTGGAGCTGGGAAATTTTTGTAAATGGATCAGAAGTTTGGAAAATCCAACAAGTCAGAAGTTTTGGCCAATATAAACAAATTTCACTTGATACTTGGAAATTTAACAATTTTTGCCCCTCCAGAAAAAACTACTCTTTGGTACGTCCCTGATGCATTCATCCCGAGTACACGCTTTCCAGTTCCTACTCATACATGCTTACGACCGATTCACAAAAATGCGTACAGTAGTAGGTAGTAGGATACAAGAATATAGATATACACCAGAGCAGTGCACGATACGAGTATAATATACTCATGTGGTATTTGGTATCGTATCGCTTAAAACGATACCGAATAGTATCGGCCGATACCAAGTATATACTCGGTATTGTAGCAACAGGAAGTCGTTTTTGTGATATGGTATCGACGATAACAAGTATCACTAATAAGGCATCACTACTGCACCACCTAAAATACAACTCTAATCATAAAACGATTCCTGACCGAGTATTACTCGGTATCGTGCACTGCTCTGATATACACACACGGAGACAAATTCACAAAACATGCATAGTAAATCAGTAATCTGATCATATAAGCACAGTGCCATCCCGAGGAGGGAGTAAAAGGGACGTTTTGCCTAAGGCCTTGCGCCACCTTGAAGTGTAAGGTGTGCCTTGGTGCACCTTTTTGTAAAAAAAAAATTCTGCGCTTTGTGTTAAATTTTTGCCTTAGGCCTTGCGAAGTCACAGGACGGCACTGTATGAGCATTCATATTGAGACCCAAATACTAGTTGACTCTCAACCCCGAACAAAATTAATGACCCCTGATCTATTTTGTTAGCTTGGATGACCACTGCATTTTTGCAGCTAGAAAATGAAGACCGCGCTGCATATTTGAAACGTTTTTTAGGCCGAAATAAGCGTTGTCAGTTAATCTTCTCCAAGGTCAGCTTACAGGAAGATACCAGCGTATTTTTTTTTGAAAATCGAAATGTGTTTCACTCGCCCACTCGTGCGGTGAAATTGAGAAGAAAATCGTGCTCAGCAGCTTACATGTTGCAGTGAAGGTTGCAGTAGTGTTATCATATGCTGATACTTTTACATTTCTCGCATTGCATCACTGATCGACAAGATGGAAGACCGGGTAGAAGGGTATGGTGCCGGCCGGGAAGACTACTTCTCAATGTCACCGCCAGCCCGCCTGTTAACTGTAAAGTGTAAAGTTAGAAGTAAATATTCGGGATCATCTGCTTACTTCATCATTCTGTTGTGTGGTTCTTGTTTCTGTGTTATCTGGGACCGTGTTAATTTTACTCCATTTTGTGCCGGTGTGTACGTGTTAAAATTATTACAAACTGCTGTCATTTTCGAAAGGTGTCTAATTATTCGTGACCATGTCGATCGGTAAGCGTGGTATTTTTCAATTTTTCGTTTGATTTACTCGTATCAGTGAAATTCTGTGCGCGATTTCGGAGTTCTCTATTTTCTACACATGTAGAATACGAATCTGTTGTATGCATTTTTAGTCAGTTCGTGAGTCAGAACTAGGAGGGGTGGTATTCAGCATGAATAAAAACTGATGTGAAATCCATGTGAAATTCTGTACTCGATTTTGGACTCCCCCTTTCCGTGTGAAAATTTCTGTATATCTGAAACCTACCTATTGTACGTATGTTTGTGAATTTGTGATACATATGAGTGGGTTCTGAAAAGAGTTTACTTGGGATGAATGAAAACTAATGCAAAGTCTTTAATTGAATTATGATTGTGAACAGGGTAAAATGTGAACTTTTCATTGTAGACTATTAACCTACTGTACGCAGTTTTTCTGGATTTGCAAGACGCGTGGGGACAGGGAAAAGTGGTACTCTGGGCGAATGAAAACTGATGTGAAGTCTTCATGTTTGAAATAGTGATCTCACTCGCCTTTAGTTATTTATTGAACTTAATCAGGTACGCTGTGTACGTGCCTAGTTGCACGCAGCTACTTGTAAGCGACTTTGTTACAGGTTGGCGCGCTACCACTGACTTTATCGGCCAGGACCTAAATTGATAACCTATGCTGGTCATTAAAATCATCTGTAGCCCCTTCTAAGCCGTGAAAACCAAACATTGAAACTATAGTTGCCAGGAACTAATCGCGTATATGTGCAGCTCCCCCAGCCCCGTAGCTAGAATTTATGTATTGGTGGGGCTCTATGAACCTTCTGGGGGGCCGGGGCTGACTATTTTTAATAAACGAGTAGAAAAGTGATCTTTGCACGGGGTGCTCAAGATACCTTTAGAGGGGGCTCAGCCCCGCTCCCCCTCGTGGATACGGGGTTAAGCTCCTCGCCTGGAAATTGTAGGGCCAGCGTTAAATTTGCGCTAGGTTGGTCGCTAGTGTCTTCTCATTTATGATGCAAGCGCCGTTGCCGGAATATTGGCCCATTCGAGACCAACGCAGATTTGGCCTGACTGTGGTTCCTGGTGCGAATCCGATTTGCGCTAGAATTGAGAGCAAATTTGGCGTATATCTGGCGCCGATGTTGGAATTTGAGCTGGCGCCACGATTTCCAGGCGGGCCAACTTACATCTTATCTCTGTTAATTGTTAGTAGAAAAGGGTTTGCTCACCCTATATGCTCCGGGTGAGCCATTTGATAGGTTATAGGTTGTAAGTACATGGTCATCTATGTATCGTGGGTACTTGGGTTCAAAGATGAAAATTAACATCTTAGGGGATGAAGTGGGGGTTCAGCCGAAGAATCCCAGCGTTTTATTTATGAATCGTGAATCATTACGTACTTTACCAGGGTGAGAGAGGGAGAGGAGATGGAGTGGGGATTCAGCCGAAGAATCCCAGCGTTTTATTTATGAATCGCGAATCAGTACTATACCAGGGCGAGGAGGGGAGAGAAACCTGGAGGAAAGGTGGGAGTGATTTAGAAAATATTGAGAAACTTTGCCCTTTAAGTCATCTGATTTCACTAGTTCAGAGAACACTTCAAGATATTGAAGGGGCTAAGCCCCAAACCCCTTATAACGTCTTCGAATGTAAATACATGAGTGTAGCAAGATTTTATGATCGGATTCTTCCGCATACATACGTACAAAGTACAATCGTCCTCGTGGAATGCTAATTATATGCGTATGGATTTATATAGGTAGTATTATTTGCAAACTACGGAAAATGTGGCCCAGTTTCAACTGTAATTGTAATTACCCGGTTCAAGGCTTCAAGATCGAGTGCAGTGTTGAAAGTGAACCTAGCTAGTACCTATTTCTTTATTGGAATGACAATGCTGCATTACTGAACTACTTTACAGTAGAGATGTACCAAAGGGAATATGGAAGGACTCCTGCTGAACACTTTTGTTAATAGGCAAAATCATTATAGGAAAAAATGGAGAAATCAGAACATCAGCTTTGTAATTTGAAACCGTGAAGACCGTTCAAATATATTCTGTTACATTAGCGCGTCAATATCAACATTCTTCTCGCTCTCTCTCCTCTCCACCATTAAAAAGTCGCTTCAATACATCTTTACGTTAAAGTTTTATTGATTAAAGTTATGATTCGAGTTCAAAAAGTATCCACTTTTATTGATACCGGCTACACGAACTACCTCTCAAGTGAAATTTCAGAAGCACAGATCTAGAATCAAAAGTCGAATCCTAAGTTAAGAACCCGGTTCCTCTCCAGTTCCACCATCTGAGTTGGTACCTATCTCAGCAACACTAACTGTATGTCCATTTAACACCTTCCGTAGGCGAGAAAATTTTAATTAAAAACGTCTGGAGGAAAATCCTGGTCCAGAAGTGGGTTTCCCTTCAAATTCTCGTTTAATAAAAAAGGACTAGGAATCAGTAAAGTGGAAAATTTTTCATTGGATTTCTTCTTCGAATGACATAAGTTCACGGACGTCGATGGATCTACAGAGCAGTGTACGCATCCATTTTGATTTTAGGCTACGTACTGATTGAAAATGGGGAAAGGTTCCCAAAGCAACAATACAGTTCGCTTAGTTTAATGGTTCAAATCCAAATGATTTACTATTCTCGTATAATATTATGTATGTATTTGAAGCGCAGAACTGGAATGAAATCATAAACGTTTCCTTCTTTTTATCTTCACTTAAAATGAGGTTCTTTTCCAACACTGGTATGTTTCTAAAGTCTTTGTACAGTCGACACTAAGTCAATTCTCATATTAGTACCTATATGAATTTTTAGTAAATGTAACAGTCCTTGTAACAAAAACAAATTTGAGAGGAATTCGGCTACAAGGTAACGTTGCAGACTGTTGAGTTGCCTGGTATTAGGAAAGCGGTAGTTAATTTTGGCCCATATTGGCAATTTTCGATCAAATTCCTGAAGAGCAGACTTTTCCAGCGCCCTTCGAGTGCATTTTATGAAGAGCAGATTGTAGGTGATACAATAACATTTAGGTTTGGGTGCTAATTTATAGGAGCACGTTTTTGTTTTAATTAGCAAAAAATTATCGATAATACGTGAACGTGACAAGTATTCGCTTTCTGTTACGTGTTACAACATTACTCCACTTCGGAAAAGTGTGAAGAGAGAAACTGGATGAGGTGATGTATCAGCCGAGATATGCGTCATGCTGTTATCGGTATCATAATTTTGTTACACCACGCCATGATGTTTATTTTTCGATAACCGAGACTAACATGTATGCATATCAAAAGTTTACAGAAATATTTACAAAAAAAAAAAAAAAAAAAAAAAAAAAAGAAAAGGAAAAGGAAAAATCATGATATGTTATGGTTCAAACTACTAACTCATGTTTCTCATCACTATTCGAGGGTCAGTTTCAAGTTAGGAGATTATTATGAATAGTGACGAATTTCAATTTAACGATTGCTGAATTTGAATCAATAGAGTGCCTGTAAATTTCCCACCGGTTTTCTCGTAGCAGTTCCAGTTCTCTTCTGTCTGTCTTCTGCGTTTTGGACTCACAGACCCAGCTGACAGTTTGTACCACTCACTTTTTTGGAAGTGATGAGAAAATGACTCCGATCATGATTTGGTTAACCAGTTACTTAAATGCGACTAAAATTATTCAGTGAAAGTTTGGTACTCTGTTTCTAAAAAGTGATTGGAAACGTTTCCAAGTGATCTTCATGTCACAAGAGTGGAAATAAGTCTCAGATATCTAACAGATTTGTGATGAGCCACTTTACTTGATGTCAGTAAAAAAAAAAACTGTAAAAATTTACCGAACATATAGGTGCAATAGTGAAGAAATGAATAACTTGTCTCATTGGCTGCAGTGTCGACTACTCCGCGTTTTATTGATGGAGACATGTATGTCAATGCAGCAGTGGTTCAAGCAATTTTAGCTGATGGTTTGCGAATAAAGGGCACGTAGCTTTACTTGCAGGAAATTACAACTCGACCCCCTGCCCCTCCTTCAAGAAGTTCCCTTGTAGTTGGCAATTATACACTCCAACATGATACTCTGTATCCTATATTTTCCTATTTTTCTGTTAAGATGTACGGAACTCCATCACGCGGGTCAATAACACCCATATGAAGTACTATTTTTTCACTATTCTAGTGTTATCTCATTGATCAATGGATAACTTATAACCTTTACCCCAAAAGTGATAACCTTCACCTAGAGGTGGACTTAGGTATTTTGCGCTCAAAGCTAATGGAAAATTTGCACCGCTGATCAGATATTTTTTGGAAAAAAAAATAATAAAAAATTTTCCGCTCGCGATGTATCTTATCACACTGAAAAAAATTTTCAGTTCGAATATATTATGTAGTTTAGTGTACAGTAGTTTGGTATTATTTTGTCGGTTGACTTCTTTATTTTTTCCTCTTTTTTTCTCCCAAAAAATTTTGCGCCGAGCTTCAGCTTAGTCAGCCTTGTGGGAAATCTGGGTTTTCACCCCAGAAATGGATTGTCTTCAGTTAAATCGAAGATTATTCAACTCTTCGAGAAATATGAAAAACTAGGTGCATCATGTTTACTAAATCAACTGATTGATTTGCGACCTCGTAAATATTGCAATGAAAATCACGAGGCAATTTTGAAGAGGAAAGCTGGCACGTAGGGAAGGTCGTCCTAGTACTCTTATTTTTATGTTATTTTCCGAAAAATAAATGTTGTGCATACAAGGCATGAAATTTTGCAAGTTAGCGAAAAATTCAGCGTCATTGGCACCTTGTTGAACCGTGTCTAGACACTTATTTCTTCATTACTTTCAATTTCTGGTACTTGATGTTAGTATTGTATCACATTGAAGGTCATCGTGTTCCCATGTATCTTGATTTTTAGTGGTCCCTCGTGCTGGTGAAAACAGATACAAAGTTCGTTTCCTCTCTTGTGCACTTTATTGATAGTTGACATGAGTAGGCGTTAAAACTCGGCCCAATGACGTATTGGTTGAGACTTAAAGAGTGACGTAACTACTACTTCTACTCGTTCAGCGAGTCCTCTGTACACACCGACAATGAGAAGAAGGGAAAAGTTTTTTCGAAGCTGGGTCGCATAGTTGTGGATATTTTTACTGTCACGCAGGGAAGACGCCTTTCTGTCGACTAGGCGCCGTCTGAAAATCGATTTGTGTTTTGGTCGTTATAATGTACAGAAAATGAAAATCAAATTTATCGACTATATAGAATACGAGCCTCTGTGTGCAGAAATTACCAATATACGCCAGCTGTCTTGTTTGTAAATTGAGTTCGAAACAAAAGTGAGACTATGGTGATGCAGGTGAAACTGATCGCGAATTTCAAGGTAACGGAAATAAGCAGAAAGAAACGTATCTATACAGTATCACTCATCAGAAAGAATGTGGTTTATTAATTTTTGGTCAAATACTGAAACATTGTCGTCTAATTCAACCCGAATGTTTGAATATTAGTGTTAGGTCTCACTGTGTACACTGTGACCCTGTTCGGGAAGGGGGCCGTGACCTTAAATTGCTGATCTTGGGCTGCATTCTGACATCACGGTTTTATTTGTTGACTAAATGGACGACCGGTGGGTTTGCTAGCGGAGCTCTCTCTTCTGAAATGATTGATATTTTTTATACATAATTATGCTGGTTCAGAAATCTCACTGAGTACTGATTTCATGTTTACAGATTTGTACACCGAAGATCGTCTGGTTTACCAGTTCTACCCGGCAACTTCGAATCAGCTATCATTCAAGATTAAAGCTGCTCATGATGCTCACATTATTCTCTCGCCGGCTCCGTATGATGGCCCCCCCTGTTACGAAGTGAGAATTAATGTAGTTTAATTTCAAGACTGTGTTATGTTGTTTCAGGTAGCCTAGATACTCTAATTCTCGGAGAATAAAAGGAAAATGTCGTAATGAAATATAAAGCCGTCTCAAAGAGTCTGAAGAGAACTTGGAAAGTCTCAAATTAATCTAGATGAAGTTGAAAAATGCTTCGGTTGAATTTAGAAGAGTTGAAAAGTATCTTTTATAAGTCTCAAAAAAGTCACCTGGAGAGTCTTGAAGGAATTCAGACAAGTATGAAAGCATTTTGAAAAAATCTTAATATCAGGTCTGTATGAGTTTGTAAGGGACTTCTGTAAGTCTCAATGAGTCTTGAACGATATGAAATAAGTTTGGATGAATCCTGAATGTTAGGGGCAATCCTAGTGGGCTTATGGTGGATTTACCTCCTCCCTCTTCTACCCGAGGTCACGAAGAAAACTGTAGTTCTTTTTCTGTTTTTGGAAAATTTAGTGTTTTTAAATCTTTTTAATCTAACAATCTGGTTTATAAAAATGAAAGATCATTCCATCCACTCAGTGAAATGAGCGATTACCACGACTGGACTTGGAGAATCTTCATAAACTCTGGAGAAGTCTTGAAGGATCCAAACAAGTTTGGAACTCTCGAGAACCTCCCAGAAAGGTCGTGAAAGACACTTCATTATTCATTTTGCCCGGTTTGAGACACTCAGTATTTTTCAGACTGGTTAAAGCTCTCTTCGATATTCACTAGCCTGATTTTTAAGAACGTCGAAGTCTTTTAACACGCCTGAAAGAGTTTTTATGAAATTTGGAAGAGTCTAGAAGAATCTTGGTTAAATTAAAAAGGTTTTAAGGCAGGTATATAGTGTCTGGAGGATCCTTTTACTTCTCTTCCCCCGAGCTGCCGGTTTATTCCCTTAAAAATTTTCCTCCCATGTTCGACCGCTAAAATCAGTGAATTTTTGTTTGCTTGTTTTTTTAATAAAATGAATGCCAATTCTGACACCTCTACTTGAAAAATGAAATTTCAAAATTATCCGGCTTAAAATGAAATTTTTTGGCTAGAATGCTGCTATACGGCTGCAAAATAAAAGTCAGGTAACAGAAAGCGATTTTCACCTTTTTACGGGTAGTATACTCGGCCCCTTTGAATAAAATAATGAGTGAATGAATGCATTTTCCAAAGCTTCGCAGTAAATGAACAGACTAAGTTTCAGGTTGGTTACCTTCCTTTCTTGGCGGCAAAGTAGCAAGATTTTTCGAGAGTGGTCAATTTTTAATTATGTAGTCGAACAGTGCGACCTTTCTACTTTTGTCCAGAAAATGAGTGATCAAAATATTGGACACAAATCTATGAAAAGACACCGAAACGCATTCATTGTGGCGCGCAGTGGACACCACCGCACCACGTGCGTGCAGCTGCGGCGATACAATTTTGGCGCCCGTATGCGGAATGGAAGAAAGCGCCCCACTCTTCGTCGTCTTTTTTTTTTTTTTTTTTGAGTTTTCATCAGTATAATTTGCGTTGCGTGTGACAAAAAAGTATACCTATTCCATATTTCTTCTTTTCTCTTGATCTCTCAGTCTCTCGTGAATTTTCAAAAAACGTTACCGGCTTAGTGTACAAAACGCGTTTAAAGTCAGGCAACACTGGCAACAGTGTTCCCGTATAATAACGAGTATTTAGATTTAGCGTTCTGCTTGCAGTGTTATCGGTTCACGGTAACACTGTTGCCAGTGTTGCCTAACTTTAAACGCGTTTTTCTTGAAAACACGTTTTGCACGCTATAGACCTTTTTTCTGAGCCGGTCACAAATTAAGAAATTTGTGATCATGTGATCAATACGCCCCCTTCCCCTGAATCAGGTAAAACAAAATTCGTTTTTTATTAATTGGAACATTCTATTTCTTGATTTTCCTTCATCCTTCAAGAATAGAGTTTTTAAAAATTGTAGATTTCAATTGAGAGCGTTCTGGCGCCCTTCGTTGAGTGCGCGTATTCGCCGATCTCCGCCGCTGCGTGCGTGCAAATCCATCAATATGGCAACACTGAGAAGAACGGTATCGCCAGACCACCGTATTCTTGGGGGGAGGGGGCTAATGCACCTGTACCAATTTTTTTTTGTTTCATTTTGTTTTACTGTTATTATATTTTTTTTCAATAAGTCTGTATTTTCTTTTTACTCACAGTTTGTAATAATAATTAAGAACGATCTCCTCTATAATTGGCCAATAGCTCTTGAGGGGATCTTAAATAAATACCTTCAGAATAATACAGAGGCAATGACGCAAAAGGATAATATATGGACGCTGTTAAGCAAAAAGGACTCAAACGGCAAAATCTAGCGTGAAAAGCTAATGAATAATGCCGGTTTACGGACATAGCGTTTACTGATAAGCTTTTTTCAACATGGGTACAGGGTACATATTTTTTGAATCGGGGGCCCTATTTTGAAAAATTCTACTTTTTACGCTCCTTCCAACGATACTAATAACTCATTTCATCAATAAATGTCGCTCGAGTCCTTTTTGCTTCGGCAAAAGAACACTAGTAGGGAGGGGCACTATCTGCCTTATCAATTTTCAGAATGAATTACTAGGTTGTTGACTATTTAGCCTCTCGTGTCATTGCTTCTGTAATATTAATTTATGTCCTATTAGCGTTTGGACACTCCTGTAGATGCGCTAGTGTCGTGGACGAAAAGATGATCAGGGTATTTTTACCACAAAAACATGGACAAGTAAAATAAGCTCTAGCATCTTCAATACTGTTTTTCATGGAAAACTGAAGAGAACTAAAGTGTTAGCCCTTATCATTTCCTTTCGAATGAGCCCAACTTCAGTTTTTTTTGCAAAATATTTTTGTCGCTGATCATCTTTTTGTCCTAATACACCAATCAGCGCGCCGCATTTCATTAGACCGTTAGAGAGCGACGCTTTAGCGTCCAAACACGAAGGTCCTAAACAAGACCTGACGTTACAGTTTGTCTCAGACCAGATTGATGAATTTGTACACTTGAGTGCCAAAATGAATGCGTTTTGGTGTCCTTCCATACAGTTTCGTGTATTGTGTCTAATATTTCGATCACTCATTTTGCTAGCACTAAGTCTGGTACATTACAACTTTTCTGATACAATGTCCAGGGCTTTCAACAATTCTGGTATGTGTTAGCACATTCTCACTATTTTTGGCAAGATCTGGTGCCTTTTTTGGTTCGTTTTGATACAGTTTAATGTATTCAGCGGATTCTGGTACATTTCAAAGATTTTGACCAAAAATTTCTTCTACATTTTGGTACAATTTCAAAGATCACACATTTCATTTGAAATCTAGTACAATTTTGAAATATTTCTTGTTGGTACATTTTTCAATTTCCGATTTGGCAACTCTGGGTTTAGATGATGTCCTATGAAGTCGGGATTGATTGACACGATTCGAGTATTTGAAAGAATAAATAATTCCAATTCTATGCATATTTTTGGAGTTTCTGAGGAGATAGAGGAGAATTAGTAATGACTAATGAGATTGTTCGTGCGAATAGCACTCCAAGTGATGGCAGTAATTCTGTTGAACGAAATTTGTGAGTTTTACAGGTAATTGGTTCTGGTTTACATTTTACCCCTTTTCTAGGTGTTATGTTCCAAAAGGTCTGGTTGGCTGAGTGGATGGCGCGCTGGTCTCGGAATCCGGAAATCCCGGATTCGAGCCTACGTAGCAACTCGCTACATTTCGACCTAGGCCGGTTTTTCGGCAAGATGAGAAGAGGCGAAGAAGGCTAAGACAGCCCTAATAGCCTTCCCGATATTTCTGAAGTAATGCTCGAAAGGGCGGATTCCAGGGCTCGGGTTGAGAGTAAAATTAGAAAAAAGCGGTGTTATGTTCCAGTTCATATAAAATTGTGCTTGTAATTCGTGTTTCACTGAAGTACATTGTGGCATTGTTCATAAGTTTATCTACTATTCTATAAGTAGGCGGAATTTTGTAATGATAACGGGGGGAAGGAGTAAAATCCCACTGAACAGAAAAATGTTATTGTATTTTTGTCATTAATCAACTACTGAGGAAGGGCTAGTTGTAAATACTGAAATGTATGAATGGCAAATGATAGGGATTATTACTCATGTCTGCTGCTTCCACCGCGCCGACCCTATTCTAATCGAGATATCCATAATGTAATGACAGTAAAATTGAAATCAAATAAAACCATAGGCAGTACATGCACATGACTAATCTTGGTTGCCTATTACTTATGCAATGCACATTGTGAAAATTACACATATTATTGATTCTGGTTTTAAACTGGAAGGGTAACATTATCACCCTGTCCGAACTCCCTCCTGAACTTCAAATGTATGTACCTCTTCTGGAAAAATGGTCATGTTACGGGGCTGCTTTTATAGTCTTCAATAAATCTTGAGTTACGTTGGTATGTTAAATCTAAAAAAGAATTGAAGGATCTTAAGCCAGGCTAGATGAATCTCAAACGCTTTATTAAGTCTAGGAGAGTCTTCAGTGAGCCTTAAGAAGTCTTGAAGAGTTTTAAACAAGTATGATGGATTCATGAACAAATCGGGAGAATTTTGTCTTCCTACAAAATTCCATGTTTGTAGTATGTCAAGAGAGATGTGTATTACTCAGGGTGACCAGTTTCTGGAAAACTGGGAAAAGTCATGGAATGTGAGCACCCCTGGAGAAATTAGGAAGACGTCAGGAAATTTAGAAAGAAAATCGAAAAAGTCAGGGAATTTTGACGAAAATTTTATGATGTGAAAGTATTGTACAATTTTCTCTGTCAAACACAATTGAATACAGTGGAAGCCGCTTATTAGAGACACGTTGGGCAGAACCGTTTTGTCCCAGTTAACCGGCTGTCTCAATAAAACGGAAGTAATTTTTTTCATGTGTAATCGTTTAGTCATTAACATAACATAAAAATTACTTCTAGTACATCTTACGTACCTATATTATTCAAAAAAATTACGAATAGACATCTGGCGTAAATATTTTATGCTTTGTGCTTGAATGTAATCGGCACATGTATCTAAGGATGTTGTTGGACTATCTTCATTACCCTTTTGCATGAAGTATAACCTCATCTTTTCCACACATTTCCTAAATGTTTTGCCATAAACTCCACATTCTCGTTAAAACTTGTTCCAATAAACCGAATACGTGTCTCTATTAGCCGATCAAAACTTGCCTCTCTGTAATACGTTTGATTCGGGTCTCATAGCTTTGTCCCAGATAAGCGGCTGTCATTTTTATCCGGCGTCTCTAATAAGCGGCTTTCACTGTATATATTTTTTAAATAATTTGTTTGTCATGAAAAAGTTGGAAAATGGACTGGAAAAATCTGAAGAAAAAATTTGAAAAAGTCAGGGAATTTTCTTTGGGTATTGGCCACCGTCATTATTGGAGGCAAAGGAAGTGGTTCGAATCCCTCTCTATGTTTCATTTATAGATATACCCCTGTAGAACATTCAGCAACTATCGATCCTTGAGAGGTTAATTGCCCCCATCACGTGGTTCGAAGATAGAGGCCAAATAACGTAAGTTGTGATACCAACTTTCACAAAATGACTTCATTCCTTCTTTTTTGGCGGCAAAGTAAATCAGATTATTTTTTCCCATCGATATAGTTGAATATAGATATATGAATACAACGAGGATTATTTTGGACTTAACACCGACAACCACGTTTCTTAATATGTAGATAACTCTTACATAGATAATGACGTGTACCTGCTAGAATGCTGAGTACTAGCTGCACTATAGATATACTGTGCTAAGTGTATTGAAAACCGATTCATCAAGTATAGGTTCGTAACCACGTCATCGAAGATATCCGCATTATATTTCATGTTGACACTCGAAAAGTCGACCTTGACGAACAATACAGAAGAATAGTGTACGAATAGATAACCGTAAATCCTATTCCGGCATGCTGTTTTAAATTCGTTTTTTTTTCTGGCTTCAGAAATGACCTGATTTTTCGAAGTAAACGCTCAATACAGAACGCCTAAATTTGTACAGCGAAAAACTGAGAGTGTGAGTCATTCCATAGTCATTCCATCTGTTTTTTTCGTTTTGTTTTTACAACCGAATGTGTTGCATGACATTGGAGCACCGGTACAGCATTGTGGAAAGTAGAACAATAAAATACCGAATTCTCGATTATTCAGAATCTTTGTGTAGTAAAAACGACTGATTCATTCCACTTCTGTTAAAACTGCCCAACAGCTAGCTGAATTACCATGGGATTTAAACTTAGAGTCTCAAGTGCTGTTGGCAGCCCTGTATATGTGTGAGTGATTACGTATGATTTACCATAAGCGTGTAGCAAACTTCAACTATCATTATAAGTCGATTAGAAATCCACTTTCAAAGAAATTTATTTCAGCATATCTGTGTGCATACAATTATTCTCTGTACAAAAAATGGTTCTGTGCGTCCCAGCTAACTGGGGCCACTTCCCTCCATCTCTTCCCCTGCTGCACACACCGCCTATTTTAGGGCAAATGCCTCCCCTTTCCCCCTCCATTTTCCCCTGTTAGCGGTATGCCTTCTCCATTTATGACCCAACATTTTGGTTATTTCGTCATTCCACCGGGTGAGGGGTCTCCCCCTTCTCCTTTTCCTGTCATACGGGATCCATCCCTCCACCCTTTCTTCCCATCTTTCATCCCCCTGTCGCCAAATGTGACCCGCGTATTTCCACTGGCTTTTCTTTACAAAATAATCGATGTCCTGCATTTTTGTTTTTGCCCTAATTTTTGTATTTTGAATTTTGTCTGAGAGTCTGATGTTGAGCATACTTCTTTCCATCGACTTTCAACATTTGATTTTGTAAGGGCCCACGTTTGGGCTCCGTAGGTCAGCGAGGGTAGAATGCAGCTTCTCCATACTTCTGTTTTGGTCCGGATATGCAGTCTCCCTTTAAAGATATTCTTCAGCTTCCAGTAATTGTTCCAGCCACTTCTTATTCTGTTCGACAATTCTTTTTCTCTCCTTTTTGTTAAATGAAATTGTCTGCCCTAGGTAGACTATTTCTCCCGCCCATTCGTTTTCCTCTCCTGCGGTTCTTTCCTCGCATTCGATAAGATTTTTGTTTTGCTCATGTTTATTTAAAACCCGGCTTGTTTAAACACCTGAATGAATTCTTCGGCACATTTTGCCAATTCTTTCAGATCTTCAAAGATCAATATACCACGTCATGCGCGAATCTCAAATTGTTAAAGTATTCGCTATCGATTTTTAGACTATTCTTCTCCCAATCTAATTTTCTCATAGCACTCTCTAATACACAGTTGAATAATTTTAGTGATAAGGGGTCCCCTTGCCTGAACCCCCGGCTTATTTTGAAGTTTTCCCCTTTCACATCAGTCTTGACGTAGGCTGTAGCATCTTTGTACGTATTTTTTAGAATATTAATTACCTTTTGGCCCACCCCCTGTTCCTGGAGTGCTTTCCATAAGTACTTGTGACTGATCGAATCGAACGCTTTCTCGAAGTCTATAAAAAGTAAGTACATTTTTAAGTTGTATTCTAGGGTTTTTTCGATACCTAATTTGGTCGATTATAAAAATCTGATCAACTGTGGAGCGATTCCTTCTAAACCTCGCTTGTTCCCTGGCCTGTTGGGAATCCAGGTTCGGGCAGAGCCTATCCTTCATAATTTTCATAAATAGTTTCCCTGTGCTGGGAGTGAGACTAATAGGCCTATAGTTTTTGATTTCGCTTTTACTCCTTTTTTTTATGTATTAGTATTATCTCAGCCTCCTTCCATTGATTCGGGGTGGTTTCCGTTTCCATTATTTTGTTAGCGAGCTGAATTAGAGTGGGAGCCAGTTCTTCTGCGAATACTCTCAGCGTGGTATTGTCTATCCCGTCAGGTCCTGTTGCTTTTCCGGTTTTCAGCGTTTTTATAGCCTTCTCCATCTCTGTTATCATAAAGTCGGGGAACTCATCTTGTTCTGTGCGCGGCTCGATATTGGTCATTTCTTCATCTGGTTCCTCACGCCTGTACAACTCTTCGTAATATCGCGTCGCGACACCTACAATAGGTACTTTTTCGTTCGTACACCTTGCTCCCTCTTTGATTGTTCGTACTAGCGACGAGTTTCCTGTCATGGGTATATTTCTTTTTTAGCTCTCTTTACTGATCCATAGTTTGGCAGCAATTCCTCAATTTTCCTCTCACCGTACTCTCTTACGTCCTTCCTAATTTCCATCCTAACTTTTTTCCTCAGCATCAGTATCTCGATTTTCTCTCTTGGCGATTTCCTCTCCTTCCCTTCAAGCTTATCCCTCTTGTCGATTAGGATGTCTCCTCGGATATCTTGTCATCGGTTCGCGTCACCGTGCTAGTTTTACTAAATTCGGTTGAAACCTCTTTAATCGCCCTTTCTACCATGTCGTACAACTCCTGTAAGGTTTTCTCTTTCCAAACTTCGTGAATCGCTTTCATTCTTTTCCGCATTTCCTCCCGAGCCTTCTTTGAAAGTGCTGCAGGCGGTAGTTCGTACTTTCAAAGAAAATTTGTCCTAAATTTAACTGCATCGTCACTAAAAAATTGAATTATAATCAGTTCTACTGGTGGAATAAATTTTACTCGTTTTTTTACCCTCCTGAAGATAGTAGTTTTTCTATTTGAAAATATACATGATCACTCACTCATGTTCACCCGCTATAACACCCGCGCAGGTAATTTTGCAGCGCACTCTAGTGCAGGTTTAAATCCCAATTTTATTAATTATAATATGCAGTACACAAATGAAAAGAATTTTGTTGCAACCGAGCCCTAAACTTTATATACCTACTCGAATGTAATAAAAAGCGCTTAAATATCTGATTGCCTTTAATCTTAGGTATCTGATGGAATATCATGAATTTTATAGATTGATGTTTTGGGAATTCTAGCCCATGAATACCTATTTTCAGAAAATTTCTGACCCGATGCGCAATCAGTTACCCTCTAGTTACCTATTTGTTATCCTCGAATTACCCTCAGATTACCCGTGTTCCCCTTTAGTTACACGGGTAACTGGCGGGATACTACGTAATTAGTTACCCTCGAGTTACCCGTGGCGGAAAAGTTACCCGTTTGTTACCCGGGTAACTAGTGGGATTTTGCGCATCCGCCCCGGAAGTGGTAATAAATCGTAAATCGTAATTCAGGATAGAATGAGTTACTTCATTCTATCGAATTCCATACAAACTTGTATGATCTACTTCATTTTGTTTAAGAAAAAACGAAATATGTCAGAGTTAACTGCCAGAAGCAGAAGTCTAGATTCTTCTTCTTCAGGTACCGTATCCGATGCCCACATTGGCAATTGCTGTTTCTGACGCGCAACTTTACTGGGCAGGGTTAGTTGGGGTAGTTTGTTGTTCCCACAGTTTGCTGCGTTAGTGTTTTCTTCCTCTGTGTCGAAGAGTGTGCAGCCGCAGTTCGCCCACTAGCCATGTGTTTCACGACCTGTACACGAACAGTACCGAATCTTTCTGATCTGGTTGTAATGTCTCGTTCTTCCAAACTGGGTGAGTTATAAGGCGCGCTATCATTCCACCTCGATTGATACTGTAATCGCTGTGTTCGCTAGGATGTTAGAGGGGCTATTCGAATAACAGCAATAACTCTCCGGCGCTGGTGAGACTCGAACCTGGTCCAGGTGAAATCTAGTCAGATTTCGCTGGCAAATGAATCTGGTTGACTAGGTACTGTTGTATTCTGGCTATTCTCATTCTGCTACAACTGACAACTCATTGATTTGATGGCCGTTCGATTGTGCGTCGGTCTTCAAGCTCATTTCAGATGGCAATGTGTATTACGAAACTTAGTCTCACTCTCTCACTCGAAAACATACTCAGAAATGACGCGAAAACAAGGACCCCTATAGGGATCCACACCTGGAGTTTGTAGCATCGCAACAAATATCAGACCAAAGTGGTAACTTCATTAATTACACCGCATCTTTCTAATGAAATTTTCTCTTTTCCAGATTTTCTTCGGCGGTTGGGGAAACACGAAATCGGTGATCCGAAAAAATAAACAGCAACCCGATGTGGTCGAAGTAGCTACTCCTCAGATCTTGAACAATAACGAGTACAGGGGTTTCTGGATACGCTGGGAATACGGTGTGATATCAGCGGGCGTACAGAACGATCCGAATCCCATACTGAGGTACGAAGATCCGCAGTTATTCCCCATTCAGCATTTCGGCGTGTGCACCGGCTGGGGTGCCTCCGGTCATTGGCTCATCGATGGTACGTATATATACGGTATTAACACTTAATTACTCAGCATGCTCATTATTTCGCTGTTATTACTAAACCGCGCTAGTATATGAAAGAATCATTTTCTTCTATGTTACCTGGCAGTACCCGTTGTCTTCGCACGTATACAGAGGTCGGTGCCATTTGTTGCTATCGGTGGTGTCACCATGTAGTGTCGAGTTTGAACACTAAAGTCGCATTTGTCTCTGTAAAAACACCAAGTTATCATTTGTCAACGTGACGAAATACAATAGATGTTCTCTAGTATGTACATTTATCAACCACTTGTCCTTGTACTTTGAAATCCCTATTTGGTCGCTCTCCCAGGATATTAAAAAGTGGATATATGTAGTCATATTTTTAATTTATGTGTCAGACGATGCCAATCACTTGATATTGATTCGCTTATTTTCCGCTTGCATTCCAGTACCTGTTCCTGGAGGACCTCAAGGATATCCACCACCAGCAGCTACCATGGGCTATCCGCCACCGGCTTCCATGAGTTACCCGCAACCCGGATTCAATCCTGAATTTGTACAACCGGGGGTGCCGCCCGCGGCTCCCGTGCCTGGCATGGGGGGCTATGGAATGCCTACCATGGCTCCGCGATGGTTGCCCAGTGCTAACGGATCTGTACCGCCAACTGCGGTCGTTGCAGGTAACGACGTGAACGGCGAGCCGATGTACGTCGCCAGGGCTCGTCACGAGGGAGCGTTACTGCCTGGTAAACTGGTGAAATCTCACGGAGTCGCCTATGTGGCTTGGGGAGGTCGTGAGAATCCCAAGAATGAATACGAAGTAAGTGCAGGCTGTTGGGGATGGTTTACAGTGAGGAGATTAATACTATCAGTTCAGGTAATAATCCGTGGGGATTTCAGATACTGTGTGACTGCAGTCCACGATGGGTGCCGCACAGTGGCGGTCAGATTCCCCCAGGAGCCTTTGTCGGCGGACAGTCGGAAACTGGAGAAACGTTGTATGTTGGTCGGGCTCATCATGAAGGGTCGGTGACACCAGGAAAGGTAAGTTTCATTTTGTTTCTACTCGTATTATCAATTATCAGTGCCCGGGTGAAGATACTAGACTCGCATGTATAGTTCCGCTAATGACGTGTACAAAATAATAATTAAGAAGAATGCGAGCAAACCTGGTGTCGTGAAGTGAGTACTGAAGAAAACCGGGGAAAGCAAAGTAATGTTGAACAAGTTAATGTAAACTATGCTGCCTTTTATTAATCCAGTGATTGATGTCTGTTTCCCCAGGTGCAACCCAGCCATGGAGTGTGCTACATTCCTTTCGGTGGAAACGAAGTGTCAAAACCTCAATTTGAATTGATGTTTGTATAAGTCGATGGCAGAAAAAAAACTTTTTTTTTTTGCAATTGTTATCGACTGAACGGAAAATGTTGTTCTTCACTTTTAAAACATTCTACCCAACGAGAGAGGCACTAACATATACCCAGGTGTAAAAGCGTTTCTATATCTCGCTTTTGGAAATTGCGCTTATTCATTTTATGCCCGAAGGCGGCGACTTATTTTAATGTTGTTTGTATATTTTTATGAATATAATTCAGAAGTTACTCGACTTTAATAATCGATTTTATTTGGTTCACGACGCCGTGGTATGACACCGACGGACTACGCAAAAATAAAAAGATAATGAATCTATTCATTTAAGAATGTATTCTCTGTTTAAACATTGATAAGAGATATTGAAGCCGAATTATTTCAATTATATACACTGATAAGAATGAATAACACCATTCAATAGAGTAAGTCGTATCTCTCCATCATTAACGAGAAAACTATTCGTACGGTAGTTTGTTCGTTGGTCGATGTTTGTGCAGTTGGAAATACCTACGCGTAACCATCATGTTTAACAGAATCTTCTCGATGTCAGAACGGGTAAGTTCACATAATATGCATTAGAACGGCCATATTGTGAAAACTAAACAATTATTTTTCGATTCATTCCCCAATTTAATTAACGTGACATGAAGTGAAATGGTAGAATAGGTAGGAAGTGAGTACCTACTAGTAAGGACAGGAACGTTTCTTGTATTCTGACCTCGTGGAACCGTATCACCCATCATTTTACAAAGGTAATCACTGAGTACCTAAAGGCCGAGTTAATTGAATGCGGATTCCTGAAAAAATGTGCAGGCTATTCTTGAGCGCTAAACTTGCGTAATAATTATCTACTTAATGGAAACCAACTTCCGCATGCTCATTTTATTATCATACTCCACTGTAAGTGTACAAATGAAGCACTGGCTACACGAGGGCTTGTTCGTTTTCAATCTATATATTCTATTACTTCTGGAAGAGTGGGTGCATGAAGTAGCACAGGCATATTTCAGTTAGCACATCGGTCTGTCATTCCATCTTTACGTGTAACTTCAATAATGTAAGAGGTATAGTGTCTGACGGTAGGTACTAATCAAAACGCAACTTGGTTATTTCTTGCGTCCAGCTCTGTGGATTCATTCTTTTACCCAGCAAGTATGCTACACTTAGGTTGTCTCTTGTTTTTGTGTAGGTATGAAAGCTATTTAGATTTATATTGCTCAAACCTCGATCTGGTTCTTGCACTGGTGCGTACAATCCTCAGTCCTATTCTGTACTCTAACGTAATTCTGAATTTTGAGCCTAGTTAATTTCGCATGTGAATCTCTAACATTAAATAAATTGTACGTTTCTTGAAAGTTGGTCAATTGAAAGTGTAGTAGGCTAGTAGGTATCTCTCTTTCTTCAAACAATATTCTCTCGTATCTCATCCAAGTCAATCAGACAACTCCTCGTAGAAAAGGTACTGCCCTTAAAATCATTTCAATGCATAGTGTACTTACCTACTCGATTATATACTGATCGGAAGAACACGAGTCGATTACATGCACGATATTCCGAATGGTGTCTTCGAAATTATACTGACCAACAACGAGGAAAACGATTTTAATTAAACCACATTATTTTGTTTATTAAAACTAATAAGAGCGCATTTAAAATTAAAACCACAATTATCGAATGTCTTTCATCAATAAACGTAAATTAACTGTTATTATTGTACTGACAACTCGAGATACATGAGTAAATGAAGAGTTTGTATGACGATCCCCTTTTTTTAAAACTGACTTTTACGAGGGGACGGGGGACTTTCCTATGCAGAATTATGTAAGGGCTAGAGTACCAGTTTACCCCTCCTAAAATTTTTCTATTTATTCATTAATGTCGTTCTTCCATTATTAGTCTTGACAATTACTACCCCATCCCATCCCAAAATTACTTTTAAACCCCGTGGTCATCCTTTGTGGGATTTCTTTTTTAAATCTTGCCAACCCCCTCTGTACAAAAATAACAAGCTACCGTCTACGTAACTGACCCATACATGTTTTATACAAAATTAATGCGAATAAACAATCAGGGCCGGATTTAAGAGTGTACTCACCGGAACCCCACCAAGAGGAAAAATGAAATAGGTAACTAGAAGTAAAAACGCAAATTTCTTACGGATCGCCAGTCGCTTACTCTTATCCACGAATAATTCCAACTATGAAACTATGAACACACATACCCCCCCCCCCCCGGGAAGATTACAAATCCAAAATAATACCGTTAGTTACCATTACCAACCGATAAAAACATTAAAAATCAATTTCATGCACATTTTTTTCTTTTCAAATAGATACACACCTAATATTCTAGCCTTGAGACATTTGAGTTCTTCCACCGAGGAGAGGGCTCCACTAAGCTTAGGCTCTGGGGCCCGAAAATCCTAGATCCGGCCCTACAAACAATATGTGAGATTCACTAACTTGAGTGGAGTCGCATTAACATAAGTACACAGGTAGGCTACAGAATTTTTGAGGAAGTGAATCATATATAGAAATATGGGTAGTACTTATATGGCCTCTAACAAAGTGAACTTACTCAAAGAAGCAATGTACAAACTCACATTTCCTTGTAGTTTAGCTGGTATTGTGTGTTACCTATCTTTGCCAAAAGGATTTGAAATTAAATTTAACATTTTCGGAAAGATATTTTTGTACGGTTTTCTGTTAAAGATTATCAAGATGACACATTTCACTGTTGTATATGTATATTGTACAGCGCATGCTCTTCACCTGCTTTGACTGTACGACAAAACACGGATTAAGTACCTGTGTGAATAATGAACCCAAACGTGGCAGAAACATATGTGAAACATGTGACTGACCTGAGAAAGAGTTACCATAATAATTATTACACTAATTATTAGCATAGGTGCGCGGAAGTTATTTTTGTCCGGAAGAAAAGACCGACTCGACTGACAATTCGTTTCACTCACTTTTAAGATGAGAGGGCAATAAGTTACTAACTTGAGGCGATTTGCTATGCAGTGTGACCTTGAAAGTGATTAATATTTCAGTGAAAATTTCAAAAAATGATTAAGACGTGACTGAAAAATGATTTGAAATTTTTTCGATTGAACACGTCCACCTCATATTAGCAGAAAATAGTATCACATTTCCAACATAATATTAGCAATAATGTCACTTTACTCATCAGTTGAGTAATATTTCATGAAATCTGGATGTAACAACCCTATGCGCAATCAGTTACCCTCTAGTTACCCGCGGAAAAGTTACCCATTTGCAACCCTCGGTTACCCTCAGATTACCCAGATCAGTTACCCTTGGTTCCCCTTTCGTTACCCGGGTAATTGACAGGATTTTGCGCATCCCGATATTGCAATTAGTTACCTTCTAGTTACCCGCGGAAAAGTGACCCATTTGCAACTCTCGAAAATTGATTGGAACACCCCCCCCACAGTTATACCATATAACGTATAATGATGTTGGTAATGCTTGAATTTTTTCAAATTTTCTAAATATAATATCAATTCGTACCTCCTAATTACATTGGGTGGAGAGGAATTCAGAAATATATTGTTGCCCCCGCTCTACCAAAAAAGGGGAAGAGTACAAAGTATTAATTTTGAGAGATTTCAGAAATGAAGATTTTTGAGATGTTTTGCTTGTTAACTCAGTTTTTAAAGCCGAGAGAACTTTTCTTCTGTTTAAATTAAAAATTTTTGTATCTCTCGAAAAAAAAAAAAAAACTTTCAATGCTACTGGTACCTCTAGGTTCTTGAAGCTTTTAATACGAGATTCCCAAAAGGATTCTTCAGTAAATCTATGATCGTCGCTAACATGTTGACTGGATGTTACCTGCGGAAAGCGCAAATAGTCGACCTGAAGTGGGGGGAGGGGGGAGGGTGTCACAGACTGTTGACAAGAAACAAAACAATACTGTCTTTCCCATGTATATTTCTTAATCCCGGAGGGGGGTTGGCTTTGAGTGAATTTAGGGAGGCTAAACTCCTGAGCCCCTCCCCCCATTTACGCCTATGTGCCTGGAGCTGTCTAGTTTTGTACCATGATAGGTAGTGGATGATAAGTTGATAAGCATCTTTGTAGTCTTCAGTGCCCCAACGAAGCCAAGCAATGGCGCCGCACGCGCGCTGAGCGAGGACCGAAAAAAGCAGGGATGGCAAACGAAACGAAACGAAATAAGGAAACAACGAAATAACGATTGATTTTTGTCTAAAATATTGAAACGAAATAACGAAACGGAAAAAGAAAAACGTTTCGTTTGCCATCCCTAGTTTTCTGATTTGTAATTTTTAGGCTCGGCTACTAGTAGCCGAGCCTATTGCAACCACTTTCTAGGGTCGGGAACTAGTAGCCGAGCCTACTGTAATCGAAATTTCATTTCTTTTCCCGGGTGAGTTGAGTCAGGGTGAGTTCAGTAAATAGCAGGGATGGCAAACAAACGAAACGAAATAATGAAATTACAAAATAACGATTGATTTTTGTCAAAAATATTGAAACGAAATAACGAAACGAAAAAAAAAACGGTTTCGTTTGCCATCCCTGGAAAAAAGAAAACCGTTTTTATCTCGCGCTTCAAGCTGCAAGCCTGCAAGCTTCATCGTCATTTGAACGAAGCTTGCAATAGAATTCACTAGGGAGCGCAATAGTGTGTTAAAAAGCATTCTTATCCCCTTCAACTTTGACTGTGAAGTCTATGACCTGACTTTCTGCATTCTGCAGTGGCCTCGAGCTTTTCTGATCTTCAATAGTTACAGCAGAACTGTGTTTGTTTTCATTTGCGTGGATCCTATCAGTATTATTCAGTAGTAATTAAATCTAAATAAGTTCCTTTAATTCAGTATAAAAATTGTTTTAATTTATTCATTCGTACCCTAGGGCTCAACTTTCATGCTCGTCGTGTTTTTTCCCGAGTGCAGTAATAATTATTTAATGCGTCATTTTCGAGATTTGAAATTTAGGCTAAAAATATCGTTCATTGTCTGATAAAAAAATGTGCGTAGCAAGCTCTCGTCGCCAGTTTCGCTTCTTTTTTTGAAGTCGCACTCACGATCGCCGTGCATTGATTCCATTTTTTCGTTGTGTTCTGGTTCGAAAAATGAAGGAAGCTGCGCTGCAGAGAATCGAATATGTTCCCGAACAACTGTATTACGCGGCTAGAGATGGGATGGCTATTAGTTTATGTTCGTTGCTGGAAGGCATGAGTCAGGAACATTTGAAGGATTTGCTGAAAAGGGTAAGTTTTGAAATACGTATATCAAGTTCAATACAGAAGCAATATCAAGTCTTGGAATCTAGATATTGTCGTGTAGCATCACGTAGGCATATTTACTCACTACGTGACACAAGCGAAAACTAACCGCAGTGCTTCTAAATTCGATATTATTAAAATCCTTTATTTCTGTATAGGAAGTGCAAGATGAAAGTGGGCAGAAGTGTACGCCTCTAATCATTGCAGCTAGAAACGGTCATGAGAAAGTTGTAAAAGTGTTCCTGAACAAATATCCTGTCGATCTAGAGCAAGAAGGTTCTGTGAAAGTGGACAATTTCGTGGTTGAAGGCGCCAGTGCCTTGTGGTGTGCCGCTGGTAAGGACAGTTTCTGTCTGTTCACTTTCTAAACGTCTTTACCCCAAATGATGACGAACTTCTTTGTATTAAAAGGTGCTGGTCACTTGAATATCGTGAAAACGTTAGTTCGAGCTGGCGCTGATATCAACCATGCTACGTTAACTCAGTCTACACCATTACGGGCTGCTTGTTTGATGGGCGATTAGACATTGTTCAGTATTTAGTTGATCATGGTGCTGATGTACACAAGTTGAATAAGTACAACAATTCGTGCTTGATGATTGCCGCATACAAAGGTGAGTGTTGGTAGATCATTTTAATTGTCTTTGGAACTTGTGATTATCCAATTTCCTGTGTTACAAGTGAGGAAAAGAATGTGTTCTGCAATTGATATCAAGTTTAATTATTAATAAGATGATACAGTTTTCTGAATTGGTTTCGCGCGTGGGAAATGAATTCTAACATCCGGCCATTTAACTTTGCAGGACACCTAGAAATAGTGAAATACCTTCTGGAAAAGGGTGCTAATCCTGATCAAAAAGCACTGTGCGGAGCAACCGCTATGCACTTTGCCGCTGAATGTGGTCATTTAGATATCGTCAAAGAACTGTTGAAACATGGAGCTTCGATGACCCGAAATGAACACGGTGAGATAACTGTGCTTGGTATGCCTGGTAGTAGATTACAGCTTACAGCTTATATTAATTGGAGATCTCTAAATCCTGATTCTTGTTTCAGGTTTAACTCCTTTGCTAGCCGGTGCAGAAAGGACGCGATTAGGAGTTGTGGAGTTTCTCATAAAACAAGATCACGTATCACTGACTGAGAAGATAGATGCATTAGAGTTACTGGGAGCCTCGTTTGCAAATGATAAAGACAATTACAGTTTGGAGTTGGCGTATTCGTTCATGAAACGAGGCATGGAGTTAAGGTAAGTTTATCTATAGAGGCGATTCTGTAGATTGACTTACAGCTGAGAGTATATTTCTTCTGCCATGTAGAGTTGATTAAATATTCGTTGAATACTCAACTGTTTCGTGTGTTCGGGGTTCTTCTATGCCTTTTGAGTAATTCTGGTGCGACTCCATGATTCTTCTTTTCACTTTTACCCATTATTCAATAGGTATCGAGATCCGGAAAATGTTATCGTAAAGCCAAAATTCGAACCTCTAGAAGCTTACCATTACCGGAGCGAAAGTCAAACGCTTGAAGAACTAGAACTTATCAATGATAATGCTGATGAGTTGCACATGGAATCTCTAACGATCAGGTGAATCTTTATTCTTTATTAGAAGTAATTATGAGCAGCTATGACGTATAGTCTATCGTATGCATCACCTAACCGAGTGACACCTTGATACCCTTCTAACCTTGTTCGTATTTACTAACCTCGTTCAAATAACAGTTTTATTTACTCGCATGGTAATTATTTACTTTCAGAGAGCGAATTTTAGGTCAGCACAATCCAGATGTTCTCCATTCTGTAGTATTTCGTGGAGCTGTGTTTGCCGATCACTCGAAATTTGATCGTTGTATCGCACTGTGGCTTCATGCCCTGTATCTGTCTCAATTAAATGCGATTTCCGTCACGAAAGATCTTTTACGCTTTTCTCAGGTGAGTTGACCTTCCGTTTTATACGCTAACTTAGGGTCGATAAATGTTAGTATAACAAACAATTTTGCCTTTCACTGGACGGATTACTTACCTGAAAATGTAATTAACTCGGGCTGGTCTATTATCTCAAAATCTAACTAGACAGAGAAACAGATAGGCCGTTATTCTTCCAACTAGGCCGACAGAGATGAACGGTCTAGCTAATGGTCGGAAGCACCCCCTTCCCAGTGAAAATCTAAGACCCCAGAGCCCAGACAGACAAACGAACCCGCTACCAGCCTTTTTAATTGAAAAAAGAAACAGCCGGTCTGACGGACTAATGAGTCTTCACAGAACTCGAACTGATTCTGAACTAGTCTTGATAAATCATCACCCGTTATAAGATGAATCAGTGTGGTCCTGATGAGTCTAATTCTCTCTCGTATTAAAAACCTGACATCCGATTCCTTACTCCCTACACCCTCCTTGGTGGAAAACTTTCCCGACTTTACAGAAAAATAGACAGCAGACTGACAGACAGAAGAAAGATAGATTGTTAAGGAGAGGTACCTGAAATTCAGGCTCTTGTCTCGGGGTGTCTGGTTTATTGATACGTAGGTTACATATTTTGTAAATAAATAACAGGCTGACTGATTAGAATCCATTATCAAGCTGACCGACTAGATCCCGCAGTTGTTCCCCGGTGAAGAGGGGCGGAGAATCAAGCTTACTTTGAATATCCTCTAAGGCGGTGCTATATTTTCAAAGGACAGGTCTACCCTGCAATATTGGTGAAGCAGCAGGGGAAAACTGTTCGTGAGGGGTTGAGGAGGTGAGCTCCGGAGCAGTCGGTTCATTCCCTTGTTCAGTCTCAACTAGTCTTAAAAGAGTTCAGTATTCTCTCAATAAATTATATGTTTCGTTATATTATACTAAAAACCTGGCCCTCTCCATTACTGGAAATGAAAATGTGGAATGGACAGCAGCGAGCAGAGCAAGTTCAACGAAGGGCTGGGGCCGCGGAGTTGTCAGGGTACGAAGCTCCTTATGATTTCTCATTGATTCAGTGAGTGAATTTTTCTGCAGGTGTTCTCTCAGATGGTGTGTCAAGAAGAACCCCTGAAATTCTCTCACTTAGAGACTGTGTTATCGGCTGCAGTAATCGAATTACAGAGGAATAAGAAGAAACTAGAGTCAGCCGCCACCAAAGAAGATATAGCTGTGATTCAAGTACGTGACCTATGTGTTAATGAGTTTTCAGCAGCTATATTTCAGAATTCGTATTCTACCTCTCATGTGGTCAGTATTATTGTTGTGCGAATAAAAGCTTTAGAACTTCCGAAAGTCCCCTCCAAAAAGACAATCTGTTATTACACAATATTGCAGTGTAGTCAAAGCAAAAGTTAAAGACATGACCCTATTTCACCCCTCCAGAATTTGAACAAGCGTTCAAGTTCAACGTTATCGAGCCAATTCTAAATAATCGTGGGTTAATTTTTGCGTTCTTGTCAGAATGACGTATTAATCATTTTAATTTATTGGACTGGTGGGCGTTCTAACGCAATAGTTTTTTTGTGTTCTTCCTGCTTTTACGTCCAAGTACGATCAAGTTCATTTCGCCGCATAATCACGTTGTCAATGGTCGTTGGCTTTTTTTGCAGGACGAAATGGAGAGCAATTTGCTGTCAGCGTTGTACGTAGTAGTCATATTAACTAAGTTAAAAACTAAATTTACTCCTGACGAGGAGTATAGGGTGCATCAGCTTGTCCACAAATTAGTGAATGTGAATGCAAGCTCCAGACACGGTCAAACTTTGTTGCATCTATGCGTTGACGCCGAAACCCCAGTGGATACGTTTCATATTATTGAAGTATGTCGGTGAGTATTACCGTTGGTATTGATGTCTGAAGTTGATTGATACTCGACCATCTTAGTTTCAGAATTTTCTCATTCTCTTATCGTAAACCTTAGAGATGATCTTTGACAAAAGATTATGTTTCTAGATTCCCATGTGCAGAGACCACAAAACTGCTGATAAAATGTGGCGCAGATGTAAATGGAATGGACGACTTTCGCAACACACCATTACATATTATTGTTGGTTACCAAAGGCCTGTGAAGTGAGTCTCATTTCTTAGTAGTGCTGAAATCGGGTGGCAGAAAAGTGCCTCGTACAAGAATCATATCAGTGTAATCTAAAACATATAATTTAAAAATTAATGGATCACATTGTCTCCCTTGAAACATCAAACAATTGTGAGGGCAGATCTGTTACCCGGAGGCCAAACAGTGAGACTAGCATTCAGTTATGTCGATATACCTTGATTTCCATTGTGTACTACTTTGTAACGTTTCTTGAGAGACAATGTTATCCACATGGCTACCCCTTTAATCCGCTTTAAAACGATATCCTATCAGTAATACTGACGCATTACGAAAATGGTTTTGTGCTTTTAGTGACTTCGCAACCTTACATTCGATTATAATGGATCTGCTAGATGCCGGAGCGCACATGGATACTGTAAATGCCCAAGGCAAAACGCCATTTGAAGTTGCAAAGACAGGTTTGTTGAAAATGTGTCTCGCGTTTCCGTCTATTCGAATTAAAATTCGAGTTAGAATAATTCACATTGAAAATGATTTTTCGCGATTGAAGTTCAATGCAAGAAAGTAAGAAAATTGGCCACCAAGATGAAATTTTTATTTATGAAGCAAGGATATTGATGTTACCTACATATGTTGCAAGCAATCTTTGATGTATATTTTTCCACTTGCATCCCCCCCCCCATATCTCTATAATACCTGACAGTTGCAGTCACTCGAGTGTGATAATTATTCACCGGAAACTAGGATCTGGAAAAAGGCCACAATAACCCAGAAGCTTAACTTTATTTGAACGGTTTGCTAACGTGATTCAAGTTCCATTTTTATTTTCAATTGTTGAAGATAAGTACAAGAAAACCTTTCATTTAAAGATTGTGGCTCACGAATGGTTTTTTACCACGGAATATTCTTTTGCACCTGCGCAGTACATTATTAGGCTGTAAATATGTTGCGAGATAACTTATTGCGCAGGTGCCCTGGGATCCCTTAGTAGATGAAAAGTTTTCTTGTATGTACATGCATTTACATGGTATTAACTGCACCGCACCTACGTAGTATATCATCCCATCACTGTGCGGGTGTCGTGCTGTTAATATCATGTACGCGCGTATACATACATCCATCTATCTTTGTGTCCGACTGCTCAGACCTTGTTGTCCATTGCCCTTTTCACAGATTGCTGTTAAGAATCAGCTTAGTAGCCTCACTTCTACAGCTAAAGTGAGAATTTTACTGAGTTCTATTCCTTTAACTTCATTAGGTGCTGAATACTCCAGTCCCAATGCTTTGCGTCTTGTCCCGGCTATTGCTGGACACTGACATAGGATATGAATCCAGGTTTCCTTCTCTTCACAGTGCCTACAGGAGCTGTTTTTCGCCACCTCTCTATTTTACGAGTATACCACATGCGTCTCGTGGCTCCATAGCCAATTGGTAGTCTGATCATGAATCTAGCATGTTTTCTGTCGAGCCCTAGTAGGAACTCAGCGTACATCAGTGTTTTGCTGACTTTCATGTCACTGGTCAACCGCCAATGCATTTTCGTCTGCTTACTTATCGGAGTCTTCACTTGTTACTTAATGACGCTGTATACTACTATAAAATACGGCCTGGTGTTGCCAGTTCCTTTTTTATGTTCTCCCTCGCTAGCTTGCCAGCAATCATGTTCCCTTTTGTGCTACAGTGCCGCGGTGTCCATAGTTTGATGACACGGTTCTCCTAAGCAAGGGTGTATAGTTTGTCAATGCAGTCCGCCACCACCACCAAGGATGTTCATAGTTTGGTGTACCGATAGTGCCTTAATGGGCGTTTGACTATCTGTACAGATATATGTAGATCTGCTTATTACCGTGGTTCTTCTGCTGGCTTCTATCAACGGCCCCCGTGATCGCCATTTCCTCTGCGTGGAAAGTAGTGATGCCCTCACCCAGTGCCATTGAATAGTTGCCAGCGCCTTTTGCATGCGTGATTCCGATTCCTGCACCTGGGTCATTCTTTGAGGCATCTACTAACCACATAATATGCTCCTCCTCTTCTGGAATGCTTGACCACCTCTTTTTCCATGCCTCTCGTGTGGGTATCATTGGACGGTATGGTACCCTCTGCGGCCCCGGGGGAACAGCTAGTCTTAAAGGTGTTTAGCATTTCATTCACCTCACTTTCTTCAATTAAAGGGGTATCGCCTTGGTCTTTTCTGTGGTTCGTTTTTGCTCTCAACCCGAGCCCAGGAATCCGCCCTTTCAAGCATTTCGCCCCCCATAATTTGGCAGTCGGCATATTTTGAAACTGTTCATTTGAATTTTTTATTTTTTATAAATGTTTGCGGTTTTTTTCTTCTATTTTTTTGTGTTTTTCAAAAAAATATTTGTCGGTAAACTTTTCTTATTCACCTCCCCAAACTGAAAGCCAAATTTCCTTTCTGTATATGTAGTACTCTGGTTTCATGTTAGAGACTAGTTAATCAAAAGCCGAAGGTTCCAAGCAGAATATCGAACGTTATCTGAAAGGTTAAAACAAAGCTGAAATGTGGAAGACATTTCGAAAATCTGAAAGTCAGTAGCAAATGTTGAATTTCGAATTTTAATGAATTTCTGTTTTTTACTAAATTCTCTATTTGACCTAGAGCCTGAAATTTGACAAGGTTGAACATTTTATTAAAATCTAAAAGTTGGCTTATTTTTCAATGTCACAAGTTGAATCCGATAGCAAATATTCTGTTGTTTAATTTACGAGCTTTGGTCCTGGTCCTGGTGAATATAGGAGGGAAATATAGTTTGGAACAAAAGTCAAACACCATATGTTTTTCCCATGAGAACAAACGGGAGCTTGTGGCGCGGATTCCCCTAATCCGATCAACCTGAAACTTGGTAGGTTTTTTTTTTTATTGATTGTATTGGAACCAATTAAAGAGACGAATCAGAGGAAATTGCGAAGAAAATATCACCAAGAGTAAATAACGACCACCTTCATGTGTGAATTTCTAACATCCTTCCAGCATACTCTACCGGACTAGGGTATGCTCATGTGCGCAAATATGAGTGCTTAGGGGATAAGGTTCCAATCTGCATTTGCAGGGACGAAATAATGGTGGAAGGGTGAAACACACCCCCAATAATTTAGCAGTCGGCAAATTTTGAAACTGTTCATTTGAAATTTTCATTTTCCAAGAATTTTTTTTTTTTTTTTGTTAAAAATATTTTGATTGAAAAATCGGGAAATTTTCGACGGAATTTTTGGTTTTCAAAAGATATTTGTCGGCAAATTTTCTTCCTTCTCCACCCCCCCCCCCCTCCGAACTGAAAATCAAGTTTCGTTTCTGGGGGAAACACGAATACACCGTAAAATTAGCTTCGTAAGGCTCAGCAAGCACTTGTACTATTTCCTGTCCCTTTTCTTCGTACCGGTTTCCAAACTTTCTTCCCTGTCTTTCCAACTTCCCTGTTATCATCATAAATTGATAATCAATTCCTTCACGAAATCGTTTGTCCAGTTTCCCCCTTCGCCCTCCACCCTCCATGTGCTGCTGGTAAACGGGGTTGTTCAGCGTGGACGATTGATCAGTTTCTGGTCATTCAGTCGGTTTTGTCATTTCACGTCTCGATTTTATGAGTCCGTCGATTACGTTGTGCACCGATCGGATGACAGCTTTCTTTTTTACGTTTTTGAACTTTTCGAGTATTGAATTTACCCGAAGATCCGGCGGTACATCCCGTTTCTTTTATTTTCTTTTGGTGCCTGCTGGACTCGGTGAACCTTTTTCCGGGAACCTGTCGCTCCGTTTTTGCATTTTTTTTGCCGAGACGACTTTCCTCTTGAACTCTCGGAACCCACTGTAACTGATCGCGTATGTTATCCGGCGTCAGTTTTTCTTCAAGTGCCGTTTCGAACCCTCGCGACCCACCTTTCATTGAGAAGTTCCAGTGAATGAAATATGTGTATTCATGTACCTACCGCTTCGTTATTTTATTCGTATAATTTCTACCGCATACGCAATGATGTAAATACCTTTTGTAAGAGGGAACGGGGAGGGGGAGCAATAGGCTGAGAGATAGAGAAAAAGAGAGAGAGAGATGTCTTGAGTTTTCTTTTTGAGTTTTTCTCGTTTCAGCCCCGGGGAACTCTAAAATATTTGACATGTGATCTGGGTAACCGCCTTCCAAGTCCCTGGCACCTTCTTCCCCTGGGTGAGTCTCGTTGAGCTAGTCGTGGTTTCTCCCATGCCCCACGCCCCCTTTCGAATGCCTGCATTTTTTGCGCTTGCACCTAAGTTCGGTGTAAGCATGTACCTGCTAGTAAATGAAAGGTACCAGCAGTGCAAAATGTGGGCATCTTTATGGGCGATCGGCCACTTTTCTTTTTTCTCTTTTCGTTTTCATTGGTTTGCTTCCCTCATTTAGAACTAGCAGATCCTGTGCCACAAGGTAGTCCACTAGCCCTTTCTCGCTGCGGTTTGTGCCTGTGCTCCTCCATATAGTATAGTGCGAGTTGGCATCGCATGTGACAAGAAGGTTCAGCTTTTCCATCACACAGTATTCTACCAATTCATTGAACTCATCAGTTAGGGAGGATCCCTAGAATCTGGTGAGAAATATGCTGAGCATATCACTATCTTCCTCTTGTTCCCTCCTTCCTCATATTCCAAGATGGCCGCCACAAGATTCCTTGAGATGAATCCCGGTATTACTGTGCAGTTTACTTTGATGTGCTAATTTCGCTGTACGTGGTCTTCCTGCATTTTTTGCATGAATGAAGGTGTCCCTATGCCATCTGTATGCCTCTCACTTGTTTCCGATGATACCATGATTCCTGTAACAGGCATATATTTGTTTGTCCTTTTGTAGCCTCCCGCTAAGTATGTAGCAGGCAGCTTTGCATTGGTAGTAGATTAATTTGCAACACCCTTATCATGTTGGTGTATAGCTTTTCTCTGTTATCCTGAGACCTACACCTCAACATCTACCAGGCGGTCCAGGAAGTACAGTTTGTTGCCCTTTCTCCTCAGATTCTCCACCGACTCCTCGTCGATGCCCACCGCTAGAAGTGTACCTTTCGGTTCCTCCTTGCCGGCAGATAGTCTCTGATTTTGTTGCTCTAGCATCTTTAGATGCACTTTCGCTGTTCACCCACTCGTGAGCAGCCAGACCAACGCGCTGATCAACTTCGGCAGACCTTTCCAGGGTACGACTTTGAGAGTTAACTCCCCCAACAGCACTCCACCGGCAAACGCCGCTAAAAAGCGTTCCCAGCTCGTTCGATCCGCGCGTACCCTCTGCAGTGCACGTTGATGAAACGTTTGTTTGATGTTCGGTAACGTCGTCGGTGATAGTTTCCACAGCATTTCGCGAATAATGCCTTTAGCGCCCTTCGCTTCCTCGGTCGCCCGAGTGATCTTTGGGTAGCCGTTCTGAAAGATAGCCACCTTATGTCCCTCCTCTGCCGCCGCCGAAGCGTTGGTCGTCATCCTGCTTTTCTTTGGCGGTGCCTTCTCAGGTCCCACGGAGTTTCCCTCGGTCTCTTACTTGACATTAGAGTTCCCGCAGAGGTTCCCTTTTGTCGGGAGGTCGGAGAGCCTTCTCGGGCTTCTGCTGGTTGGTGTAGTAGATCGACGTTGACCAGAAGAGTCCACAGCGTGGGCTCAAGGGACTGATTGGTAACAAGCCACTAATTAGAGATTCTCGGCTTGACAAATAACTTAGCCGAGTCAGATTAATTTGAATAGATTTATTAACAATTTCGACAATACTTTGACTTTACGATATTGACTGATTATAGCAGTCAGCTATGCTTTTGAAAGCATACGACACGACATAAGATCAGTTACACGTTAATGTTGTAAGTCCCAGATCTGGATGCGAGATACGTGCAAAAAGTCTCCACTTAACTTGTTGGAGAGAGTGAGACTGAAGCAAGACCAAGATTTCGGCCCGTGTAGTCAGTTTATAAAGCCCGAGTGTTCCATTTCGGGCTCGGCCCCCTCATGACCTGATTTCACTGGGTACTGGATACTCTAGTCCCAATGCTTCGCGTTTTGTCCCGGCTATTGCTGGGCATTGACATATGATATGGATCGAGGTTTTTTCCTCTTTTCCATAGTACCTACAGGAGCCGCTTTTCACTACTCCTAATTTATACCACATGTGTTTTGTGGCCCCATGACCAGTTAGTAGTCCGACCACGAGCCTTGCATGTTTCCTGTCAAGCCCTAATAGGAACTTAGCATACTTACTGGGGGTGTCCCCTGTCAGTGTTTGGCTTGGATGTGGGATCGAATAGGATGATCTGGGATCATGATGATGGGTCGTCGGGAGGAGTATAGGAGACAGACGTCTCCCATATCGAGTTTGGCAATTGGTTGTCGTATATTTTTGCAATATAGTGTTGGTAGGAGTTGATGACGGTATTTGTACGTCGTCTGGCCATATGTGGATTCTGAGAATTTGGGAGAGTGTGGCTAGGCGACTGTTTGGCGCCTGTCGGTAATTTTTGGGGGATACGCATATATATGAGTCATCGACGTCGTAAATGCGTCTGGTTGAATGGCTAGTTGTCTATGCGACTGTATTTTTGGGTGCTGGTTAATTCGAGGAAATTCTGCGTTTAGACGATAGTGGTCAGACGGGCGACTATATGACGCCAGTCGGATGGCGTGAAAGAAGCCTTTGGAATGCGCGATGGTGAATTTCGCTTCACGACACCTTTTCAGGTGTGCTGTCCTTGGTTCCGCCATCGTCCTCCAGCTGTTTTTGCTTCTCACGTTGCGCTTTCCTGTTTGGCGCTTCTGTTCTACGTTTTCTCTTTTCCTTCATTATCTTATCGGCGGATCCCAGGTTCCCAGGATCCCTGGTTCACCCGTTGATGTGTCTGCAATAGATGCAGACTAAAAAAGTACACATCAAAGATCTCATTGGGAGGCCAATTTCAAGAACTCTGTAAAATACAAATCTTCGATGAAATCTTGTCCGCGCATTAGTATACTAGAACCATTAGTTGTCTAATAGCCGTGCTTTGAGTATGAAAAGTAAGTTTTTGTTACTGCTGTAGGTGTGGCTGAAATTATTTTAAGGACACAAAGCAAGCCTTCGCTACAGTGTATCGCTGCCAACACTGTGACCAAGTACAACATACCCTATTGCGGCATGGTACCCAAAAACTTGGAAAGCTTCATCGGACTACACGGCATCAGTAAAGCCTATAGCGGCGAGTTATGAACGGTGTGGTGAGACACAATTTGTATTTCCACGTGCTTCCTATCGCTTCCAACGTTCGATTTGATAACTTTGGACGTACTGTTGCTGACATGAAATACGCAAGCGGACAGAGCAACCTGTAGAGAATAAGTCCAAATGAGAATTAGCAGGGTTTGATTGTAATTAAGTAAACCATAATGGATTTGAGTCGCGCGGATGCGCTTTTAACGTTAACTATAATTATATACTGTGATTGTGCGCTGTTTAGATAGTGTTTTGGCGATATTGTTTGTTACCTATTTTTTTTATTTTTTTTTTTCTTGTTTAATATTTTGTTTCGTTTTTACCTCTCCTAATTCATATTTCAGGATGTTAGAACTGTATTTTAAGCGTTGTGTTTCGTTCGTTCGTATGTTGTATGTTAATTTAATATACAAAATTAATACCTGTTTTGTATTTGGTCGACGATCATAGGCTTAGATGAATTGGCGTGTGTGATGGTTGAAGTCGAAAAGGCTTTTCCAAACAGTAATTAAAGATGGTGCAGAATTGGCGTGTTTGTATCATTATGGGCGATTTTCTGGGTTTAGTTAGCGGTAGATGGAAATCTGCAAGGGTGTGTAGTTAGTGATTGAGAGCACGAGCAGCAATATTAGAAGCATTATCCAAGTCGTGTCCCTTTATTAAGGTAAGTGGAAATCAACAAGAGCTCTTAATATACCGACGATGCGGCAGTTTCTAATGTATTCTGTTTTGATTGCAGATCATACCAGCAATGTAATTACATCAGCTTGCCAGAAAAAGGAAGAATTATGTCGAGTAATTTTCAGGAAACGTGCAAAACTTATTTTCTGAAGAATTGATCTGTATTAAGGCCTGTAGACTGATGCAGTCTCGTGAATGGAAATTTGAAATTAAGTCTAGATAGTAAGTATCTATGGGAGACTCTTCGACGTTTAGGGTTTGGCTAGCGGTAGATGTAAATCTGCAAGTAGAGATGTGTAGTTGGTGATTGAGAGCACGAGCAGCAATATTAGAAGCACTGTCCAAGTCTTCCCCCTGTATTAAGGTAAGTGGAAATCAACAAAAGCTCTTAATATACCGACAATGCGGCAATTTCTAATGTATTGTGTTTTGATTGCAGATCATGTCAGCAATGTATTACATCAACTTGCCGGAAAAAGGAAGAATTATGTCGAGTAATTTTCAAGAAACGTGCAGAACTTATTTTCTGAGAAATTGATGTGTATTAAGACCTATATTGACGAGTCTGTAGACTGATGCAATCTCGTGAATGAAAATTTGAAATTAAGTCTAGGTAGTAAGTACCTGTGAGAGGCTCTTCGACGTCTGGGGTTCGGCTAGCGGTAGATGTAGATCTGCAAGTGAAGGTGTGTGGTTAGTGATGAGATCACACGTAGCAATATCAGAAGAATTATCCAAGTCTTTCCCCTTCATTAAGGTAAGTGAAAAACAACAAGAGCTCTTATTATATCGACGATGCGGCAACTTCTAATGAATAGTTACATTTTGATTGCAGATCGTGCCAGCAATGTATTGATTGCATCAACTTACCAGACAAACGGAAAAATGATGTCAAGTAATTTTCAAGAAACATGCAAAACTTATTTTCCGAGGAATTTATGTATATTAACGTCCTATATTGACGAGTCTGTAACAGTGGCGTAGTAAAGAGAGGGATGAATCCCCCCCCCCCCCTGAGATGAGATTTTTTTATATGCTGGCAGTATCACAGTAGTAAATGCGCGAAATGAAATTTAAATCCACATACATAATTGAAGTTGAAAAGCACAACATACTGATACGTCAATGTAAAAACATACAGTTCCTGTTAAGTGTACCTCCGCCCCCGCCCAAAAATTTTGCTGATCCCTCTCCTTGGAAAAATACTGGCTACGCCACTGGTCTGTAAACTGGTGTAGCTTCAGGTCTTTTAAATTGAAATTTGAAATTGAGTCCAGGTAGTAAGTACTTATAAGAAGCTCTTCGAAGTCTGGACTTCGGCTAGCGGTGCATGGAAATCAGCAAACAGATGCGTGTGGTTAGGGATTGAGAACACTAGCAGCAATATCAGAAGTATTATCCAAATCTAAATACCTTTATTGGGATTGTTGACATAATTTCTATATTGATGTTAATTTGCGATTATGAGTCGTCCCCAAAGTAGAGGCCACTAGTTCCCGGGCCCGTATATAGAGCAAAGGTTTCGCATAAGTGCTCCCACTCTTTCCTGTGTTTTGCTATTGTCTGGAAGTTTTCACTTTTTGTAAGTACCGATGGGAGGCTCTTCGACGTCTGGGCTTTGGCTAGCGGTAACTGGAAATCTGCAAGTAGATGCGTGTGGTTAGCGATTGAGAGCACTAGCAGCCATATCAGAAGCATTATCCAAGTCTTCCCCCTTTATTAAGGTAAGTGGAAATCAACAAGAGCTCTTAATATACCGACCATGCAGTAACTTCTAATCTATTGTTATGTTTTGATTGCAGATCATGCCAACCATGTATTAAATCAACTTGCCAGAGAAAGGAAAAATGATATCAAGTAATTTCCAAGCGTGCAAAACTTATTTGCTGAAGAATTAATATGTATTAATGACCTGTATACATTGACAAGTCTGTAGACTGATGCAGTTTCAGGTGTCTTGAGTTGAAATTTGACATTAATTCTAGATAGTATAAGTACTATAAGTACCTATGGGAGGCTCTTCGAAGTCAATCTAATAAGCTGAAAAATTTCGGCCAAATGTTTTCATTGATCTCGTGTGGAAGGTATTCGTCTATTTTATCTTCGATTAAGGTGTTCTATTGATATTATGTGTATTAAGAAGCAAAGAACTTTTCGATGAGGAAGTCGGGATCAGATTATTATTTTAAACTTCTGGACCCTGGAAATATCGTATCTTCTGAAACTCTCCTAGTGAAGGGGTGGTCTTCACGTATACCCTCGTACGACATTTGTAGCGAAGTCAGAGAGTTGAAGCGAATGCTTGGTTCTTTTATTAGAAGGAGAAATACATTTTGTTGATATTTGTGAAGTTTCTTATTAAGGGGGGCCTGGTTATCCTGCCTCTCAATTCGACCTTCGGGAAAGTTGCTACTGCATCCTAAAATCAAGTGTACTATACTGTTTTTTATGGCTTCTCGCATGAAATCAAGTCTGTTTTAAACTCTGCTTTTGATGAAAAGTTCTAAGACTGCTATATGATCATTTTATTGACTTTTTGTATTTTTGGCTTGCTGGTGAACAGTGCTACTGAAAAGTTGGAGAATTTTACGTTTGAAAAATTCAATTTTGCAAGTTGAAGCCCGTCATCAGAATTCTGTACCTAATACTTTTAAAAGATCAATTTATGTGTTTCGAAACGTTTTTGTGAGGGCGCGTATGGTGCGTCCAGGGAACGAATTGCATTCACTCTGCTGGTTTCTAGACTGACGTGAAAGGAGTCTTCAGTTTCTGGGAGGGAATGAGGAAGAGAATTGAGCTTTCTGTTTTGAAACCTGAACCATGTGCCCAGCTTTCAAGGAAGAAAGGGGTATTTAAAAGGGTACTAGAATATTTTGGACAGAAAGGGTTTCAGGAAAACTTGGGAGGGCTTAAGCTAGTGAGTGCCCCGCCACTGGAAGGGTAAATTACTCTTATTGACTGAAGATTGGTTAAACATATGTGCGGTAGCACTACAGAAATAATCGCTCAAAAGTATATAATAAACTCACTTACGTAGGTACCCGCTCAGGTAACATCTTTAGAGCATATAGGCATTATTCAGAGGAAGGGAAGGGTCAATGCCTATTCCATTTTCACATATTTTTAGCTGCTCTTTCCGAATTGCTTTCTACATTTGCCAAGTGCTCTCGCTCTGCTTACAGACTTAGAGCAATTGCAGTAAGAACAATCTAGTATCGCTGTACCTACGTGCTCAAATCTTGTCAATAGCAGCCCAAAATAGAACAAAATTGTATCTACGATCTTCTTTACGATTCTACGTCTACCTGATTTCTTGTTCTTTGTGTGTTCATTGTTTGGTTCTTCCACACCCACCCTTTCCGATTTCAAAGATGAAGATGTAAGTTGGCATCACGACTAGACAGGATAATGGCCTCACATGTACAGTCTGTGCGTGTGCAGCTCCTTGAACAAACGCCAAAATACGTTTTTTTCGTCACTTCTTCGTTGTAGTTGCCCTTTCTTACTTCGATTAACGCTCGATTTGTGCGACTGACCCATCATATTGACGGCATCGTGCGTCGATTAATCGATAGGTACCTACGTTTTGTTTGAGGACTTACGCAATAGGTACTGGACAGTATAAAAGATCTGAATGCTTTGCAAAATGTAAATCACGAATAATCTGATTTTAAGTATATTGTGCGTTTTTATTTACTAGCTGTCTGATTTATTGCCCGCTATAGTACGAATCACGATGAAAATAAAACTAACTAGAACCTATAAAACGATAAACGCCATAATTTAAACGGCACTGTTTCGTAAATAATGAAGGGTGCCATGATCGTTTCAAATGTTATTTGTATATAGTGACCTCTCAGAGCTAACTATAGGTGCAACGAGATCCAAAAGTATCTTCTATTTAACAGTGGATTCTTGCTGTGTAGTATTATATACCTATACGCACATCCTCCGGGTATCGGTCGAGAGCTGCGCCATTTACGAGCAGGGGCGGATTAATAACCTAGATAAATATGAAATTGAAAAACGGACGCCAATCCCGTTTCCAGTTTCATACTGGAACTTTTCGGTAATACTCGCATTTTCGAGGCTTCGGACCACTATGCGGTGCTTCTTCGCACTCTCGAGCGCCTGCTTCGGCATTGGGTTGAATTACAAGGCATGTGAAGTCCCGTATGTGTACTCGCAATTCAGTTTTCCTCATGAGGTGATAGCCATATATGTGCCATAGATTAAGACATATAAAGTTTGAAAGTTATGACTCGGAACGAGATGAGGTCTTGACGACTCATCAATTATAACATCAGAAGGCCGTTAGGAGGATGTGTATGGACGTCGGGGTCCTGGGGATTTATTCAAATTCTGATAAGATTCGTTCATGTTCATTCTCAGATTCTGCTGTGAAATTCGCTTAAATTTAGATAATAATAACGGCTTTCATTTGGCGTTTTTCACTGTTTCCGCTAGACATACATTTTCGAAGTATTCAAGGGTGTCTTACTGACTATCGGAGTCCGTCGCCAATGTCACTGTGTTGCAAGCGCCATTGCCTGCCCCTCCGCTCCTTCCACGCCACCCATTTCAGGGCAACAGCCTCCCCGTCCTCCCTCCAGCCTCTCCTATTTTGAGTTCGCCTCCTCCACTCTGGGCCGTGTATTTTCCTAAACTCGTCCCTCCATCGGCTGTTGGTCTTCCCCTTCCTCCTTTTAAATCCCTTTGGCACCTCCTTCACTTTCTTTCCACACCTATTCCCTTCCTCCCTCATTATATGGCCAGCATATTTCCATTTTAATTTTGTCACCATCCTTCCGATATCCCCCAATTTTGTTTTTTCCCGGATTTTCGAAATTAGAATTTTACCCCTTGTCTTTACATTTAGTATACTCCTCCCCATGGCTCTTTGGGTTCTCTGAAGTTTGCTGATATTTGCTTCAGTGCTGGCCCAAGTCTGAGCCCCGTAGGTCATGGTGGGTAGGGTTCAGCTGTGCCACACCTCCGCCTTTACCCGAACCGACAGCCTGCTTTTAAAGATGTTTTTCAGACTTCAGTAGCTGCTCCAGCCCTCTTTGATCCTGCTGCTCAGTTCCCTCTCTCTGGCATTGCTGAATGAGATGATCTGGCCCAAGTGGGACATTTCTTTTGCTCATTCTATCTCTCTCTCCCTCCTATGACGACTGGTTCCGCCTTAAAATTTGAAATTACTCTTGTTTTGTCATTATTGACCTCCAACCCCACCAGCTTACTCACGTCAGTGAAGTTTTCAGCCCTTTCTATAAGTTGCTCTAAATTGTCCGAAATTAATGCTACAGTTGATTGAGAAATTCCCCATTAATCTTTATACCTTTGGTGTCCCACTCAGGCCGTCTTATCCAGTGACGGATAGGCATTTTTTCAGTATTCGGGAAAATAAGACTCAATTCTACTTTTTCTAACTTTCAGGAGAAAATTTGATCCACTTTTCAAGGGTCAAAATTGGACTAAATATGCTAAAATGTCCATCGGCATGGCTGTTCCTCGAACAAGTCTTATTTTATTTTATTTTCTCTAAATTTTCGAACAAACTGACAACGTAGTGCTACTTTAAATGGATGAAGGAATCACAAGGTAACATTGAAATCGCATCTTCACAGGTGGGAGTCAGTATGGCCAGCTTTGAAAATTGTCCCTCGATTTTTTGTCCATCGACATGGCTCTTTTTCAACCAATCGCAAAACAGGAGTTTCAATATTTTTTCATCGCAGTTAATGTCAAATTGTATATTATTATCAGAGCAATACGGTCTGCATATCAAATCCTGTTTTTTTGTGACGAGACTCATGCATTCGTGTATTATTATCTAAAATTAAGAGGTCATCTTTATGCAACAATAAACGTTCATCATCTAAAAATAATTACTTACATCTAATTAATGGGTTAGTATGCCTTTATCAACTCTCCATATAATTTCTTTCAAAAAGCGTTTGATTCGGTTTACCTTTCATTTCTTTGGAATGCCTTACGCAGGCAAGGAATACCAGGGAAAGTTATTAACATCTTGAAAGAATTATATAGAAACTCGGAAGGGAGGGTCAAATTAGATACGGTAGGAAGGAAGTTTAAAATTAATAGAGGGGTCAAACAAGGAGACCCACTGTCCCCAAACCTTTTTAATAGCACTTTGGAGGAAATCTTCTGGGAATTAGGATAGGAAGAAAAAGGGGGGAAAAAATAAATAGAAAGTGGCTCAGTAACTTGAGATTTGCGGACGATGTGGTGCTTATCTCCCAATAAGCAAAAGACCTGCAGAAAATGGTCAACGAGTTCTGCGAGAAAATCAAAAAAGCAGCTTTGGAAATAAATACGAGCAAAACGGTTCTCCTCTCGAACCAGCAGGAAAGACCCATTATCACAATTGAAAGTAAAATAGTGGAAACTGCAAAAGATGCCACATACCTGGGACAAACCATCTCATTCGAAAACGGTCTAGGAAAGGAAATATGTAAAAGAAGAGCTAATGCGTGGAAAAACTACTGGTCCCTCAAAGAGATCTACAAAAGTAAAATGTCAATTAAACAAAAAATAAAAATACTGGAAGGCTGTACTATCCCCTTCCTTACATACGGAGCCCAAACGTGGGCAGTTACAAAGAGGCAGATGGACATGATCGCAAATACCCAAATAGCAAGGGAACGGTCAATAATTGGTGTAAAAAAGGAGGACAGAGTAAAATACCAAAATGTAAGAAAGAAAACGAAAGCAAGGGACTGCAAATACGTGGCTAAAAAACTAAAGATGGATTACGCAGGGCATGTGGCGAGAGGAGGAGAAAATAGATGGGGGAAAATAATAATGGAATGGACACCACTACGGGGGAAAAGAAGGGCGGATAGACAAAAGACTAGATGGGAAGTGAAATCATAAAATTTGCAGGAACAGCATGACGAAGGGATGCAAGAGTTCGTGATCGCTGGAGGAAAGTAGGGGAGGCCTGTGCCCAAAGGTGGGCGCATTGGTTATAAGATACGTACGATGTAAGCGCATATAAAACTGTAAATAAAGGCTGGACTACTTACTACTACTACTACTATTACTACCACCACCACCACCACCACCATCGCGGTTTTTTAGGGGGCGGAGTTGGAAAAAGTTTTCAAAACACCCTCCTTGGAAATTTCTCGATCCGCCACTGGTCGAAAGCCTTCGAGAAGTCGCGGTTAAACGCGTTGGTCAGAAGGGACAGCTCCACTCGATGCACGGACTCCCACACGACGTTCGGGATCATGTCTGGCCCTGCTGCCTTCCGCTTCTTCGTCCGGATCCGGTCGATGGCACTGTCCACTTCGCCGGTGCTCAGGGGACAGAACTCCTCCGTAGCCTCTCCAGACGATGCTGGTAGTGGTGGGCTAATAAAGATACTATTCTGTAGTAAGAATGAGCGCCGAATGTGTCTTCTACCTATGTAGGCGTCACAACTGCGAACAATTCGCGAAAAACTTGATAACTTAAATGAACTTTGTAGTCTAACGATTGGAGCTAGGCGGGCTTTTAAATATACTATCATGTAGGAAATTTCACGAGAAACATTTTTTGTTTGAAAAGTTTTTCTCGAGGCTTAATAGAACTCTAGATATTGGAGAAAAACTAAATTTGGGGGGCAAGAACGTGCCACAGTTCCATTAGCGGCGCAGGTGGGGGTCTGGACTTTTAGTATGTTAGTTCGGACATCTTACCTGAGACATTTCGACAAACTCCAGCTCCCCCCCCCCCAATGCGAAGTTCGATGCAGGGGCGGAAATAAAGCGAAAACTTTGGGGGAGGGGGGGAAGCTGAAGCCCGGCGTCTAAAATCTTTACGTATGTCTCTCTGTCTGTGTATGTCCTTCATATTTCCATGGAAATTTCTGTCAATGTATGTCTGTGTCTGTATTTGTGTGCGTGTGTCCTTCATATTTTCATGGATATTTCTGTTAACAACATGGCTGCAGACTTTACTACACTGTTCATCCAATCGCCATGAAATTTTGGGAAGTTATTATCAAACGTTGGGAAGTTGTTCAATACGCTCCCGCGAATGTTTCTAGGGGGCAGTAGCGGGGATGGGGGTATGCTCCCCGACACGCTCCTATTACTATGACGTCATACTACTGAGTATACTTGAGCGAAAACCGTGCTTTAGTCGTTGACATTTCTATGGAAATTTCTATTAATAACACGGCTGCAGACTGTAGTTGCGCAGGGCGCAGCAAAGATCAAGATCAATGAGCACATGGCTGGAAGAAAAATAAATTTCCATGGAAGTGTCAGCCACTGAACTGTCACCATGAAGAGCTAAATCATACGGACTCTGGGGCTTTGTGTTGGGGGCATGGTACGGTTGTTGTTTAAGTACACCCACGACTGGAAGAAAATGGAGATATCAACCACTAAACTGAATTGTCACCATGAACAGCTAAAGAATCGTGAGCTGAACTGAGCTGGAAATGAGAAGAGAAAAGAAGAAGAACTGTAGTCGCGCAAGGCGCAGCAAAAATTAAGATAAATAAGCACATGGCTGGAGTTACGGTTTTCGCTCAACTATACTCATGGCTGGAAGAAAAATAAAGTTCCATGGAAATGTTACCATTGAATTCGTGTCGGGGAGGGTGTCAGGGGGACCTCAAAACTCTCGTTGTTGGGCTTATTTTTACCTATACATATTTAAAAAAGTGAAACTAAAGTAATGGTATGTAATCGATGTGATCATGATAGCTTAAAATAAAAATTGTTTAGGGAAAAATTGAGGAAGTAAGAGAATTTTGTTATATCATGAGTAAAATAACAAAAGGTGGAAGGTGTAAAAAGGATATTAGTAGTAGAATAGCCCAAGCTACATTAGAATTTTATTGAAAAAGTAATTTATTCAAATCAAAAACAAATCTGGAAATCAGAAAATTATTTTTGAAAACTTATGTTTGAGGTGTAGCGTTGTATGAATGTGAAATTTGGACCATAGAAAAACCAGAAAAGAGAAGGATCGAAGCTTTTGAAATGTGATGCTATAGGCGGATTTTTTTTTATTACCTGGCTCGCTGGAGCGACATATAGACTTTTACAGTGATTCTTATAATTTTGTACATATATTAGAAGGGGAGGTGACACTCCCCCTGACTCAGCCCTCAGCAGCCCATTTCTGGGCATAAGCCGTTGACAGTTCAGCCCATTTTTTCCTATTATTGGTTTTTAATAGCCATTGATGGCCGGCCACCTGTCTTATCTCATCAACCCACCTAGTCGCTGGCCCTTCTACGTTTCCCAGAGGGTTTCCATATCGTCAGGATTTTATTCCATCTGAATGCGGATTCTCTGGCTACGTGTCCGGCGTATTTTAATTTTAGTTTTTTACAAATAACTCCCATCCCCTTTGCTTTTGTTTTTTCATAAATTTTTGGAATACGCATGTTGTCTTGAATTTTGATTTTCAGGATATTGCGAAGCATAAAATTTTGAGTTGAGATTAATTTCTGTGTTTGTTTTTTGGTATGTGCCCAAGTTTGGGCGCCATAGGTCAGAACTGGAATAACATTACTTTCAAAGATTTTGATTTTGGCTTTTAAACCTAATTTACCATTCCAAAAGATTTTTTGCCCCCAGAAGGCCTTCCAAGCGTTGGCTCTTCTGATTTTAGTTTCCTTTTCTGACCTATTTTCGAATGATATTGTTTGGCCTAAGTATTTAAATTCCGAAACTTTTTCGATTTTGTGGCCGCTAATTTCCAATTCCCCTAAATTCTGAATATTAGACATGGCTTTTGTTTTTTCCCAGTTGATACTTAGGCCAACTATTTCGCTTTCCCTCCTTAGGTCCTCTCCCATTCGCCTAGCTTCTTGAGCATTCTTAGCAATTATTACAATATCGTCTGCAAATCTCAAACTATGAAGCGTTTTTATATTGTCAAAAAGAGATGTTCTAATTTTGATACCCATATTTTCCCACTTTATTTTCCGAAAGACCTCTTCCAGAACCGCATTGAACAGGCTGGGGGAGAGGGGGTCTCCCTGTTTGACACCCCTGCCAATTTAGATTTTTTCAGTGATTTTGTCCAAATGCTTGCTTCAGAGTGAAGGTAGATTGTGTTTAAAATTTCGATAATTTTTTCTGGAACTCCTTGTTTAGCCAAAGCAAGCCATATACAACTGTGGAGCAAGGAGTCAAAAGCTTTATTAAAATCCACAAATAGCGGTACAATGTTTATTTGGAATTCGTTAGCTTTCTCAATTAATTGATTTATTGCATGAATATGATCTACCGTACTAAAGCTTTTTCTGAAACCAGCTTGTTCCACTGATTGTTGGGCGTCCAAAATATTGTAAATTCTGTTTTTAATATTTTTCATGAAAAGTTTACATACGTTTGATGATAAGCTAATAAGACAATAATTATTAATATTTGCCCTGTCACCTTTTTTATACAGAAGAATTATTTCGGTTAAATGCCATTGGCTGGGGGGAAGACCTAAGGAGGTGACACCGTTGAAGAGGGACGCCAGCGGCCTAGCCAAAGCTCCACGAAAATCTCTTAACATCTCGTTTCTAATCCCATCTGGCCCTGGTGTCTTGTTTAGTTTTAGCTTAGTGATTATTCTTGCTACCTCATGCGGTGTAAATTTGGGTATTTCGTCGCGATTAGACAGGTGGGCCCGCCAATCAACACTTTCCTTATTGTCAGTTGAATATAGTTTTTGATAAAAATTTGGATGCTGTTCTAGCTATTTCTTCGCGGTTATATAGGCGGATACTTAATATCAAATGGACGGATAAGGTAAGAAATGAGGAAATACTTTACAGAGTAGCAGGTAAAATCGATATTTGGAACAGTCCCGTAGCCATGGGGGGCAAGCTGGGACTGAACCCCTTCCGAAGGTATCTTGAGCCTCCCTAGGCAAAGATACCACCATTAAAAAAAAAATCATAATTACGTTGAACGAGAAAGAAAGAAGGGATGAAGAGAATTAATATCACAGAAACATTTTAAAATTTAGAACAAAAACTTGGTTAACTAATGTGCTACTCTTGGATTGGGAATGGGATTTGTATGTAATGGCCCCAGTACACTCTCGCTAAATTACCCGAGCCTGTTTAGACAACGAGGAGAGACACCCATTGAAATAAATCATAAAACCCCTGTACACTTTTCTCTTCGCTTGTAAATAAATGTTGGCTCCGGGACCCCAAAAAGTTCATAGAGCCCCACCTACAAGTAAACTCCGGCTACGGGGCTGATTTGGAATTGTTTGAAGATGAGGAATCATGATAAACTAATAGGGCAGAACTTGTGGCACCCAGGAATATATCACTCCTACTAGAAGGGTGGAAGGAAAAAATTGAGTAGGTCGGCAAAGATACCAGTATGTTCAACAGATAATCGAGGACATCACATGTAAGAGTTATGTGGAAATGAAAGAACTTTCATAAGATAGGGAGAGATGGGGAGCTGCATCAAACCGGTCGTAAGACTGATAACTAGAGACCGGATTCCTCGGCATTTGTCACTTTTGTTCCTGAAGGGGCGGGAGCGTAATTTTTACATATGAGCACAAATCGGAGTGAATGGAGCCCAGGAAAAAAATTTCATTTTGCCGAAAAACGCCGAAAATGAGAAAAATGCCGGAACATGCCGAAAATTGCAAATTTCGCTAATTCCATCACATTTGTCATTATAGAAATCATCATTGCATCACGCATACAGTCATTGACAGTGAAAAATAGCAAGAAAAATATTTCCGAAATGTCCTGCCCGTTTTTCGAAGTACTCGGAGATCATGAAATGTGAATTACCTCTCGACGTTATTATCACGAGATGGGGCTCATGGGTACGAGCTGCAGTATTTTTCGCCAACAGATCCCCAGCATTTTCCGAGCTCATTTCAAACCTTCCTGACAACTCGCAAGAGATGTGTAAAATAAAGGAGCTGATGACGGATAAGAGTCTACCAAGCGATTTGACCTTCATTAAAACGTATGCTTCCTTCTTACCAGACGTCATACAGAAATTAGAATCTCGCGGCTTGTCCCAAAGTGCGCAAGTGGAGGAAATAGAAAATGTTCGAGCCAAAATAGCCAACATTCCTGGACCAAGAGGGGTCATCCTGAAGAACAAATGCGACTCCGTCGTCACTAAGAACGTCGGCTTCTCTAAGTTACGAGATCTTGCTGCCTGTCTCATCGACAGTACGCTTCTTACGTCCGACATTTCACAAGATCCGGTTGTACTCAGCTCCTATACATATGCGCCGCTCGTCTCAGTTGACGTGGAAAGGTCTTTTTCCGAGGACAAAAATCTCTTAACCGATAAAAGGTTTCATTCGAAGGAAGGGAACATCGAGAAGCACCTCACCGAGCTGCATAACGATAAATTTGTCTAAAAATGCATTTTCCTTTATCTATGAAATAGAGTTTCATTACTTCTTTACTTTTTTGTTGCTTTTGAGGGTTTTTTGTAGGTTACTGCTGAATAATGCCGAAAATGAAGTTTGCAGTGCCGATTTTTTCGCTTTTTAGTGCCGAGGAATCCGGTCTCTACTGATAACCTTCTTATCATCATCATTATATCATACTAAACACGTTCTGGTTTTCTTTTGAATTGGTAGAAAGATTTATGGTAATTATTATGTGGAATGTAAAGAGCAAAATGTGGATTTACGTAGGTATTTTCTTGTGACTAATGCTTTGGAAAAAAGGTTCTCAAACAGCTTTGAACTTTGTACTTCACTTACTTTGAGCACTCACACACATCTACCTTGGTCTTTTTCGTTATCAATTGGATCATGATTAGGCTCCTCTCTACACTCTTTATCCCTCGAAATTGGAGGGCGATAATATTGAACTCACCGTAGCCAACTCACTGAAGCCCGCGGTCTGGAGTAACTTTATAAAAATCCAAAAAACATAGCCCCCTCTTCCTCCAAAAAAACGATAAAAATATATTTTTTCTCCATAATACTTCCTTTGTAAGAAAAAAAAAAAGAGAAAGAAGGAAAGCACAACATCTCAAATGATAATAGCGGTACTCATATAGTTTTATGTTTCATTTAGGGGGGCTAATTTTGAAACCGGGGGGTGGGGCTAGCCCCTTTCTATTTCCGCCCCTGTTCGATGTTTTTAGTGCCTTTATCGCCTGTACTAAATGCCTATTCTTTCAAAGTGTGCCTTCTGACAAGAGTACGTTATATTCACCGACTCTTTAAAACCATACCCTCCAACACATGGCGATCTGGCAGCCTTCGAGATATGATCGAGGTACGTGACATGAGTTGACGTGCCATAAGGTGAGATGAGCAAGCTCGCCTTAACCACACATAGTCTTCGATCGATCGATACAACCATTCGTTTTGAAAAAATTACCGACTCACACGTCACCTACTTATTTTATATTAAAAAGAAGAATTACGAATTCTTCGCCGATAATTCCGGTCAAGGATCCGTACCTATAAATAGGTAGAGAGATGGAAACGGAATGCCTGGACGCGATCGCCATCGCGAGCGTTGCACGAGACAAGAATTGAATTGAGAGAGCCGAGAGTAAACTCGTAAACAAAGAGCGAACACGTTTTTTTTTTGTTGAACTTAAACGTCTGTTTATTATTTACGATCTGACCAGGACGATTGCCCGTTCTTACCGATTAAATTGCTATCGTCCGGCTCACCCGCGTATCCGTACCGCGTGATATTTCACGGCGTAACGACGCAGGTGACGCGGGCGCCGACCGTCGTGGCCGTGGGCCCGTCGAAGGTCCGACGCGAAAATCGATTCTGGCCGATCACGCGAAATTACGCGGCGCGCGCGATAATGAGAACGATTTCCGATGATTTACTGATAATGATGGATGTTGATGAGGTGCGAACCGCGGCGAGATGCAGACGCGAAATCGCGACCTGCCGAGGTGCGTGAGGAAGGCCGCCTGGGCGTGCGCTTGGTCCTGGAGAAATCGCCGATCAGTGGAGCAAAGGTCGGGTGTCATTGTTCGTGATTTGGTAACATTCGAGTTGTAAACCGTCGATATTTACCCTCCTCGGCTGTACATGGCCGAAGCTTCCGAATCAATGCCATCGCACTGGGTTGGTGAGTTGCAATTTGAAGGTGTCAAGACGTCAAGGACGTATGGAGAGGTATTTGAAATAGAATTGAATTTTCCTCTTCCTCCGCCCCCTAAGTAATAGTGGCGCAAACTTTCATGATCACGTACAACAGTTTCTGAACCAATTAGGGGTCCTCCTAACAGGGGCGGACGGGCCACAGGGCAATTCGGGCAAATGCCCGGTGCGCCGCGCCATTTTGACGCTGCGGCGCCGGTACGTTGAAGAAATAAAAAAGTATGCGTTTATAAAATACTTACAAAAATAAAATAAGCGTATGTTGCGACGACAGTCCAAAAATGTGCGGCGGCGCTAATCAATTTTGAAGCACGGGTCCTGACATGGTATCAGAAAAAATGTTAAAACAATATTACCTGTAGCCATAACCTGTAGCTATTCTCCAATAAAGGTAATTTGAATTTGAATTTCTTCCAAAATATCTTGAATTTTTTCCTAATCATATTTCTTAATATCCTCTCTAACATTTTTCTTCGCCAATTTTTGTATTTTAGTTAGCTCAGTTTTGTCCAATGGTGTTTTATTCATTTTTCCAAAAGTTATTCTTCCTGACTTGAGAGTCTGTTTTGAAAGCTTATCCCTGGTTTTCTCTTTAGCCCTCGTCACTCCAAACTCTTCAACCGTGTTTTTTATAACTTGGACCATACTGTCGTAGAAATTTTCCTCGACTTTCATTTCCTCTAGCACTGATTTTAGTTTCTGGCATGCATCCTCTTTCTTTCTGACTGGGATGATTCGCCTTTCTCTCATTTTACCCTTCCTGTGATTCTTACACTGGACTCTCTGCGGGATGCCAATTTACAGCGTCATATGCGGTAGTTTGATGAGAAGACAAATTTTGACAGTGTTGTTACATCTCTAACTACTGACAGGTCATTTATTAGTAGGTGGTCAGTCTTATTTTTATGTTTCCCGTCTGGCGATATCCATGTCCATTTCCTTGTGACTTTTTTTTTGTGTAAAAAGTGTTTGCTGTGCATAGGTTAAATTTTTGGACAATTTCTACTAACCCCCCCCCCCCTGTAGTTTCTCTTCCCCACACCAGATGGGCCTACAACAGTCTCCTCCAACAATCGCGTCCAACAGTCTCTTCCAAAGGTCTCCTCCAACAATCTCCTCCAAGAGTCTCATCTTCCAACACTCCCCTCCACCAACAGTCTCCTCCAAAGGTATCCTCCAACAGTCTCCTCCACCAACAGTCGCCTCCGACAATCTCCTCCAACAATCATCTCCAAAAAAATCATCTCTAATAAAATCATCTCCTACAATTTATTATTTTCAACAAAATCATTTCCAACAATCTCCAACAATCATCACCAACGATCTCCAACAATCTCTAACTCCTCTTTTCCCTTTCCCCTTTCCCCATTTTCCCCTTCCTCTCAAATAGGCGTATGGTGTAAAATGCATCCGTTAAAATTCTTAGTAGTTCGTTCCCCACCCCGTCTGATCCACGTTAGTGCTGGCGATCAGGGACGGAACCATAGGTGGTGTGGGGGTTGAAACACCCTCCCCCCAATAATTTGGCAGTCGGCAAATTGTGAAACTGTTCATTTGAATTTTTCATTTATTTTTTTCAATTAAGAAATATTTCGATTTAAAAAATCGGCTTAATTTTATAAATATTTTGTCGGCAAATTTTTCCTTTCCACCTCTCCAAACTGAAAGTCAAATTTCGTATCTGAAAATGGAGTACCTTGGACCCCTGTCAGAGACTAATTAGTCAAAAGCCGAAGGTTTCAAGCTGAGTATCGAACGTTATTTGAAAATCAAGGTGAAATGAGGAAGACATTTCGGAAATCTGAAAGTCGGTAGCAAACGCTTAATTTCAAATCTCAATGACTATTCTATTTTTACTAGATTCTCTGTTTGACCTAAAAGTTGAAAGCAAAAGACATATTTTTCAATGTCACAAGCTGAATCCGATGCCAAATGTACTATTGTCTAATTTTCGGGCTTTGGTCCTAGTGAATATAGAAAGGAAATTTGGTCTGGAACAAAAGTCAAAACTCCATGTGTTATGCAGGCCCGTAGCCAGCCATCTGCAGTAGCGGTGCTGACTGTTTTACGAGGGGAGGCTTGAGGATACATATAGTGTATAGGTAATGTGAAGATTTCCATGAGGCAGTGGTGTAGCCGGGGGGAGAAGGGGGTGAATGCCTCCCAAGGCACCTAAAATTGAATGTAAAATATGCAAAAATGGGCAATTTTTCGCCTTTAAAACACTTTTTCGAAAAATTTTCTCTCGAGCAGTAATTTTACCTTCATTTTCATAAAATAGTGATCTAATTTCGGCAATTTTTAAAAAATGCCTCAATTTTCGACTTTTTCTCCCTTGAAAATCTTACTTTGCCCCCCCCCCCTTGGAAAAATCCTGGCTACGCCACTGAATGTACCCGAATGGACGACTAAAGCAGCTTCGACGAAATTCTCTCGCGAATGTATCGCGAGTGTACGCGGCTGCTCGGGTCTCGGATGTCTCGTCTCGTTGTCTAAACAAGCTCGGGTAACTTTGCGAGAGTGTACTGGGGCCATTACATAAAAATCCCATTCCCAATCCCAATCCGAAAGTACCTATCAAATTAGTTAACCAGGTTTTTGTTCTAAATTTTAAAATGTTTCTGTGATATTAATTCTCTTCATCCCTTCTTTCTTTCTCGTTCAGCATAATGATGATTTTTGTTAAGAGTGGTATCTTTGCATTAAGGGACAAGATATTTTTAGAGGGGGCTCAGCCTTAGCTTGCCCCTATAGCTACGGGTTGGTGATTTTCCCATAAGAACAAAAGGGAGCTTGTGGCACGGATTCCCCTAATCTGATCGACCTGAAACTTCGTAGGTTTTTTTTATTTTTCTTATTTTATTGGAACCAATTTAGGAGACGAATCAGAAGAAATTCAGAAAAAAATATCACCAAGCGTAAATAACGACCACCTTATAATGTGTAAAGGAAGTTGTGTGTTCCTCTCAAGTATTCCTAACATCCTTCCACCTTACCCTCCCAGACTAGGGTATGCTCGTTGGCGCAAATGTGAGTGCTCGGGGAATAAGATTCCAATCTACATTTGCAGGAACGAAACTATGGGAGGGGGTGAACACCCTCAATAATTTGGCACTCAGCAAATTTTGAAACTGTTCATTTGAATTTTTCATTTTCTAAGAACGTTTGTTTGTTTATTTATTTATTTATTTTTTTCAATTAAAAATATTTAAATTAAAGAATCGGCAAATTTTGAAAATATTTTGTCGGCGAATTCTTAGTTTTCAAAAAATATTTGTCGGCAAATTAAAGTCTCCGCCCCCACCCCCAAACTGAAAGTCAAGTTTCGTTGTTTCGTCTCTGCTTGGAATGGTCGTCCCCCCTCTCGTGTCAGCATACAGCCCGCGGTAAAATGACGTCTCCATTTTGGCAATGTGTTCCCTGTTAAAGATTGTCCTCCCCCTTTATTTCTTGTTTTTGGCAGCAGGCATTTCTTTTAGTTAAGGCTATTCCTCTGGTCACTGACGCGATACTCGGAAGGGTAGTTTCCGGGGCCAGGAATGCGATGTCTGGGGAGCCAATTTGGCATGCGTGCAACGCCATACGCTCCACCAAACATTAGTTTAGGCTAGTTTTTTTCACTTGTCTAGTTGACCAGGTACTAAGACATAATAGTTGATTACGTCATTGTCTTATCAGCTGGAGTTCTTTTTCTCGGAGGAAGTGGGAAGAGGGAGAGACCGTTTTTTAGATTGTGCGCGCTGGCCCTGAGACCGGCGAACCGAAAACAAGTCAACAGGCGCAGTCGATGTTTGCTAATTTCGCACTTCGAACAAGATAATTAGAATCGATTCCCACGAAATACCATAAATGTCTATTCGGCGGGTCCGGCATTCCGAGCGATCGTGCAGCCTATTTATACGAATGCCAAAACGATCATTTCATGCCTTAAAAAAGCGTTCGTTTTCCAAAATCCGGCAGCCGTTGGCCACTTAGCGGCGAATTAGGTCGCTATTATCAACAATAGCAGGTCTGTATAATGCGGCCGCGGACCATGAACGTAAGCACCCAAATTAGCGGTCATTTCAATTTTTACGAAATTTCTGTACCCTACGCGCCCAGTAATTTAGCCAGCACGTGATGAGCTACGAGCTGCGCAAAGATCACGGAGCCACAATCGCCGTATTTATATTCTCGCTGTCAATGTGTGCGACTTTGTGGTGCGAAATAAATTACTACACGAGGTAGAACGGTAAGAGAGGCGTAGATTATTATTATTATTGTCGTAGTTATGCGAAGGCTGTTATAGGCATCGATGGACACTGACATCTGACATAGGTCAGTAACTCGTCTTCATCTGGCCGGGACGCGAGTGGCTATCGCCGCATCATGAGAATCGATAATTACACCTGAGCGCGGATCGCGCGCTGTATTTGGTGTTAGTGTCACCGCTGGGAAGGTTGATACGTCATTATGATTTCATTATCCAGCGAAATCTAAATCGAAATGGGTACGGAGAGTACGAACTGTACAAATTAGAAACAGACGTGACGCCATGCAAGTTACCCTTAAATTATAATGTCGTCAGCCGGCGCTTCAGAAGGTTACAGAATCTTCCACTCTCTCGAATTGCGTCCGAATGCGTAATTTTAAATAACAATTTCGGTGTACTACGTCCTCGTCTCACATGGGCTTTCTCCAGCGATAATATCTCGATTCTGTGAACAGATGGAAGAGCACACGAGGTTGGTTTGAAGTACCTTGTTTCAGGCAGGGGTTGAGTGCAAGCACTGGTGTAGGAAGGTATCCATCTGAGAGGGGTAGTGGATTGGGGTCGGAGTAATTAGTGTGCTAAAATACATTCTGAAATGCTCTTTGTGACAACTTTGGAAGAGGGTTTGAACCCAACCCCCGACCCCCATTCCTACTCCGGTGGAGTACAAGTCCTTTTTCTTGCCATTGATCAGAATGGTTCTTATTTACTTTTGGTAAAAAGAAATTTCACGTTTTCGCTCGGGCCACTCCCTAGATTGATTCTATAGGTTGAGAAAATATTTTCTACAAAGTTTCTCTCTCCTATGGGAATTAATATTGATTCTTGGAATTTGAGCTTCGGTCGCTCAGGAAGCCTCCTTATATAATAATACTAATAATAATAATAACTAGGGGGCTCTGCCCCCTTGCCGCTTCGCGGCCCAATCCCCCCACCGTCACTCGCTTTGCTCGTGCCGGCCTTACTCGGCGCTTTGCGCCTCGTCCAGCCGTTACAGTCCTCAGTGTTTGGTCTGAAACTTTCGTTCCTGAGTTGAACTTCGCTTTGTGCTTCTTTTGCTTCCCCTCTATCAGCAGTCCTCAATCTTCCACCATGAACCCCCTTCCATCCTTTCTTCATCACGAGCCTCCTCCTCCACCACGACCCCCTGGTTGACCATGGTTGCTCTCCGCCTCCACAGTCACACCTCAACAGCCGCCGCCCTCCTCAGCCACAAACGCTTGCCCCACAATGGCCATAACCTCCTACCAGAGGTTTCACACCACTATGGCCTTCATTTCTGTTGACGTACCACACCCCCGCCAAGATCTCTTCACCCACCACTAGTCCCTTTCTACCGCCTTCCCCTTCCGCGGCTCCATCACCCTACGGCCTCCTCGCTCAACCACCACGAAGATCCCCTGGTCCTCCAACCAGGAGCTTCCACCAACATGACCACCCCTCCCCCACGAGAACCCTTCCCTTCAAGACCACCTCCCGGGACTAGAACCTTCCGCACCATGGCCTTCATTCGCCTTCCCGGCCGCCTCTCTCACCAAGGACTTCCTCCTCCACCAGGACCTCTTACTCACCATTACCCCCTCCACTCGGGGCCTTTATCTCTGCTATAGTCCCCGCCGCCACTGTGGGTTTCCTGCCCTTCAGAAGCTCCCTCCTCCACCATGAGTATCTCTTAATACCACCGGCCCTTTATCTACCAAAGTTTTACTGCCCCTCCAGGACCCTCACCCACCACTACCTCCTCCTTCCTCAATAACCACCCTCTCCTACCAAGGATTTCCTCCGCCATGAGGACCCCTTACCCACCACTACCCCGGGCTTTATCTCCCTTCAGAGCCCCTGTCCTCACTATGGTCCTCATACCCCCTTGAAGATCGCTGGCCATCCACTCAGGAGCTCTCACAACCATGACTACCCCTCCCCCAAGAGCCCTTAACCCTCAAGACCCCACCCCACCATCAGCCCCTCCCGCACCTCGGCCATTTCTCTCCCTGGTCCCCTCTCTCACCAAGGACTTTCTCCTCCACCAGGTCCTCTTACTCATTTTAACCCCCCGCCCCACCAAGGGCCACCATCTCCGTCCCCAACCCACGCCCCCACAGGGGCCCTCCTCACCCTTCTGGAATTCCCTCCTCAATCATATGTCATTATACGTATTATTATGTCTTATTATGTCGGTTATGTCTTAGGTGGTAGGGACAAAGGCCCGGATTTAGATATCAGGCTCCTTGGAGTTTTTTTCCAGGAGGGGGGAGGAGGAGTTTTGGTTTTTAATATATGTATAGAGAGATAACTAGGGGGCTTCGCCCCCTGGCCTCTTCGCGGCACAACCCCCGCCGTCACTCGCTTTGGTTGTGCCGGTCTTGCTCGGCGCTTCGCGCCTCGTCCGACTATCACAGTCTTCAGTGTTTGGTCTAAAAGTTTTGTTCCTGAATTGAGGTTTTTATTGCTTTGCACTCTCTTGCTCCCCCTCTATCAGCGGTCCTCAATCTTCCACCATGAACCCCGTCCATCCTTTCTTCATCACGAGCCTCCTCCTCCACCACGATCCCTTCATTCACCACGGTCGCTCTCCGCCTCCATGGTCACACTTCAACAGTTGCAGCCCTCTTCAGCCACAAACTCCTCCCCCACAACGGCCATAATCTCCTACCAGAGGCTTCAATGCCCACTCCATGATCTTTTACCTTCGCAGTATCCCCCCCCCCTGCGAAACTTTTCCTTCTGCACATCCGGGTAGGCCCTGTCCCTTGGATTTCCTCCTCACCTCTACAATCATTAACTACTACAACCAACCTCCACCCCCTGGGTCTTAATCTCTTCACATTACCCTCTCCCTGTCTTCATGACCTTCTCGGTCCAAAGCTTCTCCCCCACATGGCACCCTCTGTTCATCTCTCCAATCATCACCCAGTCCTCCACCTAGTCTCCCCCTATCACCCTCTTCCACCCCAAGTGCCCTCCTCCATTAGGACTACGTCCCCCGACCACCCCCACACGACCACTATGTCCTTCATTTCTGTTCACGTACCACATCCCCACCAAGACCTTTTCACCTATAACTACGCCCTGCCCAATTAAGGCCTTAATCCCTCACTACAGCCTTCCCCTTCCACTGCTCCTCCTCTGCGGCCTCCTTGTCTCAACTCCCTCAAAGATCCCCTGGTCCTCCACTCAGGAGCGCCCACCACCATGACCCCTCTTCCCCTTCAGACCACTGCCAGCAGCTCCTCCCGCACCACGGCTTTCCTGTCCTTTCTCAGACTCTCTTTCACCCAGGACTTCCTCCTCCACCAAGACCTCTTACTCACCATTACCCCCACCACCCAGGGCCTTTATCCCCTCCTAAGGGCATGCCTTCCATGGATCTCCTCCCCATTCTGAAGCTCCCTCCACCATGAACCATCTCCAAAAGACCATGGGGTGGGCATTGAAGCCTCTGGTAAGAGATTATGGCCGTTGTGGGGAAGGAGTTTGTGGCTGAGGAGAGCTGCGACTGTTGAAGTGTGACCGTGGAAGCGGAGAGCGACCGTGATGAATGAGGGGGTCGTGGTGGAGGAGGAGGCTCGTAATGAAGAAATGATGGAAGGGGGTTCATGGTGGAAGATTGAGGACCGCTGATAGAGGGGTAGCAAAAGAAGCACAAAGCAAACCTCAACTCAAGAAAATAAGTTTTAGACCAAACACTGAGGACTGTGGTGGTCGGATTTGGCCTAAATATGTAGTTTCCTCCACTGTTTTGATTTTTTTTTCCGCCTTAATTTGAAATTGGAATTTTCTGCTTTTTTCGAGAACAGAACCGTTTTTTGTGGTTTATTTTTAAGCCAGCTTTTTTACTAGCTGACTCAAATTCTAAAACAATAAAGACAAAAATCAGACAAGATATCCATATAAACTTAAAACAGCTAAGATCGTTGAAATCAGGGGGAAACAAGATCACTAAAAATATCAAAAAAGAACTTTATCCTCATAGAGGACTGATTCCAAAAATGGCCAACGATAAGGGTAATATGATTTATAGCAGAGAGGGGATAGTCAACATAGCTTTGAATCTTTATAGCAGCCTTTACTCGGAAAAAAGGTCCGCTCGGGGGGAGGGAAGATAAACAGGCTTAAATTAAGAAAAACAGTAGCCATACAGAACCAATATCCTTAGAAGAGAAGTCAACATAATTGTAAAACAACTGAAAAAAAGGGAAGGCTGCTGAACCAGATAAAATAAGTAAATTTAGCTTAAAAACTTTTGCAGAGGAAACTATACCTATGTTAACATTATGTACTATTTAACAAAATATTGGAACAAGAAATAATCCCAAAGCAGTGGAGAGAGGCAGAAATAATTCTACTATATAAAAAAGGAGACCGCTATAATATAATAACTATAGACTATATAAAAAAGGAGACCGCTATAATATAATAACTATAGACTAATAAGTCTAATTTCTAACATGTGCAAAATATTCTCTAGAACCTTAAAAAAATAGAATATATGTATAGCCTGAACCTTACACAGAGTGCGAAGCAAGTGGTATTTCGGACCAACCATTCTACAATTGACCATATATTTACAATAAACCAACTAATTGGAAAAACTAGCGAATACAACCTAAACACGCGTGTTTGACCTGGAATCATGAAATGTGCCTCTGATGTCGAAAATTATTTTTCAATTTCTTGACAATTCTTATAGAAAAAATCACGCTCTTTCGAATGAAACATATCCCATCTTCCTACCTTCATTAGTATTTCCACAAATCGCCTTTAAAAATTACGTGAAAAGCTTAAAACATCCGTTTACATAGCATTGTGTGAAACGGGCCTATATGGGAATGACAGAGAACAAGTGTACGAGACGCGGTTGTCATAGCAACGCGGAAACGCACCACCACAGATGTACACGCGATGTATATCTGTGCGCACCACTACTACTATCCCATCTTTACACTCGTGTATCTTGAAAACCTATATTCACACGAGAGGCACATTTCATGATTCCAGGTCACATATATTGTTTATTGACTTTGAAAAAGTCTTTGACACTGTCAGTTTGAGATATTTCTGGAAGGCACTAAATCATCAGGGAATCCTCAAAGAATTCATCAGGATCCTAAACGAATTGTATGAAGAATCCACGGCACACATCAAATTAGATAAAACAGGGCCAAAATTTAAAATCAGTAAAGGAGTGAAGTAAGGAGATCCGTTGTCCCCAAATTTATTTAACAGTGCAGCAGAAGAAATTTTTCGGGAAGTGGGATGGGAAGAAACCGGAATCAAAATCGATGGGAAATTTCTAAATAATCTGAGATTTGCGAATGACGTTGCCCTGTTTGCCCAGGATCTAGAGACACTCCAAAAAATGGCTTTAGAAACCTCCTTATATGAGCCTAAAAATTATTTTCTTTCCGAAACAAAAGTTTTGCGAAGTCTGTCTAAAAGGAAATGAAAATGGTCCCATAACTCGGCAACACTTCACATTTGTTAATCCTCACTAGTTCGGCAGTGACACACTCATCTGCAGTGCAAGTTTTGACCAGTTTGCTCATTCCGTTCTCATTTTATTAGGCCTACGTTTTTGTCAAGTAGGTGTATAGGGCATACTTTGCGAAAATGGAAATGCGAAATATCAAAGGATGTTAAGCGATCAAATTCGGAATCGCCTCGGACACACCAGGGCCCGTAGCTAACCGCTTGTGTGTGCCCGGATATTTAGTATTCACACAGGACATGAACCATAAGGATACAACTCAAAAAATTAATTTATTATCTTATTTTTTTATTATAATTTTTTTTTTGAGAATGTGCTAGCCAGGGTGGTGCGCTTGCCATTGGCGTTAGCTATGGGCCTCTCTTTTTCATTTTTGCTCTCAACCCGAATCCTGGAATCCGCCCTTTTGAGTATTACCTCAGAGACGTCGGGGAGCCGGTTAGGGCGGTCTTAGCCCTCTTCTCTTCTGGCCGAAAAACCAGCCTACGTCGAAATGTAGCGAGTGGCTACGTGGGCTCGAACCCGGGACCTCCGGATTCCGAGACCAGCGCGCTATCCTCTTGGCCAATCAGACCTCTAGCTACGGGCCTGGGACACATTTTTAAGAAATTGAAACAGGCGTATAGCGACAATTCCCAATCGAAAGCCTAAATTTTTCGTTGGCCTAAGATCTTTCTAGAGGGTGGTGGAAATGGTCGAAGTGAGTCTCATTCTCGGAAGTCTTCCTCAGCAAAAACCAATGAAAATGTACTATAGGAGGAGGAATGAGGAGCGTCTCAATTATCTTTCCGAGTTGGCGAATAGTATCAAGAAAGTATGAGTAGGATGAAGTTCGATTACGGGTATGATCATTCAGGTGTGTGTGTGTATACTCTTAACAGATTTGATGAGCATGCCATGTCAGCACTAAAGCCTGATTATTAGTATCTAAACTAGATTAGGGTAAATCGTCCACTTTTGGCCAGGTTAAGGAGATTCTTCAATTTTGAATGCCATTCACAAATACAAGAATCAGGTTTCTTTCATGAAATTTGTCTTATCGTCATTGTTTATGTTCTGAAGGACTGCGAGACTTTGTTCATCTGCGCATATAAATGATTCACTTGCCTAGTAACTGAAAATAGAAAAATTGTAACCTAAAACACCCATCTTCGGCCAGTTTTGCCATCTATGGCCCACCCTGAAACACCCATCTTTGGCCAGTTTTGCCATCTATGGCTCACTTTATACCCATTTTTTGCTCCATGGATTACATTTCATTTGCAGGACAGAAATTTTACTCGTTTAAACTGAAATATGCTTGGAAAGTAGTGGAGGACTGCAAGCAGAAGATATTAGACGTATTTCTTCGTGAAAAAATAGTTCCTCCAGTATAATAAATTGCATTTTATATTCATATTATTCATGAAAACAAATCTCACATTTCTGGTGCGTCATTTCTTATTCGTAAATTGCTTAAAAAATTATTGGTATATTTCTTCTTATTTTAACACTTTAGTGGTGACATGACGAAGAATCTGCGAATTTTATGAGAAATTTTCAGCTTTTCTAACTCGTTCATAACAAAGGGTGGCCAAAAATGGATTAGCACTGTACCCATCTTTGGACAGGTTGCTGGCCAAAGATGGTGAAATCATTAAATTCAAGATCCTCCCTTGGCCATGCCTCTTAATTAATGAAAAACAGAGTAAAATCAATTTTTTGGATCAAAATCCGTTACTAATACTACGAATAAGTAGAAAAATACATTGCCTAGTGCAATTACCGCCTAGAAGTGTTCGTATGACAATCTTTCCAATTTCTGGATTCTTAAGAGTTTTGATAAGAAATCAATGAAGTTTTGAAGTCCGCCACAGATCAATTTTTTTTAAAAGAATGGGTGACGTAAACTTGAAAATACAACAAACCATATACACGACAGTGTTCACTGATTTCATAGTGCAAAAATCACATTCCCAGTGTTACCCAGTCCTTATTTGCTAGCAAATTTATGAGAGACCTGGCCAAAGATGGTACCCTGGCCAAAAGTGGACGATTTACCCTACTTTGATGTGAATTCGGTGTTTCTTAATCATTAAGACAACGATTCATTGGCGTATGCAAAACTAGTAACAAAAAATTGAACGCCCGCTTGTTCCTTCCATCCTCCCCATTGATTCGCCTTCAAAAATTACGTATTTGAGATACTACAGCATTTTCCCCCGTCTGATGACTTATCAGTGTCGTGAGTGGTTAGCAGTGTCACTCACCCTGAGATAAAGCCGGCAGATACTGAAAATTTTTGATGTGAATCGATGGTCGAGTGAGTGGGTTGTTTGCCATGTCCAGAAAATTTTTTATGGAAGCGTAAATATTTGTGGGAGGGAAGGAAGAGAGAATGAAAATAAGGTGGGTGGATCTCTCCGGAGGATATTCGCCGGGTAATTTTCAATACAGGTAGTCACCAGTGGTGGTATGAAACGTTTATTCCTAAATTTTGGTGAAGAAAATAGTCGGGACGAGTGTCTCTACCCTGTCCAAATTGTCCAACGTTTCCTGAGATTTTCAGATGTTGTGAAGTCTGCACCCTGTACAATAATCCTGAATTTCGTACCCTCGTCATCTTCCTTTGAAATTTAAGCGGATACGCTCTGATTCCGACTAAGTTAACACATCCTCAAAACCGTTCTGTCTTTTTCGGCGTCGCTCCAACCATTCCAAGTTCATGTATTCGAATTGGAAGCCTCTCCAAGGCAGCGCACCGTCGTCGACAGAACATAGAACACAGTCGAGGCGACTGTCAGCCTAGAACGTCAAATAAATTACTCGGACAGCATCGTTTACGACGTCTTCGCTTTTAAATTGTTTGTAAGCACGGACTATATCCGCGAGTAAAAAGAAACAAAACTGAAAATGATAAACTTTAACACTGCCCTTGTCATTTCGCGTTTATGTGGAGTAGCATCGGCCTAATAATCTAATTGTACAATCGTATTTTCGCGCACGTTTGGACTTTAACCTTTGGACACTGGCATACTTTGGCACCGAACGCTAAGTAATAATTAATTGTCGTGGCAAGGTTGCTGGAAAATAACGAAAAAAAAGGTGATTTACTCGAATTACGATCTTGGTTGGATGTGCGTATTCATTTATTCACTGACCCCCATTGCCTGCGTCTGTCTAGGAGCGGAATCTGAATTCAGACATGCTCTCATGTTGATAACATTCGACCAAGTACCAAAGAAAACCCTTAAATTTATTCATCTAACTGGGAAATGGCACCTTCGAGTATTTTTTACTGGAATACGCCCGGGGGCGGATGGGCGCTAAAATTATTACCGGACATTTGGAGTGGTGGGGCGCCGTAAGAGTTTTGTCTCCCCCCTCCCCCAATACACACATCTAAATTAAATTGACTTTTTTAATGAAGTGTATTTATAACTAACTAAGAACACTAAGAAAAATGTTTAAAAAATGATAAGTAATAATGAAAATTATTTAAAAAACGTGTCGGAAGTTAGAAAATACGGGGAAAGACTGGCAGAAAGGAGGAGAGGCAGCTATCTATACTACTCTGGTTCCACAACAGGTTACAGGGGATGGGTTTTTATATTATTAAAAATATCAAAAATAATGTTGTGGAAATTAAAATAATATCTGAAAGAATTAGCCTACTAAAACTGAAAATAGATGAAAAGACAGAAATGCTAATCTTGCAAGTGTATGCACCTATAGACGGAGCAAAGAAGGCAGAAGCAGCTAAATTTTATGACGAGCTAGAGGCAACAATTCAAAACGAGAAGGAATACTATCAGGTAATAATGGGAGACTTCAACGCAAAAGAAGGAGGTGAGGCTAATTCAAAACACTGCGTCCCATTTGGTGTGGGGGAGAGAAACGATACGGGGGAAAGATTAGTAGAAATTGCCCAAAAATTTAACTTATGTACAGTAAACACTTTTTACAAGAAGAAAAAAGTCAAAAGGAAATGGACATGGATATCACCAGGCGGGAAAACTAAAAATGAGACTGCCCACTTACTAATAAATGACCTGTCAGTAGTTAGAGATGTAACAACACTGTCAAAATTTGTCTTCTCATCAAACTACCGCATATCACGCTGTAAATTGAGCATCCCGCAGAGAGTCCAGTGTAAGAATCACAGGAAGGGTAAAGGGAGAGAAAGGCGAATCATCCCAGTCAGAAAGAAAGAGGATGCATGCCAGAAACTAAAATCAGTGCTAGAGGAAATGAAAGTCGAGGAAAATTTCTACGACAGTATGGTCCAAGTTATAAAAAACACGGTTGAAGAGTTTGGAGTGACGAGGGCTAAAGAGAAAACCAGGGATAAGCTTTCAAAACAGACTCTCAAGTCAGGAAGAATAACCTTTGGAAAAATAGAAATAAAACGCCATTGATCAAAACCGAACTAACTGAAATACAAAAATTGGTGAAGAAAAATGTTAGAGAAGATATTAAAAAATATGATTAGGAAAAAATTCAAGATATTTTGGAAGAAAATTGGTCCACTAAAAAAGTTAGGCTCGAACTCGGTGGCGGGAGAGCTAAAAGATCAGACAGGAAACGTGACTCAAAATCAAGAAGAAATTGTGGAGGCAGCAACAAGTTTTTACGAGGACTTTTACCGCAAGCGAAACGAGCTATCAAAAATGGTAAAAAGTGGAGGGTGGAAGGAGGGAGGAATCCCGGAAATAATGGAGAGAGATGTGAAATACGTACTAAATAGACTGAAAAATGACATAGCCCCAGGACCGAATGGAATTACGAACGAAATGCTGCAAAGGTAATCACTAAAACTGAAATCAACTAGCGCGTTCTACTAGTAACAATCAATACTAGAAATCACTTTAACACATTTTTTATTCTATTTGAAATAAATCGAGCCCTTTGCGAAAAATTAAGCTCGGCATTGAATTCATAGTTCAAAATACTTCTAGAATCAACTATTGCTAAACCGGAGAATTTTTGGCTGTTGGGTTGTGTAGTAAAGCGGTCAGTTTTTTTTTTCTGTCAACTTATTGGCTCTGTTAAGGTGCATACTCGGAGAATGCCTCATGAGCTACTGTGGTTCTCTTCAATTTTTTGATTTGTCCTTTGTAATTTAAACTAGAATAGTTGCTAAATTTACTTACCCGATAGAAATTTTGCTTTTAGTCTGTCTTTGCTCCGGTGAGATCAGAAGCATCATATTTACACGGTTATTTCCATCTCTTCGCTCTGTTAATAAATCGGAATGTAAATAACTTTTTGATTAGTTTTATCACGACACGTGCACTTCACTTGTCCATAATCTGCCTGTCATATAAATATATTTTTATTCGATAATGACTGCAGGTGGTGGTGGGTCATCGGGGTCAACCATTGCGTTCAGTTCAGAAATAAGAATCGATGCTCTCTCGGGTCATCCGCTGGTTCCTTAATACTTTAACGGCAGTGGTTCTGAACCGTTTTCTGTTCATGGCGTACTTTTTTCCGACATTTTCAAATTTGCAAGCAGTACTGCCTTCAGATGGTTTCTAAAAAATGTGACTGATTTTTTCAGCCACTTGATGACCGAATGAAAGTCAGCGCGGAAGACGAGGAAAAAGTGCTGATAGCAAACGAAAAGTTGAAGGGATTCTTGAACAAACTTCCAGTGTGCGTGGAAATCGCGAGCGCGAAAGCAAAATCTACCAATGTCCCTTCTGACATATGAGCTAGAAGGAACCACTCGGGGAACTGACAAGCGAACTTAGTTTGAATCATCTGGCAGCTCTTAAAGATAATATATCGTGATATTTTCCCTTCATAATTGTCGCCAAACATCACTGCGTGCGTAAATCTTATGCTACGTCCCCAGAATCCCCAGCCCATCACCAGAGGCGAAACTTGACTTTCAGACTTTCAGTTGGGGGGGGGGGGGGCAGAAGGAAAATATACCGACAAATATTTTTTTGAAAACTAAAAATTCTCCGACAAAATTCTCTCTATGTACTAAAAAAGTAAAATCCACCGCCGCCACCACCATTTCCGGGAGGAAAAAACCCACTGCGGGTTGCCTACTCTGCCCCTTAATTGCTCATTTCTCCAGGGGTAGCCTACCCGTGGGAGGGAGTTCATGGTAGAGGAGGGAGCTTGGGGGAGGAGTAGATTATGGGGGCGCTAGATTTTGGAGACAACTCTTATGAACAAAAATTTATGAGGGGGTGAACAGAAATTTAAGGGGGCGCTAATTTTTATTCTGCCTAGAGGCGCGAGCATGTTAAATCCGACCCTAATGACGTCGTACACTGACATTGAGTATATTGGGGGTTCATGATACTAAAATAGTAAAATCCGCCGCCGCCACCGCCTCGGGGGGAAAAGGAAAACCATTGCGGGTTGCCTACTCTGCCCCTTAGTTGCTAATTTCTCCAAAAGAAGCCTACCCTTGAGAGGGGGTTCATGGTGGAGGCGGGAGCTTAGTAAAATTTACCACTGCCACCGCCTCTGGGAGAAAAAACCCACTGCGGGTTGCCTACCCTGCCTCTTAATTGCACATTTCTCCAGTGGTTGCCCACCTTTAATTGGGGGGGGGTCATGGTGGAGGAGAGAACTTGGGGGCGGAAGGTCGTGGTGAAGAACGAGGAATTGTGGTGGGGGAGGGCTCTCTTTACACTAAACCGTAAAAGCCACCTCCTCCTCTCCCTCTGTGGGGATAAATTCCTGGTGGCCTCCCATGTACCTTAATCTTACGTTTCACTGGAGTTACCCTACCCCGAAGGGGCTCCTCGGTGGAGGTGGAAGCTCCTGGAGGGAGGAGGACGGCAAAGGTGAGGATGGGCGTCGCGATAGGCGAGGAGGTGCATGGTGGGGGAAAGTGACTGTGATGGAGAAGGACAACTGTGGTGGGGATTGGCAGAGGGTAGCTCACTCCAGGGGGGATCCTTGGTGGGGAGAGCTCCTGGATGGTGTAGCGCCTTGTTGTTTTCATATAATTTCCATGGAAATTTTTTATGTAGGGTAAGATATACTTAAGTTACTATGATGTCCAGGGCCGTATTTACATATAGGCAACATAGGTACGTGCCTATGGCGCTAGATTATGGGGGGATACTGCAGGTCGGCCCGAGTGAAGCGAGTGACGGCGGGGGTTGGGCCGCAAAGCGGACTGGGGGCGAAGGCCCCAATTTGAAAATTTGCCGACTGCCAAATTATTGGGCGTGTTTCACCCCCCCCCCCCCCCATAGGTTCGTCCCTGCAAATGCAGATTGGAACCTTATACCCCAAGCACTCACATTTGCGCACATGAGCAAGGATGTTCAGAATACTTGAGAGGAACACACAAGTTCCTCTACATGTTAAGGTGGTCGTTCTTTACTCTTAGTGATCTTTTTTTCTGAATTTCCTCTGATTCGTCTCCTAAATTGGTTCCAATAAAATCAAGAACTAAACATCAAAAAAACCTACAAAGTTTTAGGTCGATCGGATTAGGGAAATCCGTGCCAGAAGCTCCCTTTCATTCTTATGGAAAAAACACATGGAGTTTTCACTTTTGTTCCAGACTAAATTTCCCTCCTGTATTCACCAACTAAACTATAGAACATTAGCTGTTGGATTCAGCTTGTGACATTGGAAAATAGTCTTTTGCTTTCAACTTTTAGATTTTAATAAAATGTTCAACTTTCTCCAATTTTAGTCTCTATATCAAACAGAGAATCTAGTAAAAACAGAATAGTCATTGAAATTCGAAATTCAACGTTGCTACCGACTTTCAGATTTTCGAAATGTCTTCCACATTTCAGCATAACTTTCGATACTCGGCTTGAAACCTTCGGCTTTTGACTAACCAGTCTCTGACAGAAGTCCAGGGTACTCCTTTTTCAGAAACAAAATTTGACTTTCCGTTTGGGCAGGTGGAGAAGAAAAGTTTGACGACAATATTTTTTGAAAACTAAAAATTCGACAATTTCTGTTTTTAAATTAAAAATTTGCCGATTTTTCATCGAAATATTTTTAATTGAAAAATAAATAAACAAACATTCATAAAAAATGAAAAATCCAAATCAGTTTCAAAATTTACCGACTGCCAAATTATTGGGTTGTGTTTCAACGCCCCCTACCCCCTATAGTTTCGCCCCTGCCCATCTCTCGCTGGAGAAAGAACACTCGCAGTACCTCAGGCAGACCAAAAAGTGTTCAGTTGAAATGCGGTGAACTAACAATTGCTTGTTAAATTTTAAATATTGGGTTGTTGGTGAAGGAGTATCCAAAAATAGCAATATCGTTTTCCCCCTTATTTTCGAGAAAAATTTTGAGTGAAATAATTGATTTTTTTAATGTCCTGCATTTTGCGACAAATCTCGGCGAGGATTGTGGTATGTTGAGAAATACTGTTCTAAACGTTGACTTTGTTGGTGAAAACATCGATAGAAGGTCTTCTTACACAAACGACAATTTTTATCTAAATTCTCTTAAGTATACATGGCGTCATCGGTTTTGGTTTGGTCAATTAACTCAGAGATAAGATCGCCGCAGATACTAAATCGAGCTCCAATTAGAAAACTACAATATGAAACTAGAAAAACTTCTAATTAACAAATTCATGTACACATATTCTCTTTCCACTGACCGTTGCCGAAAACTGCTAATGAAGTGCTTTTGTGTAGTGTTCTATGAAATTCTTATTAGTTGACCTTGACTAATGGAACATATTGCAATAAATACGATAAATAGGTATATCCATAGGATAATATCAAGTGTGGAGAAGGGGGGGGGTCTCAACAATATTATAACATCAGTTACGACTAGAACATTTGGTTGATTTTGGAAACTTACGTATTTATTTTCAATGTATCTTTTGGTGAAGATTTGAGTTCGTGCTGCTTATCATATGTCGATGTGAATACTTTCAAAAAACACTGCAGCTTATCTGAAGCGCATTATCTTTTCAGGTAAATACAGAAAACAATTACCATTGGCTTGAAATCATTTCTACGTAATATATTTTCCAATTGAATTAGAACATCCAAGCTTCTATTTACTTCATTCATTATTATACATGCAAAGATTATATAGGGTATAGCTCAACAATTTTTTTTCCTCCTTGAAAAGTCGGATCAAGAGGAGATGAACGAGCATCTTCAAGGGCTAAGGTATAGAAGATCTAGTTCATTTTTCAGGGTGACCCTCAAAGTGAGTTGGGACGTTATACCGACAGTTTTAAATTGAAACAGAAAAAGTATCGAAATAGGAATTTTTTAGGTTTTAAGTTCGAACACTGAATCAGATTTTTGATTTTGTTCTTACGGGTGCTCCAGATTTGACTTTCTCCGTTAAAGTAGCCAGTTCTTCCTTACTAGAAAACTGATCTACGTATCAGAATAGTTTTTTAGTGGGAGGAGAGACGTTAATTTCCTATTGAATCAATCACATTTTCTGATCCTAACTCATTTTGGTCCCTAAAATTTAAATTTTAAAATTAGAATGGACAAAAGCGCCCGGATTCCTATAGTGTCACGATATCCCATCATTTGTTTTATTGGGAAGTTGATTCAGATCGAGACTGGAGAGCATCTTCAATGCTAAGTTATAGTTCTGAGGTAAATAAATTTTCACTCACTTAAATATAGTATTCGAGCCTCCAAAATCCGGATTTTCATACCTAGGTTGGACAAAATATTTCTTCTCACGAAAAAAAATTATTAATTTATTTTTTCATAGAGAAAAGGCGCAGTTCTTTCTTATTTAGCAAGAAAAATTATTCATTTCATTTTTAAAAAACCCTAATTTTTTTTCTCATTTTTCAGAGCAAAATATCAGTTCTCTTTTCCCCATAGGAAAAAATGAAGTTCTCATTGAAGAATGAGGAGGATCACTCTTTCCTTATAGAAGAAGAAATTAGTTTTCTTCGTGAGAAAGAGAAACAGAATCTTTTACATTCAGGAAATACAGGGAATGATGTTCGAACCTGTTAAAGAAATTATATTCATTTCGTTCGCAAAAGGGATGAAAGGGAACGATATTCTTTCTTTAAAAAGTGAAACAAATTTCTTACTTCAGGGAGAAATCTGAATTTTTTTCGTTTTCTCAATGAAAGAACGTGTTTTTCATTCTTCAAGAAATGAAACAATTTATTTAGCCCTCCTGCAATAAAATGATTAAGTTTTTGTTGTTTAGGAAATAGTACAGATGAGTATCTCCTCTAAAAAAAGAACAAAGTTCATTCATAAACGATAGAAAAGAAGAAACTTTTTTCTTATTTTTGTTTTAGTTGCTCATTCTTCAAAAAAATGGAACCGTTTATTTTTCCATCGTCAAGAAAAAAACGAAATTCTTCTTATCCCAAAAGGGAAGTGGTGAATTTCTTCTTCTCTCTCGAAGAAAGAACCATAGTTCTGCTCAGATAATTTTCTTCGAGGAAAGGAACATTTTCTCCTTCATCTATATGTTTCAATAATTTATTTCATCGCAGTCTATACGAGCCCCAAAATTCAAATAATACGCTTTAAAACTTGTAACATTTGGTTTCGGAAAACGGATTTTGTTTTCGATCCTAATTTTTACTACACGATAGAGCGAAATTTTGTGAAGTACACAAATGATTGAATTTAGAAGTGCAGAAAACACGTGTTTGTTTCCTAGGGGCAAGAAAACTCTTCTCTATCAATCTTTCTGAGAACTTCGTTATTTTCTTCTTTGCGGAAGGAGAACCCGATCGACCATTCTCCACTTTTGAAGGTAAAGCACAAAGCACGTGAGAAAATACCATATCTACTCATTTACTCATTCCTTCTGGGGGGGGGGGGATTGAAAAAATAAAATAAAATTAGGTATATTTCTACTATGTTCAATTTTCATTAAATGAACAAATACCGAATATCAAATGGGTCCCATAGAAGGGGGAAACTAAATTTGGGGACCAAATTGAGGTCGAATCAAAAATCTGTTAAATTCTTCGAACTCAGCGACGTAACAGAACCCGCATTTTGAAACCTTACTCAATTTTTTCGGCTCAGTAAAACTGGCTTCTTAGAGAGAAAAAAGTCAAATTCAGAGCCCAAATTGGAGTCGAATCAAAAATTAGATTACATTTTCAAACTCAACAACCCAAAAGATCCCTATTTCGATATTTCCATTTAGAATTTCAAGGTTAGTGGTACTCCCGGTGCCCTTTTGGGACAGAAGAAATTTTTCACCCCAGAAAGAACTAGAAGTCAGTCTTTGAAGATGCCAGTTTGTCCCATATCGATCAAACTTCTCAATTAAAAAAAAAAAAAAAAACAACATGGATGGGGATTTTCATACCATACTTTGTGATAAGTTTTCAATAGCCTCATTGAGTCTTTTCTGAGCGACATTAGTCGGAAACAAGAATCCTAGTACTGTCCAAAATGAGAGTAAGCTAAATGACGTGAGTCTGTTTGTTCTTTAGCATGCTCTGTTATATAATTTTCTTGGCTCGCTTACGATGGCGCCCACCAAGTGGTGAATTTCCAGCAGCCGCCAAGAACTTTGGGGTGGGTGGGTGTGGGGTGGTGATCGAGAGGGGCGGGCGTTTGCAGTGTACATGAAAATTACAAAGAAGCGTAAAAGGTAGAAAAAATCATATTTGTGGGGGAGGCAAAGATTAAAGGCTGGGTGGAAGAAAATCTGTAATAAGTTATTACAAAAGCTTAGAGAAATAAAAAAAACCGAAATTTGACTAATATTCTGGAAAATGGAATATTGAGCTTGATTCAATATCGGGAGTCTTCAAACAAATCACATACGTAATTTGAGTAAGATTTGTGTAAAACTAATTCACATGAAAAAAAAATCAATTGATTGATTTTGATAAAAATATTGAAAAAAAAATCAAAAATCAAAAATTGAAGAATTTGACAAAATTAGAAATTGGAACATAATTCCTCAACTCGTGTACGAAAATTTAGCAAGATTTGTGGGCAATGGTTGTCACATACCAAACAAATAATCAAGGAGTTATGATAAACATATTTCGAAAAAAAATCATAATAATAATAATAATAATTATTATTATTATTATAATAAACATATGACAAAATTAGAAAGTTATTTTGATTCGGGATCATAAATTTTCAAAAAACTCGTTTACGAAACTTCAGTACACGTAAGTTTCATGGAAAATAGTCGTAAAGTTCTGAAAAATAACAACGATTATGGAGGGAGAAGAACTCAAAATTCGAACGAATTCAATAAATTTAAAAACATAAATTAATTCTATATCAGATTTTTTCAAACAACTCAAATATGAAAATTTCGCCTGCTTTGTAGAAAATTGCCGTCATTCTGGAAAAGTCATCAATGAATTCAGAAAAGAATTTGGAAGGGAAAAACTTTTGAAATCCGAATAATGTAATAAAATGATGTATTGAATCTGATTGAGTATTTTGAGTCTTTAAACAGCTGACCAAATTTGAGTTAGATTTGTGGAAGATTATGGTCACCTAGGAGGAAAAAATACTGAAAGGGTTTTGTAGTAAAAATGTTTGGAAAAAATTCACAGAAATGAAAACTGAACCAAATTCGGAATCATAATTTTATTCTTTAAAATAAAAAAATAAAGTAGGTACCGTTTACGAGAATTAAGTAAGCTCCTTAGAAAATTGTAGTCACATTTTTGAGAAATGATTCAAGGCGTATGACAATAATCTTATGAATGAAGAAATCTCAAAATTTGTTAAATTCAAGATGGTTGAAAATGAGCATGTTTAATCGTACAGTTTTCAACTACATAATTGGAAAACATGAATTTAGCCCGATTTGTGGAAAATCGCTGCAGTAACGCCCATCATAAGTAAGTTTTCAGTAAATATCGAAAACTGTATGGTGGGTAGGTGGTGTAGCAAAGGGGAGGGGGCTTGCAATGTGCAGAAAAACTTAAGAAAAAATATAAAAGCTAAACAATCACATTTGTGGTATGGATACAATGAATAAAGGGTTGGTGGGTCTCCCCGGAAGATTTTCGTTTAGAAATTTCAAAACAGGTAGGCGCTACTGCTCGTTTAGAGTCCATTGTCAGGATACAGGGATACAGTTCAAGTATACGGGAGTTTAATGATTTACAGGCGTATTTGTTTTGCGAATCTCTGGTTACTGACCGTCGTCCGCCTTGTCATTTCAATTTAATCTTAAACACTTATTCTTTTCTAGGTATTGCAAAATAATATCGTTCTCAAGTGGCTACTCTCGTGTCTTCCATTTCCATCCGAATCTAGACCTCACTGACATGGAGGAATACAAAGACATACTTCAAATTTTACTTCATTTTTCAGTTGCCTTAGTGATCGCGTATTATTGCCTTAAATTACTGAAATTCCTGACGTACTGGCGATGGAGACGTGTGCCTTACATTGGACACAGTTTCAATTTCTCAACCACCGACTTCAAGTGGATGTACTTCAACGAATCCCGTTTCATGTACTTCAGAAAACTTTACGAGAAAACGTCGCCTCACAAATACTGCGGTTACTACAATCTGTACAGACCTACACTACTGATTCGCGACCCGCAATTGGCTAAGAACGTGCTGGCTACACAATTCGAAAATTTTTCCCATAGGCGCACGCTGGCTCCGTTGCTGGACGATCATTTCTTCCATTTTCTGTTCAATTTGAACGGCCGATCATGGAAGACAAGCAGGAAGGTAGTCGAGCCTGCATTCACTGTCGGTAAATTGAAGAACAGAATGTTCGAGGCGATGCTAACAACTGCCATGAAACACAGAGATTCTTTAGCCGGACTGGTCACCGAAATGAATACTGTGGACATGAACACTTTCACACAAAGATACATAGTGGACATGATGTTCGCGTGCCTGTACGAAATAAACGCAAACGCGGTCCCAGATCCAAATTCTGTTTTCCTGGAGGCAGCCTCACACATGCTCGCTAGGGCGGAACAAGCTCTGAAGTTGAACATTGCCGAGTGGATTTTGGAATCGCGTCATTTGGGACGCTACATGGGCATGAGTGTGAGCGATCAGCCAACGGATGAGTTTTACGAACAACAGTTGCGGAACTGTTTGAAATTGAGGAAGGAAAACGGTCTGACAGAGGTGGACCTTGTACAGCATTTTATTAATCTGACCAAGTCGAAGAAACTCGGTGACTCGGACGAAGGTAAGCAAAGTTCAGATTGCTGCAGATTGAGTTTAAATCGCACTTTCGTTTTTCCGTATCACCAACGGCCGTAGGATTTTATATCAATTTCAAAAATTTTCGTTAGTTGGCTAAACTGGCTCGTAGTTGGCAGAATTAGTTATCTTCCAAATCGATGAATGCTGTGAAACGATACCGGCTGGAAAGTATCAGGGGCCGTATCTGTTGTCGAATGTTAACGGTCGCGGTTTCTGAGGCGTGACTTTCTTTGGTAGGGTTAGTCGGGGTAGTTTGTGCCATTGCCTTCCCACGGCTTATTGCTTTGGAATTTTCTTTCTCTGTGCCAAAGAGCGTGCAGACACAGTTCAGTTACTAGCCACGTGTTTTCACGACGTTGAGTAAGCTTGCCCATTACACCTGCATACATACAAGTAGATATAAAAAGCCGGTCCGAAACCACACAACGGACTATGCTAAGCGCCACTGACGTCACGATGCAACGAGTTCGCGTGGACAGTTCGGTACTAGGTAATTAAGGGACTATATGTTTAATGTATTTCGGATGGAATTTGAAGTCGTTTCGCGTGTGAATATTTTTAATCACGTGTTTGTGAAGTAAAGGTGGGAAGTATTAAGTGAGAGATATTTTCGTTGAATATTTTTAACTGAATATTTAAAATTTCGCGCGCGTTGATGTTTGTATGTTGTTAATGGGGTAGGTGATTAAGGAGGTGATTTCTTAATGAGATCTTAATTGTTTATGTGTGTTATATTTACGGCGGGATGATTTTTAATAGTGGTGGCGGTTAAATTATTTATTTTTCCTCGCGTTTTCGGATTTTATTTTACATTATGGCGGAACTCATATGCGGTGAGACATGTGTGTTTTTAGCATCAAATCTGAGGTTAGGATGTTTTAATGATAAAGTGGGAGATACTTGCATGAAATATTTGTACTTTACCCGAATTACTCTCAAGTATAAAGAGATAGCCTTCTGCCTGGAAGTTGGAAGTTTTGATGGAGGAAGCGTCAGCTTCTTTGTCTATACTCCCCATCTTGCTCTAATTAACATAAATTAATTAAATGAGAGATACTTGTATTTTACCCGAATTACATTTGAGTGGAGGGGATGTCAAACGAAGGATGAATGCGGTGAACATTTACCCGAATTACTCTCGAGTATAAGGAGATAGCCTTCAGCCTGGGAGTTAGAAATTGCTGAGACAAGAGAGTCCCTCGTTTGACGCGACAGCGTCAACGATGGACCTCTCTATGTCTCCCAATTAAATTTAGAACAGTATCAACCTATCAATCCTGAATTAATTTTCGAATCGAATTTGTAGTCATCTACCATGAGACAAGAGGCCCTCGTTAGACGCGGCAGCATCAACGATGGACCTCTCAGCGTCTCCCTGTTAAATTTTGAACACTACCGACCTATCAATCCAGAATTAATTTTCAAATCGAATTCGGTAGCCATCTACCAACCCGAGACAAGAGAGTCCCTCGTTAGATGCGTTAGCGTCAACGATGGACCTCTCAGCGTCTCCAAATTAAATTTAGAACAGTATCAACCTATCAATCCTGAATTAATTTTCGAATCGAATTTGATAGCCATCTACCAACCCGAGACAAGAGAGTCCCTCGTTAGACGCGGTAGCGTCAACGATGGACCTCTCAGTGTCTCGCAATTAAATTTGAGTATATCCACTCATTATTATTATTATTAATTTTGCAAATCTCCGAATCGAATCGAAAAATATCAGATACATGGACATGTATGCTATTTTCACTCGATGCAGTCAACGGACGAGTCAATTTCACATTTTTACCGTTAAAAGTAGCGTTTTAGATTCGATAAACTACCCCACCTTGGACATGCATGCTATTTTCACACAAAGCAGTCAACAGGCGAAACATGTCTTTAGACTTTTTTCGCATAAAGTAGACTCGACCTGCAACAATTAGCGAGCGTGACACTTGACGCTTCGAGTGTGCGGCTCCAAGCCCAGGGCAATTAGTATCAATCGACTTCTAATGTGCATATTGTATGCGGTGGACATTGAGTATACAAGGAGATATCCTTTTGCCTGGGAGATGAGAGTTTTAGCGGAAAAAGCGTCAGCTCCGTTGCCTATACTCTCCATCTCGCCCTAATTAATATTAATTAAATGGGAGGCATTTACATGAAATATTTGTATTTTATCCAAATTACTCCGAGTATAGTAAGGAGTTAGCCCTCAACCTGGGAGATGAGAGTCCCAATTAAGCTATTGAGCCTAATGAATATTAAAAAATGAAATAATTTTCGCAAAATCCTCGAATTTTTGAATCAGAGTCATGTTTTATATTCAATTTGAAAAATCCTCTGTAATTACCTCCGAATAACAGGTTTTCATCAAATATCTGTAAATCCTCAAGACTATAATGCTATGTGCACATCGTTGGTATGCAGCAAAAGTACCGTTTGATTTAGGCTTTCGCTCCCATTGTCAGTGGTTTTTTTACATAAATTACAAAATACTCGCTAGTCTTCCAAGATAGTGATTCTGTTCCAAGTACGTTTAGGATTGCTTCAATGCTATTTCTCTTCAAAAAACGTACCTAAAATTCTCCTTATTTAAAGTCTTAAATCTCAGACAAATGAGCATGTGTTTGAAAATGAATTTTGAGCATGTATACAGAGTGTCCTCGATGATTCTAGCTAGCATATAGGGCGTCCCAAAGTCAAAGTAGGAGGCGGATAAAGCAGAGAGCTATTAAAATTGAGAGCTAAAATAGTCCTAACAGTCTCCCTGACCTCTCTCGGAGGAAAGAATCTATAGAACTTGCTATATGAAGATCCATTTTCCTTCCATATTGACCTATAATAGCCTGCTATCTGGGAGATGAGATGAGTTTAGATGGCTGAATAAATGAATGATTCGTTACAAATGATGAGATATTTCGCTTCTAGATGGAGAATATTTTCGCTAATGAGATGGTCAAATAACACGATGAAGAAACTACCGTTGATTTAGGCTTTTGCAACAGTTACCAGTTCGAAATTGTCAGGTCTATTGATAGGTAGACATTCCTGGAATGCAAAACACCATTACTTTGCGCGAATTACTACCCATTTGTTATGAATTTAGGCTTGGTCCCCAGGCTCGATAGTATTTCAACCAGCGTGCGATACTCGCTGGTCTTCCAACATACTGATTCTATTCCAAGTATGTTTAGGGTTGATTCTATGCTATTTCACCTCAAAAAACGTATCTAAAATTCTCAATATTTAAAGTCTTAAATCTCAGACAAGTGAGCATGTATGTTTGAAAATGAATTTCAACCATGTATACAGCGAGTATTCTCGATTATTCTAGCCAGCTTATAGGATGTCCCAAACTCAAAGTAGGAGGTGGATAAACAGAGAGCTATTAAATTGAAAGCTAAGATAGTCCAAACAGTCTCCCTAACCTCTCTCGGGGGCAATGCTTGAAAGGGTATATTCCAGAGCTCGGGGTTGTGAGCAAAATGAAAAGGAGGGCGTTGTTAGAGTTTATATCTCAGATCAGTGGATTTAATGGAGACAGGGGAGATGAGCAATAGGAAAGAATCTACAGAACTTGATACGCGAAGATCCATTTTCCTTCCATATTGACCTATGATAGCCCGGTATCCGGGAGATGAGCTGAGTTTAGATGGCTGAGTACTTAGACCTCGAGTTTATAATGACAAAACCTAAAAGAATGAGTTGCATACATACATAATACAGACGTTTTTTGAAATTTGCTCGACAATTGATTCCAACGGTTTATATGTATACCATTGAAAAGAATGTGGATAAGCGGCTATTTTTATCGTTCCATTAGAAGCTAACAGGACCATAATAATTATCATAACCGGACCAACCTTTCACATTTATTTGTTCTTACTGGACAATTATATGAATAAATGCATATTTCAGGTAAATTATCGCTCATTTGTCGAAACAATGAGTAATAAATTAAAATATTTACATTGATTCGAGTCGATAGTAGAGTCAGCTGGCAATGAAAACATAACTAAATTCAGGAAAATGACTAAAAATAAGAAATTTTTCGAAAAATTATCGCTTTTCGTGATAGTGTGAGAATGATGGAAGTCAAGAGGAGTGTCCAACCTGAGAGAAGAGGGGCTAGCGTCTTCATCAAAGTCCTCTATCTCTCCCAATTAAATTTCAAATACAACCAACTTATCAAAACCTGAATTACTTTTTCCAATCAAATTCCATAACCATCCACTGAGCCGAGATAAGAGAGTACCTCATTGAACGACTGTTCAGTGTTGTACCTGTCTGTGTCTCGCAATTAAATTCTGATTACAACCGATCATTAAAAACCTAAATTAATAATAATAATTTGAGACATTTTTGCAAATTGACGAATGCCTGACTACGACGAGAGGAGAGCTTCGACAATAGATGCGCCAGCTCCATCATCGGAGACTCTGTCTCACCCAGATAAGCTACTGAGCCAAACGAATATTTAATAATTAAATAATTTTTGTGAAACCTTCGAATTTCTGAAAATCATAGGCAGAATTTCAACCAAAGTGTGATCCAAATTCGCTTCTTGGCAGAGAGTATGATGCTAATGGAGTAGGTAATTACCTCCAAATAACGGGTTTTCATCGATTGAGGACTCTGTAAATCCTCGAGACATCATTGCTATGTAGCTCTTGGAGACAAATGTTCGAAAGGGTGTATTTCAGAGCTCGGGTTGAGAGCAAAAGTAAAAAGGAGGATGTTTTGGAGTTTAAATCTCTGACAGCTGGCTTAAAGGTATATGTATCTAAAAACGAGAAAATGAAGGAAAATGGACAAAAAATGAAATTTCAAATAAGTTATTGCTTCTCGTGATAGAGTGAGAATGATAAAAGAGTCAAGATGAGTGTCTAGAACATAACTGTAGCCAATGAAGACATTCTCTTTAAGAAAAATAGTCAAAACAGCGAAAATGGGAGGAAAATGGCATTTGAATATATGAACAGACAACGTCGACATATAGGAGTAAGAGACTGTATATTTATCCCAGCCGAAAAAGTAGAAAACGCATGTTAAATGTGTTGATTTCCGAATCTATTGTTGGTGATAATCAAGTTAATTTCTGTTGCATTACTGATTCATGGAGTAAGGAGACTATATTACCTAGTAATTTTATATTTCTTGCGAAAATTGTCAAGTTTTGAGTTGCTTCATGCATGAATTGAGGAGGAGAGTAACTGGACTGCATAATTATAGCTAGTAGAGCCATTATCCAGTGGGAAAATAGTTAAACTGAGAGAGTCAGACCGTTAACACTCTCATTTATGTTCACATTCAGGAGACTTTATTGCTAAACCTATCAAATATTTTGACAATGAGATGGCTGAGTAATGGGAGGTAATACTCGAAAGGGTGGATTCGAGAGCTCAGGTTGAGAGTAAAAGTGAAAGGTAGAAGCTGTTCAGAGTATAAATCTCGAACATTGGGATTTAATGGTTACAGGCAGAAAGGGAATAGGTATCATTATCTGTAAACTATCGTATATGGAATATGAGGTTAGGGGTTAATATATAAAAAATTTTTATTAGAATTTCCAAGCAGAGTAAAATATGTAAAAGGAGATGTTAATATTAAATATAAGTTTGAAATATTTACCATTAGATCATAGCAAAGGTACATTAATCAGTCAAGAAACTGTTAAATTTATTGAAAATCACAAAAATCGTTTTAGAGGGAATACATAGTATTTTGATAATAACAGGGGTTCTATTAATAAACCCGTACATTTAAAAGATCGTCGATAGATGGAAAATCATACAGACAAGATGTGAAGGCTGTCTTCCAGAAGAATTCGAGTTGGAAATAGCAATGCTATAGTGTGACGGATACAAATTTAGAAAAAACAGCTGAAACTGACTAAAAGAGCACTATTTTTGAATATTTAGCATTTTGATGTAAGTAAAAACAGACAATTAATCGGAATAATATTTGATTGAAAATTTGAAAGGAATAGGCATTTGCTAAAAAAGAACAAAGTGTAAAATCCGTCCATTCATCCATCAATGCAGAGAGTCGGTTGATAGATGGAAAAATAAAACGACAAGACAGGTGTCAGATGAGGAGATCGCCTTCTGAGGCACTCGTGAGAAAATCATATATCGTAATCAAGTAGTGGTAGATGAAGAAGAAAGGGAGAAAATTGAGTACTACTTAACGTTGTTGTTCAATCTGCTGATGAAAATATGGGAAATTGGCGAATAATCTGGAAAGGTAGGTATTAATCTGGTCAAAAGTATGTAAAAATTAGCAATTTAGCGGAATAATATTAATAAAAGGATTAAAAATTTGAAAGAAGTAGACAAGTAGTATGTAAAACAGTGGGGTGAACTGGCTATCAGTGTTGAAAGTATGGGAAATAAGCAACTCTGAGAGAAGGATAAGGAGAAAGTTTTGGAGGGTGTTGCAAATAAAAGACAGCGGTAGTATGTTAATTTCATCAAAAATCTGTTAAATTTGACAAAAAATGACAACCTATATCAGAAAAATTGTTTTAAAGGGAATATCTACTACTATTTTGATAATAACATGTGTTCAGTTAAAGAGTCTGAGCATTTAAAAAGGTCAGAATACTCACAGATGAATGGAAAAAATGTGTATATACTACCTGCTTCAGCTGAGAAAGACGTCTTCCAAAGGAACTCAGTATAGATTGTTTTATATTGAAATTTGCTAAACTCATAGAAAATAGCTGAAAAAACTGACAGAATGGTTAAAATGCCAATATTTGACTTGCTATCATGTGAAGTTATACCGTTAGATTGAACATTACAAGTCACTGACTCATCGGGAAGCTGAATACGATTGTCAATGACTATGAGAAAAAAATGTACGATCAAGATACTTTATATGAGAATTAGTTAACGAAAGAAAATAGGTATGTAAGAACGCCAGATTGACTATGCTATATGTATAGCCTGATGGGGCAGATATTCACTAATACTCTGAAAAGGTAGGTATTAATTTAATCAAAATGGGTAATTAGGAAAACTAGTCGAATCTAGCTAAAAATACCTCCCTTTTTCCTCAAAAAGTCGGTAAAACGCTCTAAATTTGAATATTTTGGCATTTTTGAGGTAGGTAAAAGGTAAAACAGATACCTAGCCAATAGGTAATGGAATAAAAAAAAAAAAAAATTTGAAAGGACAAGCTTTTTGCTAAGAAAGGGAACAAGAAGTGAAACTTCTCCCTCAGATACATCTTGATATAGCTGATTGATAATAACTTGGGATTCGTAAATTGATTGAAATTATGTTAAGAAGTATCCTAACAGGTGTAGATTATTCTAAATGTATTCATATTTCAGGTGATAAAGTCCCCTCCTCTCCCCAATGAAGAGAATCAAAACAAATGGTACAACAACCAACTTGAACCGAGAATTACATACAAACATGCGAAGAAAATTAAAAGGAGATATGCATATAGCAGAAAGAGAACAAGGAGTGGAGCCCCAGTCCCACTATTATGAGAGAATAGGGAAAACTAACTGAATCTGACTAAATTTGAATAGTTGGTATTTTTTGACAAAATAGGCAATTGATAGGAAGTTTTGCAGTTATGTTACCAATTTAGTAATAGATTAAACTTCTGAAAGGGTGAGCATATGATGGTAAGAGAACAAGGAGTAGAATCCCCACCCCTCATGAAGAGAATTAAAACTATGGAAAATAGTCAAAAGGAATTGTAATTGCATAAACCATCTAGTTATCATCAATGCCAGATCATATGAAAATATGATGTAGTATCTATACTCGCTGAGAAAGGTACCTACATTGAAAACTCATACATAGGCGACAGTTCAAAATGCAGAAATTGAGACAAAATGAGTAAAAAATCATCACCTAAACGGACAGTCCGAGGAGAAAATAAAAAATAAAATATCGACCATGATAAAATTCCCGCGAATATTGGGACATCTCGATATTAGGTTCAACTATTATATTTTGCATACAAACTTCAGAGGTTTATTCTTAGGTTCAGCAACAATACTCGTATTTTATATGCAACATCAGAGGTATATGTAAATATAACCCAATATTCGCGGGAATTTTATCATGGTCGATATTTTATTTTTTATTTTCTCCTCGGACTGTCCGTTTAGGTGATGATTTTTTACTCATTTTGTCTCAATTTCTGCATTTTGAACTGTCGCCTATGTATGAGTTTTCAATGTAGGTACCTTTCTCAGCGAGTATAGATACTACATCATATTTTCATATGATCTGGCATTGATGATAACTAGATGGTTTATGCAATTACAATTCCTTTTGACTATTTTCCATAGTTTTAATTCTCTTCATGAGGGGTGGGGATTCTACTCCTTGTTCTCTTACCATCATATGCTCACCCTTTCAGAAGTTTAATCTATTACTAAATTGGTAACATAACTGCAAAACTTCCTATCAATTGCCTATTTTGTCAAAAAATACCAACTATTCAAATTTAGTCAGATTCAGTTAGTTTTCCCTATTCTCTCATAATAGTGGGACTGGGGCTCCACTCCTTGTTCTCTTTCTGCTATATGCATATCTCCTTTTAATTTTCTTCGCATGTTTGTATGTAATTCTCGGTTCAAGTTGGTTGTTGTACCATTTGTTTTGATTCTCTTCATTGGGGAGAGGAGGGGACTTTATCACCTGAAATATGAATACATTTAGAATAATCTACACCTGTTAGGATACTTCTTAACATAATTTCAATCAATTTACGAATCCCAAGTTATTATCAATCAGCTATATCAAGATGTATCTGAGGGAGAAGTTTCACTTCTTGTTCCCTTTCTTAGCAAAAAGCTTGTCCTTTCAAATTTTTTTTTTTTTTATTCCATTACCTATTGGCTAGGTATCTGTTTTACCTTTTACCTACCTCAAAAATGCCAAAATATTCAAATTTAGAGCGTTTTACCGACTTTTTGAGGAAAAAGGGAGGTATTTTTAGCTAGATTCGACTAGTTTTCCTAATTACCCATTTTGATTAAATTAATACCTACCTTTTCAGAGTATTAGTGAATATCTGCCCCATCAGGCTATACATATAGCATAGTCAATCTGGCGTTCTTACATACCTATTTTCTTTCGTTAACTAATTCTCATATAAAGTATCTTGATCGTACATTTTTTTCTCATAGTCATTGACAATCGTATTCAGCTTCCCGATGAGTCAGTGACTTGTAATGTTCAATCTAACGGTATAACTTCACATGATAGCAAGTCAAATATTGGCATTTTAACCATTCTGTCAGTTTTTTCAGCTATTTTCTATGAGTTTAGCAAATTTCAATATAAAACAATCTATACTGAGTTCCTTTGGAAGACGTCTTTCTCAGCTGAAGCAGGTAGTATATACACATTTTTTCCATTCATCTGTGAGTATTCTGACCTTTTTAAATGCTCAGACTCTTTAACTGAACACATGTTATTATCAAAATAGTAGTAGATATTCCCTTTAAAACAATTTTTCTGATATAGGTTGTCATTTTTTGTCAAATTTAACAGATTTTTGATGAAATTAACATACTACCGCTGTCTTTTATTTGCAACACCCTCCAAAACTTTCTCCTTATCCTTCTCTCAGAGTTGCTTATTTCCCATACTTTCAACACTGATAGCCAGTTCACCCCACTGTTTTACATACTACTTGTCTACTTCTTTCAAATTTTTAATCCTTTTATTAATATTATTCCGCTAAATTGCTAATTTTTACATACTTTTGACCAGATTAATACCTACCTTTCCAGATTATTCGCCAATTTCCCATATTTTCATCAGCAGATTGAACAACAACGTTAAGTAGTACTCAATTTTCTCCCTTTCTTCTTCATCTACCACTACTTGATTACGATATATGATTTTCTCACGAGTGCCTCAGAAGGCGATCTCCTCATCTGACACCTGTCTTGTCGTTTTATTTTTCCATCTATCAACCGACTCTCTGCATTGATGGATGAATGGACGGATTTTACACTTTGTTCTTTTTTAGCAAATGCCTATTCCTTTCAAATTTTCAATCAAATATTATTCCGATTAATTGTCTGTTTTTACTTACATCAAAATGCTAAATATTCAAAAATAGTGCTCTTTTAGTCAGTTTCAGCTGTTTTTTCTAAATTTGTATCCGTCACACTATAGCATTGCTATTTCCAACTCGAATTCTTCTGGAAGACAGCCTTCACATCTTGTCTGTATGATTTTCCATCTATCGACGATCTTTTAAATGTACGGGTTTATTAATAGAACCCCTGTTATTATCAAAATACTATGTATTCCCTCTAAAACGATTTTTGTGATTTTCAATAAATTTAACAGTTTCTTGACTGATTAATGTACCTTTGCTATGATCTAATGGTAAATATTTCAAACTTATATTTAATATTAACATCTCCTTTTACATATTTTACTCTGCTTGGAAATTCTAATAAAAATTTTTTATATATTAACCCCTAACCTCATATTCCATATACGATAGTTTACAGATAATGATACCTATTCCCTTTCTGCCTGTAACCATTAAATCCCAATGTTCGAGATTTATACTCTGAACAGCTTCTACCTTTCACTTTTACTCTCAACCTGAGCTCTCGAATCCACCCTTTCGAGTATTACCTCCCATTACTCAGCCATCTCATTGTCAAAATATTTGATAGGTTTAGCAATAAAGTCTCCTGAATGTGAACATAAATGAGAGTGTTAACGGTCTGACTCTCTCAGTTTAACTATTTTCCCACTGGATAATGGCTCTACTAGCTATAATTATGCAGTCCAGTTACTCTCCTCCTCAATTCATGCATGAAGCAACTCAAAACTTGACAATTTTCGCAAGAAATATAAAATTACTAGGTAATATAGTCTCCTTACTCCATGAATCAGTAATGCAACAGAAATTAACTTGATTATCACCAACAATAGATTCGGAAATCAACACATTTAACATGCGTTTTCTACTTTTTCGGCTGGGATAAATATACAGTCTCTTACTCCTATATGTCGACGTTGTCTGTTCATATATTCAAATGCCATTTTCCTCCCATTTTCGCTGTTTTGACTATTTTTCTTAAAGAGAATGTCTTCATTGGCTACAGTTATGTTCTAGACACTCATCTTGACTCTTTTATCATTCTCACTCTATCACGAGAAGCAATAACTTATTTGAAATTTCATTTTTTGTCCATTTTCCTTCATTTTCTCGTTTTTTAGATACATATACCTTTAAGCCAGCTGTCAGAGATTTAAACTCCAAAACATCCTCCTTTTTACTTTTGCTCTCAACCCGAGCTCTGAAATACACCCTTTCGAACATTTGTCTCCAAGAGCTACATAGCAATGATGTCTCGAGGATTTACAGAGTCCTCAATCGATGAAAACCCGTTATTTGGAGGTAATTACCTACTCCATTAGCATCATACTCTCTGCCAAGAAGCGAATTTGGATCACACTTTGGTTGAAATTCTGCCTATGATTTTCAGAAATTCGAAGGTTTCACAAAAATTATTTAATTATTAAATATTCGTTTGGCTCAGTAGCTTATCTGGGAGAGACAGAGTCTCCGATGATGGAGCTGGCGCATCTATTGTCGAAGCTCTCCTCTCGTCGTAGTCAGGCATTCGTCAATTTGCAAAAATGTCTCAAATTATTATTATTAATTTAGGTTTTTAATGATCGGTTGTAATCAGAATTTAATTGCGAGACACAGACAGGTACAACACTGAACAGTCGTTCAATGAGGTACTCTCTTATCTCGGCTCAGTGGATGGTTATGGAATTTGATTGGAAAAAGTAATTCAGGTTTTGATAAGTTGGTTGTATTTGAAATTTAATTGGGAGAGATAGAGGACTTTGATGAAGACGCTAGCCCCTCTTCTCTCAGGTTGGACACTCCTCTTGACTTCCATCATTCTCACACTATCACGAAAAGCGATAATTTTTCGAAAAATTTCTTATTTTTAGTCATTTTCCTGAATTTAGTTATGTTTTCATTGCCAGCTGACTCTACTATCGACTCGAATCAATGTAAATATTTTAATTTATTACTCTTTGTTTCGACAAATGAGCGATAATTTACCTGAAATATGCATTTATTCATATAATTGTCCAGTAAGAACAAATAAATGTGAAAGGTTGGTCCGGTTATGATAATTATTATGGTCCTGTTAGCTTCTAATGGAACGATAAAAATAGCCGCTTATCCACATTCTTTTTAATGGTATACATATAAACCGTTGGAATCAATTGTTGAGCAAATTTCAAAAAACGTCTGTATTATGTATGTATGCAACTCATTCTTTTAGGTTTTGTCATTATAAACTCGAGGTCTAAGTACTCAGCCATCTAAACTCAGCTCATCTCCCGGATACCGGGCTATCATAGGTCAATATGGAAGGAAAATGGATCTTCGCGTATCAAGTTCTATAGATTCTTTCCTATTGCTCATCTCCCCTGTCTCCATTAAATCCACTGATCTGAGATATAAACTCTAACAACGCCCTCCTTTTCATTTTGCTCACAACCCCGAGCTCTGGAATATACCCTTTCAAGCATTGCCCCCGAGAGAGGTTAGGGAGACTGTTTGGACTATCTTAGCTTTCAATTTAATAGCTCTCTGTTTATCCACCTCCTACTTTGAGTTTGGGACATCCTATAAGCTGGCTAGAATAATCGAGAATACTCGCTGTATACATGGTTGAAATTCATTTTCAAACATACATGCTCACTTGTCTGAGATTTAAGACTTTAAATATTGAGAATTTTAGATACGTTTTTTGAGGTGAAATAGCATAGAATCAACCCTAAACATACTTGGAATAGAATCAGTATGTTGGAAGACCAGCGAGTATCGCACGCTGGTTGAAATACTATCGAGCCTGGGGACCAAGCCTAAATTCATAACAAATGGGTAGTAATTCGCGCAAAGTAATGGTGTTTTGCATTCCAGGAATGTCTACCTATCAATAGACCTGACAATTTCGAACTGGTAACTGTTGCAAAAGCCTAAATCAACGGTAGTTTCTTCATCGTGTTATTTGACCATCTCATTAGCGAAAATATTCTCCATCTAGAAGCGAAATATCTCATCATTTGTAACGAATCATTCATTTATTCAGCCATCTAAACTCATCTCATCTCCCAGATAGCAGGCTATTATAGGTCAATATGGAAGGAAAATGGATCTTCATATAGCAAGTTCTATAGATTCTTTCCTCCGAGAGAGGTCAGGGAGACTGTTAGGACTATTTTAGCTCTCAATTTTAATAGCTCTCTGCTTTATCCGCCTCCTACTTTGACTTTGGGACGCCCTATATGCTAGCTAGAATCATCGAGGACACTCTGTATACATGCTCAAAATTCATTTTCAAACACATGCTCATTTGTCTGAGATTTAAGACTTTAAATAAGGAGAATTTTAGGTACGTTTTTTGAAGAGAAATAGCATTGAAGCAATCCTAAACGTACTTGGAACAGAATCACTATCTTGGAAGACTAGCGAGTATTTTGTAATTTATGTAAAAAAACCACTGACAATGGGAGCGAAAGCCTAAATCAAACGGTACTTTTGCTGCATACCAACGATGTGCACATAGCATTATAGTCTTGAGGATTTACAGATATTTGATGAAAACCTGTTATTCGGAGGTAATTACAGAGGATTTTTCAAATTGAATATAAAACATGACTCTGATTCAAAAATTCGAGGATTTTGCGAAAATTATTTCATTTTTTAATATTCATTAGGCTCAATAGCTTAATTGGGACTCTCATCTCCCAGGTTGAGGGCTAACTCCTTACTATACTCGGGAGTAATTTGGATAAAATACAAATATTTCATGTAAATGCCTCCCATTTAATTAATATTAATTAGGGCGAGATGGAGAGTATAGGCAACGGAGCTGACGCTTTTTCCGCTAAAACTCTCATCTCCCAGGCAAAAGGATATCTCCTTGTATACTCAATGTCCACCGCATACAATATGCACATTAGAAGTCGATTGATACTAATTGCCCTGGGCTTGGAGCCGCACACTCGAAGCGTCAAGTGTCACGCTCGCTAATTGTTGCAGGTCGAGTCTACTTTATGCGAAAAAAGTCTAAAGACATGTTTCGCCTGTTGACTGCTTTGTGTGAAAATAGCATGCATGTCCAAGGTGGGGTAGTTTATCGAATCTAAAACGCTACTTTTAACGGTAAAAATGTGAAATTGACTCGTCCGTTGACTGCATCGAGTGAAAATAGCATACATGTCCATGTATCTGATATTTTTCGATTCGATTCGGAGATTTGCAAAATTAATAATAATAATAATGATTGGATATACTCAAATTTAATTGCGAGACACTGAGAGGTCCATCGTTGACGCTACCGCGTCTAACGAGGGACTCTCTTGTCTCGGGTTGGTAGATGGCTATCAAATTCGATTCGAAAATTAATTCAGGATTGATAGGTTGATACTGTTCTAAATTTAACAGGGAGACATAGAGAGGTCCATCGTTGACGCTGTCGCGTCAAACGAGGGACTCTCTTGTCTCAGCAATTTCTAACTCCCAGGCTGAAGGCTATCTCCTTATACTCGAGAGTAATTCGGGTAAATGTTCACCGCATTCATCCTTCGTTTGACATCCCCTCCACTCAAATGTAATTCGGGTAAAATACAAGTATCTCTCATTTAATTAATTTATGTTAATTAGAGCAAGATGGGGAGTATAGACAAAGAAGCTGACGCTTCCTCCATCAAAACTTCCAACTTCCAGGCAGAAGGCTATCTCTTTATACTTGAGAGTAATTCGGGTAAAGTACAAATATTTCATGCAAGTATCTCCCACTTTATCATTAAAACATCCTAACCTCAGATTTGATGCTAAAAACACACATGTCTCACCGCATATGAGTTCCGCCATAATGTAAAATAAAATCCGAAAACGCGAGGAAAAATAAATAATTTAACCGCCACCACTATTAAAAATCATCCCGCCGTAAATATAACACACATAAACAATTAAGATCTCATTAAGAAATCACCTCCTTAATCACCTACCCCATTAACAACATACAAACATCAACGCGCGCGAAATTTTAAATATTCAGTTAAAAATATTCAACGAAAATATCTCTCACTTAATACTTCCCACCTTTACTTCACAAACACGTGATTAAAAATATTCACACGCGAAACGACTTCAAATTCCATCCGAAATACATTAAACATATAGTCCCTTAATTACCTAGTACCGAACTGTCCACGCGAACTCGTTGCATCGTGACGTCAGTGGCGCTTAGCATAGTCCGTTGTGTGGTTTCGGACCGGCTTTTTATATCTACTCATACAGTACCGAATCCTTCTGATCTGGTGGTAACACGTCCTGCGATTGTAATGCCTTGTTCGTTCAAACTGGCGGGGTTATAGGGCGCGCTATCTTTCCCACCTTGACTGATACTGTAGTAGGCGTGTTCGCAGGATATCAGGAAGGGTATTCAAATAACATTAGCTTTCCGGCGCCGGTGGGACTCGAATCCGAGACGCAATGATTACGAAGCGGGCATGGTACCATTCAGTCACAGGACGACGGAATGAAGTATAGAATGATTAAATAAGTTGTGACAATGTTTAATCTCATTATTCTCAAAAGATAATTAATTTTCGATAGTCGTAAAATAGAGCTCATAGATCCCCCCCACCCAATCAAAATTAATGTTATTCGAAAAACGCAAACAATGACCGATTTATATTCGTGTGTGTATGATTGAAAACGTCTCCTCTGATGGGATAAATTTCCTTCAATTTTAGTCTAAGACCTCGTTCTTTCAAGTAACGGGGAAATTTTACTTTCTAACTTCTAACCAAAGTCTCAAAGTGTTTGAAGATAGTGTTAACAGATATGTTCAACGAGTATTAACGCATGTTACCTAAAACGATTTTGTATACCTAAGCCTTCTCTGAATCTTGCGATTCCTGATGGATCGGCTAGGTCTCAAAGAAATCCTGATGAATCTTGTCAAGATAAAACTCTGAGAATCGTCGCAGAGTTATGACGAATCTCATTATCGACGTCTCAGAGAGACCTAACAAATACGAACCGAGTACTAAAGAGCCGCTAACTGAGTTCTTGAAAGGTCTCAAATACTCTCTTAGGGTTTTGGAGAGTCTTCGCAACAGGTCCATAACTAGCGTTTCAGGGAGGGAAAATATTTATGAAGATTTTTGTGAGGCTAATTGATAGGGTAGAGTTCTGAAATTTTTATGTCTGTACTTTGGCACACAATGGAAAAAAGCGTTACTTTGGAGCATGACGAAAAGAACGTTAAAAATGAGTGCGCCAAAAAAAATGGAGCGCAATGTGTTCTGCGGAGCGTAGCGGACGACGACATTCTCATGTCGGCGCAGTCCGCGGAGCAGACATGAAAATGCTCTCCCGTGGCTGCAGACTCGTCTGCAAGATGATGCACTAGCAGCGCGTAGTGCTCGCAGGCTGGTACAAGGAACGTGATGCTCGCAAGGGAATACAGGCTGATACAAGGAGTGTGGTACTCGCAGGCGAATGAAGTTATTAATAATAGTTTTTCTGCTTTCATAGAGGGAGGCACTGCCCACATTTAGCCCTCCCTGTTTATGGGCCTCTTTGCAAGGTCTTAATAAAGTCTTGGATAAAATATCGAGATGTCAGATTCTTTCTCTTGCTCAGATAGGCGACATAAAATCCCTCACTCGAAATGAGCACATAGGCTTGGATCGAGAACTGATTGAAAATCTAATCAAATAAGTATTTGAAATCGGTAACCAAGAAAACACCCGTTGCGATTTCTACGTTATCCATGTTTCCACGTTGAATCAATTTTGTCCTCAATTGTAAAATTTGGACTTTGAGGCATAAGATCGAAGCTGGATCAATATCTCGTCCATAGTTGGCACTTTTTCATTTTCCAAGCAAGTGCAAACTCAAAAATTTCATAATTCGGCGACATGTGGCAACCATTGACATGGGTAGGGGGTAATTTTTGGGGTGAGTTACCAGTTATCATCATAATTTTGTTGTTTTTAAATTTTAATCTGAGTGGTCAATTTGTGTGTTGTTTTTCTTTTCGAAAAAAGTAGGCATTAAGGGATTTTTCAATCAGGTGCAGGCACATGTTTGCATCCAAGGATTCGCCGGCCATGATCTGATAAAATATTCGAAGTCAGTGCCCTAAGAAACTCCCATTTCTGAAATTCCATAGTCTTTGATACATTCGAGCTCTTTTCTATAGGGACAGACATTTTTTACTGAAATAAAAATTAGAGCTGATGACCTTGCTATTTTGGCATGTTCGTCCGTCTCGATTTCGTGAATGAAAATAAGATCGAGGTAGGCATTTCCTGACCCTTTATGGTAGATTAAGTTACCTTTTAGATATTTGTTTCATCTTGTGTACCTGCTTCATAATCTTAACTGTATAAAAATTTACTTTTGAGTTGAATTACCATCTAAATTTCAGCAATATTGTTTCGAACTTGATCTTGAGTTGCTTGAAAACCTTCTGAAAAAGTCAAAGTGAAGACATCTAGTGGAGGAGGGGAAGTACAAGCCCCCGACTCCTTCTTGAAACACTCTGTTGAAACAACAAATACCGGTTTAATGAACTTCGTGTATTAATAAGGCACCTAGTTGAACATTATAGCGTCGTAAGCGTCATCTGTCGTTCACCGAACTCGTTACTCAAGTGAAGAGAGAGAGAGCACCAACTCGGTCGGAATTTGGGTTAGGCGATAGGCTAGGCACCAGTGTAGACAACCTTAGAGCGGCAACCCGCATAGCCATCTCAACACAAAGAACACATATTTCCGAAAATTCTTTCGAACAGAAGGCAGTCTGTTATTCTCCAAATTTTCAAATAATGCGAGCTATCCTTTGATCTAGTTTTCCTTCTTTTTTTCCCCCTTGTAATATAAACATGCACCGCCAATGGCCTGAAGTTTAACCTTCGAATTTTCATAAAGACTATGGCGTAGCCAGCCTAGTGTTCGAAGATGGGGTCTGATCTTAACCAAAGGGAGAATGGGTGTTAGAGAGGGTGCTAAAATTAGAAAACCGCTATTTGATGAAATCTCAAAGGGACTCCCCCTTGGCTACGCCACTGCATGAAGATGTTTCTGAAATCACTTTATTGTGACAAAAAAGAAAAAGACGGCCATCACTCATCACCAACTAAAGTCTTGAAAGTAGGTAGAATTCCGAATATCTTCATTAGAAAACTTGTCTCTAAATTCAAAACTAAATTTTTAGAAAATTTTCGTCTGAAGCAGTGATTTTGGTAAAATCCGTATGGATCTATAAACCATGTTACATTTTAAAAATCTTAAAAAATGTATAATCTCACGACGTGGAACTGGTTGAGTAGCAAGTCCACTTATTTATTGAAAACATGGAAAGTAGTAAGTTTCCTTTGAGTTGAATCTTTTACATTTTTGGGAGCCAAGAGGAAACAAGAACCGAGTTAATTCGCCTCCTGGAAGATTCTCGTGCGATTGCTATCGGGCCCCTGTAGTCTTCGAAATAAACTCTTCACTTCCTAAATTCCGCGTTGAAAATGATTGGTATAGTCTAAGACTGTTCGAAATTTACATCTTAAAATGAAATTATGAGGACCTTCGAAACTGATGGGCTTCAGATTTGTCTGGGAAAGTAGGGCTCCTTAGCTGATTGTAAGTTTCTTGTCTCAAAAAAAAAAAAAATGTTTTCTTCTGAAATTGCGTATCAAAAGTCACGGTTTAGTGTTGTTTACTGATTCAAAAACTCAGAATGTGTATCGAAAACTATACATTGAGGATCCCTTATAGTGGGATTTATTAGTTCCTGAGCAAACCATTAGCGTGCGTAATGCTGATTACATTTAGAAGCAAAAGTGCGTTGCTTGGCTAGATTTCGTTATCAATTTTGAGTGTGGGCTATCTTTTACTTATCACTTATCCTTACCTATTTGCTTTTCATTTGTTTCTTCTGTGGTCATGTAATATTCTTGTACGTACTTGATTTCATTTCGTTTAGAATCTTTCTTCTTTTCTTCTCCATAGCAGGCTCAGATTTTTGTGGCCCCCACCGCCGACAAAATTAGAACGATGCCAGCTGTATCATGAGAACATAGGGGAGAAGGCCTTCTGGTTAATCAGTTCGTCACCAATCATCGTGAATGAAATTCATGATGCTTTGAAAATGTTCCTTTCCCCTGTCTATAAAAGTTAAGATCACCGGGTATTGATCTATATTTCTCCCATTTTCTAATATTACCACATCATACTGCCAACTTTATAGGTATGCATATGAAACAAATAATATTCCTAAGCTATCCTAACCTTTTCGAAACAGAAAGTGAAAAAAAAATCAATTCTCTTGAATACTTGAGTAGTAATTGAAAGGTGACCAAAAAAAAAACCGCAATACTCATGATCGAAAGTTTATTTTCGAGGAGGTGTTCTTATTGAAAGGTGACCAAAAAAGCAGAACTATCATGACCGAAAGTCTATTTTCGAAGTGTTCTGCTCCCTAGGGGGGGGGGGCTGTATGGAATTCTTTGAGACTTTTAGGACGTTCTACAATATGCCCTACAAACTAAGTAGGCTACACAGAATTTAGTTCCGCGACACTTTTTGTCGAACTTTCTTTTTATTACTTCGAATAATTGATACCTATGCCTGGTAGATGGTCAGACAAACTGTTAACTAACAGACCAGCAGATTGACGGATTGAACGACCACCTTAATGACTCCTTGGCAGACAGACTGACTAGCTGGCCACCTAAATGACTGTCTGCCTGACAAATAGACAGTCAACCAGGCAAATTGCTAAACAGAAGGAAATTTAAGTATGCGTAAAACAAGTTTTGGCGTGGGTCGTTGGACTAGCAATTTTCACTTTAATTATGTAATTTCATTTCGAGCCATTTCATTTGCGATTTTCTCGGGTTCTCAAAGCGATATCAAGACTTTGGAGAACTCAATCGTGCTACCACTCTTTCTTTTCATTCGTCTCCGGGAATCATTATGGTGCACATCCAGTCTACCCGGGATATCAATTCTGTGTTAAAATGGGGTATGAAAACGCAAATCGCTGCTATTATACCCCTTTATACAAAACCCGTCTTCGTCAGTGTTGAAAACAGGCCCGCAACCTGGAAAATTTCTTGTCACCTCCCTTCAGAAAATGCTCGAATTTTTCTGTCTACTTTTTAATTGTTGTTAAAAACATACCTGTTGCTGAGTTGAACCATCCCTCTCCCTCTCGCCAATAATATAGTACCGATCACCGAATTCAACTGCAGGATTTGAAAATTGCAGAGCAAATGCATTATGTAGGAAAAATTGCCTTAAATTGTTCCTCCTCCCCTTCCAAGGAGGTGGCAGAGCTGGTTATGGACCTGCTTGTAGATTAGTGGGAAATCAATAAATGGAGATCATCATTTTTCGTAACTTTGCCTTGTCATTTATTAGAAACATGATTCAAATTACAGAGGACTTACAGCCTGATGATTTGTTATTCGCCATGCTGTACACCATTGTGCCAACCATGCTTGCTATGTGCGTTATAAACACGACATTTTGCTGTGCCTTGTATGAAATCGCGTACAATTCCTCCGTACAACGTCGACTGCACGAAGAAATTGACGAGCAACTGGACCAGTCTGATGGTTTAATTAATTATGATAATCTACGTGCGATGACTTACCTGAAAAATGTGCTCTTAGGTAAATTTCAATGCGATATTAGAAAACATGAACTTAATAATACTTTTAAATTATGCCCAAACACTCGTTGAACATTTTCAGAAACTTTCAGAAAATACCCTACAACCCCTGAAATATCGAGAATATGCAACAAAACAGGCGTCCTCTCTGGCACTAATATGGTTGTGGAGGAGGGGATCCTCGTGTTGATTTCAGTGAGTGGAATGCATTACGATCCTGAATTCTATCCTCAACCGGAAACGTTTGATCCGGATCGTTTTGAAGAGGAAGCGAAAAAATCTCGACATCCGTATTGTTATCTTCCTTTCTCAGGAGGACCCAGAAGCTGCATAGGTTAGCTTTTCAGTATTAGTTACTGATTTCGAAAACTAATTTATAAACGTTTTAACATTATATTAATTGTTACTTGATTCAGGGGAAAAACTGGTCAAACTTTTGCTGGAAGTTGCGATTGTGAGTATGCTCTCGAAATATGAAGTATCAATCCATCCTGATTGCAAAGCTTCGCTGGAATATGAACCCAGAAAATTCTTCACGCTCGTAAACGGCATCAAGCTGCAATTCGTCGAAAGGAGAATATAAATTAAAATTAATGATGCAACATTAATCGAATTGTTCCATAATCGCTAAAGTTCTAAGTTCGAAGTCATACGATCAGAAAATGATTCAGTTGTGCGTTAAGTTCGAAGTCATTTGACCAGACAATGATTGAGTTGTATGTTAAGTTCAAAGTTATCATTCGATAAATAAATTCAGTTGCATGGTACCCGGTATACTCTGCAACTATGTGGTAGTGGCGTATTCTGCTGTGAAAAATTCAGCAAAGTCAAAAATTTGAAACCTACGTACCTCTTTTCTAATTGTACTCTCTACCCGAGCCCTGGAATCCACCCTTTCGAGCATTACTTCAGAGACATCGAGGAGGCTGTTATGGCTGTTTCCTGTCTTAGTCCTCTTTTCTTCTTGCTGAAAAACCGGCCTAGGTCGAAATGTAGTGAGATGCTACGTAGGCTCGAACCCGGAACCTCCGGATTCCGAGACCAACGCGCTATATCCACTCGGCCAACTAGATCCCGAAAACTTTCCTATTTCCTGCCCCTCCCCCCAAGAAAAATAATTTACCTGTATATAAATTTGTGATTTATGAATATTTACTGGTTTTGATAAAACTACATTTCTCGTGATCTCTTCTCACACGAAGTCAGTTTTGAAGACTTAAGTCTTTAACCTTCGTCTTTTTGAGTAGCAGTTCAGAGTTCAGTCAAGAGCGTGTAGTGATGGAAATTGAATCTGGAGCGGAAGGCCACGATCTTCCGAAGTGTATGTGCCTACTCGCGGAAAAAATTTCCTCAGATTTTTCTACTGATTTGAGTTGAAACAAATGGCGAAAATCGATTGTTTTCGCACCTTTTTCAGTTGGGTTTTTCCAACTCGAAGGACGTCTTTACGAAATAAAAACTTTGGACACAACATATTTTCTTTAACTTTTTAAGCTATATCTTATCGACAAATGATTCTTCAGAACTGATGTGACGATTCATTCAGATAATGTTACTTACTGTCCCGGAAGATTAATTTTTTTATTTCACTATTCTACTCACTTTCCTGAAAAATTTCACAATGAATAACTTAACGAACATTAATATTTTTTTCTTGGAGTAAAATTCTGGATCTAATTAAAACCTTTCAAAATTGCTTATACAAAAAGAAAACAAAAAAAAAACAGAGGACGTATTTTCTATTCAGTTTTCGAGAAGAGCTAACTATCCAACCTGCAGTTTTGAAAAAAGTTGAATGTTTCCGATTGAAATGACTAGTTCTCGTAAGCTGAGCAAGCGCCAACAATTTTTGAGTTTTTTGAATTTATTGTTTTAAAAAATGGGTTAGTTTTGGACTTTTTCAATGGGAATGTCCCAACTTGAGAGGTACTCTCTCTTATTTTTTCCCAACTGGTCGACTTGAGAGAGGAACTCCCTTTAGTCGTTACGCCCCTGTATGGAGATTTAGGGCTTCGATTTCTGCGTACAGGAACTTTCCCATGAAAATTATCTGTTTGTTTTCCTCTGACCTTAGTAAGAGGATGAAATTCTCTCCAGCAAGAATGGAAAAGGAAATAGAAGAAAGTAAAATGTCTTTCACTCTAGAAAAACCAAGATTTTTTTTTTCTTCCCTTGAGGAACTGAACGCAATTCTTAGAGTTCAAGAAATGAATATTTTTATCTCGCGTTATTGTCCAGGAAACTTAATCACCTATTTTTTGAAACACAGCATATTTCTTTTCCTGTTAGAATTATTTCTTTTTGTACAAAAGGAAAACGTATTGTCCTTAAACGAGAAAGTGTTCCTCTTTTCGTTTTGAAGAACAAACGGTAACATATTTCTTTATTTTTATTATTGAAACATTGGGAGGAACGTTATTCATTTTCTTGAGACGGGAAATTCTTAGTTGAGAAATTCTAATTTGAAAGGGCTTTCTCCAGTAGCGTAGTTATACCAATATTTTGGCGGTTCTCCGTTATCAAAAATCTTTCCCCTCTTTCTTCAGTTGTCTTAATTTAATTTATTGAAAAAAACTTGTTTAATTTCGACCCACCATAATTATGCCACTGGCTTTCTCCATTTTTGAGAAGAAATCTGTACACATTTCTAAATAACGAGGATTTCCATTAATTTTCCTGGTTTCAATAAAAACTCATCCCATTCGATTCATCGAAATAAATCGAATATCGCCTGGATGCAGCTTACTGTCTGTTCGGGTGGAATATGGTGCTCATCTCCTCTATGATCTTGATAAGTTATCTTGACCTGAATAACCATTATTAGCTCTTGAAGTTATTCTTCGCTATTTTAAAATAATTCCATTTTGAAATTTTGTCTCACATTTTTATTTTTCTAACACGCTTGAAAAGTCAGAATGTAAAAATCATCTGATAGCTTAGAGTCATTCTCATCGATTTGATGCGCTCTGTACTTGAATTTATGAGAATCAAAAGGGGTTAAGTCCATTTTTCACACTTTTCAGGAGAAGCAAAAAACTGATTTTTATAAAAACCGAAAATTTGTCAGAAACATGGTTTGGGGCAGTGAAAGGGGACCACAAAAAACAATTTTGAAAGGTATTGCGGGGAAAAAAATTCAAGAATATCCCAGATACAGCTGCTCAGAGTTTTTGGACTTAGCTTCTCTTGATTCTCAGTGGTAACCAGAAGTGAATATTACGGCTGGAAATTGCATGAGATTTCTTCCCACACTAATGTGGATCATTTTAGACTTGGTCTCATTTCAAGGTAAAAACATCCCTGAAGGTGATGAAGAAAAGTTTAGCGCTGAAAAAATTATAATTTTTTTCTTTTAAATCACCAATTTTCGAGTCAAATGAGTTACGAAGCTGGAAAAAGGAGCTTTCCGAATTTTTTTCGGATGCCAAAACATGAAATTTTCGGGTGTGACGTAGCCAGTAACTATATGCTCCCGATCCGTGAGCGAAATTTCAACTACACCAATCGATCTGCCATGCCTTAATGCCTCAGGTTCCGTCGCTAACTCAAAACTGCCAATTTTGGACTTGATCACCTTTTGGTTCTCACCGATTCACTTATTCCAGTTTTCAAGATAGAAAAAAAAGATCAATGTGTCAGAAATTGTCAGTTTGGAGAGGAAAAGCACCTTTTCCTCTCAAAGCTAAGATGGCTTTTATAAGTTACCTCAGAAAATCCCAAGAAAATATTTTTTGACGATTTTTTGGTATCCTTTTTTCGATTGGACTATAGCGGTCTCAAAATACCTTAATTTCGCTATTTTTGAAATGTTATGTTCCCAGTAGCTAAACTTGTTCCTTTTGGTCTAAAAACTAGCCAGACCATTTTTTTTTAATCGAAAAATATTGAGGGATCTCGCCGAGGATATCAAATTTATCATAGGATTCTTAATAAACAAATCGCAATTTTGCCTTAAAAACTTCCAAAAAGCAGAGTTCAATCGAAAAAATTCATTTGATCATAAAAATTATTCCCGTTTGATTACGGGTGGAGTAACTACCGATAATTTTGAGAAAAAGTTAATTCGATGAATAATTATTCTGCTGAATTGGGGGAAAAAGTACAAGTTTTTAAACTTCATGCATGACAGACCACTGAAACCGAATAAAAGCATGAAAGCGGTTGTCTACTCGGATTTCAAAAACTAAAATTTTTTTGGTTCAAATTCCGATTTTGAAGGCTCTACTAGGGGAGTAGGAGTAGTATATATTATACCTGATCCTGGCTCACATTTTTTTCTTTCCCAGTCGACGCCTATTTTTCGTCATTTTTCATCAAATTTTCATAAAAATTAACTCAAAATCATTAAAACCAATTTTCAACGAATTTATTCAACTCAACGAGTTCAGTAGGAATAAATTCCCATTTCAACGCTAATTTTTCATAAAATTTTCCTAACCTAATTCTGGCTCGCATGTTCTCCCCCAGGTCGACGAGGTGAATATGATAAATTTCAATATAATTTTACTTGTTTTGTTCTTATTTTTCATCCCTCTCATTTTTCCAAAGTTAACGGGATAAATCTCAGGTCGACGGGATAAATTTATTCATAATTCACAAACCACATTTTCATAACATGTTCTAAAAATTTTTTCCATGTAAATGGAAGTCTACAAAGATTCTTTTGTTGATTTAGAATAATGATTTCAAAAACATAATACCATATTTCAAAAATCCAGTTGATAGGACGAGATCAAAATCCGAAGCATTAATGGATTCATTATCAAATAAGATAAAATACTTTTACCAAAATCTAAAAGAGAAAAATATACCAAATTTATGGTAAATATTATTGCTCACCTGAGTGTCTTATCAAGAATTGTAGAAAATGAAATTAAAAGTATGAATATACCAGAAAATGATTTAGAATCCGATGTTGAGATAAACTACATATTAATATGTATAATTAAAAAATTATTCATCATTTAGGTCTTCTTGAATTCCCTCATTAGATTCAGCTTCTGAATCAGGATCTGATAATAAATTTAAAAAATCACTTCTTTGTGATCTATTACTTCTATCAGTATTATTTCCAGATTCACAGTATTCCTGATAAAGTTCAATTAATTTTTCAAATTATTATGATTTACAATAAAATTTTAACTTATTAATATAAAAAATTATTAATAGTATTAAAATAAAAATATTTTTAAATTTTATTTTATAACTAAATGAATTTATAATTATATAAATAATTAAAATAATCATTCTTGATATTATAGTTATTATTAAAATTAAGAATATTAATTTATTCTCGCTGAATAGATTTAAAGTTATTTTTTATGAGAAATCTTATAAAAAATTAGTCGTTGAGGGGATTGAAAAAGATCTGGTTTTGGAAAATTTAATTGAAAGTAATTTTAGTGATTTGGGATTATTTTTTTAATTAATAGACGTTGAGCTCTAAGATGGTGAAAAATGGGCATTGAAGTGAGAATTATTTGGCATTGAGGTGAGAATTACTCTTATTAAACTTTTTGAATCAAATAAATTCGTTGAAAATTGGTTTTACTGATTTCGAGTCAATTTTTATGAATATTTGATGAAAAATGACGAAAAATAAGCGTCGACCGGGGGAGAGAAAAATGTGAGCCGGAATCAGGTATAATACATACTACTAGTAGGACCTAAAAATTAAAAAAAAAAAATGATAGTGTCAAGTATATCCAAAATGAGGTCTTTGGAATCGCTCAATTCGTCTTTGAGGTTATTTCGTGTGTAACCCCTACTAATACAGGTTCACAGAAGGCAAGGGACGTGCAAAATTTGAAGTTATTCAATATATTAACCCCGAGTATTTCGGTAATAGGGTCTCGGTAGTCCCTGAATTAATTTTGGAAGTTATTTCTCCTGTAACCCCTACCAATAATAGGCAACGGGTATTGGGGCAGGGGGAATAACTTCAAAATGAATTCAGCGGCTCCGAAACTCCAATCGGAATTATTTTTTGTAATTTTTATGTCCTGCTCCGTCAGTGGGTCCTTCAAAATGCGGTTTTAAACCAAACAAATTTTGTAAATGGATTTAGCATTTCTGAAATCTGAATAGAGAATCGTTTTAACGCTTTTATTCGGTTTCTGTTGTCCGAAGTATTTGAAGTTAAAAAAAGAGTGACTTTTCCCCCAAATTGATCTGAGGCCATTGACCTTTGAATTAACTTTTTTTCAAAATTCTTGGTACGTGCCTACTGCCTACTCCAACTTTTACCCCAATGAGAGTAATTTTGTACGGTCAAACCGATTTTTTTGACAGGACTTGATGTTTTGGAAGCTTCAAAGCAAAATTGTATATTTTCATATGTCGTTTCCTCGACGAAACAACATTCCTCGATTTCAAAAACATTTGGCTGGCGGGTTTCCAGATCACAAGCATAGCTATTGGGAACAGAATATTTCAAAAATAGCGACATTTTGAATCACCATAATCGATGGTGACAGGCACAAAATGCCTAAGTGATATTTTGGTCGGAAGTGAGTTGGATACAGAAACAAGGAGGCAGTCTATCAGCTTGCATTGATAACAGAACGAAATAGTTTACCATCTCAACCCCAGGCAGCGGTATTCAAAATATGTAACTGTATTGGTTGTGCACAGATGTTGTAAGTGAATGGATAAGGTTTTACATGGCACTTGATACATTGGGCTTGGCAAATGTATTAAGTACTCTATTTTCATCATGCCAAATTAGCTAAGTGCGCTTGAAATTCTGGACGTATGTATCAAGTGAAATAATTATTCGCACCAAATGTATCAAAGTGGGTCGCCATTTTAGTGGAAGGGCTATAGAATGCCATCAATGCAAGTTAACTTTTTTTTTTTTCATTGGCACATACTGAAGGGTCAGTAAGTCTTATGAATAAAATGGAGTACAGGACACTGAGCGGAAGTTGGTTAAATTTTCAAATTGCTCTCCTGAAAAATTAGTAAAATGTCACTTAAACATTTTGTGCATGTCACCATCGATATTGTGCACGTGACACGGATTTCAGTTGTGATTTGAGACTTCAAAATTAGAATCTATACCTAAATGGTATTTGCTAGTGGTCTTACCCATACTAATATATTTTAATTGGTAAAATGCATTGTTACGTAAGTTAGATTCTTTCTTTTCTAATTTCTGGTTCATCGATTTTTATTTTTAATTTCTTCTTCCTCTCAATTTTCTAGGACCCTCTGAATCAATTCGTACATCAACTACTGTACTTCATCATGAGATCTTGCGCCACTGCTATCTAGAGATAATCACTTTCGTTAAAAATTAATTTCAACGGCGTAATTGAATCCGCCAAATACTACCCATTGGGCTCGCAGAATACTTCTCATATTTTAACGAGCTTGACCTTTCTTGCACCTCTCATAAAATTGTAAGCCTACTGAACGGCGTGCGGTGCATTGAATTAATAGAATATTTCTGCAATTTTTTTTCGATAGAAAAATTTTCAGATTACATTACCACATATCGTTGAAATAGCGGGCGAAATGCAATTAAAAGTTGGACACGATTTCCTCGCTGTACCTGTATTGTGAACCGGCCTTCATTAAAAACAAATACTTAAACGATAAGTAATTGTTAGGAGGCGTCATAACAATTGTGCTATCGTGTACGAGCACGTTTTTAGGACGAGGTAAAATGTTCGTAAATCGTTGCATTTCCTTTTTTTTTTTTTTTTTTTTTCATTCTTTTTACCAACCGTCATACGGGTGTATTTCACTTTTATTCAACCTAACGACTGAATCGGGCTAACACTGCTCGTAAATTGTCCATTCCTGTTCTACTAAAAAAGATGGAAGGTAAATCATCTATGTCTTGGGCAGCCTCGATACTTCGAGTTGTATTGGCCTCGAATTTGTATCCGTAATCCGCCAATTTCTAACTTTTTGAAGATCGAGAAAAACAAGATGGTTTCCGTAAATCAGTTTTGAAACGTAACTAGGCGTCTGAGTGGAATACGAATGATTAAACTCCATGAATAAATGCAAACGGTCAGAACCTCATGAATTCTGTTTTAAAGAGATAGAATGAGGGGAGGGAGCAAGACTTGAAAATTTACCACCTGCTTACGCATAATTAGCCTACAAGTGTGTGGCGAGCTGTAATGTACATATATTATTCGAAAACGGCGAACACGAATGCAATATTATTAACAGTTTGTTGTTGCTGGTTGCGTAGATGATCTGTGACAGGCGTTCACACGCTGTCGAAGACCAGATGTCATTAGCCTCAGGCTTATATTGTATTTATTATACGACGTAATGATTTATCATATTTATCATTCCATGAGAAATGAAAAATCTTTTGATTTGAACATCGTCTCTTGAAGAGAAAATATTCTGGATGGTCATTCCATATCAAATCACCCTGCTTTTCACTCTCATGTCTTCAGGTTTCTTCAAATTTTGGTAATTAGTTACCCTCTCCCGAAACCTCGATAGCCTCATTTTGATCACCCCTCTTTAATATTCAATGGAGAGACGGACCTGTTGAAATATCCGCATTTTCAAAAACCTACCAACATTGAAGCTTCTTCAATTTTCGTTTATCAACCAACGGTTCCTTAATTCAAAACGCATCTTACCTTATCAGCAGGGGTTTAACCTGTGAGTAGGCTCGACTTGTCCTGGAAATCAGCTGGCCCCGAGGCGGCCTACCCATAGAAAACTGTAGAAATAAAAATGAAAATTAACTTTACCAATGTTAACACGTGGTAATTGTTTTTCGAGAGAAAAAATTTTAAAAATAAAATCCGTTGAACATGATATCTGATGCTGGAAATATGGTGGCGCTGCTTAAGATGAGCTTAGCTGCTAACAGTGCCACCTACAAGATTGAAACAAATTCCAAAATGGAGAGCTTCGCTTGCAGGTTTTTATTCGAGCTTCTCCCGTTTGTCGAATATTTTTTACACTTCCGTATAGTGCCGGGTGAAGGGGAAAAATTGCTATCAAATATTTTATTCGTGGAAGCTGCAAGACATCATCCTTGCAGCACTAGGAAAAAACCTTTCCGCTCCACCCCTCGTTTTTCGCGTGATGTGGGGCTTCAACTCCCTAAAGTTCTGTTTTGGGTTTTTTTCTCGAAAGTAGCGCATTATTTTTGAAAAGTCATCTCACAAAAAATATTCCTCATACAATTTTCTGTAAAAAAACGTTCTTACACTTTTTTTTTTATGCATCATATTTACAAAGATACGAGACTTTGCGATGCCAACATTTTTACGATAGTTCATTTGGTAATAGTATTGGGATAAGTATGATGTAGAAAGGGAACCAGCAGGTAGTGAAATGCAGTTATACATTGTAATAATTGTGTAACTTTTAATACTACCAACACAGTAGCGCCAGCACCAAAGTCAGTGGGCAAGAGGCAGTTACCTGTCTTCCGCTTGTGAAACTGTAATTTCCCGTTGCGAAGTTTAGGCTTTGGGCCCCTAAATGCAAAGTCATATGAATGGGATGTTCGAGCTGAATATGAGATCCCCTAACTCCCGCACAGGTATGGCCAGGGTAGATTAGCGGCTAACACTGGCTGACGAGGCAGTGTGGTTTGGACCCAAGCCACGGGACAGATCATGGGTCATACCTCTCAGTTTGGCATGTTTAGCTATATTTCGAATCCTGGTACTCATTCGCGATTATTTTGTTATATTTCCGAATGGTATCAGCCGATAAGCGTCCTGCAATCCTACCCTCGCATCCAGTAACGGATCTATGGGGGGGCGGAAACCCCCCGAAAGCACATTATATAAAAATGTAGTGAACGTGTACACCTGCAGTGCTGTAGTCCTGTGTGGACTTCAAAATACATTGAAACTTGTCTTCAGAAACTATTTAAAATGACATCCATCTCGGTTTTTTAAGGGGTGGAGGTGGAAAAAGTTTTATTTTCAAAATACCCTCCTTGGAAAATTTCTAGATCCGCCCCTGCTCGCATCCACAGAAGATTTTCGTGATTACATTATTCATTACTCAAAATTAGTTCTTGTTTCGTTAGTCTTTTTATTCTTCCAACATGTCCATAGTTGCCTTAATATTCCCCTTCGATTAACCCTTTTTACATCAGATAACCCAAAAGAGATTTTTCACGTCAAGTCGATGTTGCATCTTCTCAAGTTAAATTTCAGTGTTGAAGGTTGAAATCTTTATCTGATCAAAAATCTGCGACTATCTTCGAAATCAACGATCCAGAAACCTTATTTACTTCGAACCAATTCACTGACGCCAATTTGAAGCATAACATTTTCATTTTGCGACCTAAATCAAGACTAGATCAAACATCTCTATCTGATCGGATGTTCGGATCGGATTCAGCGAAGCAAAAGACGAATAATTTCGATAGACTGTTCGATATCTTTTGGTGGACCCCCAGCTCCTGTTTTAGTTCGAACGGTTCCTTTCAATCCTCCAAGATACAGGATTCAGCACTTCAGGAATCTGTATGGTTTCCTGCTTACTTAAAAATGACAGTGTACATATAATTGCAGAGTAAGTTTACCCTCTACTGTCCTTAAATTTCGATTTTACAACTCAGCTTCCAACTATATCACTTCCCTTTCCTATCATAATTAGGATATGATTTTCAATGTAAATAAGCAAAAAAGAAAAAAGCGGTCAATCATTAGATTTTTGAATTTCTTCCCCACTTATGATTTCTTTATTCCGGTACCTCTGTGCCAATGATTTTGTTTACCGAAGTTCGTCTCCTCTCCTTCACGCTAGCTTTGGCTCTCAGGAAGGAGAGAGAAGACAGACGAACTATCGTAAATTCTTATAAATGTTGGCCTCACAGAATTTTGTATCTTTGTAAATATGACACGTATGAAAAAAGTTATATCAACTATTTTTATAGAAAATTTCACGAGGAATATTATTTTGTGAGATGGCATTTTCTAAAATAATGGGATATTTTCGAAAAAAGCCCCAAAAAACTGAATTTTGGGAATTTTGAACTTCCCATCACGCGAAGGACGAAAGGTGGGGCGTGGAGCGGGAAGTTATTTTTCTGACAATCAAGAGCACACATCCTACAGCTTCCCAAGGTAATACATTTGATAGCAGTTTATTCCCATCAAAACTCTATAATTCCTATACTATGATGCAGAAGTCTGAGAACGATAGAATTCATTAAAAAAGAATACAAAAGTTGTAAAATCTTAGAACTTAAAAATATCTATGAAAAATAGTTTACTTTTGATTTGAAAACGGGTAAATAAATATTAGTTGTGAAAACTTAGAGAATTTTTAGGATGTTTTAGGCGTCGAAAAATTATTAGAAAAGCAGAAAAGGAAAGAAAAACCAGGATATTTTAGAGTGGGCTAGAGTGTATTAGTTGAAGTTTTTTCTTAAAAACATAAATCTGTTGAATACTTTTTAAATTTATATAATGTGTGACGCAGAACCCCGGAAGCGATAAAATTTTCTGAAAAATGGTTACAAAAGTTACAGAATTTTAGAACTTGGTTATAAAAAGTTGAGGTAAATGGTCTACATTTGATTTTAACATGAGTAAATAATCAAACTCAAAGTGGCTAGTGAAAACCAGCCTTTCAAATCCTTCAGTTGGCGAGAAAATCAGTTTTTTATCTTTTCCGTAAAATTAATTTTCGTGTACGTCGGTGGGGAGGGGGTGGTATGTTTCTAGCTATTTAAATATTCGTTGTGGAAACTTGGAGAATTTTTGGATAAAACGTTTAAAAATGTAGAAAACTTTGAAAAATACTAGAATATTCTAAAATACATTAGGGCATATAATCGATCTACTCACCGGAAATAAGAAGGGGTCGATTGGCTACTTACAGTCAAGGAATACAACGCTATGGACATTAATGAGATGATAATGACGATGATCTTGTACATTACTCTGGTATGTCCTTATGTCTCCATCCTTTATGTCCTTATTTCTTATATCTCTCTCGCCTATCTTGGGTCTATGTCGTATGTCTTGATGTCTTATCTTTCTCATGTCACGGAATGTTTTTCCCAAATGTTGGGAGGACGAGAAGACAGAAAGACTCAAAATGTGTACACTGTACACGTTCACATCGGAGAAGAAAGGCATGGCCAGGTTTATCACATGATGTCTTTATGTTCTCAACTGATTGAGATAAAAACATAATAAAGACATAAGATATAAGTAGGACGTAGAAAAATCTGCAAAGCCTGAGCAAAATCGGAAACAGTTAACCCATACCGCGAGGGAGGAGAAATTCTTATTGGAATGAACATCGATTTTTGGGATTCGAGCTTGGAAGAGCCCCCCCATATGAGTTTGACAGTGCTTTTCTTTATCGAGTGGGGGTTTTTAAAGGTCGCTGAATTCATACCAAGTGTTATTTTCCTCTCCTCTCTACCCTTCTGACTCCACGCTCATCTTCTTCCACAACTTCCTTCCTCTTCATCCTAGTTTTTTCATCCCCATTATTACTATATAGTCCTTCTACATACTCTACCCACCTTTTCACTTTTCCTTCAGCTGTGTAAATAGGCTTTTCCTCCTTATTTGTTATACTACTTGCTTTCTTCCTTTTTTCTCCAAACTCAATTTCTACTGTTCTATAGACCAAGTCTATTTGTCCTTTATTCATAAACTCTTCTATCTTATCACTTTTTCTTTCATCCATTCTTCCTTTGCCTTTTTACACTCTCTCTTTATTCCATTCCTTAACTTTTATAAGCCAATCTACCTTCCCTATCGTTTGCATTCTTATATTCTTTTCGTTCATCCATCTTTCTGAGAATTTTTTCCTTCATCCATGGTTTATTTTCTTCTCTCTTAGTTTTACCTAGATTTTCTTCTGCTGACTTTAATATTCCTTCCTTTATTTTACCCCAATCTTCCTCCACACTTTCAATTTCCTGTGTTTTTTCAGCCTTTAATTGTTAATCCAAAATCCCCCACTATATTACTTTCTTTTCCTGCACCAACTCTAGCATTCCAATCACCCTTAATAATAAGATTTTCTTCCCCTCTAACGTGCTTCATAAGTCTTTCTAATTCTTCATATACCTCCTCAATTTCTTCGTCCTCGTGAGTATTAGTAGGCATATACACTTGAGAAGCCCACTTCCAAAGTGACCTAACTGCAAAATAAAGATTTTTTAGTTAGTGGCGCCATCTGTTAGGAGGGACCATAAACTACATTATTACCCGTCTGGTATCACCCAACAACATGTAGTTTATCTGTGAATTACTGATACGATGTACTTCCAAAGTGACCCTAAACCCAAAAAGTTGTTTGTTTGCGAATAGTATCAGTATTGTTCATTTCAAAGTAATTATTAATCGAAATTACTGTTCGACAAAATCCTGAAATGCCCGCCACTTTTGAGTACTATGACAGTCACTGAATGAAAGTTTTTTAAAACCATTTTTTAACCTTTGACCTAACTCTTTGAGTTTTGATTTTCAAAACGCTGTCTTGCTGCGGTAGGGGCATACTTTGCAAAAACAAAAACGACAAATTTTTCTTGAACGTTGAACCAATCGATACAAATTAAAAAAATTTCGTTACTTTACTACTTTTGCTTATAAAGTGTTTTTCTCAAAACGAAAATTTTGCAGTTAGGTCACTTTGGAAGTAGGCTCTCCTCACTCGTATCATGGTTGTAAGTACTGGCTTGGTATTGATTTTTATCAAGATTAACCTTTCACTTCATCGTTTATAATGTATAATTTTATTACCTATTTGTTTATTCATAATAATTCCGACGCCTGCTTGCCCTTTTATTCCCTTTGTATTTATTGTTCTAAAGTACCTGACCGAAAATCATTCTCCTCTTTCCACCTTACTTCACTTATTCCAACTATTTCTAGGTTAAGCAAGCCTCTTCATTTCCCTCTTGAGACTCTCTTATCTTCCAACTCCATTCAAGCTTCTTACATTCCAGTTTCCTATTTTAATTGCGTCTTTCTTTTTAAAACTTTCCGATGATGATGCTCCCCCAAGTAACTCCCTTCCGAACATCCGAACGGGAAGCTTTTTACGCCCAGAAAAATTATGTTGCAGTTTTTCATTGCATTCAGCAGGGTTTATCTGTTGGAGTTTGCCTTCTGCTAGGTGCTTTTAAGATCGCAATTTTAACGATGTATAACCTCATAGAGAGTCTTTTTTTATTTATTATTTTTACGCTTAAGCCTCCTCTCCACGGGAAGGTATCACCCAAGAGGAGGTATTGCAGCTATGAAATTGAAATTTTTATATGTTGCATATCGTGTGACAGTGACTTAGTTCTGGACTGAAATAAATCCGACTAATGAGAGGGTTAAGGACTTAATTTCCTAGTGTCTAAGTACATTTACTTCAAGTTTGGCTTCCTTTTTCAGTTAAGAATAATTCCTCCATTCATTTTTAAATCTTCCTTTCTTGTTATTTCACACTTTCCAGTCGTCAAAAGGTTTTTTTTCTCTTTCTTTCTTTTTTAGTCACTGCAAATAAATTTTGATATTTGAGAATTCTGAGTTGAGTCAATAGGGAATTTGACAATTTTTGCCTCTGCAGAGAAAACTCTTAGCTTCGTCCCACATTTCACTTTATGATAATTCGAAACTCAAAAACAATTGCATATTTGAAACCAGCATTAAAAACGCAATTAAAAAAACATAAACAACATAAACATTAAATTCGTAAACATAATTCTATTGCAGTAACACGGCATAGAAAAACATACTTACACAAAAGCTCGCAACCTGCTCGTGTAAAATCCGCTTGGCGCGTGTCTATAGCAACCACCTTTCAGTGCAAAGGTCGTCAACACACATGAAACTGGATGCCTTGGACATTGCTGAAAACGATCCGAGTATCGATTGGTTGTTTTGTCAACATTCATTTTTTGGGATTTTGGCGCCCTAGAATTTTCTTAAGCCCACTGTGCGTCGAGTTCTGATATATAACAGGGAAAAAGTGTTCAAAGAAGCCCCACAACCGAGGTAACTTTGAACACATCCTTTGTATTGAGCTGTACATGTTCACAAGAAGTTGTAAGATGATTCAAAACATAAATTGATAGAGGAAACTGAACTTATGAACACCTTTTCAGTACAATCAGTGCAGCCATACTCAGGCCCAGATTTAGAGGGGGGGGGGTCCCCTGGGGTCCCGGGGACCCGGGCCTCCACATCGAAGGAGCCTCCACATTTTTTTCTACTGTTCTTCTTTTTCTTTCGTGTCCGTACTTCGACGCATTGGCAGTTAACTTTAAGTTTTAAATTTCAAATTTTCCCCCTGTATCTCTGCACCAGGTCCAAGGTGCTGTCGTCTAGGTTACCCCACATCTCCCCTCTGGTATATGTGGTCCCTCCTCCACATATAAGAAGATGGTCGTCGTTTTGAAGCTGACCGCACATCTGGTATCCTGCGTCGTCGCGTATACCCCATCTGGTCAGGTTTGCCGCTGTACGGACGCATCCGGTGCGCAGCCTATTCAGGGTGAGCCACGATGGATAGGGGATCATGTCCACTTGGCTAGGTCTTCAGCGCACGGGGTGTGGTTGATGTTTGTTCATCTTGTCGCCCTAGAGGTCGAGGGGTTGTCTGTAAGGACCGATGTATTGTTGAGGAAACTCCTCCTGGATTTCAGTCTCGGCGTTGCTGCCGCCTGGCCGAACATGATGTGGCGAGGGTCGCTTCCCTTCTTAGTCCTCTCCACATTCGCAGCCACTTCCTCCTTACCTCTGGCGGTGCGATTCCACGTATCCGAGGAAGGTACTTGAGACTAGTTGGTCTCAGGCAGCCGGATACGATCCGCATGGTATTATTCAGGGCCACATTAACTTTTTTTAGTATGTGAAGATCTACCCCATGCTGCACATCCGTATTCCGCGGTAGAGTGACGGAGCGCCAGGGCTTTGGTCCTCAGAGTGTGCTCGGCTTGGCTCCCCACTTGATTGATACGAGTTTTTTCAGGATGCTATTTCGGGCTTCGACTTTCATTCTAGTATTCTCGCAGTGCTTCTTAAAAGTAAGTGTCCTGTCAAGTGTGACGCCAAGGTACTACGGATTTTCGCAATTTTCAAGCTGTATTCCCCCCCCCCAACTCAGCTTTAGTTTGCATCTCGCCTTAGCATTTTTCAGGCGGAAACTGCGCACCTGGGTTTTAGATGGATTTGGCTTGAGAGCATTATTTGTGTAATATACTTCTAGTTCATTAAGGATGTCCTACAGTTTTCCCTCTACCTCTACGTGTGTATCCCCCTACGCCGTCGCTGCCAGGTCGTCAACATATAGGAAGTGCTCTGTCTGGTCTCGAATTGGCTGGTCCTTGGTGTATATATTGGTAGGGGCAAAAACACTTCCCTGTGGTAGTCCATTTGTCTGTTGTCTCCATCTGCTCGATTTACTCTGGTGAATGACATAGAACATTCTGTTGCTCAGCATCGCTCTGTTAAGTGCCCTGAACTTGACATCTTGTGTAACTTCGTGTCTTTTTCTGCATAGTAGGTGGTGATTCACTGTATCATAAGCAACAGTTACTCGTAGATCTATGAAAACCGCCCCTGTGATTTTTTTTCTCTCGAAGTCATTCTCGATATGTTGGACGAGGTTGGTGACCTGGCTTTTGCAGCTTTTTTCTTTTCAAAAGCCAGCCTGTTGGGGGATGAGTTTTCCATCAATCGTGTCTTGTATCCTATTGAGTAGTAGCCGTTCGAACAGCTTGTAGAGGCGGCAAAGGAAGGTAATTGGTCTGTAGCTCTTCCTATTGTTAGGATCTTTTCCAGGTTTCAGGATAGCTACTACCTTTGTCCTCAGCCATAATTTTGGCATTTTTGTTGTATTTGCCACGTTGTTAAAGAAGTCCGTTAGCCATTTGATGCCCGATGATCCAATTTTCTTGATCTGTTCACTGAGTATTCCATCTGGTCCAGCCGTTTTACCATTTTCTACTGTGTTCCACAAAGACGTACATGAGCTGTGTGCGACGATTGTAAGTAATTGTAGTGCGCAGTACAATCTACAAAACTAGTACCACGCGCATCCTTGCCGGTTCAGTATTTTTTTCTTCTCATTTGTTGAATTTATGAATCAGTACGTGCAAGGCGAAGAAATGTACGAACGACTTGAATTTTTGGGTTCCGGCAGGACCCCTGAAGTAGTTATGACAGCCCAAGAAAAATTCAGAATTCAGGCCTTCATCCAGGCTATTGACCAATTCAATATGTCTTTGAGTCAGAAAATTGAGGCCTATAAAACCATTTACTATAAATTTGTTTTTTTTTATCCGAACTGAGTTCTTGCGAGCGAGACACTTGGCGAGAAAAAGGAAGAAAGTTGGTGAATTCTTATCCAGAAGATATGGATGAAGGCTTGCTGAATGAGTTGCTTCAGTTTGCTGAGTTTATCAAGAATTATGAAAAAGAAAATTAAGAGTTCATAGAAATGTTCAAATATAAAATAATTTCACAAAATAATTTGAAAAACGTGTTCCCGAATGGTCTCTAATGTCAATGGCCAACGTTCCTTTTCAAAGTTAAAACTTATTAAAGACAAACTGCGTACAAGCATGTCTGAAGGACGGCTAGTAAATTTATCCCGACTAAGTCTAGAGAATGGGATATCTGTCGCCAGTTCAATTTTGAAGATCTGATTGGCGTCTTTGCCCTTCAAAAATCAAGGAAAAAAGTTTTCATACATATTGTATCGCTGCTTACTTTTATATCTTTTGCTGTTTGTTGTACTTCGACTTAAAAATAAAAAATTACAATGGAAAATGAAATAACATAGAATTCTTCTGATAATTTATAAAAAATAGCTACCCAAACACATTTTAGAATTGAAGTAATCAGAAAGCAATTTGTATGGGATGCCCCCGCCCGAAGCGTTCAGAAATTTTGAAGGCCTCCAAAAGATTGGGACCCCTACATTAAAACTCTTGAATCCGGGCCTGGCCATATTTACAAAGCAAAATATAGCGGAGAATGTTCAAAAAAGCCCCATTTCACACTAAGCGTAATATCCACTCCTTTTTACGGGGAAGAATTATTCAAGGGACCGGAGCTAAGGAAACAGGTTATAACGAAGTTTTACTGTACTTCGAAATTGAATGTATTCATTTTACTTTCAGTTAATCTGTTAATCATAACTGCGAGGAGCCTCTGATCATCGCTCATGTTATCAACAAAAATGAAAAATGAAACTTTGACCGACTCTATACCGCCATCTAAGTAACACTTTCACAATTACTGTACTCCATCACTATCCATCTGCATCAGCAGGTGAACTCTGCCACTTGTAGACTGCGCCGCTCATGTCAAGAACATCGGACGCTGTAACCAGGCGTCGATCGTGACTTTCGTCATCTGACCACCGCACGGCCCAGAGCGATTTCAATAACAGACTGGTTACCAGCCATCAACCATTTTGACTTAATCAGTTTACACGCTTTAATTACAGCCGCAGTCGGCCAGCGCCCCCGCGTCCCGAGGAAGCGGCTGGAATTCATTCACCTTGTGCCGGCGAAATTCCGCTCGGGATGCAATTTCCCAACCGATGCGTGCCGCTCTTTCTTACTCGACCAAAATGCGAGAACGTGATTCCACTCACGCCCGTCAATTTGGCCCCTCGCAGTGTTCTACAGCGCCGACCGGATTCGCTGCATCCTTGACACTGAAAATGGCCGCTATTTTTCTCTCCTCTCGACGCCCATTGGACTGGTCAGTTATTCTCGATCGTCCTCAGGGAAAGTTGCATAATAAAAATGTACCGCGTATACGAATTCGAACTTCTTTCTCTTTCTTTGGCCGACGACTCGCAGCGCGTTCACGTTAAAACGACCTTGCGCCTTCATCGGCGAAGTCCGCGTTGCCCCGCCAGAACAGGTTGCGTCATTTTTAGCGAATTTCGCTGAACTTGAGCAGCTACAATTTGGCCTGAGGAAAGCTGTATTGGCAATCTGTTGTCATCGTTTCATCACTGGGCATCGAACATGACAATTATCGTTTTTAATCGCTCGAAGGATAGATATTTTAATTGACGACATCTGCTCGCATGATCTTACTGATGAAATTACGAAATTGGTAGGCCCGAACGAGGGCAGCGATGGCTATAACCCCATATTTCGACGTATCAATTCGGGGGTATACCTGTGTCAAATCCTTATTGAAGATAACGTTGGATATAGAATTGGAAAAGCTTCTAGCAGTTAATGTCTAAACATTATTAGTACAATAAACAGGTTGAACGAAATTAGCTTTTTTTTTTCTTGAAGAGAATTATTATGAAATTTTTTATATTGATTTCGAGTCGCGGTTAAGAGTGGAAAAGTAAGTTCGTAAAATTGATACCAATTGCACGTGGACCGTTAGATTAGGAGTTTATGTGCCAGCCAGAGTGCTGTCTTAATAAATTAGCGGATTAGCGGGAATTTAACGAGTTCAATTGGTCTTGTTTTTTGTAACAACGATTGTGTAAATAAAAATTGAAAATCTTCATCGTGCGGCTTTCACTTTAAACGTGTTCGGTCTAATGGGGAAATGCGGAGGAATCTATTGGTCGTATATAAGTCCGTATGGCACTTCCTTTTTCCTATCGGAGGCGTGTGCGGTCATTAAGTGTTGACAGACACATAAGTGTACGATAATTCGACTTGAAAATTAAAACATGAGACTACAGTAGTAACATCCATACGTAAATAAATTATACCGTAAATTCTAACCTCTAGTTTCGACAGTTCGTTCACCATAAGAGATTTCGCAGGAAGAACTTCAGGACACGTATAGGTTCCACCCACCCACGTACTCGAATTCTGTTTAAGAGGGAAATTAAACATTTACTCATGATAAATCAGGACTGTCGAAAGAAAATCAGGGCCTGAAGGAAAACAAAGAGAAAAAAATTAAAATAAATCAGGGTGTCTACTGGGCAAGAAAAGTAAGAAAATAGCAAGAAATTTTGCAAGAGGGCAAGAAAGTTGAAAAAGGAAAGATGTTGTTGGACCGCAGCTTTTTAACTTTTCGAGTTTGTATCCTAGTTATCGAGTTTATTCTTAGCATCGCTTTTCCTACTTTATTCTGCATTACTTAATTCGTTTTTCTCGAAAAATCCAAGAGCCCACGTTTGATAACCATAAGACACGGCTGAAACAATTCAGGTGTTTTTTTGCTTTGATACTTGGGAATTGAGTTGAGAAGTTGAGAAAACCTAACACAAGTCAAAATGTTTTTCTTCTTTGCTTTGATACTTGGGAATTTTGAGTTGAGTCAGTTGGAAAATCCAACAAGTCAAAAGGTTTTGTTTTTTTTACTTTGATACTTGAAAATTCTGAGTTGAGTCAGTTGGGACTGTCACAATTTTCATCTCCCTCCCCCCCCTCACTCCAGGAAAAACTCTTCGGTACGTCCCTGACGGTAATGCATCATTAGAACGTGGTTTTTCATTAGGCGCCGGTTGCGTTATTGTAAACCAACATGAAGAGTCTCTTATTGGCATTCGTGCTGTTGTTTAATTGTTTACAGGGGCGAAACTATAGGGGGTGAGGTTGACCCCCCCCCCCCCAATAATTTGGCAGTCGGCAAGTTTTGAAACTGTTCATTTGAATTTTTCCTTTTTTCTGAATGTTTGTTTGTCTGGTTGTTTATTAGTTTATTTATTTATTATTTTTTTCAATTAAAAAATATTCCAATAAAAAATCGGTAAATTTTTAATTTTTTAAAAATTTTGTCGTCGAATTTTTAGTTAAAAAAAAATATTTGTCGGTAAATTTTTCTTCTCTACCTCCCCAAACTGAAAGTCAAATTTCGTTTCTGAAAATGGAGTACCCTGGACCCCTGTCAGAGACTAGTCACTCAAAAGCTGAAGGTTTCAAGCTAAATATCGAAAGTTGTCTGAAAGGTTGAAACAAAGCTGAAATGTGGAAGACATTTCGAAAATCTGAAAATCTGTAGCAAACGTTGAATTTCGAATTTCAATGACTATTCTGTTTTTACTAGATTCTCTGTTCGACCTAGGAGGGATCCACTTACCGGGAAATTTAGCAATCAAAACCAGAAAAAATGCATACAATATAAGAGTTCCAAAAAAAAATACAGTAGCGGGACAACACAACTATATATATCAAGGCACAAAATACTTCAACAGTCTTCCCGAAAATGTAAAAATAGAAATAATCCAGGCAACAAATCGAAACACACACATTATAAAAAGAAAACTGAACCTCCTACTACGGGACCAGAAAATTATATAGACTAGGTTGGTATACTTTAAGGTAAGGAGTAAGAAAGGGTATGGCTTACGGAAGGGGTGGGGGTTTCAACGTCTCGGGATACACACTTTATTTAGATTCTAAGTAGCAGTTTGTACTTTAGTTTCCTATTTTCTAATTTCATTTTTTTAAGTTATATATTTATTTTTTATTTTTTATTTTCATGTACATATATTAATTCACCAGCTATTGTAACAAAATATTATGCTGAACCCGAAACGAGCTTAGGCTCAGTGAGCGAGGACCTAATAAATCTAATTGAATTGAATTGAATTGAGTAATAGCACGACTTAGAATTGGACATACTCGCCTCACTCACCTGCACCTCCTCAATCCATACATATTCCACCGCAATGCCCTAAATGCTCCTCAAATGAACTCACTGTCGAACATATATGTACTTCACTGCCCTTCACTTAACTCTCACCACCAAAAACATCAACTACCACCAACAACGAAAAGCATGTTCCAAATAACCCAATGACAACAGATAAACTCATCTCCTTCCTCTACGACACAGACCTCTTTTCATTCATCATCCCCACCAGCCGAGCCGTATAACCCTTGGTGCAGCTAGTGGTTCGTAAATAAACAAATAAAAAATAATAATAATTAAAAAACTGAAAGAAGCTCGTGGCACAGATTCCCCTAATCCGATCGACCTGAAACTTAGTAGGATTTTTAAATTTAATTTAATTTTATTGGAACCAGTTTAGGAGACGAATCAGAGGAAACTCAGAAAAAAAGATCACCAAGAGTAAGTATGGACCACCTTAAGGGTAAGGAAAGTTATGTGTTCCTCTCCAGTATTCCTACAATCCTTCTAGCTTACTCTCCCAGACCAGGGTATACTCATGTGCGAGAAATTGAGTGCTTGGGGATAAGCTTCCAATCTGCATTTGCAGGGACGAAACTATTGGGGGGGGGGAGGGTGAAACATCTCAATAATTTGGCAGTTAGCAAATTTTGAAACTGTTCGTTTGAAGTTTTCATTTTCTAAGAACGTTTGTTTGTTTGTTTGTTGTTTTTTTGTTGTTTTTGTTTTGTTTTTTTTTTATTGAAAAATATTTTGATTGAAAAATCGGTAAATAATTTTCGAATTTAAAAAAGATTTTGTCGGCAAATTTTCCTTCTCCACCCCCCCCCCCCAACTGAAAGTCAAATTTCGCCTCTGGTTGTTTATGATGCTATTGCGGCTGCTGGTAGTGTTCTTAATGTGGATGTGACCAAAGGAATGATCCATGCCATGAGAAACACGCATGCCAAGTGCAAAGAAGCCAAGGAAAAGCGTGCTTTGGAGGAAAAGGCTGAGGCAGCTATTTGAAATTAATCACGCGATTTTCGGCATGTAATTAATGTAAATGACATCATTTAAATGTTTAAAGTATACAATAAGGAAAGCAGACACCCTGCACTTATGTGAGGTTGGCTCACTCGGGGTGTAATACACCCTGTATTATGTGGGTTGGCTTGCTCGGAGTTTAAAACACCCTAGGTTATGTGCATAAGCGCCGACTTGGCGCTTTGGGGGCTTTCTCCCCCCTCCCAATAAACATTTTGGAGGGGCGACGCCTCCTACCCCCAATATTTTTAACTTGAAAAAAGTAAAAGTACAATAAATTTTACCATCAATGTTTAAATTTAACAAACAAGAAAAAACAGAGAAAACGAATAAGAATAAAATCGATAATACCGAAATATCAGACGTGTCTCAATAAAATAATCAAAGAAAAAACCGCGCTCCGACTGATTCTCCCCCCCCTGAATATTTTCCATAAGTCGGTGCCTATGGTTTTATGGGGTTGGCTCGCTTGAGTTTTAAAACGACCTGAGTTATGTGGAGTTGACTCGCTTGGGATTCAGGATAAGGGCGGGACTATCTTAAGGAGAGGAGCTAAATCTGTTTCACAAAGTATACTGGACTAAAACCATAGGCGCAAATAGGTGGGGGCTTGGGGGACCTAGCCCCCCCCCCAAACTTTGAAAAATTACAAAAGAAAATGATGCGGCGAGGTGGTGTTGCTTCATAATAAGGGTGCCTAAGCTCCCCCAGTTCTGGGCTCTTTTTGCGCTTGTGACTAAAACAATATAACCGGGAAAGTTAATAAAACTAATCGGGGAAAAAACGGGAAATTTTTTCTGACCTGGCGCTAAACAACCTGTGAGAGCCGTGCAACGGGTGCTCTCTACGGTTGCCGATCTCTGGAACCGGATGCGGCGCCAAGAAAAGAATTCGATTTCAAATATCTACCTACAACTGTAGCAGGTTAGCCACCCGTTTACAGCTTCTGCCTCCAAGTAATACTATTGGCAGATTTAATATCGAAGAAACATTAGAAACATCGACCATCGTGAACATTTTTGCATTTTTCCGATCCGAGCGTCACTTTTGTCTTAATTAAATGATCTTGGCATACTATTCCCAGTACTCTAAAGACTGAACGCACTTGACTGGCGCCGGGATGCCAAATAATCCAATCACGAAGCCATGTAGATTAGAGATAACGTACATAGTCGTCAACAGGGTCTTGTCGCATTTGAACTATTTTCACAACAAAGTGGCTGGCACCCAAACCGGTTCCCCGCCGTCGATGAAGCGGTCAAGTTTTTTTTTTTTCATACAAGTTATTGGCTCTAGGTGCATACTCGGAGCTGGTTTATCGCATAAACTGTAAATCTAGCCTATGCTACTTATATCAATCTTTTTTTTTCCCCTCTAGGAGGCATGTAGTTGAACCTGCGATATTGAAATTAAAAGTTTTCGATACGTAATTAATTATTCGTGACGGTGAACTCTACCTCTGTATGATTGACCGTACCAGACCCATATGAAGTGCAGCGGGGTGAATAACTTATTCGTAAATGAAACACGTGTAATAATATCGAGCATATCAACTAGTCGGCGGTTGAGTAGGCAGAGTCGTGAGCTAACTGACCAGCACACCGCAAAGCGCACCAATTCCACTAAGTATAGGATTTTAACGACTGATAAGAACTTGATACATGCATATTTTATCTAAATTAGAGTATTCTGAAATGATTACAGATGGTTGAGAATAGTTTGGAGTGCTAATATATTCAAGAGAAATATTTCCGTACCTACGAGTTCACGCACTCTGAAGTTTTCGATTTTCGTATCATTTTTTTCGTTAAAATCTTGTACATCCCCCGGTGAGTACCACCTTGCTGCAGTCCGTAGTGCCCCCGAATTCTAGGTTTACACTGGTTGGGCATCGCATTGGTCAGTAGGGTGTCCCGCGGTGGCCCTGACAAAATAGCGCGAATCCAAAGAAAGGAGAGGCTTCAAGACATCCCCCATCGATGCGATACTGGAAAAGGTAGTTTCCAGGGCTGGAATTACGGTGTCTGGGGAGCCAATTTGGCATGCGTGCATTGTCATACGCTACTCCAGTGGGGTTCCCTGGTGGCATTGGGAGACATTCTTTGAATTATCTCACATGCCTACCTTTTGGTAGCTCATTGCTTACCCCGAACGTCTGGTCCTGTAACGTTTATTCAACATTTTGCGTTTCCTGAAACGTTAACCTGATTGCTCTTGATAACCACGAATATATTTATTTTGAACCAAGGTCAGGATAGAACTGAAGAATTAGGGAGATCCGCTAAACTTTGAATTAAACAGTCTTGTTTCAGTAGGCGTACCAAAAATCGGAAGTACATTATGCGAATTGCATAAAATATTACGTTTCCTCTGGGTTGCAAATAGATACGAATCTACTTCGAATTTAATTTCTATCTGTGTTCTGTAGCAGTTAGTATTTTGATGTAGGTAAGTGAGCATACCAGTGAAAGTCTCTTGTCATTATAGTTTCATTTTAGGGTGCGACTGGATGATACATACATGCCTGCAGCTGTAAATCCCATATCCGACAAGCGCATGATTGAGAAGATAAATGAGATCTGAAAATTTGCTTGTAAAAACCGTACCTACATACTTGAGGACTGGCTTCGTTTATATCGCATGAAATAATCACCTTTTCACATTACATCTGAATTTACATTGTATCTTGAATAGAACCCGTTCGAGGTTTCTATGAGTGGATGAGGATATGTATTCAAACCTCAAAACCAGTGGTGTAAATATGGGGCAGTTTTGGGTGATCAAATCCGTTCGAAATGTGTACCCAAAGTTAGAAACGAAAAAATCGGCACATGAAGCTACCACGAAAATATTTATATTTCTTCTTCCTAGATACCCTCTTCTTGTTCTGAGGTTCTTCTTCCTTGAAACCCTTGTTCTGAATTGATTTGTAGCTGTGCTAGTGCTTCTCTGTTCTGTTTTGATCTTGTACTTGGTTCTGAGAAAGGTTAATGGTGTGGTGGGACGTATGGCGATGCACGCATGCCGAAGTGGCCCCTAAGACACCGCACCTACGGCCCAGGAAACTACGCTTTCGAATATCGCATCAGTGGTCGGAGGGTCTGAGAAGGGTTATCAGGAAAAGAATATTGCAAACAAGTAACTCGCAATCAAAAATGTTTGAAATTTACAAAAGATTAGCGCAAAACATTGCTTTTCTGGAAGCCAGTCGGTGGGTGAGAAGGAGGGGATTTAACATCCCAATTCCCTCCCCATGTTTACAGTACTGATCTTTAATCCTACGTAGGTGTTATGTCGTTTTCCAGTTTTGATCCAGTAAAACTTTGCACATTTGTGGTCTTGATTCGGAGAATTTTCGTGTTTTTTTTTTAGTCGGCTACGAGTATATAGCTGAGCCTATTACAATCACTATTTTTCTTCTCTTCTTCTCAATTCAGAGTCACAGTTCAGTTCAGTAGCGCGTCATTTCAGATGTGTGGTTTTTGGCAGTATTCATCGATCGGAGTTACAGTTCAGTTCAGTGGCGCCTTATTTTCGGGAAAACAATTACTTAGTTGAAAATAACAAAACTAATTATGAGCAACAATTTCGATTTTATGAAGGTCGGCAAGGAGCCTCCTGTAGTCACTTTCTTTTTTTGCCGTCAATAGTGTTCAAGTGCTCGTTAATCTTGATCTTCATTTCAAGTTGCACTTTGGGACCCTCTGTCGGATCTAGGATAGAAAATCTCGATTTTTTTCAGACAGTTTTGTAATACCACTTCACCCGAGCTCCATGACGATATTTGTGAAAATGACTTGTGGAAGGATTGTGAAATCACCATCTTTCCTCGTGAAATTTGAATTTAAAGGGCTCAATTCGGGATCAGATCAGATGTTCAATGCAATATTCAAAATTAGCAAGGAGAAAAATTATTTCATTTCTTAACTTTTTTGATCGAGTCGAGTTTGCACATTAAAATTTCTCTTTTGATCTAGTGTCTGGCAGAGAGGAGAAGAACGTTCAGATTTTTTCAAAATGTTTGTACTTTGCTTAACACAAACTTCCCGATATGTTTTGATATTAAGTTTTATTTGTCAAGCCAAGTTAACTTCGTTCCTACAAAAAGTAAAATTTCTGCTTTGATGTCCATGGGGGCTTGATTGAAAATTAGACGGAACACTCGCAGAGTCAGCGACCGAGGAAGCCTTTATTCCGATAGTTTGTCCAACATTTTCAATATAAATAAAATTCCCTTGTCAATGGATCTTTTCCCGATGCCGGGGGGGGGGGGTGTTTAACTCCTTAAGAAACCAGACTTCAGCACTTCAAAATTCAAGATCCTTCTTGATCTTATATTGATCCGTTAACGCATTGAAACAATAACTTCCAAAATTAATTGGTAAGTGAGATGTCGAGTCAAGAGGTACAAGTATAATGGAATGACTTGTGTTGGAGGGAATTTTGAAGATCTGAGGAATACCTGAGTGCAACTTTAATACTATTGCTACTGACGCCAGAACCAGAGGGAGAGTAATAGGCCGCCGTTCAAAGTGTAGATAGACGAGAGTTCAACCAAATACATTATACATATTGTTGAGGAAGTGGTACCAATTTTGATCTTCATTATTTTGATGTTCGTGTAAGCGAGCTCTCACTCGTACAACTTCCTTTGATGAAACTGGGGAGGAATTATACCACTGCCCCCCAGCTTTACGAGTGGGGGCAAATGTCCGTCATGTCCCTCTAGTGGCGCCACTACACCGAGATTAAAAAAGACCACCCTAATTCGAACTTCTCAGACTGGTGGCGCGCTACCATCAAACCTTCTTCCCTTTCCACCCTCAAGGAAATGATGCTTATCAATTTTAGGATAGTAATGAACAATGCTGTACTTTCGAATGGAGAAACGCGCATTTTTATTTCGTCGCGAATGCGTCCAAGATTTATTTTCAAAGCAAATTGAAACAAAGATCAGTAGCTTATAGTTGTTAAAGTAAAACTTATGACAAGTTTTTTTCGCAATGATCAAGAGCCTTTTGAAATCACGAGTTTTACATTATACATAGGTCGTTTCAGAAGTAAGGTCACACGGTCTAGAAAACGCCGGAAAAGTGGTAACACTGAGTTGACTGAAAATGAAAATGTTTGTTAGGCTTCTGTGAACAGATTACTTAACCTGCAGTTAACATTCGGTACTGTGTATTGGGTGAAATCAAAACGACTAATGCGAGGATGTGTAGTTCATCAGATTTTCGTGATTGCGACATTCGCGCTGCAATCAAATTTTTAAACACTGAAAAGGTATCTAATGGGGAAATTTATCGAATATTGTCAGCAGTGTACAGCAGGTATCATGAACCGTCGCTATGTTTACAACTGGATAGAACGCTTTAACGAAGAGCAAGTAGACAGTAGACACACTCGATGATCATCAGATGTTCTCATTGACAGGGGTGGCAAGTTGGGTGTAGCAAGCGTGCAAGTGCTACACACGGGAACATTCTTGCTACACTCGAGAACATTAGAAAAAAACTCTGCTATACTCTGAAAAATCAAAACTTTGCACCACTCGGGAAAATTCTCAAAAAAATTTAAATTTTGCACCATACCTTACAGAACAAATTGAAAAAAAATTTTATCCGAAGAAAATCGCTACTTTATTAAATTTATGATCAGTCATCACCATCGTAATTCGTAAAATCAAAAAACGTTGACTTTTTTTAGGGGGGGGGGAGGTGTGAAGTAGGAGTTTCTTGGTCAATTTTTGAAAAAAATTTATTTTGCATCATGCTACACACAGGAAAATCAAAACTCGCCACCCCTGCTCACTGACGATGCTCTATTGCGTGTGCGCACACTCTGTTATAAGAAAACCAGCGATTCACTGTTTCTGATATTCGTCATCTCTGCCCCCATCTCCAATCAAAAACAAAAACCCTAGAGCCTAGATTCTTGCAGCTGGAAGTGTGGTTTCGTGATAATGCACCAGCTCATAGACCCCAACTTGTTTAGTCTCTCCTCACGAATCTGAAATGGAACGATTTTGTACATCCCTCTTACTTACCAGATTTGCTCCTTCTGATTTCCATTTGTTTCCGGGGTTGAAACGCGATCTTTGGAGTCAGCCTTTGGCGAATGAAGGTGAACTGCGCAACGCGCTTGAGACAGTTTTCCAAAAATTGGACGGCACATATGGTACACTTCCTGAATAGAAAAATTTGTATACTGATTTAACAAATGTTTGGAATCATGGGGGAATCACTCAGTACATTCAAAAAGTTCCAGGAGTAATTTTTTCACGAAAGAAAAAAAGTGTTTAGAAAAAAGGTTTTATTTAGTTTTCAATATAATCCCCTCCTCGTTCTATACAAATTTTTCTGTGCTCGTACAGTCGCTGGAACGATCTGGAGAACTCTTCTTCTGGGATGGCGTTCAGAGCCCTGGTCACATTCCCTTGAATCGCCTCAATATCTTTGAAACATCATGGTAACTGACTTTTGAGCCAAAAATCGAGTGACGAGTGTCGAGGAGTGGGCTGGCGCATTGTCTTGTGTCTCTTGCAAAAGGAAAAAAAAATCACCGGTGAGGTACAATTCCGGTCTCACACGTCGAATCTACTTCAAAAGTCATTCCATGACATCTTTGTAGGATGCTGCATTTGCTTTTTGGCGGAGGGGCATAAATTCATTGTGGATAATCCCGCGAGAATCGAAAAAAGAAAGTGGCTGGGCGCTCCTCTCGAAGATCATTTTCCAGCGAGCGCATACCACTGGAAAACCTTGTCTCTGCTTTAACAATCATCCTCATACGCGGTTTCTAATAATTCGAATGTTTCCGAACCACTCTTTCCAACTTAGGAACAAAATTTGTGTGCGCACGCCTGCTCCATTGTGACGAAGTAACGAAAACACGTCTCTTCAAAGGAACACAATCAATCCCTAGATGCAGTTGCAGCACTGACATTTTAAATTTGGGTAACTAAGGAATGATACTGCATAGTTCCGGTGTCGGATAACAGAATAGCGCCAGTTGTACATTTTAAAATTAGTCCTGGAACTTTTTCAATACACTGTGTATGTGGAAAAATAGCAAATTTCCTCATGAATAAATTTCTTTTTGTCCGAAATGTTTCGATCTTGTTGTGAGTCTTTTAGAGACAGTGTGACCTTACTTCTGAAACGACCCTCGTAATGAATGCTGAGCATCTCATTAATCCTAACTCTGATAAGATAAAACGTCCGCCAGATGTCAGCTACTTTGCTGTTGAATCTTGGGAGGTCCGAATGCATCTATGCAAACTTGCATATCTCATCATTTGTAGGAGCAGGAACTGTTTTCGTTCAAACTGTAACTAATAGAAACTCCTTCAAAACCTTCGAAAGTGGATCTGGGTGCTCGTTTGAATTCGGAAATGCGAGTAGACCATCATTACCCGGATCTGTTTTCTCCAGTGTAGGAAGGTCTCATCAGTCTGAAGGGGGTTAGTGATCGCTATAGCACGTATCCTGTCATCTTATTGCTGTGATTAACGTGCTAAAATATTCTTAAATGCGTTTTTTGACAGCGTTGGGGGGAGAGGAGATCTAACCCGAATCCCTCCGTTCCTACACCGGTGGGTGTTTTCAAGTCGAATTATCATCACCACGCTCCGGGAAGCACAATGATCGTAAAGCTCTTTTAATTGCATCGTTGTTGAGTACCGCAGTCATAAATCTAACACTCTAACAAGACGACCGGCGTTGTCCAAACAGAAACACGTGTCGCCGTCCTCCTTCCGACGTCGATCGAAAACCTTCTAGAAGCTGAGGCGCTCGTAAATGGAATTACCATACGGCTGCTGCTGCAGTAATTAAAACCAAAACATCGATGAAGACGCATCGGCCGGCCGATGCAAACCTTGGCTTGGGCGCCCGCTCGTTCACGCCAATTGGAGAGTAATTAGAATTCTGTTAATTTTGTGTACCCGTCCGCGCTTCAGAATAGACTATGTGTGTGTGTGCTTTGCTAAGTGCACCAGCGGACATACGTGTACACTCTGAGCTTACTCGTTATCCAGCCACAAGTACTACCGAAGCCGTGACCCGAGTAGACATAAATATGTCCCTTGTCAAGCGACACCTTGACCAACATACACTCGGATGGAAATTCGTATTATTTCGAGTTAATGTACTAAGTTAATGTACTTTTTTTTTTTTTTTTTTTAAATATGGAAAAACATGTGTCGCACGACTAAAAGGAAGAAAGTCGATACTTTATTAATCTTCGCTGAGGTCTCCGCTAAGCAAAAACGCATTTTTACGCCGTACATTAATTATATTATTCTTTTTCACCTTGATGCCTGCTTTTCGGAATGCTTTGCGATATCGTGTTTCGTAATTAACGTGCTCGCGTATTTCGTGGTTCGGGCGAAGGAAATGCGAGATAATGGTATACGTGCTGGAGACGGAAATCAAGCTAGTGGTCCGGGTCAGCAATGCCGCCCAAAGATAAGATAGCAGCAGCAATCACGTCAAACGTGTGCGGCGTATCACATTCAGGGTCCGCCGGAGTCGGCATCTTAAATATCCGGCCACGCTGCTCTGATACCTTGAGAAGGAACTCGTGTAAGTACAGGCCGAGTCGTGAGATGGAAAACTGTAAAGATAAGGAAACACGGAGGAGTCGGGATGCGACATCGAATAGGCTCATACATGTGGAGGGCACCGGGAGAGAAGAAAATTGAAAATGAAAATACTTCGAAAATATGTTCGTCAGTGCGACTAACCACGACCAACCGATAATTCAATTAACAAAACAACCAGCTTTGACAGTTAACCACGTTTCACCATTAATAACAACTTAACAGACATTGAATAAGCAGAAACAAAAGTTAGGCAAGGGATCTTCTTCTCCCCTTGTGCAACTGCCCAAAAAATACTGAGATACCAGTTACACATTCCGCCTGAACAAACTACATCATCCAAGGAAACGCAACATTAATCACCCATTCCCCCCTGGATACCCATCTCATTATGCTGGAAAAACCTAAGAAAATGGCCCTCAGTCCCGGGCAGACCTGAACTGGTCAGAGGGTGCGAAGAATGCCCCGGTTCCAGCTTGCGAACCACATCCGGAAAATTGGCACATGGAATATCAGAAGCTTGCGAGTGCCGGGGAAAATCCATAATGTGGCTCGGGAATTCGAAAAAATGGAAGTGGACATAATAGGAGCGAGGTGCGCTGGTCGGACTCTGGCACGTTGACGGTGAACAACCATACAATGGACTACTTTTGTGGCGACAGTTCGGACCCATACCACCGACACAGTGTTGCCATCATGGTGAGCAAAACCGTAGAGAGTGCTGTTACCAACTTCATGCCCATATCGGAGAGAGTCATGCTATTGCAAATCCAGGTTCGATAGATTTGGTCTTTTTTAAAAATTTTAGTATCTTTTTGGTCCCTTTCTTTTTTTTTGGTCCTTTTTTTGAGTCTTTCTTTGGTCCGCAAATAATCTTCTAGAAATCAATCAATATTTCAAAAATAAGCCACAAATAAGGAACTGGAGGTTCATTTTCACAAATGAAGAACCTTTATTGTCTTAAAACATGCCAATCCTGTTCATGTGCTGGTAGCAAGGACTGAAAGCTAGCCGAAAGCCGAACGATTTTGGCATGAAAGCCGAAGCCGAAAGTCGGAGGCCGATTGGGTTCGAAAGCCGAAAGCAAAGTCGAATCTTTCCGGTTTTCTTCAACTTTTTCCCGAAAACCAAAAATTGGCCAAAAAAACAACAACAACAACAACAGAAAATGAAGTATAATTCCGAAATTGTTTTTCTTTATCGTGTGAAGATAAAATAAAGAAATGAACTCACTTTTTTACCTATCTTGACTGCGAGTCTCTTGTCATAATTTGTCATACACCTTGGAAAAGATCCAAAAGAAAGAGCATAAACTACTGATAATGAGAATTGCCAAAAATAAACTCCTCAGAGTCCTAGACTCCCTAAAGGCACCGAAAAACATGTTATAAATAAATAAATCAATCAATAAGTGCTGGGCAAGCGGGGAAAAAATGTAATAATATTGTAAAAACTGCCCGAAAATCCGAAAGTCAAAAGCCAGAAAGCCGAAAGCCGAATAATTTTGGCATGAAAGCTAAAGCCGAAAGTCAAAATCTGATTGAGTTCAAAACAGAAAGCCGATAGCAGAAGCCGTATTTTTCAAGGTCAAAAGCTAAAGCCGAAAGCGAACGCTTTATCGTTCGGATTTCAGTCCTTGGCTGATAGGGTTGTATAGTTTCACCCGGGTGTACCAGACCGCCATATTGTTGCAACTTCGGTCCGTCGAAAGAAAATCGGTTGACCGGTAAACACCGCATCACACCGCGTGACCAGTTTTACTGGAGCTCTATAGGAGGAGTGCGGACACATGCCACTTTGGATCATATCGCGCCCGTGGATGCCGAATTGACCTCGCGGTGTGCTCCGCGTGGTTGGACTCGGCATCCACGGGCGCGATATGATCTAAAATGGCGCATGTCTGCACTTCCTCTGTATAGCTCTAGTTTTACTAGATTTAGAATTTTAGAGTGGAAGTTCAACCAAAGTGGAATGTCAATTTCGCAATGCTTATTTACCGGTACCTATTTCTGAGATTGAGGTGAAATTGTTCCTTCACTATTTTTTGTCTTACTCGATTTTGAAGTCTGTATTATAAATTCAATCGAGTTGGGACTTGGGATCTCAATTTTTCATTGTTCAATTACTGGTAGGTGGCTATTCACGATGGCTTAAAGGAAAAAGGTAGTATGTCACATTTCCAGAGGTGCTTAGCTAGCCATTAGCCATTAGCTGTTAGGCGTTAGCTTGCAGTTTTTGGGAGATTTTTAGCCAGCCGTTAGCTGGCCGATTGAAAAATTTTTAGCCATTAGCTAGCCGTAAGCCAATGAAAATTCGGAAGCTAACGGCTGATTTCATTTTGCTAATTTCTTGCCTTTTCCCTTTTGACTACATTCAAACTGAATTTTTTTCCTATTCCTTTTTAATGGATTTTCTTTTTTTGGATTGAAACTGCAAACTCGGTCAAACTTAGACTCAGAATTGGGGGAAAGAAAAAGAATTGGAACCAAGTTACTACTTCACCTATTTTATATTTACCAGTGAAAAGTGCGAGTTATATCTATATGATAAGAAACTGGACGTTAGTCTTCAGCCAATAGCTAGCCAATCAGCGTCCTGTAGCCATTAGCCGCCAGCCGATGCCAATTAATGAGAAAAATTAGTTTCAGCTGTTAGTTTTAGCCAATCTGATTGGCTAAGCAGCTCTGCGACATTTCATTTTACCTCAAAAAATCAACTATAACTTTGGTAACACTGCGTTTTTGTAATTATGCAGCTTCCAGCATTCAGCTAATTGTTTATAGGGAAGTTAAGTCTTAACCTTGTCCAGACAGGGCTGCCAAAGTCGTATAACTGAAATACGACATACTACCTTTTCCCTTTATGCCATCGCGTATGTTAGGAGAGTTTGAAAGTAAGTGCTACGAGCATCGAGCGGAGCGAAATGCGAGCTTGTATGACGAACATTATTTTGATCCTTTTTTGTCCTTTTTAGTCCTAAAAAAATTCGAGAGTGGTCCGATTCAGCGTCACTCATCTGGTCACCCTTCAAATCAACACAAAACCCATAACACTCAACATCGTACAGGCATATGCTCCGACAGCGGACAAACCGGACGAGACTGTAGCAAAGACCTCATCGAAAGCGCCCTCAAACTCGCCAAGAAAAATGATATTAACATTGTAATGGGCGATTTCAATGTCAAGATAGGGTCGGAGAGAGTTGAGAATATTGCCGGCGGTTCCGGCCTGGGCCGAATTTTGTCGAGAAAAAGAGTACGTCTCGTAACGAGTACTTAGTTCAGGCTTCCTCCCCGAAGGCTGTACCTGGAAGTCGCTATTGGACAGTCGCGGTCATATTGTCAGAAACCAGGTATATTTCATTCTCGTGAACAGATATTTTCCTAATTCCTTCAGGAGCGTTTAGGCATACCCTGGCGTGGACGCTGCGTCAGATGACAGCCCAGTGATAAGTAGAGCGGACCTAAACTCGCAAAGACGCGGAAACCAAACCAGCGCCAAAAGCTAGATGTCCGCCGCTTGATCAAGAATGATAGCGTTAGGGCGGGGTACCTATTCGACTCACATCAACGATAAGCTGAGCGCTCTCCGAGAAACCACGGAGGGAAACCGATGACACTCGCTAAAGAATGCCTTGACGGTGGATAGCGGAAACATAATAGGGTACGAAAATAGACGGAAGAAGAAACAGTTAATGACCAGGGACGTACCGAAGAGTTTTTCCTGTGGGGGGGGGGGGAGTTTGAAAATCCCAACTGATTCAACTCAGAATTCCCAAATGTCAAAGCAGAAGTAAAAAAAAAGTTTTTGACTTTTTAAATTTTCTCAATTTCTCAACTCAAAATTCCCAAATATCAAAGCCAAAAGTAAAACAAGAACCTTTTGACTTGTTGGATTTTCCTAACTCTACCGAAATTTCCCAACCTCGGCTGGCTAGAATGATCAATTTTCCGAACTGCTGAGTAAAAAAATTCCTACAGGGAGGAGCTCCCCCCCCCCTGTCGGTACGTCTCTGTAGATGACGGACGAAATTTTAGATCTCCTAGAAAAAAGAAGAGCACTGAAATTGCAGCAAAAGTTCCAGGAATACAAAATTGCCCATAGAAACATCAAGATGGAAATCCGCCAGGCGAAAGAAATATGGATGGAGGAACAGTGCACAGAACTGGAAGAGATGCGGGAAAAAAAGGAAATCTCTTGGCCTTCCATACGCCCTTCGCTCATATGCCTACATTCCAACGTACCCCGATGGAAGGGCTATCCCAGTGGCGAACGTGGCACGCTACTGGGGCCTGCACTTGGATAGTAAATTAAATTGGCCCGAGCACATCAAAAGGAAACGAGAAATGATGAACCTAACCCTTACTAACTTTCGCTGGCTACTACACCATCCCCAACTTAGTCTCGAGAACAAAAGACTAATCCACACATCGATACTACGCCCAGCATGGAGCTATGGGGCAGAAATATGGGAAACATCCGCCCCCTTCAATATAGCTGTGTTGGATACTGGATAGATTCCAGAACAAATTCATACGAGTAATTCCTGGTGCCCTATGGTACATCGCCAACCAGCAGATTCTCTCTGATCTGAAGCTCCATCCCGTCAACGAAATTATTCACCAGAAAGCGACCCAGTACGTTCATCGACTCCATCGCCACGTGAACGTAGAAGCTACAGTGCCCTTGGATGACTCAAGCGACACGAGACGACCCAAAAGGAAACAGCCGCTAGACGTAATCAATAGTTAGCCTCTCTATTTGAAACTCAGTAATTACTTGTAAATAACCAGGTACGCGTATCTTCTTTTATAAATAATTTTATAATAAATGTATGTTCATACAGTCCCAACAAAATTTTATCAAATAAAAAAAAAGTAATTAATGATTTTGTCGTGCGACGCTTCTCGTAGATGACGTCTCGCACAGGTTTGGTTCCATTTTGTTAATGTAAACTGATGATGGCTGTAAAATAGTTTTTAACTCTCAAAATTTCGACTTTTCGATCACAAAATTCATTTCTTTCATTAACCTACTTTTGACTCCGAGCTCGGTTATTTCGGCCTGTATTAAATTAAACAACACCGCTGCTCGACTTTCGAAATACGTACAGGCGCCAATAACAAAATCAAAATTCTTTTTGTTTCATCAACATTATTAACGATGTTATGATTTCGTATTTGATTATTTCTTCGGACTTTCAAAATTATAACTGACTTTTGAATTTTCAATTCATTCTCCCTCCTTTAGATGACGATATTTGTAGTTAACTTTGGGAGCGATGCTACTGAACGAGGGCGTAATCGTTGGACTAGAGTTTGAGAGACACGTCGTAAGCGATGATAATTGTACATCTAAAAGTATAGTGTCATATAGTACATATATCAACATAACTTGTATGTAAAGTTGATCTCAAAGATTTAGTGGAATAAATTCAATCATCTCTCATCTCAGTTATTTTACTCGGAACCCGACGATTACAATGGCATAGCAGCTGAAAGCGCTCTGGACTACAGAAGGAAGAAATTGTGAATTGGCACACCCAAAAAATAGAATTTACCAAGTTCACTCACACTCCAACATGGACACTAAGTCAAAATGGTTGATGCGACGGTTGCACCTTATTTGAAAAATGTTCCAAGGGATTGAACGCCTCACATTCCATTTTGCACCAAGAGTAGCAATGAAAGCGGTTGCGAAGTGAGCTTTTGCTGGACCTCACGCTCTTATAGGGGCTTAAAAGATATTTAGAGCATTTTTTCCCGGCAGAAGTATTTAATTTTAATTTTACTGACTACCATATTTACTCGCGACAGGCACGTAGAAGCCTCTGAAACGGAAATGGAGAGAACACGGTGTGTTATATGAAGAAGTGAACCGGCAACGATTTCCGGTTATATCATTTCGATACAAAAATTCCTGATTAGTGGTTAGTTATTTTTATATATCATTTTACTTTTCATTGTTACATATTTTTTTACGCATCAGGAAAAATATACCGTCTGTGCATGGACGTACATTCCAGTAGGCCTATATATTTCTCTTCTTCTTCCACTTAAGATAAAACCATATTCTTGCTCGGAAAATCGATGTTTGGTAACGCACTTTTCTGTACATGACAGCATTGTGGCCTCAAGAATTATCATTTTTCGGCATCCTCTCTGGTCGTACGTTCCTTCGAACACCTTCTGTTAATTTGATCGTCCCGCATTTCATATAGTCGGTAATATTCTCTTCGACAGTGTTCGCCATTCGCGGTCTCAGCGAACCGCCATCTATACCTATGACAGTCAAGCGTGCCAATATTTATTTATCAAAAGAAAGTCCCGTAAATGTTTTTACAAGACCGTTTCTATATATCAAAAGAAAGTTACTAGATATATTTTTCTTCGCCGCGACTCGACAGACATAAATATGTTTACATTATTAGCGAACGAGAAGAGACCATACAACAAACAGCTGTAATGCAAATTACGTAAGCTGAATAATGTAATTAACAATATATGTACGTTTACGTCTTCGAGGCGCGTTTTCGTTAAATAATTCATTCCTCTGCCGTCGTTGCTCGTATGGGTCGTCAAAAGAAGAGAGAAAAAAAATGCAGATATTTAATTCCTTTTGTTATCTTTTTAATTTACTCGCGAGGCAATAAGGCGAGACGTAAGTTAATTTTCCGGCCATGTGTTTCTGATAAGTGTCCGTGAAGAATGGTGTTGATGAGTGCGCTAGCTCCAGCGGATTGAGCCACTGGTTGGACGCATATTCGTTAACGATGAAGTGAAGATGCAATCTGGAGCAGAAAATAATATTTGTGGAGCGGAGAAACGTGCTATGTGTACTCAGCAATCTCTAATGACTGGACAGATTGTCACGCGAAGAGTACAGTAAATAGTGGCCAGCTGGTTATAAAATGTTTGTCAGTAACAGTGTCATCGAGGCCCAGGGGCAGGGGGTACTTGCACCCTTCACTTGAGAAGCTGGAAGGGTACTAATATCATATTACCCCCTCAGTTTTAACGAAGGAAATTGTAAGAATGAGTGCTCGCTTACACGAAACTAGAGGAGTATGCTAAGCCGCCATTTCCATCTTTTCACTTGCCGTGCAACCTCAATCTTTTTCGCTGGTAGCCTCGATCGTCGCCCGCGACGCGTTCGCTTGTCAACTGAAAAAGTTTTTCCCCCAAGAAGATTAATTTGAACTACAAAGTTATATATGTACTAATGAACGACAGAGATGCACGGGAGAATTGCTACCGGCGCAATTTCTGGCAGTAATTAAGCGACGAAAGTGCGAAGAGAAGTAAGAGACTAGAAGAAGCTGGGAAGATTAGGTCAGGTCTGATGGATGTCTCCTCCAAAGCTGGTGTATCTCCGAGAGTGTGTTCAGCAGATCCAGAGCCAAAGGGTTAAAATAGCGGTGTACGCGAGCTTCGAGCCGGCTGGCATTATGGTGGATTACTTCCGGCACTGTGGATATATTCAAATCTGTTTTACGATGGACATAAGGTGTGATGGGACGTATGGCGATGCACACATGCCAAAGTGGCCCCTGAGACACCGCACCCCCAGCACCGGAAACTACCCTTCCGGACATCGCATCAGTGCCGAGGGGAACGCTTTGCGGCCGGGCCCGAGCCCCTACTTCTCCTGGCCGGAACGGTGCGCGCGTCCTGCCAGGGCCACCATGGGGTTCCCTACTGACCGAGGTCCGCACCCCCAGAGCGCTCGCCTAGAATTCAGGTCCCCCACAGCCGGACGCGCTGCCTCTTCCTCTTCACTCACTTATCGCGTGAGACTCTGCTTGTAGCTCCAGCCCTTGCACTGCGGTCGAGCTGTAATCCAGCCCTGGTACTACGGGCGAGCTTCGCTGAACGTGATCTGCCGCCGCCGCAGCAGCAGCAGCAACTTCAGCTTGTCCTCCTAGGGTCCTCTGCCTCCATTTGCCTCCGCATGATGGCCAAAACGAAAGCCGATACCCGGTTCAAACCACTTCGACTCCTCAGCATCTCCGGGACCGGGATGTCCGGCGCAAGACGGTCGATCACGCCGTCTCCGGGATCGATCGGGACCGCCCGCGCCTCTTCTGCTCCCAGGCATCGCACTCGTACAGCGTATGCCACGGCGTGTCCACTTCTCCACTTCTGAAGTGCGTGCACTCGGCGCTCGCTGCCGAACCCATCCAGTGTAGGTACGAGCCGAAAAATCCGTGACCGCTCAAGACCTGGGTCAGCTGGAAGTTCAGGTTCCCGTGCTTCCTACCCGTCCACAGATCGAGCTCACCAATCAGCCCTTGGGTTCATTTGCCTTTCGAAGAGTGGGCGAGCATCTCCTTCCATTTCTGAAGCGTAGTCAGCTGAATGCCACGCTTCTGCACCGCCAAGCACAAGCCCGCCGACTCGATCCACCTGGTCAGCAACTCCAACGCCCGGTTGATTCTGGTGGCGACCTCCGCTGTTGTCGCGGCTTGGCTCACCACCGGCGTGTCATCGGCATAACAGATGAGTTTCACGCCTGGTGAGACCGCCAGCCGCAGCAACCCGTTGAAGGCGACGTTCTACAAGATGGGTCCAAGGACCGACCCCTGAGGAACGCCGCACGTCATCTCCCATGTGACTGGTCCTGCCGCCGACTCCATCTCGATCCGACGTCCGCTGAAACAGCTCCGGATAATCCGTACGAGGTAGCCCGGCACCCGCGCCTCCTCCAACGCCTCTACTATACATGAGTATGGTATCGAGTTGGAGGCGTTGTGGATGTCGAAACTGACCGCAGCACAGAACTCTCCGTCGCGTATCGCCTTCTCCGCCATCATCTTCAGCCTGGGTGCGGCATCCGCGGTCGAACGGCCGGTCCTGAAGCCGTACTGGCTGTTCGAGATCGTCTTCCACCTCTCGAGGTGTGCCTCCACTATCCACGATTGTCCGCTCGAACATCTTCCCCACGGTGTCGAGCAAGCAGATTGGCCGGTACAATGATGTCTGCCCATCTGGCTTCCCTGGCTTCTTGATTAGGGCAAGCCGCGCCGTCTTCCATCGGCCCGGAAATGTTCCCTCCTGCAACGCGCGGTTAAGCACGTTGGTCAGAAGGGACGGCTCCACTCGATGCACTGACTCCCACACGACGTTCGGGATCATGTCTGGCCCTGGTGCCTTCCGCTTCTTCATCCAAATCCGGTCGATGGCACTGTCCACTTCGCCGGTGCTCAGTGAACAGAACTCCTCCGTGGCCTCTCCAGACGATGCCGGTAGTGGTGGGCGCTGCGGGAACAGCTCCTCCACAACCTGCTGCAGCACTATTACGATGGGCATAAACCGAAATCTTATTTTAATAACTCCGTATTATAACACGAGAAGACAGTTTTCATTGCGACAACGGAATAATCTCACAAAAGTGCTATGATGTGCAGAAAAGATTAGACGACGAACATTATGCCCGCCTAGATAAGGAACCGGTTGTTCTTATCTAAGTTGGCCGCGAATACGAATTTACTTAGCACGTCGTCGTGCAACATCTCCCCTCATAAGATGAGAAGGGGAGCCATTGTAGACTAGCTTTCTTGTAGCTCGGACTGGACGTTTTGCCGACTTCTCAGCTTACTTTTGGGTTTTCTCTCGAGCTGGAGTGACTTCATGGGTGTTGTTACTGGCGGTGATTCTAAGGTTTTTGGTGCTAACATAGACGGACATTTTGAGCTTTCTGGATGTGAGGCTGGCGAGGAACCTTTCGATGACGAGGGACTTCCTGGTTCCGAACGTGACACTGACTTTAAAACCGTAGGTGTTGAATGTGACTCGGCCGAATTAGACGGAGCTTTTTCAAACCACGGCAGATCTATGGAAGGCTGTCTGCGCAAGGTTTTACTATTTCTGCGCAATTCTACCACATTATCTAACTTTACATCGTGCGAACGTGGTTCTGAACGTTTTTTTATAACAGCGCCTTTTTTGCTCAAGTCCTCGACATATGCCCTTCAGCCTGGACTCAATTCTGTAAGACGACGAGCTCCTCGAGCACAGTCAAAATTTCTCTTCATGGACTGGCGGCGTCTACTATCCCTTTTTTCAAGGTCATCACGGTTTATGACTCTGTTGTATAAGTCCATGGCTTTGATCATAGTTCTGATTTGTCTGTTGAACATGAGTTGCGCAGGGCTGTAGCCAACAGAAGTAAGGGGTTGCGCTATAGTTCATGAGAGCTATTGCTGGCCTCAGAGCATTCAGAACTTTATCGGCAATTTCTACAGCTGCTTCAGCCAACCCATTGGATTGCGGATAGGCTGGGCTGCGAGTGATGATTTCAAAATCCATCTCTTTGGCAAATTCTTTCATTTCCCGTGAAATGAGCCGAGTACCATTATCCGTTAAAAAGGTACACGGGGATGCCAAACCGTGCAAAAACTGCCTCGAGCTGACTATTCAACGGCCGCCTATTGATCCCACCGCTGCCACCGTGTTTTACATTGGTATAAACCGAAATCTCATTTTAATAACTCCGTATTATGAGAAACACGAGAAGACAGTTTTCATTTCGACAGCCGAATAGTCTCACAAAAGTGCTACGATACGCAGCAAAGATTAAACGACGAATGTTATGCCCGCCTAGATAAGGAACCGGTTGCTCTTATCTAAGTTGGTCGCGGATACGAATTTACTTAGCAGGTCGTCGTGCAACATCTCCCCTCATAAGATAAGAAGGGGAGCCATTGTAGACTAGCTTTCTTGTAGCTCGGACTGGACGTTTTTCCGACTTCTCAGCTGCGCCCCCTCCCTCATTCGTCAGACCTGGTTATCATGTGAACCGTAAACTTTTGCTGAAATGAACACTCAACGTGTTATATAGACGTTGTATGGATAGATCCACAGTGCGAGAGATTGTAAGCTCAAATAGCTAACCTGGAGATCTGGCGGAGGGCTTATGAGAGGGCTGACAAGCATCAAATCAGCGCTAAAAATGCTTTCGCTCGTATAATTTTTCAATCTTTTGGGAGGGCTCTCAGTATATTTGAGGAGGCTAATCTTTCTCCAAGTCCCCTATTTGCACCTGTGTGGAAGGTCCTGGATTCAAATCCCTTGAAAAACTTCTTTATTTTGTTCTTCCCTTCTTTTCCTCTTTCTGTCTGTCTTTCTTTCTTCATGCTTTCTAAAGAAATTATTTATCTCGCTTATAATTATTGTATCATTTATCCACGTACTTCGGTATTATTTACTCAGTATAACTATTTGAGGGGTTCAAAGGGAACAGCAAGCGATTATAGAGCAGCACCAGTCCGCCCAAGCCTCTGCTGCTCCAACTCCAATCCGCACCTTCACGTGGTGAACCCTGTTGAGCCGAATAACATAGTTATGAGGCGACCGACGCGGATGGGGCAGGCAGATCAAATCCCCCCTGCCTGCGAACTATGGGAGCAACAAGAAAATTCACCAGTAAGCTTAGATGACCATCCATCCCGCCGAAATTTCTATAACTCTAATTGTTTTTCTTCAATTTTCTCTATTTAATCTTTCATTTTCTTTTTTCCTTCTCCTCCTTTGACTGGACCCGTCTTGCAAGTATGGTGCAACTGCACCACCGTGACTCGCATATGGGTGCCGTGATAGTGATAAGCCAATATTTCTAGTTGGAACTTGCAGGGACGAAAATAAGGGGCACGGGGGACAACCTGTCACCTCCCAAGTCTCCGGCGGAGTTGGGAAGTTTTAGTAGATGGATCAAAAGTCTAGAAAACCCAACAAGTCAAGAGTTTTTTTTTTTTTTGCTAATGCAAACAAATTTTAATACTTGGGAATTTAACAATTTTTGCCCTTTCAGAAAAAACTTTTCGCTACGTCCCTGGGAACTTGGTAACATTTTGAACGAAAAGATATCATACAGAATAAAGTCGTGTACTGTACTATTTCGCCCAATTTGTACTCTGTGGTCGTGTATAGAGTCGGCTGTACAACAATAAAATTTTCGAGATCTTTGGCTAAAAAATCCACACTATAGCTGACAGTTCAACCGATTTTTCATCTCAATTTCTATTTCCTTTCCTACCAACTCGTCGATAATGACTTTCTCTGTGGCGAAGCAAGCAAAGACAAATTTTGATTCACTGTTTTGCCAATTTGTATTCCGCCTGACACAAGCTTTTCAATGACATGAAAAGCGAAATAAAAACTAAGTATTAGCTGATCAGTCCTCCAAGTTGATCGAAAACTTGGTATGAAAAAAGATATTTGAAGACGCACCCCTCCCTAATAAGTCTAAGTCTGTAAAGATGATGTTTTGAAATCCCGCTCTACGAGGACCCCGGGGCCCTAAAATTCTAAACCCAGCCTGATGTCACCACGAATCAATATTGTGTAATTGATGTTTCTAAATTCTCTAATGAACGATCATCGACTTGGCCAGCGGATGAAGGTCGTTCGGCGTCCGTGCATAGATGAAAAAAAAAAAAGGGTATTCGATTTGAAGATATTGGAATGAACATCATGAACATTCTTACACGCAAGACTTATCAGCCGGTTTATATTTATTCATGATTGTAAGACTGGTGTTCGTATAGATGTTCAAGGTAAAGCTCATCTGATTTAGCGCCATATCGTATCTTATTCATCCTCTCGGAATTTTATCCGTTTTCACTCGGCCTTCGAGAGCTGCGTGCCTCTTCCTTACCATCTCAGTCCTTCGTATCACAAATGAACTCCTATAGTCCGGTCAATAAAGGATTTGAAATGAAAAACCAGAAAGGCAAACTTTTCGGAATACATTATACAAACCTTATCCCGGTTCCTGTTTTAAAACCAATCCCCGGGACGTCGTCTCAATATGGTTTAAAGGAGCAAAAATCAGTTTTTCACCAAAAATCCATCAACTATGGCAGTGAACGCAAAATTGATTATTATAAAAATGAAAGCTCATTAAATTTGCTATGAAAAAGTCGCTGTACATTTTCCTCCTCGTTGCTTTCAGAACGCCACACAATGGCATCAAAGTTGGTCCCCTTCTTCATTATTCTTAACATAGGCTTTGTGAAGAGAAACACCGTTTTGAGGGATTTTCTTCATTTTATGAGGATATGACAACAGAAGGGGTCTAAAAATTTTACATTTGCTCGATTTTTTACCTCCGTACCGTTTCATCCCTGGAAATCACGTCCTTCCTCTGCCTACTAAACTCCATAATATTCGATATCTGTATTGTATTTTATGACATTTTGGTCCCTGTTCCCCACCCTTGGTACTACAATTTGAACTTGAGTAAAAATATCGAGATTGAATTCAAGGACACTGAGTGCCCTATATACGATATCCTTATGTGATTTTTGTAGTTTTATCAGTTTCAAGGGCGGAGGATATGCATCCCCTCGAGAAAAAAAAAAGCGCTGCACTGGGGCCGACGTTGATGTTGTCAACTTTGCTGAATCGCTCATTCAAGTCGTGACGATCAGTCGATAAAATACCGATCCAATCCCAAATTGGGGCTTCAACCTATGTCCATCCAATCGCCATGTACCACCGTATGGTTGACTGATTCCCTTTAGCTTATTTTCATTTCATATTTATCCTTCATCAGGAAAATTTATTTTTCTAACATATAAGAGAACTAAAAGTTACTTAAAATTTTTCAATGCGGGGTCCATTTCTGTCTTTTAGTGTTTGCGAAGTTATATTTTCGGAGAAGTTGGTTGATTGTTTTGTTTCGGTTTTTAATTTGATCCTACCCCATCAATGAGCTTGGGTGGCTGTTCTCGAGGTGATTCTTTTTCTTCTTTTTTTTTCGTGGGGTTGAGCTAGTTCCTTTTTCGTTTGCTTCTAGTTCGAGGTTTAGAAAGGGATTTGGATCAATCACTCTTCTTCTTCTCCTTACTGTTCTTTTTTTCTTACAGTTTTGTTTTTTAGCAACTTCAACAATGAGCTTCAGAATATAATACAAGGCTGTATCTTCCCTTTGTAAATTTTCAGAAAGCTTTCGACTCGGTTGAACACTGTTACTTATGGAAGGTACTTTTGAATCATTGCATAAATCCAAAAATAGAGTAATTGGAAAAGTATATTAACTCAGAACTTTATATTAAAATAGATAGGGCAGGAAAAGATTTTATGATGGAACGAGATGTGCGAGACAAAGTATGACCGATTCTCTCCAAATTTATTCAACTATGTCTTCGAAGAAATATTCAGACATGTAGAGTGGGAGGGCAAAGGGATTAAAATTGATGGCGAATTGCTGACAGACCAAAGATTCGCTGACGACGTGGTAATTTTCGCAAAATCAGCAGAACTTTTGGACATAGGGGGAGGGGTACTTTTTAGGAAAAGGTAGGAAGGCGGGACTGGAAATGAACGGGGAAAAGTCATAAATTTTAGTAAGCCGAAAGAAGATGGAAATAATCTTATTGGGACAAAAATTGAGTGAGTTGAGGAATTCGAATATCTGGCCCAGCTAATAGCATTCAATAGTGGAAGGGAAAAAGAACTAAGGAGGAGGATTCAAAAAGGGTGAAAAAACTTTTGGGCATTAAAAGAAACTTATAAACGGAAAATCCAAATTAAAAGTAAAAGTAAACGGTGGGAAAGCTTTACCCAGGCAGTGCTATGTGCGTCCAAACATTGGCCCTGACTTAAACAAACGTTATAAGACTCCAAAAAACACGAAAAGCAATGAAGCATAGTATTCTTGGTATAAAGAGAAATGATAAAATTAAAAACAGAATAATTAGACGAAGTACAAACTTAAAAGATGTGGGACAAGTCATCAAGAAATTAAAATGGAAGTATGCGGGGCATATTATGAGACAGGAAAGAAGGTGGGCAAGAAATTTGGTGCCGTGCTACGGGAAACGACAAGGTAGGCTGTGGACTCGCTGGAGCAAAGAATTTAAAAAAGAACTGAACCCATACTGTGGAGGAGAGTAGCTGCGAACAACAAAAAAGAATAGAAGGCACGTGGGGAGGCATTTGTCCGGAAATGGGCAAGCGATTTAGTTGAGGAGGGTCTCCCTTCACGTTTCCCGTTCTTCGTTTCGAATTGGAAAAAGTCTACAGTATATTAATATTGCTGTGCTGTAATAAATAAATAAAGTTATATTTTCGAAAAAACTGGACATTGTTTCATTTTGGTTCTCAGTTTTATCTCCCCTCCCCCTCGGTGGTTTTGGTGATTGTTCTCGAGGCCCTTTTTTCTCTTTTTCTTTTTTCTTGGAGTCGAGCGAGTTCCCTTTTTCGTTTGCTTCTAGTTCGAGGTTTAGAGGAGTTCGATTGTTCACTCTCCTCCTCCTGCCTACTGTTATTTTTCCCTTACAGTTTCTTTTTCCTTGCAATTTCAAAGATGGAGTCCATTGATTGAGCTCTTTCTTCGAGGGTCACATCCAGAGGCGAAACTTGACTTTTAGTTTGGGGGGGGGGGGAGTGGAGAAGGAGAATTGGACGACAAAATATTTTAAAAATTGGAAAATTTGCCGAATTTTCAATCAAAATATTTTTTAATTGAAAAAAATAAAAACAAACAAACGTTTTTAGAAAATGAAAAATTCAAATGGACAGTTTTAAAATTTGACAACTACCAAATTACTGGGTGTGTTTTACTCCCCCCCCCCCATAGTTTCGTCCCTGCAAATGCAGATTGGAACCTTAACCCTCAAACACCCACATTTGAGCGCATGAGCATACCCTAGTCTGGGAGAGGGTAACCTGGAAGGATGTTAAGAATACTTGAGAGGAACACACAACTTCCTTTACACATGAAGTTGGTCGTTATTTACTTTAAATGATCTTTTTTCTGAATTTCCTCTGATTCGTCCCCTAAATTGGTTTCAATAAAATAAAAAATAAAAAAAAAAAAAAAAAAAAAACCTACTAAGTCTTAGGTCGATCGGATTAGGGGAATCCGTACCACAAGCTCCCTTTCATTCATATGGAAAAAACACATGGAGGTTTGACTTTTGTTCCAGAATAAATTTCCCTCTTATATTCACCAGGACCAAAGTCCGAAATTAAACAATAAAACATTTGCTACCGGATTCAGCTTCTAACTTTGGAAAATAAGTCTTTTACTTTCAACTTTTAGATTTTAATTAAATGTTAAAATTTCTCAAATGCCAGTCTCTAGGTCAAACAGAGATTCTAGTAGAAGCAAAATAGTCGCTGAAATCCAAAATTCAACTTTTGCTACCGACTTTCAGATTTTCGAAATGTCTTTCATATTTCAGCTTTGTTTCAACCTTTCAGATAACTTTCGATAGAGTAAAAGGTAAGAATGTGGACATAGTTTAGTTTTTCAACTGCAGCGCAACGAGTACCTAGTAAACGAAATTGAGTTTCTTTTTTTAATGAATATGTTTGGGCAACATTTGGTATTCACATATGGGGTTCAGTTTTCATTTTCACAAATTTTTTTTTTTTCTATTTCAGTTTTTTCAGTCAGACTTTTTCAGGTAGTAATATGGGTCATGTTAGTAAAATGGACACCCTCGAAAAATCAATTTTAGAGTGATCTAAAAATCATTTTTCAGGCTCAAATAGTGAAATGAGTTACGATATCGACAATATAGCATAGAGAGACGTAGAATTTTAATATTTCCTCTCGCAAAAAAATTCACATATGTAGGTTTCTCCCATTTCCCCACCGACGCAGAGTTCGTGCACCCAGTCTCCTGATTAGACGTTCGATGGGGCATTAGTTTAACTCGTGGCATCCTAAAAGAAGTAAAATGTAACCTTTTATCATCAGAATTACTTGAAAAGGAAGATATTCGAGCATGTCCATATTACTACCACCTACCTTTATTTTCCAGGATAAATTTGATCCTTTATATCACAATGATAATTCGGCGTAATAAAGTAACTAAATAGCGCTTATTATTCAGAAAAGTGTATTCTACCCCCCTATATGCTTACTTTTGGCAAAATATTCATCTGAATTTTTTTATTTACCGAAATCTATGCAGCGAAAATCACATTGCCTGTATCTTGAAATCAAGAAAACACTGATAAGAAGAAAACAAAATTCTAAACATAAAAAATTTGCTAGAATTCCCGTTTTCTCTCTTGACCAGTGTTGACTGTTTTAGAATGTAACATGTCACACTGATTTCAGACTTTCAGTGTTGTTATCAGGCCTGTTATCACACCCTGTCTATTTTTCTACCTATAGGTCCATATTCCTACCTTTTACTCTACTCAGATTGAAACCTTCTGCTTTTGATTGACTATTCTCTGACCGGGGTCCCCAGGGTATTCCATTTTCTAAAACGAAATTTGACTTTCAGTTTGGAGAGGTGGAGAAGAAAAGTTTGCCGACACATATTTTTTAAAAACTAAAAGTTCGACGACAAAATTTAAAAAAATAAATAAAAATTTGCCGATTTTTAATCGAAATATTTTTTAATTGAAAAAAAATACCACAAACATTCATAAAAAATGAAAAATTCAAATAAACAGTTTCAATATTTGTCGACTGCCAAATTATGGGGGGGGGCAGTGTTTCATCCCCCCGCGCTCCCTATAGTTTCGCCCCAGGTCACATTGTGGGAGCTCTCCAGTAATGTACCTTCCGTTTATTTAGTTAAATTTTATTTTCAACTCCTCTAGTTTCCGTATTTGTCCTTCTTATTTTTGGGTGTGGGGTTTGTGGCCCCTTTTGGCGAAGACCAGGGGCGGTAGAAATATGGTCTTCACTTTTTGTTCTTATTATTTGGGTTGAGCAAAATTTTTCTACTCGAAATTTAGCCATTTTAGTGCACAGATGGCATGTTAGCTGCCGGCCAGCCTTCGCGGCTGCCTGACCAAAAACTGTGTAGACTGTAGAGTGTTCGCACTCTCACTTTTTATGCCTATGAGGGATGTGATGTTTCCTTGCTATGTACCGGGTCAAACTTTGCTTCTTGATCCGAGTAAAACCTTGCCCAGGTGACTTTTCCTCCCCCTCTAGTTGTAGGGTGACTTTGACCCTCGCTTGTTGACGCCTTTGTACTATTTTAGATCGCCATATGCCTTTTAAAATTAGGTTGCTGTGTGGTGTAGCCTGCTGGTGGGATGGGAGTTATAACCCACCTGTCTCCTTTTTTTTCTTCATGTTGACTCTCCTCTTGTGTGGAGATTGAGAGTCTTCGGTCTCAAAAAAGTCGCTTAATTCCTTGTTAGGTCGGCAATAAGCCTCTTGCAATCACGTTTTTTTCATAATTGACGTTCCGTTTCTTCCAACCATATGATCTAAATCACAGTTCAATTCAGTGGTCCACATTTTCCATTAGCCAACCATTGTTTTATTGAAGTGATTGTAGAGGGCGTTTGTGTTATTAACAGAAATTTCCATGGATTTTATTTTTTTATTAGGACAGGATCAGGTCAAATTACTTAATATTTTTCCATGGATCCCCCCCCCCCATTATTCCTTGTCGAGAGTCAAGATACTTCTTTCTTAACGACCCTCCTCGAGTAGTGAGGTTACTTGTTTAATTATTATTTCTTCTTCTAACCATCTTCAGTACTGTTTCATTAAATTGATTGCAGAGTGCGTTCATGTTGTTGATAGAACTTTCCATGGAAATTTTTAGGGTCAGGAACAAACCTCCTGCATGGAAATTTTTATTTATTCTAGTCATTTTCAGTCTTGTTTCATTGAATTGATTGCAGAGTGCGTTTGTTTTGTTGATAGCGTGATACAGCCATGGGACTTTAGTCTGGTATCGATTGTTCAAGGCTGTTGTAAGTTAAGATGCGTGCTTTCTTGTTGACGCCCCCCCCCCTCAAATAGCGAGTTCACTTGTTTTCTCTTCCAACCATCTCAGTATTGTTTCACTGAATTGATCGCTGAGAGCATTCGTGGGGTCTGGTTGGCCGAGTGGATAGCGCGCTGGTCTCGGAATCCGGAGATCCCGAGTTTGAGCCCATGTTGCAACTCGCTACATTTCGACCTAGGCCGGTTTTTCGGCAAGAAGAGAAGAGGGCGAAGATAGCCCTAATAGCCTCCCCGACGTCTCTGAGGTACTGCTTGAAAGGGCGAATTCCAAGACTCGGATTAAGAGCAAAATTAGAAAGGAGAGAGCATTCGTGTTGTTGATGGAAATTCCCATGGATTTTTCCCCCCGTTGTTGTCGTTTCTTCTAACCCTCTTCAGTATCGACTCACTGAATTGATTGCAGAGAGCGTTCCTATTGTTGATGGAAAAATATCCACGGAGGTTTTTATTCCTTCTAATCATTTTCTGGATTTTTTCTTTGAATTGATTGCAGAGTGCGTTTGTGTTGTATGACAGAGCTGCGCTCATGCAGTCTGAAGCTTCGCAGTTTGAAATTTGAACTGTGTTCGAATAGTAATCGCTCATATTTTTTGATGATAAAGTTTGTTCTTGAATGACTGCGTCTAAAAAATATCTTGGCAGATTTTTAATATTTCCATGAATCTTGAATAAAGTTTAGGCTTGTTAATAAGCACACAACGAATGAAACGAGCTAATGAGGGCCAGTTTTTACTGATAACATAACAGATCGCTATCAGATCGATAATAATTTATTAATTTTCGTATTAACGTATTTATTGTTCAAGACTGTCGAGAGTCAAGATGCATGCTTTCTTGCCGACCCTCCTCGAGTAGCAAGGTTACTTGTTTTAATTATTATTATTTTTTGCTGTACCGACCTCATGGGCATACACTGTGAGGTGTAAGCACGACTTGGATTCTGAAGAATGGGGTTGGAGTTCTGGGAGGGGGCGCTAGTATCGCTTGATGTGCGCCTCTCCCCTTTCTATTATGTATTATTGTGGCTTCTTAGTTTTTTCTCCCTTTTTCTCTCTTTATGTCTTCTCTCTTTCTCTATCTCTCTCTTTTTTTTAAATAAAAAATTGATTGAAATTCGGTACTCTACCTGATTGCCCTCCCCATTTAGTTCATTCTCTGGTCGGTATTGACCGGACGTACATAATTCAGGTAACATGATTCAAAGTCAGCGTAGCCGATTCCTCGAAATAGCACTTCCCGACTCCGATGATCGGTCGACCACTGGCCGGGAGACCAGCCACTGCTGGATTGCAGTCTGCAGCCTCAGTAATTGCTGGTTTCCCATTCGTAATACTGTGTATTGTACGCGGTGAAGCCATCCGTTTCTCCGGAGCTTCCTGGAGCTTCCTCGGCGGTATCCGCGGACGGCGCGGCGCGCATCCTCGCGACGGCGTCCGCGACACGTATGTAGAGCGTGTCGCTCTCGGTAATGGATCAATCAAACCGGAACATTTGTGGTTTCCTTCCCATGTATGTAGGTTGGTAATGCTTACGCATAATATAATAAACGCATTATACCTCCTCTTCCTTTTTCAAATTTCTTACCCGTATAACGAAACCTGTTCCGTTTGCTGTTTCAGTTTCGCTGCAATAATTAACCCGAGCCGATAATTCGTATCGATTATGTCATACGGAGCAGAAGGGACGTAAAGGTTGCTCGCGATGTGAAGGAAAAGTGACGTAAGAGTTTCAGTTTTTCGCAGTAGTAATCGTACAATGTAAATCCGGTGAACCACGTTTCCGATATGACCTACTGACTGGGCGAGTTATGAAAATACGTTATTTAAGAAGCATACAACTAAATGGCTACCGACTGGTAATGAATAGGGCGAAATATTTCGTGCAATTATAATTTTAACTTATGCATTCCTTTCGCCCAAATTGCCCTGCCAAGTCTTAACCGACGTACCTCAGCATCTTCACCAAATCCACTTTCTCGTGTCATGAGCACATATGCAGCTAGGGTGGCCCTCTTAGTTACCCTTGGTGGAAAAAATTAGATTTTCGGTTGGCATACTTTCTAGATCAGCTCCAGGTATTAAAAATAAATTTTTTTCCAAGTTTGAGCAAAATCGATTAAAGGTAACTCCTTCCTCAAGTGGACTAAAGTTCTTATGAAAATTGACATTGAGCAGGGGGTAAAATTTAGGACTTTTGGTTATTTTAATATTTGCTCAAGCTCCGCTGTGTACTAAATCTTGAAATTGGTACCATATGTTTGTACAAGTTTTGCGCACATAACTACTCACTGACCTTCAATTTTTCTTCAATATACCCTGAGTGAGAACCGTTTAACGTGAGATACCCAGAATAGGAATTTGAACCCTCTGCCGGACTCTGCCGGAGCAAAATTCCTATCGCCAGGGGGTATAATTCCCCCGTGTAAATGAAATACAAACATTTCGTGAGTAATGTCACCATTTTCTTGTTCATCGTACCCGTTTCCCATCTCATAGTAATCACGTGGTTGGCAGTGGTAAGCCTATATTACCTTAAAATATTTTAGTGAGTAAAGTGCCACTTATTGGTCAGGTTTTTTCGGACGGTCACATTTCGAGCTCTAATTACTGCAATCACGAATGAGTTTCACTTACACGCGCCGACGTCAAGCTCAAGTGCTATTTTCTGTCAATTAGTGGTCGACCAATGTTTAGCACAATCTGGAAAAAAATTCATCTGAAATTAACAGAATGAAAAGAAGAAAGTAAAATTTAATTTATTTATTGTAATCAAATGAAAGTACAAAAACTTTAGAAATGCCGAAAGAGCCCTTTAAATTTAAAAATTAAAAATTTCACAAGAGAAAGGAACATTAGCCAATCACTGGTCAAAAAAATGGGAGCCAAATGCCTGACCAAATGCTGGTTCAATTTTTTTCTCCGGTATATTGAACTTCATCATTGCCAATGTTCTACAGCTCTCGAATGGGTTACCTACTCGTAACTTACTGAAATCAGAAAACATAATGGTAGGACTGAGGTACAGTAAGTTCGACAACTGGATTCCATCTCCAATTCCTAGGATATGCACTCGATAAGTAACTACTCAACTGTCTGTTAATTATTCAAAAATGTTCCTTTGCGTATCCTTTGAACGTTTGAACTCACAATTTCAAAAAGCCTGAAATTAATTGTATGAAGTGCTCAGTTTTTCAATTTTGATGACGAGCTTCGAAAATCAATCAATCAATATCCTTTATTGGAAACAGTTATATGTTTACATGTAATCTGTGGTTATAAAGGCTCACGCCCCTCCCGGCCCATAGAGAGCAAAGGATTCCTGTAGGTACTCCCATTCTTGTCTATGGATAATTATTCTTTGAAAATTTTGACTATCAAAGAATCTATTTATATCATCCGCCCATCTTGTTTTTTAGTGCCCCGGTTTCTTTTGTGTTCGAGAGGTCGCCAAAAGATCTAGAATATGTCCATCTCTCGTCTTTTCATTTTGAAATGTGCTCTGACCATCCCCATTCTAGCCTCCTATTGTTCTCACTCCATTTTGGTTATTTCTCAATTTCTTTTTGATAACTTCTGGATTTGTGTGATCCTTTTCCTTAAAACAAAAAACTCATCGTTCAATTGCGTTCTGTGTAGTTTTTATTTTATTCAAAAGTTCTTGATTGAGGGCATCCATATGTTAGAGTTAAGAGTACACACACATTGAGAATTTCACTCGTTTGTGAGGAGGTAAAGGAGCCTTTAAAAATATTTTAAAGAGACCAGTACTTTGACCATGTCTTTGTAATTCTTGCATTTATTTCATTCTCCGTGCAATTATTAAAAGATATTGATTGCACAAGATATGTTGTTTCTTTCACTACTTCTATTTTTAGATGGTCCTGCGTTACAATTTGTTTCAGGTCTTCTGAATTGGTCAAAATTTTCGTCTTTTCTATATTAATTGTCAATCCTGTTTCACTTTCGAATTCTTTTATTTGGTGATCGTTTTTATTAATTCTTCTTTTGTTAATTTTCCGACCAAACTCATGGAAAAATTATGAAAAATTCTTACGCAATTATAAAACAAATATTTCAGATTGAGGTGATTTTTGAGAATATTATTTTGAATTGATTATGCATGGGTGCTGCGCAGCCCCGAGTTTACCCACAGGCACAAAAGGCACCGGCTTGGAACGGCCAGATTTGAGAGGCGGCCGAACTGTGTGCATTTTTGCCTTCAGCAGGTCGGCATATGCCACCAGCCAGACACAGCACCGTAAATAAAAAGGTATAGAATTGATAATTATGAAGAAAAATTGTCTGGCTAGGCGGCTGGAAGGCCCGAGTGCTTGCAGGTTGCCTTAATTGTAATCCAGGGCTAGTGCTGTGAGTTACAGTTTTCAATTTCAATTCAATTTCCCTCTACATTACAGGAGTAGTACGAAAATGCTAATTTTGAAAATTCTTTACCAGAAGTGAACTATTGTACACAGTTCAAGATTTTAAACTAAATTTTGAGAGAAATTAGTTAAATTATGACCCACAAAAAGCACAAGAACTGCACTTTCTTATAAATCCTGAGTGGCAGATCGCAGTCGGAGGATGTAATTATAATTTATCACATATCCCTGTAGGATCGCGTAGTGCGTTCGAACGCGAGCAAGATAATACGGGCAACATCGTTCTTCCCTGAAGAAACGATTGCATCCGTTATAATTACGTGCTCATTTTAGACGTTATGTGTTAAACTGGAATCTTACCATTGTAAAAATAAAAGAATTTTTTTTTATAATCAAACCCGGCATTATCCACTTTTTACGGAAAATGAGTTATACAGTGAATATTATATGTAGTTGAAGACGGTCTCTACCATGTAACGTTTGTAAATTTCACCTTAGGCTTGTCAAAAGCTTTTCAATAACCAGTTATCGGTTAACCGGTTATTTCTTTGCAGTTTTTTTTTACCAGTTATAAACTGACACAATATGTTGGTTAGGTAACCGGTTATTTTTGATTAATTTCTTTTTTAAAGTTATTTTTACATTAATTGAATAGCGCGCCTAAAATATAAATAAATAAATAAATTAATTAATTTAAAAAAAATTAGAATCTACATTCCAAAGTTTTGAAAATCTACACATTTACAGAATGTATTACATAGTTGGATTGATAAAGCAATGTATATGTTGAAAGTTAAAACAATCAGATTTGAGTTCTAACATACCACGAATTAATTTTTGCATTTTTAATTCCAATATGTAGAGCTCTAGAACTGTTGGTAATTCCAGATTCAAAAGAATTTTTCATTCAAAACTGAACACAGGTCTCCATTTTTCTCGATGATTTTAATCTCAAGTTAGAATTATAGAACAGAGGTAAGTACAGCCGTGAACCGCAATTTTCTTTCAATCTCACAAATAACATCACTGTCACCCATTCTATAGAAATAAAAAAGTGTTAAGAATTCAAATTGATTTGTTAATTTATCATAAAATGATAAAATTTATTTTCCCTTGTTTATGTTTTCAGATTTCAGAATTATTTCCAGTGTATATAGGTTTATTCAGAACATAGAACATGTAGTACATATCTTTGAATCAGGTGAGAATCCTTTTTAATTTTAGGATTAATTGCTTAAAATTTGTTAAAAGGGACGATGGTTGCTGTCTCTATACACGTACAAAAACCTTAGTTAATAATCTTAATCACTTAATCTAAATCCGAGATTCCTACAATACTCCAGAATTTCAACTTTTAATCTCTGATTACAGGACTTTACTTATTGTGTACTAGTTTTGAGACTTTCAGATTCAGAATGGAGCTTGGAGAAAATGCCAAAACGCTAACGCTCTCGATTATTTTCATCGGTTATTGCAAACATATACCGTTAATTTTTGCACTTGAAAATAACTGAAAATAACCAGTTAACCAGAGTAAAATAACCGAAAGTTTTGGTTAACCATTCAGTTATTGATGAGCCTATTTATTTCACCTATTGTCATCCATTACTGGGCTAAACACATTAGAAAAGTACGTGCGCATGCATGTATGTAGTTTTTAATCTCTCCTGTTGTACTTTTTTGGATAGTATCTGGTTTGATTCTAAGTATCTACTGGCTACATATTAAAAGACCTTTCCAGTGCCAGCGTGAATGTAATGAAGTATACGCCTTGTTGCTTTTGCTTAAGTTGGAGTGGGACAAGAAAATCCTCGGCCTTTGAGGTGCCGCAAGATAGCGCCGGTCGCTGAGCAATATCATGATGTACGGTACTTCTGATTTCAAAATCTGGCAACACTGGAATGTTTTGCCGGATTAGCCGATACGAAATTTGAAGCTTGAAGGTTCGGTATTGAAAATTTGCGGAAATTTACGACAGAATACTTTAAAAAGTGTATAATTATTACGGATTGGTTTATAATTAATTGTTAATAATGTAAATCCTAATGGTGTAATAAGTAGTGTATATGTGAACGTGCATTTTCGTTTTTCTGTTCTGTCTTGTGTAAACGTCGGTGGATACATCAGTATATTGCAAGAAGAAATCGAGGATACAAGACAACTATATTGAAGAAATGAAAGTAAGTCGCATTAAGCCGTTACTCACTCGCCACTAGTATCAGCTAAGCACATACGATACTTTTCTGCGCTTATCACCGCATCAAGTAACCATCGTAACTTTTACAAATTGTAAGGTCTTTCTGTGATTCTGATATCAGGTAAATACTCGTTCTTGCTGCAAAGAAGCCGACTCAAGAGTTCCGGTTCGAATATGTTACGTCCGAGCAAAACTACGCCCGGTGTTACTTCAACCTCAGGTAACGTTGATTTGAAATTGCGGAGATGAACATGGATACTGACTTCTCTGATTGAGAGCCTAGAGGAAGGAACTAGCAATCCCTAAGAAACATGACAAGAAGAAATCAAAAGACAACCATCAAATCTGAACCAGGCCCTAGTATTAAGTATTTGAGAAAAATGAGAGAAAAACCGAGTTCAGTTTACCACTGATGAGGTAACCGTAGTCCCAGTATTGATTTAAAACGCTGCCAAAAGAAGTACATAAGCTTCCCTATAGTGCTGGCAGTTCTATACTGATCATGAAGTTGGGTCGCACATCACCGCGCAATCATCAGTGAGTAAAATTTCTTTACGTCAAATTTTATGTCAGTTCGAGCACTGAAATACTCGTGACCTCATTAAATCTCAATCCAATCACAAAAGTTGTTTACTGTACCAGGCTACTGCTCTGTCATCCCACGCATGTGAATATCTCTCATCAAAATGATCATTATCAGTCTTTCTGAGTGCAGCTTACATTCATTTTGATTGTTGCCATAGACTTTAAGTTTCTGTTGTTCAATTTCGGGTGCTTCATTGTAGTGCTGTCTTAGCGTTATCTGTTCTCTGAATACATATATCACTGAATACCGTTTCAACGTAACGAGTTGGAGTGTAAAATCTTGATTTCCAACAGAAATCCGAGAAAAATAGCTCGATTTTTTTAAAATTTTTCTCTTGACAGCCATGTACACGTATCAAATGTTGGATGACTTATCTATAATGTTTGATGCAGCGTATGGCAATGCACGCATGCCAAATTGGCTCACCAGACATCGTACCCCTGGCCCAGAAAACTACCCTTTCAAATATCGCATCAGTGGCCCGAGGGTAGATGACTTAATATTGTAATTTTGGGGGAAAAAAAACCGTTCAATTCAATACTTGAATGAGAGGGGTATGGGTCGATGGGTATATACTGAGGATGATTAGCTGTATCAATCAGTTATCGGAAAATTTGCCGGCGACCCGGTCCTATCCATATGGTTTAGGTCGGTAAATTAGGGAGTTTCGAGCCTGTAGTCTGTAGTGGTTAACACAGAGAAATGATGAAGAGCAGACATAATGGACGGGTCATGAAAATGAAAAATCTAGACCCATCTTAGTGGTTTCTTGGGCTCTCGCTTCAGTATGTCCTGTTGGCGTGAGAACAAAACTGAATGTCTGGTTAGGAGAAAGAAATTAATCTAGCTAGCTTTGACATTCAATTTTACTGTGTGTTGTCGACGGTAGGCCAATAATACGATTATGTAGATACTTAGCCAATCAGTCACCGATTAGTTTGACAGCCTTGTCGACCGAGCACAGCAATACAAACTTTGAACACCTCGCACAGTCAATGGTAATCGCGAAGTCCTAACTGATTATGTAAGTTTGAGGTCGCCTGTAGATTAATTAACGAAAAAGTTTCTCCTTATGTGACCCGTCTTTTCTTCCGATTGACATTTTATAGGTCAGTTTTGATTTTGCTGCACTTTCACGCCGGAGGAATCGAGACGAACAGAATTTCGCGCCCAAGAAAATCGGCTATATGACAATCGAATTGTGCAAGACAAACCAATCGTGAGTTACCATATTATTGTAGTCGGTAGATAGAGGAAGTGATCGAGTTTGTTTTTCGCGCTCTTATTTATTTATTTTTACATAATTAGGCGATTACGTTGCTTTGTCGAATTACGCGACATATCGCCGATACTTTAGATCGGTATCTGGGAAGAAGGCATTGCCATTGTGTTAATTGTTTGTTGCGAAAATGAAGGAAAAAACACAACATAATGATGTTATGTATCGTTAATTACTCCCGAAGGTATATAAGAGAGGAAATTATAATCGATGAAAGAGCTGGATGACGGCGAATCAGCTGGACGTGAGAATATAAAACGGACGTAATGATTTCGACACCGAGATGAATGGAATGTTCGACTGGGTGAGTGGCCAAGACGATTGTTGAAATTCAAGTTCTTCATTGAGTTACAGTTTCGCTTCAAGCTTGAATTGAAGTTCACTGAAGACCGACATTCTGAGATAGGCTGTGGCGAATGCGGTATGAGGCTCCTGATCAGAAAATGGTCAGAGCTGGTGAATTTTTGCAGTTCGAGTTGACAAATTAAAGTTTTGATGAACAGCAAAAATGGAATTTCGAGGTCTTTGTCCCTCCGCTATATAGTGGCTGGAAAATGACTTCAGATGGGTACAATCAACCCTACTTGAAAAAAACAAAAAACAAATGAGGTTTCTTTCGTTGCTGATTCCAAACAATAAAATATTTAGTATCCATGTTGGAATATAAATGAACTTGGTGAATTCTGTATGTAGGGTGTGCCAATTCACATTACCTTCCTGAGCGCTTTTAACTGCTATGCCATCTTTAGTGACGTACCCTAACACTTTTCTCTTTGTCGTCCTGTACTAATAGTGATGTGTAGTACCGTATGGTAAACCTATTTGGTGTGTTCCTATTGGTTGTCTGTGGTTGTGTAGTCTGTCCAATCAGTGAGTCTTGTGTTATAGGTTCTCGCTTTGGAAGTTAGTGGTTGTGTTTATTAGGTTTTGTTTTGTTTTGTTTTTGCTTTTATTATCTCAGGTTGTTCTTTTAATTTTCTTTTTCTTGTTTTGTTTTCTATGTGTAGGATTTTGCCTTTTTCTATCAACTTGTTGTTGTGTCCGTGGTCGTTGCAGTGTTTTCCAAAAATTGATTTGTCATCCTTTAGCTTCTGTGATTTTTTCATGTTATTTTATTCTAGTTGTGAATTTTCTGCCAGTTTCACCTATGTAGGTCATGTCACAGTGTTCACGGTCCAGTCTGTATACTCCGTTGCTGTTGTTCCTGTCCTTTGTTTTTTTTTCTATTTTGTCATAAAGTTGATGTTTGACTATAATAAACAAAATAAGGAAGGCGGACTTGAAATTTCTCCCTGATCAGGTTCATGTCAAAAAAAAAAGGTCTGCTTTAGATTTTTATCCAAAATCCTTTTCGACAGAGTCAAAGAAATTAATTGAGTATTTTCCTCAGTGATTTCTTCTTCAATTCCTGCCCCTAAAGAAAAATAAAGAAGAAGTGTTTGCTTGATTTTGTTTCATAGTTTGTCAACAAGGAATTAGATGAGTGATCAACGAAATTTTTTCTCAGTTAGGATTTGAAAGTAAGGTAATGTTACTTTTGTTTGCCTAAAGAAGGGTGTTCACTAAAGCGGCACTTATTTTATCTTCATTCATTGTTTTTTTCTATTTTTGCTTTTTCAAAGAAACTAGAGTGTATTAGGGTGTAAATCTTGAGCCAGTGCGTAAGGGAGTTCAGATTCCTCTTACCTTAAGACACGATACAAATAGACTGACCAAAAAAAAAAAAAAAAAGGTACGTGGGGGCTCCAAAATTAAGCTGTTGGTGGTCTGTTGATGAAATGATATCTTTTACTCAGTGTTAATCGAATAAATGTCGTGTAATAATCTATAAATATGATTTTCGAGTTCATTGAACCGATATTTGAGGTATCATTGGACGCATCCCCTCGTCCAAAGAATCCACTGGGCGTCAACATATAACAGTTTGACTTAATAACTTCCAATATACCAATTATTGTTTTTTTAAATCAACAAGTGCATTTCTGAAATTAATGTACCTATAATCTCGATCCAGAAAAGACATTCGGATGTTTGAAATCAAACAGATAGAAAATATTTTGGTAGAGAGCGGATCGATCAGGAAATCTAGAAAGGAAACTATTCCAGGAAGAAAACTAATACTAAGTATGAGCAACGAAAGGAGACACTATCTGTTCGAGCGTAAGGAAATCGTAAAAATAGCCACCAAATTCTACAGCGAATTATTTGGTAGCAGGAGGGAGGAGAGCGTCGAGAATGAAGAGACATAATGGTAATGGAAATGCTGAACAAAACACACCCTCAATCTTCCCAAGCATAATGCAGGAAGAAGTTGCCAAAACGCTGAAAACCCTGAAGACGGAAAAGGCAGTTAGTCCAGACGGCGTAGACAATGGGTCCCTAAAACTTCTAAGAGAAGAACTAACCCCAACGATGACGAAATTATTCAATAAAATCCTGGATACGGAGTACACCCCGAGGCAATTGGGGGGGGGAGGCGGAAATAATCTTACTTTTTAAAAAAGGAAAGAAAGGGGACCTCAGGAATTATAGACTAATTAGTCTTACATCAAATGTGTGCAACATTTTCATGAAAATCCTAAAAGAGAGATTATACCCCCAACTGGACAGTCAATAAACTGACGAGCAAGCGAGATTCCGGAAAAATCATTCAATGGTGGACCAGATCTTTATCATTGATGAAATCATCGAAAAGCAAAACAATACAATTTCGATATTTTGTTACTGCTAATAGACTTTTCAAACGCGTTCGATTCGTTAAACCACGAATTTTTATGGATGGCATTGAAAAACCAGGGGGTCAGTCAAAAAGTAATCAACATAATTAGGAATATATATATGAGGGTGCAACAGCGTATGTCAAGACGGATGTAAAAGGAGAAACCTTCAAAATAGGTAGGGGGTTAGACAAGGGGACCCGCTGATGTCGCCCAACTTGTTCAACTGCGCCTTGGAAGAAGCGATGCGAAAATTAGACTGGAAGGGGAGGGGCAAGGGTCGAGAGAAAGTTCTTAAACAATCTAAGGTTTGCGGATGATGTAATTCTGGTGGCAAACGACCGAAAGGAGTTAGTTAGAAATTCGGAAGAATTTATTGATGCATGTAAGGAAGCAGGACTGGAGGTAAATACAAGTAATACGAAGCTCCTCTTAAGCGGAAAGACTGAGCTAGTAAAAATCGCGGGGGCGAAAAATAGAATCGGAAAGGGAAGTAAAATACTTGAAGCAAACGATATCTTTCGAAGGTTCAAGGGAGAAAGAAATGGCAAGCAGAATCAGAAGCGGGTGGAACTCCTGGGGACTAAAAAATATTTTTAAAAGTAAGATGTCAGTAAGAACCACGGCGGAAGTTTGGAAGAGTTGCGTGCAACCAACGATGACGTATGGGGCTCAGACATGGGCCTTGACAAAAACAAATACCAATAGACTTCGAACCACCCAACGGGCAATGGAGAGGAGTATATGTATTAGGGATTAAGTTGAAAGACAAAGTCGAAAATGCCGAAATTAGTGGTAAAACTAAACTAAACGACATAGGTAAAACTATTAAAATTTTAAAGTGGAACTACGCGGGTCATATCATGAGGCAGGAAAAGAATAGATGGGAGAGAAAGGTGGAATGGTGGACCCCGTATGACAAAAAGAGAAGCAAAGGTAGACCTACAACTCGCTGGAGAGATGAAATACAAAAGACATTAGAACCCATGTGGAGGAGATATACCCTGGACAAAAGAAAATGGAGGGAAGAAGGGGAGGCTTATGCCCAGAAATGGGCGGGTGGAGAAAAGGAAAGAAAGAATGGAAGGGATTGTGCCCCCGCCGGCCGTGACGCGGTGGGTCACGGGACCCAACCAAATATTAAAACATGAACATCTCCCAATAAAACTGTTATATATTTATTAATTTATTTAATCTCCATCCAGAAGGTTTCGCAGGGGACCACCACCTTAAATACTGAAAGTTGAATTTGTGGTCGTCAGTAATATGAAACGAAATGTTTCTCGAAACGCTGAGTTCACATATGTATTTTTTATTGCAGTATCTATCCAAAAGGCTCCATAGGGGGCTAAAATCTGAAATATAAGAGGTTACAAACTGAAAGTTGAATAATATGTGGGCTAAGGTAGTATAGCTCCTTGTGGAACTTTCTAAATAGGGATTACAGCTGAAATAACCCAACACCTAAACTCAACGATTCAAGAAACCCTAGTACCATTGATACTTCAGATTGCCGTCCGTGAGACCTTTGGGCAGAAGTTCCAGCGCCAAAATGGCCTCCAAAATGAACTCAGCAATTCGGAAACCCTAACTGTGGGTTCATTGAGTGTGGAGGTGCGTTTGAAAAAATGTGAGAAATGGATTCAGCAAATCTGGAAACCATTGAAAATAAGTTATCACGTGACATTTATTTGATTAACTTTGAATGAAGGACAACATGTCATCAGTAAACCCCTAACAATTAAACGTCAACCCACTTGATCGGCTTGAAATTTTTCTTTTTCAAAAAAATATTGGCTGTCGAATTTAACTCTCATCACTATTTTGTGGGAGTGAAAAAAAAAAAAAAAAAGGAAAAGAATGACACATTTAGTGTTTATTCTGAATTTCTTTGTCAAAGTCCCATCGGTCCATTATAAAGCACTGGAAAATGTTACATAATATTATTTCGTTTTTATAATGAAATCTGTTCTCAAGTGTAAGGAAACAGATTCAGGATTTTATGCAGTTTTCGAAATTATCGACCAAGGAAGCTGCTGATGTAGTTTTCTTATTTTATTTAATTTTTTTTATTTCTTCGTGTGTTAAATTGAAATAATTCGCCATTCAACCCACTGTATAAGAACAAGAAAAAATTTTCTATCTTCTTTTTGTGCTCCATGTAACACAGACTTTTCAGTGATGGACTGGAGACTGAAAGACAACTAACTTCAGATGTTAAGAGCAAAAAACTGTAAATAACCATAATTTTTATTGAGAAATTTGGATTTTGGGAGCCCAAATCGAAGGCCTATCAAAACTGTTATCCAATGTTCTATCCTTAAGCCCGTATCACATTCCTTTCCGAAAAGAAAGCGTATAAGGTAGCTCTCCGGTTACGTTGAAACCCTGTAAGGAGTGCTGTTTTGAAAAGAATTCCGTATTTTCGTCAATGAATATAGCCCTTAGACTCCCTCTGCAGCAAAGGAGGGAGGAATTTCAATTTTCGGATTTATGTTTTCCGAGAGACAAGTTTTCCAGCGATGAGCTTAAAGACATGTTGCTCTTCTTTTTAAACTTCGAAGCAATTTTAGGGAAAGAAAGTCAAGTTGTACAGCAAATTTTGAAATCGTTTCAGAATTTTCTCATTTTCAAAAATTGTTTTGCCTGCCGCCAGTATTTGATGCTTACATGCGATTTATTTTTCGAAATAAAACCGTCCATGCAGCCTTGGAAATGTTACTTCCTCCCAAGTACGGAGAAAAGGGTGATACAGTGGGGGCACTTGCCCCTCCCAGCGAAGGAAATTTAAATTGAAAACGTTTGAAAAACGAGTAAGTGTACCAGACTTCTGAAGAGCCTCAAGTCTCGAGGAATCTTAAGCAATTATAAAGGAATTTCAAGAGATGGACATGAGTTCTAACGAGCCATATCGAGTTTGCAAAAGTCCTAAGTCTTGAAAGTCATGATCGAGCCTGGAAGGATTCGACCTAGTTTGTAGTATGCTTGGAAGAGTCATAGAGAGTCGTAGCGAATCTTGAAGAAAATTGAAATTGCCCTAAAGAGCTTCCACTTGTCTTCGACAACATGGGAGAATCTTTTATAAGTCTTGATCAAGTCTTAAAATACTTGGTTAAATCCGGGAGAGTCGTGAAAAACCTTGAACGGGTCTTAAACAGTAACCTAATAAAGCTTTGAAAAAGTTTGAGAATCACAAGGGCAAACAGCTTTTAAGAGTGAAGGAAGGGCTACAAATATTTTCGTTCTCTTTGCTCGCGGAATTATTAGTGTTGCTCCATCCTTCCGCCCACTTGTAATTTACAAATTTTCTGGAGAGGGGTGGCTATCCCTCTCTCCGGATTCGTGTTAATGATAAGAGAGTTTTGAATGAGTATTAATGAATCTTAGTTAATTTTAAGGATACATTTTACAATGTTTTGAAACAGTTTTGGTCATGATGACCAAGTTTGGAAGAATCTCGGTGAGACGTGAACGAATTTTGACTAGTCTTAACGAGTCTTAAGCAGTGTTTTGAGCAAGTCTGGGAGAATCCGAATGATTTTTTCATGATCATTGACATAAATCTTAACTAGCCTTAATGACTGCTCTTACTTCTTCCATGAAGGAGAAAGTTTGATGGTATTTTAATGAACGTTATACAAGAGGAGGGGAACAGTGGATTTACACATATGGTAGGAGGGGGCAGCCGATAAGTTTCCAATACGGCTCTGCCCAGATAATGGGTGAGCTGAAAAACTACTTCAGCACACTTCGAAAAGTACTGCTGCCAGGTTCTCACACACTCTGAATTGCTCGATCCAGAATTACTTCCAGAATTCGCCTATGCACCTCTCCCTCTCCAATGTGATGCAAATTTCACGAATTCGCCTGTACACCCCTCCCCCTCCAATGTGATGCAAATTTCAAAGTAGGTTTTTGGGATGATTGTGTTGGTATTTTCAAGTTTCTGCTTCCCCCTCCCCACATGCGTTCGCTACGGCCCTAGGGAGTGTCAAGAAGTCAGATTTGGTCTGAACTATCGCTGATTCATGTTTCATTTTTTACTCGGTCTCGATCATCCTTCTTCGATCTTATAGCCCCGTGTCGCCTTTGGATAGCGCCCACTCAAGGTTGCGTGTTATCAGCGGCATAAACATCTCACGACTGAGATAGCTCATCGTGATCCCAGAGCGAAGGAACTTCCTCTTGACATATTCATTAGCGATTAATCTAACTGCAGTGTGCGTATGGGTTTAATCGTTGTGACACAACTACCTGATGGCATTGTCTGTGTGAAAATTTATGAAGTCCAGACCTTGTTCGCGATATCATTTTACAACTTTTGTAATCCACACGTATAGGTATTCCGTACGTACGACCTAGTTCGGAAGCTAAATACATAAAAACTTTTTACGAGGTTTTGTGATACGAAAATATACCAGCGAGTATGCATTGGACGGGCTGATATTTTTGTCGAGAATTTTCGACTCGATCGGAACGTTAATTAGGGAATTGTTTTATATAACGAATATTATCACCGCCTTATTTTTACGCCATTTAGTCGCCCATACTATGCGAGTATGAGGACTCGTCGTTCTTGAGTGCGGTTTTATGTTTCTAAGTTAATTATGACGAGGGACATTTTTCATATTTTTTAATATAAATTTTCGGCCGATTAATATTATAGCGTCGTTGGTTTTGCGGTAATTAAAAAAACTTCGTTAAGATAAAACTGCGTATCAGTGGTTTTCGATATTCAATTACCGGATTTGAAGGGCTCGAAATAATTGTATGGTGCACCGATAGTCATCGGTTTCGATTGGAAGGTTGAAAACAAGTAGCAAACATTTTGTTGTTTTGAACGAGAAGGAAAATGAGTTCCAATTTTGCAAAATGAACATAATAATATGTTGAGCTTAATAAGCAGACGAGTATCACCATACGCGTGGGAAATATTGCCTCCTACTCCCCCGCTTTTGCTACTTCCGAAGGGAATAAAGCTCGTGATAAGCGTAATAGCATTCAAAGAACAGGGGCGTGAGACTCATTTCACTGATGTTAATGCACCCGTAGGTATTTTTTTAGCCTGCTGTGGTCGGCTTGGTCGGATTTGAGGGTTTTAAAGCCTTTTAACGGATTTGTACGGGGGTACGAGGTAGGATTTTTTGTATGTTCATTAGAAGAGAAATCCCTTACACAAAATTTTATGAAGTCCCGTTTCTTTGTGTAAGAGTTGTTTGAAGACTTGTAATATTGAATTATGCCCAATTTTCAATTTTTTCTAATTTTATCGAATTTCAAGTTTTTTTCTTCCTTTAAGTCGATGAGTATTGGATCATTTTTATGGTGAATACAATTTTAGCCTTTTGTATGCTTTCACTACTGGATATATTTGAGCGAAAACCGTAACCTCCCCGTAACGCTCCTGTTACTTTGACGTCATACTACATACTTGAACGAAAACCGTAACGCTCTTTCCGTAACAGCCCCCCCCCCCCCGTAACGACAGCCTACCGTAACGCTCTTGTTACTCTGACGTCATACTACTGAGTATACTTGAGAGACGCTTCCCCGTAACGCTCCTGTTACTATGACATCATACCAGTGAGTAAACTTGAGCGAAAATTATGTTTATACATTTCCGTGGAAATTTATTTCGTCCAGCCAGGGATATACTTGAGCGAAAACCGTAGGGTCCTCCTCGACACGCTCTCCCCGGCACGAAGCTAGCGCTCTTTCGAGCATCACCTCAGAGACGTCGGGGTTCTCTTCTCATTGCCAGCTTAGTTCAGCTCACAGTTCTTTAGCTCTTCATGGTGACAATTCAGTTCAGTGGTTGACGTTTCCATTTTCTTTCAGCCATGGGTACACTTGAGCGAAAACCGTTACGCTCCCCTCGACACGTTCCCCCGATACGAATTCAGTAGTTGACACTTGCTGCGTCCGACGCGACTACAGTCTGCAGCCGTGTTGTTAATAGAAAATTTTTTTTAGGGTACGAAAGCATATAAAATGTTGCACTACGTGACTTTGTAGGAGACACGTTTTCTAAGTTCCTTCTCCCCTCCCCTCCTCCTTCAGACTTTTTTCTTCTTCTTAACTTCCAATATGCTCCTACTCTCCATGGCTCTCTGACAGTAGTCCGAAGCTTCTTCACACAGGCTTTAGTAGCTACCTATGTTGGCAATAGTTGGAACTAAAGAAAACGTTGAAAAAATTGGATGAAAAATTGAAAATAAATTATTATAAAATGAAGATGAATAAGAATAAAACACAGGTGATTATAGACGGGAATAAAATCCAATAATTATGGAAACCGGAGGCGAAAAAATGAAACTGGTAAAGGAATTTAAATACTTGAATAGTCTGATAACACAAGATGGAAAAAATGAAACAGAAAAAGAAGAAAATAGAGTAATTTAAGAGAACTCCCCTCGCCCCCAGAAAAAGACATGTTTAGGGCAAATATAGACTTGGAAGTAAGACTCAGAGGTTTCTTCGAACCTATGTATGGAATATAGCATTGGATGGATGTGCGACTTGGATAATTGGAACCCAAGAAAAAAATTAGTATAGAAGTTTTCGAATTTTATGAGTCTGGCAGAATTTTTGTACACAAGAAGCGTAAAGATTTCTGGTATCAAATAGAATCAAATTTCAATTTTTTTCAAATTTTCAGGTTTCCAGATTTCTTTTTAATTTTTATCATCTCTTCGATGATTTTTTTCAAGGTAATTACAAAGTCTGAGTAATTAAACTTCGACTCGTGTACGAGAATTTGGCATTCAAGATTCATGAAAAATTGTGGTCTCGAAAAAATGATCGAGGACTCAGGGTAGCTACTTCTTGCAGGGTGTCTACTGGTCATACAAGTCATACAGCGTACAAAAGTCGTACAATTGAGGCGGTGATCGTACGAGTCATATAAAAGTCATACAATTGCTTTTAATTACTTACAAATTTGATGATTCTTCCTAAACAGTCGCAATATGTCTTATCAAAATGTGGACAAATTGAAATTTAATCGAAAAATTGTGTTTCTTGCAATAATTCGTTCGTTATTATTTAAGTTTCTTCAAAGTTTGTTTGCAATTAGCATGTTTTTGAAATTTTTTTCCTTGTGGAAATTCTGTTCAGGCGTAAAAATGTTCCGTAAAAAGGTCGTACAAAAATCATACAAAGGTTATACTTCTGAAAAACTCGTATTTGGTAGACACTCTGTCCTAGAAAACCGGGAAAAATCAGGGAATTGTTATAATTTTGATAAAATCAAGTAACTTTCTGAGAATGATGAGAATTAAAAAATATACGCAATTTTTCAAGAATAAATGTCAGCGTAAAGCGTGACTTATTTCTTTTATAAATTATTCTCAGAACTATGTATACAACACCAGTTGAAGAATTTCAGCGAAAGTTTGGAAAATTGGTCTGGAAGACTGGGAAAAGTTAGGTTGGCTATACCCTGATAGGAATAATACAGAAATTTTGTAAAATCTCAAAAGCCGGAAATTAAACGCAAGTCTATATCAGAAATCTCCAAACAATTCGTATACGACAATTCAGTGTTAATCTTAGATAGTTGCAGCCACCTTGAAAAAATCATTATAGTTATAACAAAAAATTGAAATAAAAACGTTGAAATTCCGAGCATTGGGTAAGATTGTAAATTGAAGTCAATTTTACAACAGGAGTGTTCAGTCAGTCTATATACAACAATGCAACTGGATTTATGTGCAGTTATGGTCACCCTGGGAAAATAATCACAAATTAATGACAAACATTTTGAAAATAATCTAAAAATGTTAAAAAATGTATAAAAATCGAAAATGGAACATAATACGATTTGAAGATTCTGAATTCAACCGAAGTCATGGGAACAAAACTGAACATCGAACACAGTGCGAATCAGGAGCCTCTTTAAACAATTTATTTATACATAGGAATTGTATAATCACTTTCCGAAAAATGATCAAAAAGTTATGAAAAAAAACGAAAAAGAGTAAAACAAATTCTTAAAATTCTTAAAATTTGATGAAATGGAAAATTGAAGTTAATTTGACATTAGAATTCTTCAACTAAATCAAATTTAAAAATTTAGCAACATACATTTGCTGTCACCTTCGAAAAATGCTAAAATAGTTATGACAAAATAATAATAATCCTAAGATCTGAAAAATTGAAAATTGAACTTAATTTGATGTCAGGATCAGAAGTGTTTATTTAATTCGGATTCCAAAATAATGACAAAAACGTTGAAAAAAATCTCACAGTTCACAAATTTGATAAAAATAAACATTGAACACAGCTGATAAAGTGCTTTTTGGCAACATCGCTTTCCTTCATTTTTTTGTAATAAAATGTTTTCAAAAAATTGATTTTTTCCAAAAATAGTTTGAAAATTGTGTAATTTAGTGTAAAAAATAGGAATAGATAAAAATTCTGGTCCACCCCCCTCTTTTTGCATTTTTATACCTGAAAAGTGCTATTTTCAAAAACGAAATTGCAATTTTCCAGTACAGTTTCAGAACTTTTTTTCTTACAAGCATGGATTTTGCTCGATAGGAATGGGACCAAAACTAAAGTGATCCCTTTATGTCCGGCTCCAAAAAGGGGGGGGGCAATTTCGAGCCGTAAAACTGCAAAAGAAATCGTTCAAAACCAAAAGAGGTTAAGTCCAAAACATGGAACCCCCCCCCCAGCTTTGGCCCATTAAAATTTTATTCGACAGCACCGGGCTTAAAAGTTGTCTCTTATGACCCTCTATCACCACTCTGAAGGACGTATTCCAAATTTTCGAATAAGACAGTTTTTTTCGCTTCCTGAAAAGTGCGAGTTTTGGACTTAACCCCTTTTGTTTCTAACCGATTCAGTTGTAAATTGAACTCGATTTGACATCAGAAGAGTTTGAGGATTGTTAACTGAACCCGAGTCATGAAAATCGTGATCATCCTGGAAAAATAATCGAAGAGTAATGACAAAAATTTTATTTTAAATTTCTAAATTTAAAATGTATTTATCTCAAAATTCAAAAATTTTGATTAAAAAACTGGAAATCTGATAATTTGACAGACTTGAATATTGAACAAAGTGCAATATTAGGAGTCCTTAAACAATTTATACATGAAAATTGTAGTCACTTTTTAGGTAAATGATCGAAGAGTGATGAAGGAAAAAAAATTAAAGCAAAATCTCAGAATTCGAAAAATCTGACAAAATATAAAATTGAAGTTAAGTTGATATCAAAAATCTTCAACTAACTCAAATTTGAAAATTCAGCAACATTCATGGTAAATTGTTGTCACCTTGGAAAAATAATGAAAAAATTATGACGATTTCTAAAATCCGAAAAATTGAAAATTGAACTTGATTCCAATTTATTCGGAGGCCTGTGAAGTTTGAACTTCCTGATCCAACTGTTTGATCTTGAATCTGAATCACATTATTATAATTCCATATTAGGTACTAGGTAGCTCCCAATTTATGCGTATGTAAAATACGCAGTTCTAATATTAAATATTGGATTTACAAAATAAAAAGAAAGCAAAAAATGATCTGAAGGTTTACATCGTGTTGAAGGATTGTCTGTAACCCACAATGTAATGGACAGTTCCAAAATTTATTCATATTGTCTGTGTATGAGCAAAAAACGTTTCTCTAGGTATACGGTTACATTATTTTGCATTCAGTTTTCACTTCCGCTGTATGTTTACGCTAATACTTGCATTATCGCCTAACTCGTTACACCTATTTGAGTCCTTCTGACGTTACCTATGTCTCAAAGGTCATTCATTCCACGTATGCGTGTGGATCTCGCTTTTTTCGTCTACATTCATTATTGAAATTCGCGAAAAACAACCATATTCGCATAATGTACTTACAGTTTGGTAAAATGGGTATTTCCTGATGACATGATTCACCATTGACACTGGTAACAAATATCAGTTATCGGAAATGGCCTGACTTTCAAATTTCTTGGAAACATTTGGCTAGCGAACTTCTGTTTCACGGAGCCTCCGCAATTTTATCATGGAGAACCTTCGTAACGTGGAAACAAGTGATTTTCTTTTTAAATAGTTCGTTACGTTAAATATCCGGTATGGCAGCAACTCCACCTTGAAGGTGGTTCCAAAATATAAATAAATACAAAATATTTGGATGACAATGGAATTTAATCTAGAAATTTAATTCAACGAACGTAGAGGGTGTGAACTGTGAAATTCAAGCTTTTCATTACGGTTAGTATATTTTGTGCATCATATTAGAAAGAAAACAAAAGGGGAAAAAAGGAAAACTATTATGAAAATAATGAAGGAGCTGAGGGAAAATTGAAAAAAACCACGTCAGATTTATTAGATTAACCCTCGCTCCTACAGTAAAAAATTTAGATGAATGCAAACTAAATAATGTACAAACTACTCATGGACTTGTAGATTGACTGCGAAATGATAGAGAAATTATGACAGACTGTAGAGATGGAAAGGAACCCAAATTCCGGGGGGGGGATGATGCAAGAAATAGGGCCTTCAGCCCTAATAGGAAATAAACAGAGGTAAGGATAAATAATGAGCCAATGAGGCTTCAACACAATTAACGAATTCTAATTGGTATTTGAGAGAAAAAAACTCACTAATAAATGAATACATATTCTGACCATGCTGCACTCTCATGCAGAACCGATAAACTCACTTCTGACAAATCACACACTCAGCCCATACTTAACAAAATAAAAAAGAAAAATTTGATGACAGCTGTAATAAGGGAACTTCTTCCAAACCCATGAAAATAAAAAACTATTACACCACCCACGCACCGTTATCTGGGTTAAATTTTAATGTAATTATAAATATTATTATAAAATTAAGAAAAATTGAAATTGAGCATCGAATATTTTTTATCAAGTCTTGTTATGATCATTTTATTGCTGCTGTTCCTGTTGCAATTTTCATCGCTGTCGTGATCTACTCTTAAAACTTGAGTCACGCATAGCATAGACGAGCTTAGATTGGAGAGAAACCGTCACCATTTTCTTTGAAAGAATGAAATGAGTGACGATTTGTGCGAAAAAAGATTCACAATTCGATAGGTTTTGGAGTTAACTAAAAGCGTCTGTTACGGAAACTAAAATTCCAAAAAGTCGATTTAAACCCTAAAATTATTGCAAAAATCCACAAAATTCACGATATCTATACCTACGTCAGTATGTTGTACAATACTAACGTTAGCGAACATCTCGAACTATAACCTGACTATACGTATGGTATTTACTTTCATTTTAAATTTTGTGACTCTCCTTCCCTAAAAGCTACAGTTTGTATCATTGATAATTAGGTCAAGAATAGGTTCAGCGTCGTTCAACACCTACAAAATATCTTGCATTTCTTCTCAGAGAATACAAAATCATACCCGTATTATTTTTTGTCAAATCCTCCATCCTCCCCTTTCTCCTTCTCCACTACACCACAATTTTCATTATGAGAATACGTCTAAGCCACAAACGAGTTCAGCGAGCTTGGAAACTTATAAATTGATACCCATGTTGGTTTCCGTCCAATTCCCCTTCTCCCTCTTCCTTCCTCCTTGGGGTATCACAGTTTTCATTTCAAATTAAAATTTATCTATCTATTAATCGAGGTAGACAGATAGCGAGCCCTGTAACCCCGCCAGTTCGAGCGAACAAGGCATTACAGTCGTGGGGTGTGTTACCCCCAGATCAGAAAAATTTGGTACTGTGCGCGTGCAGATTCTGGACAGCTTACTCAACGTCGTGAAACATGTGGCTATTAAGTGAACTGCAGCTTCACGCTCTTCGGCTCACAGAAGGAAGACTGTAACGCAACAAAACCGTGGGAAAGGCAATGGCAAACTACCTCGACTAACTCTCCCCAGGGAAGTCGCACGTTAGAAACCGTGACTGCCAACATCCGCCAATGGATACGGCACCTGATTTGATTTGAAGAGCTTAACGTGCAGGGTGACATCTACAGTTAGCAGCCAGTTACTGGCTAGCACGTCCTAAGTCTCAATACATACAGTGATAGGGAAAAATACAGACATCATATAGTAATTTTTCCATTTTTTACCGTGCTTATTCGTCTCGGGAGGGTATATAGGGGTTCCGTAATATCATGTACTGGTTCAGAGTACGTTCCTGACGAATCAGAAACAGTGATTCGTTTTGTATAGGGCAGGAATAAATCTAATAAATGCTCGTTTATGCTTCTCTGCATCTCAAAATATGGAGACGTTTTTCGGTGATCAGCTTTCATCAGTGAAATTTAGAGACTCGTTTTAGTTTCTCTCAATCCAGGGCGAGGGATGTTTCTTTCTACTGACAGTGTGAAGTCTCTTTCTAATTTGTTCTCCACCCGAGTCCTGGAATCCGCCCTTTCGAGCATTACTTCAGAGACGTCGGGGAGGCTGTTAGGGCTGTCTTAGCCCTCTTCCTTTCTGACCGAAAGACCGGCCTAGGTCGAAAATTCTGGCGAGTTGCTACGTGGGCTCGAACCCGGGACCTCCGGATTCTGAGACCAACGCGCTATCCACTCGGGCAACCAGACCTCACTGACATTGTGAAGTGTGATATTTCTTAATTTCAAAAAACGAGTTCAGAGACCTTAAAAACCTACAAAATGATGCCCATATTGTTTTTTGTCAAATTGTTTCCTCTTTCCCTCTCCCCTAGGTGCTAGAATTTTCATTTTTGAGAAAAATGTATGTCAAAAACGAGTTCGGCGACCTTGGAAACCTGCAAAATGATACATTGTTTTTTGTTAATATCCCCTCCCATTTCCCTTCTCCTCCCGGTACCACGGTTTTCATTTTAAGATGAAATCAGTGTCAAGAACTAGTTCAGTAAGCTTCTAAATGATACACCATGTTGTTTCTTGTCAAATTTTTCCTCTCCGCTCTCCCCCCAGTTGCCACAAATTTGAATTTAGCGTCGAAGTATTATTAGAATACTGATTTCAGTGACCCAGGAACCCCTACGGTTGATGTCATTTTCTTTAATTGAGCTTTTGAAAGCCAAGAAATCCACTATTCCCAATGTCCTGAAGTGATGAAACACACAAAAAACACAATTTTCAAAATGTGGCATTTAAAGATGGGAGAGAGGGGGAGAGAAAAACATTCCAGAGATCAGTAGATGAGGATGTCGAGAAGTGGTTTTGAGGGTAATTAGCAGCCTTGCTGTTCACAAAATTTGGTGCAGTGCTGTACCCAGGAATATGGTGGGGGAGGGGGGTTGACCTAACGTATGGGGTTTTTAATGTTTCTGAGATCCGCATTTTCCTGAATTTTTAAGCGCACACCGTCCCCGGGGAGCGGGGTGTCAGACACTTACCCCTCCCCCTCCCCCCGTATACGGCCCTGATTTGGTGACACTGTAAAAATGTCAAAAAATCACTTCTCTCCCATAAGGTCTGCGTTGATGCATAGAAGTATGAAGAGTCATTTTGATCCCCTTCATCGGGACATTTGTAAGCGTCTGGGGGAGAATTGATAAGAATCATTCATTACCATGTAAAATTTCATCAGAAACAATGATTGTTTGAAGCTTTCTTTCGTAAATTTGATGGTTCCCGATATTTTGGCAAACATTTTTTTGGAGGCTTTGACAACTCTCCTCTTCCCCTCCCTCCTTTAAAAAATAAGCACCGTTGAAAAGAAAATCTTTCGTGCGAGGGGCCATCCTTAACAGTTTTTCGCAAATAAACCCTTGCGTGCGATTTTTTTTTTATTTCTTCCATAAGGGTCTAATTGACCTAGACTACAGGGGTAGTTCGAAGAAAAATTTTCAAGAGCTGTAGCGATTGTACATCCCTTCAACCGAACAGATGAAACTAGGAACGTAACTTGAGTTTTGTGTTCAAGCACACTAGCAGAATTAAACGTTTGGAAATAAGACCAAGGCTGTATTGGGATAATCATCGATAATTCGGCTGATTTCAAATCGCGGGTTCGAGGGTCAAGGTTCAGGTCATCTGTACTCATCTTTCTACGCGATACATAATAGATACTATTTTGGAGGTACGCATACATTCTCGGTCGATATATATACGAATACCAGATTGTTTAACGACGAATTTTACGATTCGAGTAAACGAACTGAAGTCGGGGTCGTATGTTAATATTTTACATTAAATGAAAAATGTTGATATTAATATTTTAAATCTGATGGATTAACAAATAAACTTTGCATTGGTGAATCTGAGAACACGAATGACTTGGGTGAAAAATTTCAAGGTGGTGTAAATTACCTTTATCGTTATCGAGGCTCGAATTTCAAAGTACCCATATTCAAACTCTTGATTGTTTATTACTGTATTAAGTTTAAAAAGGAAAATACATTGATTGATTTTGTAGTTGAGAGGGTGTAAGTCTGGAGTATGAATTTAGGCAATGTGGCGACATCATGGCTCAGTATGCATGTTCGAAAAATTTTAAGTTTCAGTTCTTCAAATATTGGTTTTAGAACAAGGTTTTCATATTATTAAATTTTTTGTTGAATAGAATAGTAAGAACAGTAGATAAGATGTCGAAACCTTTATGTGAAGGGTTAGGTATGAAAATCGAGAAATCATTGCTCACTGGCTCCCTGCTCAGTGCATACTCATATTCTCGATTTGATCATTAATCTTTCAGTGTTAATATTCAAATCTTCGGTGCAAATGGATGTTGTATGTAAATACGAATGCTGCCTAAGACTCAGGCCGGTAGGATATGCTGGTCAATTTCAACTTTCTATTGAAATTAATCTTCTAGCTAAATTTTCGTGGCTACATATTTTAATTTAACAACCTACTTTATTAAGAAGCATGGGACCATAAGCTAGCCATTCTGTTCGCATTATACTATTTCGGGATTTGTATTTGCTTTACCCGTGATTTCCCTTGATGCGAATGAAAATATTTAGCTAAGTATCAAAATGGAGGGGGGCACCTATACTGATTAATTATTTCATAGTAAAATTTGGATTTTGGAGCCTTAAATCAGAGTTGGACCCAAATTCTGATGCAACATTCGAAAGTAGCGTCCAAATAACAACCTATTTATTTAGTTCAAATCCAATCAATTCTAATCATTTTAAAATGTCTTTCAGCTTAGCTTGCGGTGAAGGAGGAGGGTAAAAACTTCTGATTTTTTTCACGAATTGAAATTGTGGGTGATACCAACATTCCAACGAAATTCAGAAAGGCCCATGTTCCTCTCTTTAGTATTCAGGTATCAATGTACGTTTGCTCTTAGATAGATGAGAAATTTTGACCCCTGAAGAAACTAGACTTGCATTTTCACAATCGTGTAACATGGATGGAGAGAGGAGTTAAATTTGAAAAATTCTACAAAAGACGTATGTTTTTATACGATACGAATGTTGCGGAATCCGTTTTTTGACGTCAGCGTAACCGCAAGTTCGAACGTGGGGCCGTGTGTGTGTGTGTGTGTGTGGGGGGGGAGGTATGTAAATTCCGGATACTCAGTAAACACGTTCAAATTCTACTGAAACTAACGAATAACTCATAATACTGTCAAAAGCTCATTAATATTTTGAAGTAGCAGTGGCGTAAGTAAGGGGCTATAGGGATATATCCCCACCCCAGAATCAGAAGAAAGTTGAAAATGGCATTCTTATTGATTAAACTGTTGTAAAAAATTAAAATATTTTCTGAGTCAATTTTATATTTACGCTATTGAGAAGTGGGCTGACAGACTTAAGCTGCAAAACAGCGTAATACTAATATCGTCTGCTCAATTATAAAACTTTCCAAGTCCCAATTTTGGCAAAATAACTTTTTTGTTGATTGGGATAGAAGTGACTGTGCTGCACCCTATGATAATGGCCAAAATATTAAAACGACTTGAAAATTTTCTCAGAAGGAATGAACAAAAATGTGTAACATTGGAATAAATGGCTCTCCTCTATGTATTTTTGTCTCGCCTGTAAAATTTACATAATAGCACTTGGAAGGTTTTATAATTGAGCTGACGATATGAAAAACTCAAATCTGAAAAACAGTCCAAAATTGACAACTGATGTACTTGAGGGTGGAATGGGGAAAAAAAGTTATAATTCGAATTACGTTGACTCCTCACAAGTTGGGTTTTGGTGTTTATAAAAACTGCGCAAAATTTCAGTAAAATATCGAATATTTTCAGGGATGTACCGATAGGGTGAAGGGGGGAGTTTCCGCCTATATGAATTTTTTATTCAATAGTTAGGAAAATCCACCATTTCAGTCAGGCAGAGTTGGAAAAATCCAACAAGTCAAAAATTTTATTTTTTTAAAATCTTTTGCTTTAATATACTTCAATATTTGGGAATTTTGAGTTGATAAGTTAGGAAAATTCTACAAGTCAAAAGATTTTTAGTTTTAATTTCTTAATTTTTAATTTTTTGCTTTGATACTTGGAAATTTTAAGTTGAATTAGTTGGGACTTTCACCCCCCCCCCCCCAAGGAAGACTCTTCATTACGTCCCTTCATATTTTCAGTTCACGCGTAGGACCCAAGTGCAGTATTATAGGATGTATCTCAGCTATTTTTACAAGAAAGGATTTTTCGAGATCAGTCAATTAATTATTTTACTAAGGTTTACAAGTTAAATTATTTCCAGAACTCATAATAATTAAAATATGATACAATCTAATGAAATATTACTAACAATTGAAGTGGCCAAAGGTGTCCTTCAATCTCTTCCATCCTAGACGATTTTGAGCTACTATTTCATAAAATTAGGATTCATTAAAAATTATGGATGATCATCCTTTTTTCTTTTTATAGTTACCTATAAATACCAGAAGGTTGTCTTATAGACCAGATGGTTTGTGTCCATTTGAGCTACGTGGCCTGCCCACTCCCATTTCATCCCTCTGTAGTACTCAGTTAATTTTCAATATTATTTGGTAGTATAGCTTAATGTTTTTCGAAGGGGTGTGATCAAGTTTTTCAAACTAAGCATTGATCTTTTCATACTGTTTCGGGTAACTCTTAGGCTATTTAATTTCCAGGTCTGACACCCATAGAGTAATGTGGGAACTACTACTTTTATTTTTAATTTCAGAAAATCCTTTGAAGATTATTTCAAGGACCAATACTTAGTCTATGCTAAATAAATTCGCCTGTCGATCTCTTTTCTCCGTTTGTCTTTCTCAGGCTATGAACTGTCCAAGGTAAATTACTTCCTTTTCTATTGCCCAGGATAATGTCCAGACTCGTAATTAGGGTGTGGGGGGCTAAAGGAGGCGTAGCCCCCGACCAATCTGAGCTCTCCTTCTGGCAATTTTTTCAACTGTCTTTTTGCTCATCAAAAGAAAATATTGAAACATCTGAAAAAATTGGGGGAAATAAAAAATTGAAAAAAATCATTTTCATAGGCCCCATTCGGATATTTCATGTAACCTAGGTGTGGGGGAGGATCCGATGAAAGAAGACGGTATTCAGATATGAATTAATAGAAAAATTCGTAAGTTGGATGTCCTTGGCGAACCCTCAGTGAGCCTTCTCTTTTAAAAAATCCTGGCTACGGGCCTGATAATGTCGCTCAGTAATGAGGGGTGATTCAGAATTTTTATCTTTGTGATATTGATTGATAGCCTTGCTCTATTCCCTTCGACTTTCAGTTCAGTAAGCATTTGATTAGCTTTCGTGTGTATAACATCGTCAACGTACTTCAGGAAAGAAAAATGGTTCCTAAATTTAGAATTCATAATTTTTTGATTACTACAGAAAAAACATTGAAAACTCGAAGATATGATAGACTGAGTTCCTAAAAAATTTAATTTTGAAACTAGAAGTAATTTTGTAGCTCTGTCAGGGGCGAAACTATAGGGGTATAGGGGATTGAAACCCACCCCTCCCCCAATAATTTGGCAGTCGGCAAATTTTGAAACAGTTCATTTGAATTTTTCATTTCTTATGAATGTTCGTTTATTTTTTTAAATTTTTAAATTAAAAAATATTTCGATTAAAAAGTCAAATTTTTAATTTTTAACGGACTTTCTCGGCAAATTTCTTTTCATCTCCCCAAACTAAAAGTCAAATTTCGTTTCTGAAAATGGAGTACCCTGAACTCCTGTCAGAGACTAGTCCACTAGTCAGTCAAGAGCCGAAGGTTTCAAGCTGAGTGTCGAACGATTTGAAAGGTCAAAACGAAGCTGAAATGTGGAAGATATTCCTTAAATCTGAAAGTCGGTAGCAAACGTTAAATTTCGAATTTCAATGACTATTCTGTTTATACTAGATTCTCTGTTTGACCTAGAGCCTAGAACTTGAGACATTTGAACATTTTATTAAAATCTAAAAGTCTAAAGCAAAAAACTCACTTCCAATGTCACTAGCTGAATCCGATAGCAAATTAATGTTCTATTATTTAATTTACGTGCTTTGGTCCTGATGGATATAGGAGGAAAATTTAGTCTAGAACAAAAGTCAAAACTCCATGTGTTTTCTCCATAAGAACGAAAGGGAGCTTGTGGCATGGAATCTCCTAAATCCGATCGACCTAAAACTTTGTAAGTGTTTTAATTTAATTTAATTTTTTTTTAAATTGATTTCGTTGGAACCAATTTAGGAGACGAATCAAAGGAAATTCAGAAAAAAAAACAAGAGTAAATAACAACCACTTTAATGTGTAAAGGAAGCTGTGTGTTCCTCTCAAGTATTCCTAATATCCTTCCAGCTTACCCTCCCGGACTAGGGTATGCTCATGTGCGCAAATGTGTGTGCTTGGAGGATAAGTTTCCAATCTGCATTTACTGGGACGAAACTATGGGGGGGGGGGTGAATAAAAAACAATAATTTGACAGTCGGCAAATTTTGAAACTGTTCATTTGAATTTTTCATTTTCTAAGGTGTAATGTTTTGCTGAAAAAGTCTTGAATAAATTCGAAAGATTCTTGAAGTCTCAGAGAAGTCTGAAAGAATCCTAAAACGCTAAAAGTTTTACATAAGTTGGAGGAGGAGGTCTTGATGGGTCAACAGAGTCTTATCGTAGGATTTGATGAATCCAGGAAACCATTCGGATGGTGTAGGTTTGCACAAGGGCCGAGAAAGGAGAATGTCTCAAGCGGCTCACTATAAAAAAGGTGCTTCAAAAATAAGGTAAAAAGAGGAATGAAGAAAGAAAGAAAAATAAAGAGTGGAAAAAAGGCCGACTTTTTTTAAGGATACGAGGACGTTCTCAAAAATTTGTCTCCGTCCCAGATTTTTGCTTCTGTTTTATGTTTTTTTCAATCAAGAAATATTTTGATTTAAACATCGGCAAATTTTTAAAAAGTTTTGCTGGCGAATTTTTAGTTTTCAAAAAATATTTGTCGGCAAATTTTCCTTCTTCACCCCGCCCCCTCCCAAACTGAAAGTCAAGTTTCGCCTCTGGGCTCTGTGTGTGTGACTCATCCGGACTTGAAGACTTGATTATGGCTCTTCAACGCCTAATTAACACTTTATAAAGACTTTTGACTTTCTTTAAGACTCGGGTAAGACTTTAACATTGCTTAAAAGTAATTCATTTGAAGCTTTCCCACACTTAAGACCTTATAAAGTTCTTATTTAAGACACGCTGACTATTCATGACTCGTCTCTTCAGTGCTTAATTAACACTTTCTAAAAAAACTTTTGACTTTCTTTAAGACTCGGGTAAGACTTTAACATTGCTTAAAAGTAATTCATTTGAAGCTTTCCCACACTTAAGACCTTATAAGGTTCTTGTTTAAGACACGCTGACTATTCATGACTCGTCTGAGACCTTTTACCACTTTTTCAAATTTTATAAAAATTCTTGAAGATTTGGTCAAAACGATCGTCTTCCATACCTGTCTAAGATGAATAGACGCTCTTTAAAGCTCTAGTAAATGTTTCAAAAATTTGTGAAGACTATTCAAGACTTGCTTAAGAACCTATCACAACTTTCGAGAATCCTTCAAGCTCTTTAAAATTGTTCAAGATTCACTGAAAAGTTCAGCAAACTGGTTTGAGCCTCTATAAAACTCTTCTAGAAAAATTCGCTTCGACTCTTTAAGATTATTTATTCACTACTTTTGATACCGTTTTATGTGTCGGTGGAAATGAGAGGGCGTGGGGGCTTAGATCCTCCAAATCCTCTGAAAGCTTTCGCAGATTCTCTGAAAACCCTCCGAAAAACTGAAAAAATGTACGAGTAGACGAATTTTCAGCACTATTTTGCCATTTATTAGCTTCCCATGAGCCCTCATCTCAACTCTAACTTGGCTGTTCTCACGTACGGTTTCATACATGATTCCTCGGGACACGTTAAGACTCAAGTAGACTGGTTTTGCCATTTTTGAATAGTTTTCAACTTCACTTTCTTATTTTGGGAGGCATGGACGCCTTTATTGCCTCCCCTATGTATCGCGCCTGAAAGGGCCTACTTTATACATATGTAGTATCTAAGGAAAGAACGGGAGGACAGTATGATACCAAGAACTGGATACGGATTCGAGGAAATGGGTTTCGGAGGTGATGGCATTTCTTCTAGTGAAACAAGGAGAACAACCAAAATTATCATGCGCTTATATTATGGTCCGTATTTAAATGAAGCACGTATTTAGCACCCTTCCATTTATGCGAAGTTTCGAATGCAAATACGTATAGGAAAATTGTGAGGTACAGTTTTTACGTACAATCGTATTTTGTGGGATCTTTGAACTATATTGTAGTTCAGGGTAATGTGCCAATTTTAGGCGTTCTACAAGTGATTGCGAAACTTTTAATTTTTTTCGTCAGTTTTTCTCATTCTATCGGAATGTTGCGTGGCTGTAACCTGAGGCTCTCATTGAGCTGCGCAAGACGCAGCTTTAAATTATCTTCCATTTATCGAGTGTGTACTTTCCTCATCGCATTTCCTTTCTACTCGCGAGTAACCTTGAAGATGGCGAAAACTTTTTCAACTTTCGCCGAGCACTCTCAGTCAACGAACGTCCCCGACCAAGAATAGCCGCAGGACTAACCTACTATAATCGTTTCTACGTTTCAATCGTAATAATTATCGAATTTACGCGTTGCCCATTAATTTCTTCATTTATTTCTTTTAAAAAAATTATAAATTACTCGAACGGTCGCGTAAATTAAAAACAAAATATCGAGTCGAGTGTCGAGTCACGACCCAACGGGACGACCAGACAAAAACGTCTAGAAGTGTCTGGAGTAATGAATATCGCGCTATACGCGATTACATAATGGTAATTTCGATATATATGTACACGTTGAATCGAAAGTGTAATAAATTTGGAAACCGAATCGCGCTGCTAATTTCGAAAAAATGATGAGCGCGGAAAATGAATAATGAATGGCATTAAAATAAATTATTTGAAAGTACCTAAAACGGGCGACTAAAGTGGACGAACGATATTTAAAGAATAGTGCGCGAAATTACGAACGAAGAGCAAACCTATACGTAAGCAGATGTAAGAGCTATGGGCCATCCGGAAAGCTCCAGATTCGTGTTAAGTCATGACTACGTCAGAGATCATCGTCAGTATGATTTCCGTAAAATGATCTGTAATCGTTTGGGCTTACATACGGCGATGTGATTGCACGCCACTCAGTTAGGAGATTCATCTGAGACTGTGGTACCTACGTGCACCCTGGCGAGAATTTTTTCAAACTTCAGATCGCCCCCACGCCCCTACATAATGACTTACTACAAGGCCCACGATGCCACTTCATAAATACAACCCTTAAACTTACACCAAGCCTAAACGTTTTGACCACCCCTCTTCAATGCCAACATCCGACTGAAATATTCTGTAGCAGCTGCCATGCAACTTGACATCTGAGAGAACACACCGCGATTCGCGTATGTTTCCTACAGTTTTGTGAAGTTTACCGTATTCATACTGATTACAAAAAGGCAAATTGCTCCAAAAATTAATTTACTGAATACACAACGAAAGTCGAAACGTCGTATTTGTGATTTAAAAATTCAGTAAATTGATTTTTGGAGCGATTTGGCTTTTTGCTATTAGTATAAAATCGTTCTCCTCTGCTTTACTAGTATTTACCGCATTCAGTTTCCTATCCAAGTGCTTCAGCAGCCCACCGGGTGTCTAATAAATTCTTGCAGTTGAAACGGCGTTGGAGCGAAGTGGAATTCTGGTGAAATGCCCTCAGAAGGAGTCATAGAAAAACATTCCCACTCTTGTATCACGAATATCTTGTTCTGAGTTTTCGGATATCAAACTATTTGTGACAGTGCATGGAATAAGGTTAGTTTTCGAGATATGGCAATTTTTGTGAATCAAAGTCAAAACTGTCGAAATCGGGATTCATGACGATTTCGGTAGATTAAACTCTCCTCTTAAGAATGGCGTTATCCGTATTTTTTTGTCTGCCTCCGTTCGTCCATTACAAATGAAAACGTGAACCCACCTCCTCTCTGTTTTGCCCCTACCAGCCCAGTTTTGTTATCACTGGAAATTAAAATCTGTCATCTTTCATATTATAGTTTTCTGAAAAAGTCGCAATCCTTTATAAAATTACTGACATAATGAGGCCTCACGGAGCTCTCTAGCTTTATTTGTCTCAGAAATATGTCACTTTGAATTTGTAGTTTTTCGTTTTTTTAAATCTTTTTTTTTTCATTGCATTTTTCTCGAAATTAGGTTTTTCGAAATCGCACCTGTAAATAGCCACATCTTGGCGAATTTGGAAGCTGGAAAGCTCCACAAAGGTTCATTTTGTCAGAAACTTCATCCAGTATATGCCCGTACTCATAACGCCATATCAATAAAAATGGGACCTTATTCCCGGCACTGCCACAATTTTTTTTACTCTTTGTTTCGTTCTCCCTACTTCCTTCTGTTCTTTTTTAACCTCTTTTTCCAAATCCAGTTGCCCCCGCCAATCCGAACTCCCTGGTATTGCAGTTCAATTTTTACACAAATCCGGTTTCAGAAATATATATACCTGCTACTGAAAACGACAAAAACCGAATCTGAACGAAGTGGATCATTATAAGAACCATGAACAGAACAAGAAACATTCGAAATGAAAATGGCTCTCCATGGCTAAAATTGGTGAGACAGCTAAATCTGACCAATTTTAACTAACGGAGACTAAAAAAGACGGAAACGACGGAAATCGGCGAACAATCCAACCCGGAAAACATACAAAAGTGTATGAACACCTGGAAAAGACGAAAAACCTTAGAAACGTTAACCAGTACTAGTGAAAATCCTGAAACTGACAATGATTCAAAACTACACTGATAAACTGCTTACAACTGAAAGACAGACTGGGCGTCAAAAACATGCAAAGCTAACGATGACATCCCAAAACCGATCAACTGTCCCAAACTTCAAAACGGCCGAAAACAGACTACCCGCCCTAAATTAGCAAACAGTGTACAAAATTCCTACAAATTTGAATACTGTGGCCTGAAATACTTCCTGTTTGATACCATGTCAAATTTTTGCACATACTCCAAAATTTGATAGATTATAGGCCCCACGGGACCTCTACAGTTGGCCCAGTTACAAAAATATCTTAAAATTAAAAATCTACCGCCTAAAATACGTATCTGACGACCTCTACATGATGTGAAATGTTATTAAGAATTTATTTAAATTAGAACATCAGCTCAGACTACTGCCTCAGTTTTCAAGTTCGGGTCAAGTCTGTATAAAACTGAGTTTGGCGGATAGCGATTTCATTTTTTGTCTTCATAAGAAGTTCAAATTGTATATCCGTTATTACAATTAGTACCCATACCAATGAAACCAGCGAAAATACAGTTCCAAATTTGTGTTGTACAAGAAAGAACAGCGCTAGGGACCGTGAAAAAATTCTCAGAAATTGAAGAATGTGATAGTAAAGGAGCAATTCAGGGCAAAAATTGCATCCGTACTGTTGACTGAACTTCATAATATGATAAATTTCCACTAAAAAATGATATTTTATCCCATAAAATGCAATATGGATATCGAACAATAGGTTTATAGAGTCGTTAAATTCATTATTAAAGTTCGTTTGGTCTCAGTTTGAACATTTGCGACCCTTATGAGAGAAAGGGAGCTCAAAACTGAATGAGAAGAAAAATGTAATACGGGTATCGAAGAATAGGTTTGCATAATCATTGGTTCATTTATTTTTGTTCAAAGACCTTTTTCGTATTCTCCATAGATCCCGAGATTTTTGAAAAAACAATGCAATTTTGAAGGGATTGGAATCCCTCTATAAAACATTAGCACAACGGATAGGGGTGGTGACTTTTAATTAATCTATTAGGACCATAATATCTATTTTTATGCCAAAAATCAGTTTTTACTCCCATCTTTTTTAAACCCTAATTTTCTCAGATTTTAAGATGAGTGCCTAGCTCAATTTTTTAGATTTTTTTTTAAAAATTTTATTTGCTTGTATTTCGGGAACCAGCCGTTTCTGCTAAAAACTTTAAAGTCGAGAAAGAGAGAGGTTTTACCAGATGAGGGCACAAAAATGTAAGAATACAGCGCAAGAAACTAAATCCGGCCTTGTTCATTTGTTGGTGCGTCGTTCGTGGTGCAGACATTCGTTGTATTCCCCCCGATTCTAAATAGAAAGAGCTAAAGAAATGACAATCCATTCTGCCCCTTTAAATTTGGAATCGGAAATGGTCTCATTTTTTGTGTTTTGTTAAAGCACGTTTGTACAGGCATTTGTTTCGGTAGCGCTTATTCCCTTTTTCAAATTCTAAGGGGAGGAGGCTTGGAAAAATGGTAGCTTCTACCCCAACTTTTAGTTTGAAGCCAAAAATTATCTTATTTGTTACCTGTCATTTTCCTATGCCTTTCCCCTCGAAAATTTGAGGAAGGCGTGAGCACAAATTAGGGGCGCAACCAGAATTTTTTTGGTGGGGCTAGAATTTAAATTTTTTCTGGTTCCTCGTTACAATTTGGTTTCCACAGGGGGTTGATTTCAATTATTTCGATTATGCTCCGACTTCCACATTATTTATGTTTGAGTAAGGTTTTTTTTTCCGTTCGTTGAGTTTATTTTTGAAGTTCTTTTCTACCTTCTCGACCTTTACACTTTAGACACCCGGGGGGGGGGGACTGATTTAAATTATTTCAATTTTGTTCCGATTTTCGTATTATTTATGTCTGAGTAAGGATTTTCTGGTTCCTGGGTTCATTTTTGAAGTTTATTTCTGCCTTCCCTTTACACTTTGAGCTCCGCAGGAGGGCTGACTGATTATTTTAAGTTGGCTCCGATTTCTGTACTATTCATGTCTGAATAACGGTTTTTTGGGTGGCTGAGTTCATTTTTGGAGTTTTCCTCTTCCTCCCTACCCTTTGGCCGACACAGGGGGCTAATCATCAATTTTCCAATTTCCACATCCGTTATGTCTGAATAAGAGTTTTCTGAGTCGCTGAGATCAATTTTAAAGTTTTTTCGCCTCCCCCTCATCCTTTAAACTATACAAAGGGCTGATTTTGAAAATATTCCAATTTCAAGATGAGCCCCCTGTAAAGCCAAAAGTGTATGGGAAGCGGAAAAGAACTCAAAAATGAAAGCTTTCCAGAAATCCTTTTTATTTAGTCATGAAGAACGTTGACATTGGAATCATTGTATACCAGTCTCTGTGGAGCTTAAAGAGGGAGGGGAAAAGAAAAAGGACCCGAGGGATGTATTTCGCGACCCTGACACATCAGTGTGAGATAATAATAATTTTTAGATTCTTAGGCGCATGTGTGGGAAGGGGTGTTGATTCTTATAAGAAATTCCACCTCCTTGACGGATGTTACCCTTCACCGGTTTCGCTCAAACTTGGCAGACTTTTTTTTAATATTAGGAACCGATTTAGGGTAGGGTAACCGGATTAACTAAAAGTAAAAAGAGTACATTCAGTTCCAACGTATATCTGAAATGGAGTCAAAAAATGTTGCCCCTCTCGGTAATATAATTTATCGCTTGACCCGCATCGTCACATTGTTACATAACTGCTTCTATCTAACGTATCTAGTGCTGAAAAAATTTTCTTAGAAACCTATTTTATATTCCAATAATTGCTTTTTTAATTTTTAAATGCACAACGATGTTTTAAAAACATTGTTTACATTTAAAAACCAAGAAACGAAAAAGTGTTTTGAACGAGAAAAATCAGCGTTGTAAAAAAAATTAAAACGACTAATTTATTACAAAAATTCTAGAAAAATTGCAAAAGGCAAGAACATTTTTGTAAATTTGTCGTTAAAATTCAGTGGTCTGAAGAAAAAAGTTTTTGTTTTTTTTTTATTCAGGAAGAAAAGATTTTTTTTGTTCAAAACAATGTTTTTATTTGTTTGAAGTGCAGTTAGGTATTTATTGTTGTACTAAATCGCTCCTCCAAGTAGAAACCCTCTTATAACTTACATTAGATGCGTTCGGGAAAAAGTGGCTTAAAGTAAATTGCTTTGAGCTCCCCCCTTATTTTTCTTAACAAATCCGATAGAATTCATGACCGTATAATTGATGTTTGGACATCAGAAGTGAGGGATCGAGAGGTAATCATGAAATATTATAGCTGGATGACTGAATGCTGGAACTTCTCAATTCATGTTTTTTCATGTACATTTGTTTTCATTTATTATTTATTATTTAGTAAAAAGAATTGAATTTTGGAAAGAGTACCTAAGAGTATTTGGAGTAAAAAAGAGAGAGTACTTCGGATTCGTATGCTGAAAAGAGTACAAACCTCCCAAATGAGCACGAAAGACATGAGTTAAGTAGACTTCCGACTACCGGCAAGCCGTATTATCCGGCCTCAAAAATTTCCGCCCTTCTATCCGATTTTTCAATTATCCGGCCGTCTTCCTTATTATTCAACCACGGTAAAGCACTTGATTGAGATGTTTCATCCTGTTGAGTACAGTATTGTACAACGATATGCACACATTTCTTCAGGGGGAGCAACCACTTCTCGAGAAGGCGGGAGGTGGCGAAGCAACAAAGGACTAAATTGCGAATTTCACGCCCAAAAAGCACAAAAAAAAACTAAGAAACTTTCGGTTTCCTGCTGAGGTATATAAAGGCATCGGCTCACGGGGCAGGGGGCAATACCTTTATTAGCCCCCTCTCTTACTCCCGCGAACCTAATGATCTTGGTGATCTTAGATGATTATCTTCTTGATTTTTCTTTTGATTTATTTATTTATTTAATTTTTGACTTCTATATTTTTGATACGTACTATAATAATTATTTATGATCTTGGAATATTTTACTGTACACTTTACGTCATGAGGCGGCAATGAAAAAACGCCGTGTTATCCGGGCTTTCAGTTACCTGGCTGACCCAAATCCCCGTTTTTGTCGAATAATCGGAAGTCTACTCTACCTGCACTGACTTGCCCTAGCCAAGTACTAAAGAGTGAGATCTTTTTTGACTTTTAATTCGAAGTGCGAACGAGTACCATTTCCTTAGCCTACCCTACGGGTTTTTGAAACTACATAACGAACCCTTCTACTGAGGTGCACTCAGAGATGAAACTATAGGGGAATCTGGGAGAGTTGAACCCCCCCCCCCCATAATTTGGCAGTCGGCCAATTTGAAAACTGTTCATTTAAATTTTTCATTTCTTATGAATGTTTGTTTGTTTGTTTACTTTTTTTTTCTCAATTAAAAAATATTTCGATTAAAAAATCGGCAAATTTCTTTAAAAATGTTGTCACCAAATTTTTAGTTTTCAGAAAATATTTGTCGGCAAATTTTTCTTCTCCACCTCCCCAAATTGAAAGTAAAATTTCGTTTCTGAAAATGGAGTACCCTGGACTCCTGTCAGAGACCTGTCAGTCAGTGAGTATCGAACGTTATCTGAAACTGAAAGGTTGCAACAAAGCTGAAATGTGGAAGACATTTCGAAAATCTGAAAGTCGATAGCAAACGCTGAATTTTGAATTCCAATGACTATCCTGTTTTTACTAGATTCTCTGTTCCACTTTGTGACTGAAATTTGAGAAAGTTGGACATTTTATTAAAATCTAAAAGTTGAAAGCAGAAGACTTATTTTCCAATTTCTCAAGCTGAATCCGATAGTAAATGTTCTATTGTTTAGTTTAAGGGCTTTTTGGTCCTGGTGAATATAGGAGAGAAATTTAGTCTGTAACAAAAGTAAAAACCCCATGTGTTTTTCCCATAAGAACGAAAGGAAGCTTGTGGCACGGAGCACGGATTCCCCTAATCCGATCGACCTGAAACTTTGTAGGTTTTTTTTTTTTTATTGGAACGAATTTGGGAGACGAATCAGAGGAAATTCAGAAAAAAATACCGCCAAGAGTAAATAACGACCACCTTAATGTGTAAGGCTAGGATTTTTATGTAAATGCATATTTGTTCTCGTAATACTAGATAGCGCATACCCACATTATCTTTGCGAATCATATGAAATTCTGAATCCGTATGCAGAAGTTTATAGCGCATATTTTTGCATATTTAGGCCATAAATGCATAAAATCGCATATTTTCGCTGAAAAATAGCCGAATGCCGCATATTTGAGGTTGTTAGCGCATATTTTCCCAAAAACTGGCCAAAAATCACTTCTATTGACAAAATTTCCACAATTTCCACAATTTTCTGGGGGGGGGGGACGAGTAACAGGGTGTTTGCTCTTTGCTGTAGGCTGTTGGAAGAAGGTCGGCTGAAGACTAGAAAATCAGAGCCAAAAAGAAAGCCTATCGGTAGTCACGTTTAAGGTCTTTTTTTTTTTCCTACATAAAAGCTTATTCAAGGCTTTAAACTGCGAAGCTACAAACTGCAAATGCGATTATTTGGAAATGAAAAAATTCTTTGTGTTTTTGACGATTTAATGAAATTTTCGTTAAAACGAATGGCTCATATTGTAGTGCTTCGAAAACCCTTCATTTCGATACCCATGAGGGTGAGGTTTTATAGCGCATATTTTTGTATATTTTGACATTTTTAGCGCATATTTTCGTTTTTTTAGCGCATAAAAATCCTAGCCCTATGTGTAAAGGAAGTTGTGTGTTCCTCTCAAGTATTCCTAACATCCTTCCAGCTTACCCTTCCAGACTAGGGTATGCTCATGTGCGCAAATGTGAGTGCTTGGGGGATAAGGTTCCAACCTGCATTTGCAGGGACAAACTATGGGGGTGAAACACCCCCAGTAATTTGGTAGTAGGCAAATTTTGAAACTGTTCATTTGAATTTTTCATTTTCTAGGAACGTTTGTTTGTTTGTTTATTTATTTATTTTCAGTAGAAAAATATTGTAAGTAAGAATTCGGCATTTTCAAATTTAAAAAAAATTTTGTCGGTGAATTTTCAGTTTTCAAAAAATATTTGTCGGCGAATTTCTCTTCTCCACCCCTCCCCCCTCTCCCAACTGAAAATCAAATTTCGCCTCTGAGTGCTGTAATGAAATACTAAGAAATGAACCTATTCTGAGAGCAAAATCCAAAGTTATGAGGAATGTTGCCGTTTTGTTGGTCTCTCCCATGGTTGTTCGGAAATACCTGCTATAGGATTGAGGAATTGAGCAATAACGAAATTAATACGTGCACTGACAAAGTACCAGCGAATAAGCCTAACTAGAATAAGAAATTTGAAATGGGGGAAGCTAGCGATCAGGTGATTCCACCACTCTTAGATATTCCTTGGGTATCAACTACAAACGTGTTCACCGGTACCTTCTGTCCAAGAAATGTTGGGTTACCTCTCCCCTTCCCCCCAGCTTCGGCGACTAGCATCCGGACTGAATGTCCGCCGAGGCTGTGTGATTCCTCCAGCGAGGTGTAATGTTACGAAATCAGCCAGAGTTTACCGAAGTACAACCGAGTATTGCAATCTCGTTAGGTATTTTCGGTTCTTGCATCAGACTGCGGGTTGTTTACGGGCAGGAAGGTCAACAAACACCACTCACACCGAATTTGCCGAGATGGTACGCGTAAAATTCCATCGCATTAATTTCACCGTCGCGTTATTTAGAGCAGTCGCCAATGACTGGATGCCATTTTTTCGCGTAATTTACATAAGAACGACCTTGACTGAGTTCAGTTCCCGCTGTATACATTTCGGCTGGTCCTGGCAGAGGCTGCGATACCCAAGACCAAGCAAGGCCCCGGATAGGTTTCGCCGAAATCACTGTGTTCGCCGTTTCCGGCAGTGCCCGAGGCGAATGGCCGGGTCAATTTCTCTGTCGAGCGAAGACAACGAGGTAGCTAACCCATCTCCGCATAGTCGCCGAAATAAGCCGATTGTCGATCGTCTCGATTTATAAATTTATTGCACCTACTTCCGAAGGCCTTCCACGTTTAAATCCAGTAATTACCTTTCCCGAGCGTGCGCCTTTTTTTTTTGTTCGCTATCTGGATCTCGGTTAATTGTGCACGCTGTGGTCATCCGGTGAATATTGGACGGACCATAACAGGCGGATACATTAACCCTGACACCGTCTATGTCTTCCAAATAGACGCATGACCGTACCGCGCCAACTGCCTGTTCGACGCGTACGTCGTCGGGTCCGCGTCTCCGTTCGTCACCCGTACGGGTACGCGCAGGCACAAGTGGACAAAGACGTGTGCTGACCTGTCGAGTCGACGTCGAGAGGGGTGTCCGATCAGGGAGACTCGGTCCGTATTGAGTCGCGGCGGCCTGGTGCATCCAAGGAGACGGAGAGCCGCGCGTAATCAGCGTACTGCCGAAGAGCGTCGAGTCGCGATCAGTTTCACTTTCAGTTTCAGTGCAGGTTCATTCGTGTCGCCGCTTACGTGTATTCTACGCGATCGCCGCGCATATTTCTCGTCCGTATTTTCGCTTCGCGTTCTCGGCGGCTAATTATCGCGGCGCGACCGGTTTCGCGAAAACATATTCGCACGCGCGAATCGGTTGTCGAAAAACGAACGAGTGTCGCGGCCCTCGATTTTCGAATTTCGGGTTTCGTGTGTCGTTTTTCTTCCTCTTCTTTCTTACCGAGTATTTCGCTTCCTCGTTCATGGATCCGAATCGTTTACGAATTTGCGACAGCCGTTCGAAGTAAGTAGATGCGAAATTTTGGTACGTTACGACTTACGAGGACGAGCATTTTGTCGCCAAAAGGTCCACACTTTGTTGATTTTACTTAATATGTGTACGTCGTTTTCGAGAAGCAGCCGAAAATCCAAAAATATGATGTGATATTCGAAATCAAAGACCCAAGAAAGCCCTATTTCGGTCCTTCGTTCAGTTTTGTACGCTATATCAATGTTGCCCGGTTAGGGCCAAAAATATGGATTTCTGGGCCCGAATAAGGATTCAATCGGAAATCTGTGATGTTCGAAATCGAAGACCATGGAAACCCTTCTTTCAGCACTTCGTTCAGTTTCTTCAGCTGGGTCAGTGTTGCCCATTTAGGGTCACAAATTTGGATTTCTAGGCCCGAATAAGGATTTAATCAGAAATATTATTATTATTATTATTAATTACTACTACAGCTTTGACTGACTGTGTACAGTACAATTTCCTCCAAGCATTTACAGCTTTGATGTAGATGACCCACCGTCTCGTCTGCCCATTTGAAGGGCATAAGCCTCTGACACGTTTTTCCAGCAGAGGTGTCGAGATCCCCAATGCTTTTGAGGAGTTATCCCCCCATTTTTCACACCCTTCCTCATTTTTTCGCGGCTCTCAATAACTATAAAAAATCCGGCTTTCTACCTCGCTTCACTCCTGTCCCTAGGCCCTAAACCATTAAAAAAAATCAATTTCTTAAACCAACAATTAAAATTTATTTATAAATCAACGTATTTGTCAGCAGCTTAGAAGCACATACTGCAAAACGATCAATAATTTTTTCATTATCAATACCTACTTTCTACAACTATACTGATTTGACTGCAGGAATCAACATCGCACTCATATAAGGATCCAACATGACACTGCGCAGATAGTTTTTTATAGTTTTATGTTTACTAAATGTACGTTCTGCAGTGTAGATAGTTACGGGTAAAGTAATTAATATTTTAATTAAAGCTCTTGAAGATGAAAACATGGAAAACTGAGAAACGAAGCAAAAAGGTTTACAAAATCCTCTGACGATCCATAACAGTTTGAAATTGCATTCTTCCTCCTAGTCCTCATCCTCATTCCCTTCTTCGAGCTGATGTTTGGCATCTGGTTGCATGTCTTCATTTTTACCAATAATACTAATACTAGAATGAGTAGAAACAGCACTGTCACTCAATTTCGTTTTCTTTTCCTTTACAAGGTCTGAAATATCCTTCCTCTAAAATTGGGTATAGATTTTCTTTTTTTAATTCATTTGCTTCTTTTGGAACCTGAATGGGATCCAAATTGCAGAAATGACACAACTTATCGATGTCATTAGGCTCAATTTTTTTGTTTTCTACCAATTTTCGGTGCCTTGAAAGATAAACTTCGTTTAAAAATTCCAATGTATTCTCGGTGAATCGTTCCCTCAAAGCTCCTAAAAGTTGATCAATTACGACGAACCAAACGTTAACTCTTTCAAATCTAGAAAATGGTTGAATACCTTGAAGGATATTCGTTACAGGAGATAGAGCACAGCAAAAATCTTCACAAATCGTCATATTCGCTATGAAATTGAATGTCAGCATTTTAATACAGTTAAATACTAGTACACCCCCACGTACATTAAATGAGGAAGTATAGCGTTTTTTTCACACAATGTTCGGGATGACATGGGGGTAGGTGCTCTGGTCAAGTTTTCGACCTCGGGGCCTCTCCAAAACTTAGTTTCCAGCCTGAAAACTGCAATTTTTTGGCATATTTTTCAGTTTTCGGCCATTTTGACCAGGAAGGAGTGGTTTTTCGACCATAATCACGAATACCTGTTTTTAAACTAGATAAAGTTAGCAGGCGCGGATTTAGAAAGAGGAGTTGGGGGGTACAGTAGCGGCGGCGACCTTCGTGGTGGGTAACAAGCGTACAATTCATCATTTTTATTCCTTTTTCCCCTATTATTGCGTTAAAAATATGGAATGTACCCCGTGGCCCCCTTGGATCGGCCACTGAAAATTAGTTAAATGAGATTTTTTTGTTTCTGTAGACCTAACAGTTTCCGAGATACAGCTTTTCAAAGTTGCAAATATGTAGCAATTTCTCTTGTTTATCTTCATAAAATCGCCCTGGTAACATCACAAATCACTTTCATATGATTCAGAGAAGTGAATTTTTACTCAATTTACATTGGGGGTTGGGGGAGGCATGTTCGAAACAGCTCAACTGCGAGCAGTTGCTTCTTAACTAAGCCTGTACAAAACATGTCCATGAGGAGTGATCAAAATCGCCACCACCCTCCGCCCCCAAGCAACCTTTTTTTAGACGAATCGTAAATTTAAATTTACTGTAACACGTTTCTCATCTCCCAGGGGATAGGGAATTTAATTGACCACAACATCGAATGGAGTTTGAACAGATGTGTATTTAATTTTTTTAATGGAGAAAGCATTTTTCACAATGGTAGTACAAAATGAAATAGCATTGAAAATTTCCTTATTGATTTAATGACGTATAACAAAACAGTATAAATTAGTTATCTATTTCTTTACAGTAAATTAAGTATCTAGTGTTTTACAATTAAAAATTAAATGAAGAACAACCCTGACAAATTAACATTTCTTCGCCCGCTTGGATGGGCCAGGGCTCATTTCATCGACCACAGTGTAGGGGGGTTGGAGACATCGTCGGCGTCGTCCTCAGACGGGGACTCGTCGTCGTGTGGGTCGTCGACGTCGATTGTGATGTCCGGTATATTTTCGTGGACTGCCCATGAAATGGCGATTTTGGAGGTTAATTTCAGCGATGGATTGACGGATTGTGATTTTGAGGGGTAATTTCAGAGTTGGATTGTGATTTCTGAAAGGAGGCCTTCCCCCCAAAATCTTTTTGAGGACTTGGTCCTCAAGAATATGCTTTCTCGGCATCCCTATTTCCAGTATTCTTTATTTTGGGCGTTGCTGGCCCAGTGAGGACCTACATACCTCTGAATTTCGTCTAGCCATCTTGTATTAGGCCTTCCTGTTTCTTTTGTTGCTTCTAGGTATCCACTGGGTAGCCAGCGAGCACCATCTCTCTCAGCCTCCCCTGCTTATATGACTTGCATACTTGAACTTGAGTTTCTTGATCTGGTACCCAGTGTCTCGGATTTTGGCTTTATTTACAGTTTTTTTAATTTTTTTAAATTCTAATTTTATCTTTAATTTTGATTTTCAACATGTTTCTCATCATTGAATGTTGTGTTGTTTTTAGCTTAAAAACTTGTTTTTTGGTTAATGACCATGTCTGACATCAGTATCCCAATATTGGCAGTATACACATGTCTAGAACCTCCATTTTTATGTTGAATATCATGCTGCTTTCGAGTATGTATTTTTTCGCCCAAAATGCTTTCCAAGAATTAGATATTCTTGTACTCATTTCCTTCGATGCCCCCCCTCCCTCGAAAGAGATGATTTGTCCCAGATATCTGTATTCGTTCACTTTGTTTATTACTAGGTTGCCTATTTGAATATGATCTACATGTTTTTCACTGGTCATTATTTTGGTTTTCGACTCGTTCATCCTTAACCCATCAGAAATCTGTGATGTTCGAAATCATAGACCATGGAAACCCCTCTTTCAATACTTGATTCAGTTTTTTTAGCTATGTCCGTGTTGCCCATTTTGGGTTCGAAGTTCGAATATTGGGAGCCAAATCAGTATGCCTAATTAATTGAAGTCAAGGTGACCCCCTCCCCCCTCCGATGTTATTTAAAAAGTTCGAGAAAACGAGAAAATTTTCCTTTTTCTTGCTGTATCGTTTTTCAGGTTTTAACAGCATTTTTTTGTATTCTAGTTGGCATTTCTTCTGTCTACCTGATCGGGTGGTCTTCATTTAATTTTGGTATAGAAATGTCATGTTTTCGGTCGGACCACCCCGTGGGTCGGTTTTTGTGGATTGAAAAAGTAGTTTCTGCTGGGACTGTAAGCACAGACTGGCCAGACATACTCTTTCTAAGAGTAGTGTACTCTATTGGAAAAATGAAAGTAGAGTACCCTCTCTTTTCTTCCGAAACTTTAAGTTACTCGTATATTCTATTGATCGCATCCTAGAAAGACGATATAATTCATAAAGACACATTTCTCCGACCAGAAGTGACCAAAGTCGAGCAGGTCTTACCAAATCTGATTAAAAACACATGCATTCATTTAAAAAATGGCAAGAATGATTATAACTAAATCAGTTAGTTGATCTCAAAGAACCAAAATCATCCGAAAATGACCAACCTGATGTCGAACGATTAAATTTGATCGATATCGGCCAACAATCACCTACTACAAAAATGTTCAAAAAGAACAAAATTGATTTCAGATGAACAAATCCGACCAAATGTAACCAAAACTGGCTCAAAATTACCTAATACAAAAAAACATGTTCAAAAAAAGTAAATTTAAATTATTCAGAAAATCCAAACAATGTAATTAAAAAAGACTTGATGCATCCGGAAACGATCAAATTTCATCAAAACAAATCATGACCAGAAACAGCTAAACGCAACCAAACATGAGGAATAGTTACCATAACCAGAACTACCAAATCGACTGACCTGAGTAACTTATTTCTGGTTTTGGATCTCACGATCTACGTGTGAACCCAATTCCATACTTTAAACAGCAGTGGAAGGGACCAATCCAGAGCAGAATGAAACCCAATTTAACCGAGAAAAAACAGAAAGAACTAAAAACACCAAACATAGCTGTGGAAGTGTTTGAACATTCAATATAGGACCCAACAAATGCTCTAAAACTCTTGATGATCGAACATTTCTTGTATATTTTCAAAACTGCCGATGGTAAACAGAGATAGAGATTGAGTTAGTTATATTTCTTCGGGACTTGAGTCCAGAATTCCGGAAATGTACTTCGAAATATGCAAACAGTTTGCTGGTACCAGGCAACAAAGGCTACAGAGTATCATTTGTAACCCTCTCACCCCTCCAGAAAAAACTTTGAACAATTATTTAGCAGCTGAATAAAGCAGATTTCATAGACAAGATTTACAAAATATTTCCAAGATTTTTTGTCTGTTACCTCCACTTTTGAGAAGCAAAAAAACCTTTCCTCTTTTTTTTTTGTCGACCTACCAGAAAACATTCCGACACCACTGGCATACAGTCACTTTCTCGGAATTTGGGGGGGGGGCTTTAGGGGTTCCACAAATTCTCTGGAGGACTTGAAACCTATGCTGACAGTCAGTTCGAGTTTAATTGAAGGGTTGAGCGCAACAGGTGGTTGAAGACAATGCAATGGCTAGTCCAGACAATTTTTCAAGTGTCCGACTATGCCAACTTTTTCCAGGTGACAGACTGTGCTGACTCAGATCACAATCAAATTACTTATATCCGACGTGAGCTACTTTTCTGCTGTGCAACTTTTTTTTTAATAGTTAAAAACAAAATATACATATTGCTAATTGGCAATATTGATGTAACTGGAAATGCCTCAGTAGAGGAATTATCCGTAACAGCCCTGGATTAAGATTAAGGCCGCCTACAAGCATTCGGGGCCGGCCCTCAAAATCGGCCGCTTCGAGCCGGTGCTTGTTGTGCCTGTAAATAAACCCAGGGCTAATCCGTATAAGAAGGGCCTAACTCCATGTATTTCTTATTATACCCTATATCTACGCCACTACGCTAACCCTATTCATTTTGGTCTACTCTTTTCTTTCTGAAAAAATTTGGCCGGCCTGTGAGCAAAATCGGAAAAAGACCCGTATCGTAAGGGGGAGGGTTCTTATTAGAATTAATATTGAGGAGGAGCCTTCCCGTATGAGCCTGAAAATTACTTTCTTTCAAATTGAGGTTTTAAGGTTCGTTGAATTCATTTCGGGAGTCATTCCCTTGCCCCCAATCATTTAAGCTCCCAGGGGTAATTTCCAGTTGCTTACGTAATTTCCTCCGATTTCCGAGTTCTATACATTGATAACAGAGTTTCTCGGGTTGGCGAATCAATTTCAGAAGTTCTTTCTCCTCTCCCCTACCCTTGAGCTGGGTGTCTACAGGTGCTGAAAAGTCCTTCAAGTCTTGAAAAGTCCTGCATTTTGAAAGTGGGTCCTAAAAGTGCTGAAAAGTGCTGAAATTAAAGCAACAAAATTGAAAAGTCCTTCATTTTTGTTAATACATATTTTTAAAATCACATCTCGAAAAAATCAACGTTCGTTGTAAAAGAATAGAATTTTCAATAATAATAATAATAATAATATCCAACCCAATGAATAATGTTTCAAAAACGTACTCAGTTTACTTTTTCATGACTGAAAGAAAAAAAAAAATTTGTACACTCAGAGAAAATATGTAAAAATATGTCGGCTGCCGTCCTGCAAAGGGTCCTGAAAAAGTGCTTCATTTGTACTTTTCGATTTCTGTAGACACCCTGTTGAGGCTGTACAGGGTGCTAATCTCCAATTACCTGATTTCCGAGTTCCTCACGACGATAGTACGGTTTTTTCAGATCGCTGAATGTGCTTCAAGGGTCATTCCTTCTTCTTCTCAACTCTTCAGACTCCGTAGGAAGTTAACCTGTGATTACCGCAGTTTTAAACGTTTTTAAATATAATGAATACATAGTGTTTTATAGGTGATTGACCTGAAAGTGAAGATGATTTATCACATTGCACATTATTATATAAGTAAATTATACGTTATGCATTTTATTTATCTTGCATAAAAGATTAAACGTTAACAGAACAGCAATAAGAATATGCATTTAAGTTTTGTTCTCCGTAGTTAGTTTGGCTTCGAGAATCTGACATTCCAAATCAGTGTTAATTCTCATAGTGACTTCTCTCCCCCTCCCCCTCGTGGCACAGATTAACCTTTTCTGAGTTTGCTGAAATTTTGCAGAAAATGATTTTTCAACCCATGAAATCGATCTAGGGGGTGGCCCATTCTTTTCTGATTTTTCTGAAACTTTGCAGAAAATGTTCTTTCAACTCGGGGAACCGATGTAGCGCGTGGCCCATTAAAAAAAAAATCAAGTCGAAAATAAGAACACCCTAGTGTGTATTAATTTTTGTTAGGTACTAGAAGAGGGAGGAGGATATATTAGGCCCTCCATGCCTCGTGCAGCATGTAGCATCGTAAATAAGGGACTATGCATAAAGATGCTTTATCTTAATTCGATGTATACACCTTCTTAACATTCAGGAAACTTCAACCCTGCAAATTTTGTTTCTAACTCTGCAGACAGTACTAATCAAAGGAATAGTCTTGACTAAATTCGCAGAAATGAGTGAGGATACAATACGTAATTAGTGTACAATCATGTTGAATCTGAAAAGAAAACGTTTGAAGAAGAGCTTCTTCAAAGGTAGATTCAATAACCTAAAATACCATACTTTCGGCATGTAATATATCTTCGAATTAATATTATTCAATGCTAGCTTCCGCCCACTACCAAAACCTGAAGGGTTAAGAGAGAGAAGAGGACCCCAGAAATGAATTTAGCAACTCACAAAACCCGATTTCCAATATAAACAGCGTGAAAATTGGAGTAATTGCAGATTTGGTTCATGTGGAGTCTGAATGGTTGAGGCGAGAACAGAAAGGAACCCGGAAATGGATTCAGGAACTCGGAAAACCTTTTGAAAACATGAATAACTTGGAAATTGTGTAATACTAGCCCCCTCCCCACTAACGTCTGCAGGGTTAGAAGGAGAAAGAAAAATATCCCGGAACTGAGTTGAGCAATTTACGAAACCCTGTTTTCTATACAGACAGCGTGAAAATTGGATTAATGATTAATGTCTTGTGGAGCCCGAATGGTTGAGGGAAAGGGAGAAAGGAACCCAGAAACGGATTTAGGAACTCAGAAAACCCTTTCAACAATGTAAAGAACTTGGAAATCGGATAAATTTGAGTAATTGAAGATTAGCGCCGTATGGAGCCTCGAGGGTTGGGTGGAGAGACGAATGAACTCCTCAAATTGATTTACCGACTCAAAAATCCTTCCTATGTCAGTTTTTTGGCAAGATGAGAAGAGGGCTAAGACAGCCCTAACAGCCTCCCCGACGTCTCTGAGGTAATGCTCGAAAGGGCGGATTCCAGGGCTCGGGTTGAGAGTAAATTAGAAAAGAGGAGCCCTCTGGAGAATCAGAAAAGTTTGGGAAAAGTGAGGAAATAATTCGTGAAATGAATTTAGCGACTCCTAAAATATCCATTTAAAGGAAGAAGAAGAAGAAGGGAAAAAACTTTTTAGGCTCATATGAGAAAGCTTCCCCAGCGACTAAAACTCCTAAAAATCAATTTTCCGATAAGAATTTTTCCCCTTGCATCACGGGTTGACCTTTTCCAATGATGCTCAAACTTGACAGAAATTTCTTTAATATTTGGAACTGATCTAAGGGACGGTCCATTTTAAAAAAAACAGAAGTCGAAAATAAGGAGGACCACCCTAATACCTCCGAAAGAAAACTTACTAGCCACGGCCGTGGGCAAATACGCCACTTCTCAAATAGATATCTATGACTCTTGGTATTTGTATACCACCCGTCTGAAGTATACATGTGTTGTTTCAATGCTCAAACACAAAATATACACCAGTGGAAAGGGGTATGCTGATCTTTTAGAGTTTGTGTTTTTTATCAAGACTAGCTATTCTGAACTTCCAAGTAGAAGAATGAACCCTTTTACTAATTTTATGTCTAAAGAGATACGGGAGAGTTTCTCCGTTCCAAATTTGATAGTTTCTCAGACTCTACACGAGTCATTTTGATGAAAAAGATCTCATATACATATTGGTAGTTTCAGCTAACGGCGCTTCGGAAGCTTTTTGAACTTGCAAATTTGCTTTGAAGCTCCCAAAATTGTTCTCATTGGTGTACGGATGGAGTACCTACCGAGAATTTTAAAAAGACGTTGATTCCGAGGTCAGTGGCCTTTGTTAAATTTGGGGTCATGTGTACCCTTTTTGAACTTTGAATTTTAATAACCACAGAAACTGAATAGAAGGCTGAAACCGATTGCCTACTCGGATTTTAGAAACCCTGAATCCATTTGAAGGCATGAACCTCAAAACATCCTATGTGCAAACTTTTACGAAAGGGATTTTGTGCATGCAAACTGTTCTAAGAACCGCCGCCCATACAATACTACACATCCTGAGTGTCCATAGAGCCTCAAAGTACTTCTAATTTCAACCCAACGATCGCAGCACGCACATGTGCCGACGAGTGATCCATGCAAAACATCCTAACTCCGTTTGATGTTAATGGCACTTGGGATTTTTACTTTGTCCTGCCTATGAACTTAGGGTGTGCGCAACGTCAATCCTCATTTTCTCAGCTTAGGTATGACTGAGTTCCAAAATTTGTAATGGACTTGCGTATGAAGCTTCAGAGAATTGACTAAGCATCCATTTTGCCAAACCCATCCCTTTACCTCAGCTGAAACAGCTTTTTGCTTTTCCTGTAAACTTTTGACATTGCTACGTAGGATGTTTTGAACTTCACGCTTCCATTTCATTCTGAATGCTCCACTGAAAGGGGTAGAACCTAGAAATTACTAATAATACCTCAAGTAACATCGAAAATGGAGTTTTTGAGTCGCTGAATTCGTTTTTGAGGTTATTTCGACGTAACCCTTACCGATAATGATCCACAGGGGGCATTGATGAGAGAACTACAAAACTATTGAACACTGTTTCAAGCATATCGATAGTAAGCTTTTTGGAATCGCTGAATTCGTTTTGGAAGTTGTTATATTTGAACCCCTTCCAACAATATTATTTCCCGTTTTTTATCGGGAGAAATGTGGATTTTACCCCTCAAGAATAATTATTCCAAATAATTCGAAAAAAATCATTAAAAATTTAGAACTCCATCGGATTATGAGGGTATAAGTTCAACTTTTTTCGTCAAAATTGGTTGTTTGATGCAAAAAGTGCCAAAACATGAAAAAAGGTACTGATTTTTGTAAAACTTGAGTGAGTAGTTGTCCGGAGTCATACATCACGTATGCAAAATTTTATCTATCTATATTGACCAAGATTATGGTAGCAAGAGTTAACGTTTCAAAAAGTGCTTTTCTTTTTGCTGTATAAGACACTGAAAGTTCAATACACCTCTCCTGGCCTTCACGGACGGAATTGGATAAACGAAAAATACAGATTCTTGCAACATTTTGAAAATTCAAGAAATTACATTTTGAAGGGGAGCAACTCGAAGAATGGTCAGTAAATGAAAAAGTTGACTATAAACTAAAAAATCTATGTATAAAATTATCCATACTTACTGGAACTTACACAGAATGTCGCCTGAGGAATTAAAATTTGAAGTTTGTACCCGAATCTCAACATCAAGTGAAATGTGTTCATTTTTGTGTACAACAGTTTGGGATCCCAATTCCATACACCCCCAACCAATTTAGGAGTGAGGGGCTGGACAGCTGTTCATGAATCCGAGGTTGTAGATTCCAACGAAATCTTTGGAACTGTATTGAGACGTTTGAAGACGTGAAATTTCTCAATAGTAAAAGGTTAATGAAAATTCGTTGAGATTCGTCAAAACTGATTAAGGCTGTTGACAACTCTTTAATCAGTGTGTTTACTTGTCAAACAGCAATGGTAATCCGTACCTTTCCGTTGGGGGGGGGGGGTAAACCATCTTTAACTTATGGTTCATTCGTGTGAAATCTCTCGAGGAAAGGGACGCCGTCGTTCTTATTTTTCATAGAAATTGTACATAGTCAGTATCAATTTTTCAGAGGGGAAGGCATCAGTTGCTTCTTGTACCCTCATCCCCAGTAGTACTGTAGTGAAGCAAAAGTCAAGAATCTTACATAAGAATCAAGCAATTGAGTGCAAACCACGTATTTTCTTTCCAGATTAGGCATTCAATTGAGAACGTGCAGTTTTGTCCGAAATTTGAGAACTATTGAGAGTCTAAACCTATCGCGTGCACTCTTTGAAGACGATCAAACATAGCTTGGAAAATCCGATTAAAACAGATTTTCGAGTCAAAATCCGGATATATTTCTATGCAGATTTTACTGAAGCCTTTCATTGCGAATTAGTTTATTTTCATGCCCAACCAACATCGCTAATTTGACGTTCTTATAAGACATTGTGCACACTTCTCGTAATTCCATCGAGTACCTGGTTTTCGCCTTCTGTGTCGGCATAGACTGTTCCCCACAACCTCTCGTCTTTTTCTATTTAAAACCAACTTTTTCTGTCATTCGTAAGACCGCATAAAGAACAGTTATACGAGTTTACTTTTTCCGTACGCAATACAGTGTAAGTAATAACGGTTCGAGTATTAAAGAGTTGGTCGTACGTGATCAGAGTCATTAACACTCGCGTGTATACGGAAAACTAGCCATAAAATCCCAGTACCGGACTCGTTTATGAGAGCTGCCGAGATTATCGTATGATTCAGCATGTCACTTTGTTCTTACGACTTTTTTTGTTCCAAAGACTAACCCTAATCCGAAACACCGAACTGAGAGATCAACGAGGTGTGAATTAAAGTTTAAAGACCGTAAGTCCATGCGAAAAAGTAAATATGCTATCGACGTTCGGCCCAACACCTTATATTCGCACATTTTGACCCTCATGATCGTGTGGAGGTCGTCATGCCGTCGAATGCCCCCATAGGCGGGCATAGGCATCCATCGTCTTCTTCCACCGCCCCCTATTCTGACCCCCCCCCCCCATAGTATCTCGAATTCCCTCACCAACTCATCCTCCCACGTTGTGGGTGGTTTATCCCGTTTCCTTTTCCACTCTCTCAGGGACCATTCCTCAGCTACTGGGGTCTGGTTGGCCGAGTGAATTGCACCCGTTGGTCTCGGAACCTGAAGGTCCCGGGTGCGAGCCCACGTAGCAACTCGCCAAATTTCGACCTAGTCGGTTTTTCGGCAAGAAGGGAAGAAGGCTAAGACCGCCCTAACAGCCTCACCCGGTCTCTGAAGTAATGCTCGAAAGGGCGGATTCCAGGGCTTGGGTTGAGAGCAAAAAAACAAATTCCTCAGCTACTTTCCCTCATTTGCCCGCACTTCTCGCCATGTGCCCCACAAAGCTTAATTTTGCTTCCTTAATCCTCCTCCGGGGTCGCTTGACCCTGTTGTTTTCCGGATCTTGTCTAACCTTACTTTATCTTTACTTATTATTTTCATAATACTTCGTAGCATTCCGAAATAAGTTATCTTCAAATTGTCTCATTGCGACCGGGTTAGTGACCAAGTTTGAGTTCTGTAGGTAAGAGTGGATATCACACATTTGTCCAGAGTTTTTATTTTTTCCCTCATGGTTAAGTTGCCTTTTAGCATTTCCCTATGTGCCCAAATGATTTTCCTAGCCTTAGCTGTTCTTGCTTTCAGCTCCCGTTTCCCCCTCTCTTCGAATGCCACTTGCTGCCCCAGGTAATTGTATTCCGTAACCATTTCTATTTCTGACCTGCCCACCATAAATCTGTCAATCTGGATGTTCGTCATTATCTTGGTGTTTGAAACATTCATTGTCAATCCGACCCTATCGCATGCGCTGTTAAGATCTTCGGCCATAGTTTGCAACTCCTGCAAGCAATTACTTGGCAATAAAGTGTCGTCTGCGAACCGTAGATTACTCAGCCATCGGCCGTTAATCGTCACCCTTTTCCCCTCCCAATTTAGATTTTTTTAATGTCTTCCAGAACCGCGTTGAACAGGTTCGGGGCGAGCGGATCCCATTGCTTTACCCTTTTTTGTACTTCAAATTCGTCCCAGCCCTGTCCAGCCTGATGTAAGCTGTGTTTTTCATTTTTTTTTTTTATTACCTTTACCACATCCCCTTCTACCCCTTGTTTTAGCTAGTGCTCCCCATACCGTCCACTGTTTGAACAAGTCAGATGCCTTGTTGATAGGTCTGTAATTATTAAAATCGCTCCCAGGGGTGAAACTAAAGAGGGGGGGAGCTGAAATACCTCCCTAATAATTTAGCAGTCAGCAAATTTTGAAACAGTTTATTTGAATTTTCCATTTTTCATGAATGTTTGTTTGTTTGTTTGTTTCTTTATTTTTATTTTTTTCAATTGAAGAACTGGAAAATTTTCAATTTTTAAAAGATTATGTCGGCAAATTTCTCTCCTTCACCTCCCCCAAACTGAAAGTCAAATTTCATTTCTGAAAATGGAGTACCCGGGACTCCTGTCAGAGACTAGTCAGTCAGAAGCCGAAGGTTTCAAGCTGAGTATCGAACATTGTCTGAAAGGTTAAAAAAAGTTGAGATGTGGAAGAGATTTTGAAAATTCGGAAGTCGGTAGCAAACGTTGAATTTCGAATTTCAATGACTATTCTGTTCTTACTAGATTCTCTATTTGACCTAGAGCCTAAAATTTACGAAAGTTGAACATTTTATTAAAATCTAAAAGCAGGCCCGTAGCCAGCCATCTGCGGTAGGTGGTGCTGACTATTTACCAGGGAGGGGGGGGGGCTTAAGGATACACATAGTATATAATGTGAACAGTTCTACGAGGCAATGGTATAGCCAGGGGGAAAGGGGACGAATGCTCCCAAGGTACCTGAAATTGAATGTAAAATATGTAGAAATAGGCAATTTTTCGCTGTAAAACATGTTTTTTGATTTACCTTCATTTTCGTACAATAGTCCTCTAATATCGGCGATTTCTAAAAAATACTTCAATTTTCGACTTTGGCTCCCTTGAAAATCTTACTTTCTCTCCCCCCCCCCGGGAAATCCTGGTTATGCCACTGATTGAATTTGGTCTCAAAATTCATAATCAAAACTGTTAATTCAATTTACCGACAACCCACTGAAAAAAAATTGAATAGATCGCGTGAAAAAAATTAACATTTAGAACGATCAAATTTTCGAACTTTTGGAAGTAAAAAAACTCTATTTCTGTGGACTTATCAAGTTATCAGTTCTCAAACAGCCATTCATGCATTTAGCCATCGATATTCAATGTGAACTGGATCGCGAGCCTACCACTGCGTTTGTGAATATTGTAATATGACCCAAGTAAAAGGCCTCTGGCTCTGAAACTGTTGGATGTACTCGGGCCCTTTTCTTGAGACTCGTCACATCATATAAAAAACGACAAACATACGATTCTTCTATATTTCAAAGCAAAATCAGTGTTGACAAGTTTATAAACATTAAAACGTCGTGGAACGAAAAGTTTTGGACAAAACTAGCGAGAAAAATAGAAGGAATTCGTTATTTTTATTTACGAAATTTTGCCAGGGGAGGCTCCGGCAAGTGTTAGGGGGTGCTCAGTACCCCTTAGCACCACTCTGGTTTGGCGCCTAGCGTAATGATGATTCCTTTACATGGTGGTATCTCTGCCTAGGGGGAGGGGCTCAAGATACCTTTAGAGGGGGCTCAACACCAGCTTGCCGACCCCTGGCTGCGGGCTGCCTAAAAGTTGAAAGCAAAAGACTTATTTTCCAATGTCACAAACTGAATCCGATAGCAAATGTTCTATGATTCAATTTACCTCCTGCTTTGGTCCTGATGAATATAGGAGGGAAATTTAGTCTGGAAAAAAAGACAAAACTCCGATGTGTTTTTCCCATAAGAACGAAAGGGAGCTTGGGGCACGGATTCCCCTAAATCCCATCGACCTTACCCTCCCAGACTAGGGTATGCTCATGTACGCAAATGTGACTTTTTGGAGATAAGGTTCCAATCTGCATTCGCAGGGACGAGACTATGGGGGGGGGGAGGTGAATCCCCCAATAATTTGACAGTCGGCAAATTTTGAAACTGTTCTTTTTAATTTTTCATTATCTAAAGTATACTGTTTTAATGAAGCCTGATAAAATCTTTAACAAATTCGGAAGATCCTTGAAGTTTCACAGAAGTCTGAAAGAGTCCTAAAAGTTTTACATAAGTTGGAGGAGAAGGTCTTGATGGGTCAAAAGAGTCTTATTATCATAGTATTAAATGAATCCAAGGAACCTCTCGGATGGTGTATGTTTGCACAAGGGCCGAGAGTAGTATAGAAAGGTTGGATTCTGGACCGAGTTCACATTTCTGTAATTTACTGTTGAAGTGACATTTTTCTGAGTGAGTTCTGTTCTCTCTAAACCAAATTCACATTTCTGTAAATTTACTGTTGAAAACATTTTTCTGAGTGAGTTCTGTTCTCTCTAAACCAAATTCACATTTCTGTAAATTTACTGTTGAAAACATTTTTCTGAGTGAGTTCTGTTCTCTCTGAATCGAGCTCACCTCTCTGAGCATTCACTGTTGAAAACATTTTTCTGACTGAGTTCTGTATAATCCTAGACCGAGTTCATATTTCTGTGTAAGTATTGTTCTCTCTGAATCGAGTTCACATTTTTGTACATTCACTGTTGAAAACACTTTTCTGAGTGAGTTCTGTACAATCCTAGACCGAGTTCATATTTCTGTGTAAGTATTGTTCTCTCTGAATCGAGCTCACATTTTTGTACATTCGCTGTTGAAAACACTTTTCTGTGTAAGTTTTGTTCTCTGTAACCAAGTTCACATTTGTGTGTAAGTTCTGTACGATCCTAGGCCGAGTTCATATTTCTGTGTTGGTGTTAAAAGAATTGATATTGTAATATAAAGTGGTCGAGTTTCCATTTTTTTATCAGACCACTTTTTTTTTTTCTAACTTGGATTTCAAGTAATTTTTGTTTGAAATCTTAATACTAAAAAAAAAAATTAAAAAAAATAAAAATAATAAAAAAGTAAAAAAATAAAAATCGAAAATTGATAACCTAGTTTAAAAAAAAAAATAAAATAAATAAATAAAAAAAAATCGAAAATTGATAACCTAGTTAAAAAAAAAAAAAAATTAAATAAATAAATAAAAAAAAAAATATTATATATTATAAAATGGAAATGATTGAAAGTAAAAGCAATAACTTTAATTTTGATGACTCTACACATTGTGTATCTGAAAAGATACCATCAGTGAAAGTGATTAATCAAGAACCTGTAGGCTTCTGGATGTCTAATGAAAATTTGATGTCTTGTGAGTGGAGAAAAAGTTGCAACGAGTCATGTTCAGGTGCCAGCTGTGTAGAACATTTTGTAAATACAAAACCGCACACAATTGAGACTCGAGATGGATCAATTCAAGGTAGGATTATTGATAAAAATCGTATTTTAATCATTAGACGCCAACTTAAACTTATCAGACTTTCTCGAAATGATTACTCTTTTGCTGGTTATTGGGTAAAAGGAGATACAGACTATATTTCAGCACGTAAGTATCTCTTAGTGTTTCTAGATGAAAATAATCATCCACTACATAAAGAACCAATCCAACTTACAGCTAGAGGTGTATTTCAGGTAGAATTTGATAAGAATTTATTAAAGTTTAGAAAAGAATTTAAAACAGTTTATAGTAAAACACGAGGTGTAATGTCAGATTTATGGTATTCTATGCTTGTGTTCTGTCCTACTTTTGTATCAAACGTAGTAGGTTCTTTAAAAAAGAGTAGAGCATGTTGTATTGAAAATTATATTGTTCCAACAGAATCTAATTTGAACTCTTTATGTGTAGGTAGAGATAAAGAAGTCTCAAAAATTGTTGAAGCTATGTTTAATGATTCTGAAAAATGGAAAGCTGAAAATAGTAAACCTTTCATAACCACATTAGTTCAAGAAAATGAATAATGTATTTTTATATGATTTTTCATATAAAAATAATACTTATTTGACTGTCTTTTTTTTCTTTTTCTTTTTTCTCATTTTTTTAAACACCTGTTCGATAATATTCCAACAGAAAATTATAATACACATCCAGTTGAATTTATTTTCTGAATTGTTCTCTGAATTGTTTTCTGATTGCATACCTATTTATAAGAATATTTATTTTTTTTTTTTTATTTTTTTTAGTTTTTAGGAGCAGGTCTAACCGCTCTAGATATAGGTTTGTATTCATAACAAACAGGTTGTTTCAAAAGAACAAATATTTCAGCTGTATTAGGAAAATCATCACGCCATGAGAATATAATTTGTACATTGGCTACATCTGTTTGTAGAGCGTCAGGTTGTCCTGTAAGATCAAAGCAAAAGATAGTATATTCTCTTTCAAATTGCGCAAGATCAATTAAAACATCGTCTTTTCCATTGTAATTTTTAAAATATGTATATAAAGCTCCTGAATCCTTTTCATTAAAATTTAATCGCATTTGCTGACGAGGATATTCATAACCATTGACATTGAAACGTACATCATAAGGATTACAATGATCAAATTTACTTTTATCAGCAAAGAGATCATTGTTCCTTTTATTTTGGAAAACTACAAAAGCATATTGTGATGTAATATCTGTAGGAATTGACCACCTAAATTCTTTTCCTGATACACTACCAGCAGGTTTCTTTAAACATTGCCAATGCTCAAAATTCATACGAATTGGTATGTCTTTATTTAACAATGGTAAAACTTCTTTTTCAAGTTGTAATGAAAGCTTCACCACTGGCATTCTCCAAGTTATATACTTCAGATTCAATTCCACAGTATAATCTTTTAAATTTGGGTCAACTTGTAGCATATTTGTAACACCATGTTGTTCTCTTGCTAGTATCAAGGATTGACTAACATTAAAGAGAATTTCTTTATAAGTTCCAAAACCTAGAAACATATCGAAAGCTAATGCAACTTTGAAGTAACCATTCGCATCAACATTCATGTAATCATTATTTAGATTCCATCCTGCATTAGAATACTTGGTGGTTTTGGACATTGAAACGAGACCATTAATGGTGCTGGCTACACCTGGATACTCCAATATATCTACCTGAACATCAGAAATTCTATAAATAATTTGCCTGAAAAGATGAAGAAAGCCATTATTAATTACTTGTACTGTACTACGATCGAAACTCGCAATTTTTTTGTCTTTATCACGTACTATCAGACGACCAGCTATAACTACCTCGCTTTTCCAAGGTAAAGTACAAATATTAGGAGTATTTATTTCAATTATAATTTCCTCATCTTTTTTATTTATATCAATATTATTAGCAGTGGAGAATTCTATTAATTCAAAACTTTCGTAACCATTCATTTATAGTATTTTTTTTTTTTTTTTTTTTAATTATCGTACTTCACGTATGATTAAAAATGCCCAATATGTTTCACCATTATTTTCAAGTGGATTGCCATTCTGATCAAAAAGGTTTAATACAATCTCGCTTATTTCTTTATTTCTCACTCTATAATATTGAGTTTCATTTGGTGTATAGATTATTTTTTCTCCGGGTAGTGATGATATAGGAAAATAAAAAAGTATTTTTTCATTACCGTTATTACATTCATTACATATCCCCTTAATGCTTTCAATAGGAAAAATTTTAACGTGGCTATCAGATTCAACTTCTTCTCCAGCTGGTATAATTTGCTTAGTAAAACCCAATATATTACCAACAGAAGTCACATCTCTTAAATCTATTATATGTGATGGACTCCCCATTATTATGGTATGAGCGTATTTATTTATTTTCAAGGTTATATTAGCAGCCCTAGCATGTTTACTTTCATGTATACATTTAATAATATCAGCTACTTCATAAATACCAGGATCAAGTACTATAGTTGTAGGTAATTCGTTCACCTGCTTATAAAAAGTAAGTGAATTGTTTTTAGTTGTAGTTATATTGAAAAAACGATAAGATGTGTGGAAAGATTCTAACCCAATTTCCCATTCTTTATTAGGGTTGAGTCGAATAATGTCATCAACTCCACTAAAATCATGATAAAGAACAGAATCTGTACCGCTCATAAGTATACTGTAAGAACCATTTATATATTTCATTTATAGTATTTTTTTTTTTTTTAATAAATATTCTATGCACCGTCTACCACAATTTGTTTCATCAAGTTTTTGATCCTGCGTATAATTATAAGTAATTCTAGACTGTCCAAAATATTTCACTAATTCTGGTGGTGGAATGTTACCAAACGGTTCATAAAAATCAACTTGTGAATCATTCTTACAGTAAGCAGTCCAATGAGTTCCAGAGTGGTCTGAAGTGTCTAAATTTACAATTCCACATTCATATTTTTTGATTTTTGGTGGTAGCTCATCAAGCATAAAAACTCCTCTGAAATGAGGTATTTGCAATTTTTTAGCATATGCTTCTATTTCAAAATTAGTTAATGCGTCATTCTTGATGGTTATTTTTTTTTTTTTTCCATTATCTAAGATTTTTTTAATTACTTGTTGAGTGATCATGTCACCCCCAATTTTTCTTTTTTTAACGCCATCGCATTTTTTTTAACGCCATTTTTTATTTTTTTAACGCTATTGCATTTTTTTTTAACGCCATTTTTTATTTTTTTAACGCCTCTTTTATTTTTCTCAACACCTAAACAGTCTTTTTGAATACTACCATTAACGCCATTTTTTATTTTTTTAACGCCATCACATTTTTTTTTAACGCCATTTTTTATTTTTTTAACGCTCTTTTTCTTTAGAACTTCGTTAGGTATTTGTAGATATTGTCCTATGCCTTCACCAGACTTGTACTCCAACTTTTCATTACGACGTTTTCTCTCTTCTACTAACTCGTCATTGGCTTTCTTATTATCAATTGCTTGCTTGGCGGTTGATATTAAATTACCTACAGTTTCTACTATTTTAGTACCTACTTCTACAGCAGGTTTAGCTGCTGCAATAGCAGCCAATCCTGCTAGGATAGCTGGTGGGAAGAATCCACCATTTTTAACCTGCTTCAGTTGTGTTTTGTTCAGTTTTAGCTTTAAACCTTTTTCCTTGGTTTTTGCTGTCTCAATTTGATTCACTTGTGCTTTTGTTAGAGGTAAATATGTTTCGTTCTGTGTGCTATTTTTAGTTCTGATTAAATTTTCGTATCTTAAATTTAGTACAACAGGTACCCCTTTCTCAACACCAATATTAATTTTGTCAACTTGTTCATTATCTGGATTGATAGGATATTTAATGTATCTACTTACTTTGATACCCTCACCTTTTTTTTTTCGATCATTGATTGCGGTTTCTCGATAAATATAAAATCCTTTACCTTTTTTTTCCTGTTTGTTAACATATAAATTATTCAAATAATTCATTATTTCTGGGAGATCATTGGTTGTTGTTTTTCGATCAATATGAAATCCTTTGCCTTCTTTTTTCTGATTATTAGTGGTTGTTTTTCGATCAATATAAAATCCTTCACCTTTTTTAGGTAATATTTCATTAGGTAATCGCAAATGTTGTCCTAATCCACAGTTTTTACTCATATTATTTATATTATAAAATTTTTTATAAATTCCTAAACCTAACTTCTGTTTTAATTTCATTAAATTTACTGCTACATATGCTGGAATTTTTTCATCTAATTTAGCATTAGGATCTTTGACACGCTCCCAGGCTCGCCATGTGAATCTGTTATCAGCATAATCACGTTCATTAGGATCATCTGTATTTGCATAATCTACATCATGATCCATAGCTATTTCATCTAATTTATTTTTCAGTTTTACACCTTTTTGAATATCGAGGTCTGTATTCAAACCAGGACCAAGAGCTTTATATCCAGGCCAGTGAAGTGGAAATGGTACATATTTACCAATTGTATCCACAATATCACCACCTCTTTTAGATAATCCACAGTTTTTACTCATATTTATAGTAGAAAATTTTAGAAAACTGTTTTTTGAAGTTCCTGGCGATAAAATTTACCTAAAATTTCTTCACCCTTCAAATCTTTAATAGAATAGACGGGAGGGTTTGTGTGGAATACTTTGTCAACTACAAATATTTCTCTTGTCCAGTTGTTCTTATACTTGTTCTCAAAAGTTTCTTTCTTTTTGGGTATTCTCACACGATCTCCTTCCTTGAATTTTGGTCGCGTGGAGAAACTTGAAGAATACATTCTATGAAAAATTTCTTGTTCATTTGTTTTATTCACATCACAAGGACGCATTCCTATTGTTCTATGTACCCTCACATTATTATATTCGTGCAATATCTCTGGTATAAATGGAACCCATTTATGATTCTTATGAATCTCAAAAATTATTCTCAACATCCCATTAATGGTTCTGTTTACTCTCTCACCAATTGCTGATTTTTCCTCATTCTCTGTGTGATACATATGAATATTATATTTTCCCATTAATTTTTTAAAAACTGAATTTACAAATTCTGTACCTTTGTCGACATGTAATTTTTTAGGTGGACCATATTCGCTTTCTTCAATAATTTTCTCAAAAGCTTGAGAAACCTCTTTCCCTGTTTTTTCCTTGAGGGGTTTTATCCTGAGTACTTTTGAGAAGGTGTCAATAACTACTAACATATACTTATAACCCCTATTTTCTTTTGAATACTGGGACATAATTAATAAATCACCTGCCCAGATTTCACTGATTTCATTTGTGATAATTTTTCTTTTCTGAAATTTTTTTATCACAGGTTTATGAAGTTCTTTGGCCTCAAGTTCAACTAATGACTGCATTTTTTATATTACTTGACATTTTCTATTGACCTTCATGATAACCTACATTTTGAACATTTCTGTCTTTTCCTCTAATATTTTTTGAACATTTTCATTTGTTTGTGGTAAATTTTCCTGCAATATTTTCTGAATATTTCCAGTTTTTTGTGAATTTTTCTCCAATATTTTCTGAATATTTTCAGTTGTTTGTGGTAAATTTTCCTTCAATATTTCTTGAACATTTTCATTTGTTTGTGGTAAATTTTCCTCCAATATTTCTTGAATATTTTCAGTTGTTTGTGAATTTTTCTCCAATATTTTCTGAATATTTTCAATTTTTTGTGGTAAATTTCCCTCTAATATTTCTTGAACATTTTCCTCCAATATTTTCTGAATATTTTGATTTGTTTTTGATATATTTTTCAATTCTGTTAAAATTGCTCCTAATTGGGTAATATTGAAAAGTGAATTCTCGCAGGTGGTAGCCAATCCAACTACCTGCCGCGTAATATTTTTCAGTTCAGTTACAGCTGATTGATCATGTTCAGTAATCTTTTTCAGTTGTGGTAAAATACTGCTTGTGTTATCCTTTATATTGTATATGTACTCTTTCACACCATTAGCATACTCTATTATACCAACAGTATAATTTTCATTATTAATGACATTTTTTATACATTGTATTATCATATCTGAAATTTCGCCAACATCTTTTATGACAATTTTCAGAACAGACTCTAAGATTTTCCCCGTGTTATTCTGAATTTTTTCAACTGATTCATACAAATAATGATGATTTTTTCTAGTAAACATTTATTATAAGGTTTTTAAATTTTTTTTGGCTTCTATCAGTTCCTCCCGAATGTTGGTCATTTCATTGAATATTTGTGGATTATGATTACCTGCTTCCCACATACCTTTCAGTATTGTAAATCGATCAATTAATTCTTTAGGATCGTTCCAGTATTTATAATCAGTCTGATTGGTATAAATTTTCTTAAGACCAGAGCCACGATGTGAAAGTATGAGTTCCTTCTCAATCAACATAGGTTGGATGAAATTTAAATATTTGTACCCACGACTACTTTTAATTTGTCCATTCTCAGAACGATAAGATTCTGTACTGAGAATAATTTTTTGATAATTTTTCAGGTCTTCATCAGTATAATTTTCAGGTTTTTGCATAGTTAGTAATTCCCATAGTCCTTGTGTTCCTGGATAAAGGGTAGTGTCATTACTTAGCTTAATATCAGCACGATCATTATCAGCATAATGATGAACTTCCATGAGTCGTGCATTTCCTATATAATAATCTTTATTTTCGTATCTAATACCAAAAGTTGAATCAGTAGGTATTTTTTTATTAGTATAGTAAGACAAATATCTACATGCAAGACTTTGAGACATATCAAATCCTGGTGTTTCCTCTGACCGTTCATAGGTAATTTCTCTTGGTTTGTCAGCAATCATAGGTAATAGTGGTTGTTGTATTACAGGCTTAAGGTCTTTTATAGTATCAATGATTGGTTTATAGTTTTCTTCCATTTCTAGTTTTCTATTCACTTGACCTAACTTTGCACATTCAATATTTTTTTGTAGAAGTGCACGTTGTTTTACAACAAAATCAATATCATTTGAATTATAATCTGTTAGCTTTCTCATTTATAATATAAAATTTTCCTCAAATTTGTATTTGAACCTACCATTTTTCTGATCACATTCTTTATCTATAACTACAAAGTCATACGGTTTTTGCCAGCAATCATTACATATTGATTTGAACTGATTAAATGTTATGGTCCTAGCATATTCGTTATAAATATGTGTCAGATTGGTAAGATCTTGTTCAAAAAGAATTAAGTAATTAAAATTATCTCTAATCTGTTGTTTTGGAATTTTTGAATATGTTTAGGATAAATAGTAGCATGAAATATCATTATGACGACTCCATGAATAATATTTACCTATTTTATCATGGTTTTCTGTGTAGATATCATCAAAGATTACTACTGATCCTTTTTCTATTTTATTAGGGTCTGGTAAATCCTCGAGTGATACTGTATGAAATTTTTTGTTTTTAAGTTTCTCGTTTTGCAATATTTGGCGAAACTTTTCATACTTTGGTTGATTAGAAGTATTTGAACATAAATATACATTATCAGGTAATGGTCTATCCACTAATATAGTCAATAAAACATTCGTTTTCCCAGACCCACTAGGACCACATATACAACATCTCATTATATTAGGAAACACTTCCTTCAATCTACAAGTTGGAACACTATTATCAAAGTTTAAAACTTCAGTCTTATTCTTTATTTTAGTTCGTTTCATTTATTATACAATATTTTTTATAGCCATATGGAAGTGTATTCATTTCATCAATTAAGTATCTTTTATCATCATAAGGAGATAGTGCAATTTTATTGATTGATATAGTATACAATTTCAGCTTTTTGGAAACAATTCCATGCACAATTTCCTTAGTTTGCTTGCTATTGAACAAACAGTTTTTGTACATTTCAAATTTCATTCTTTCTATATTCAATCTTTTAATTCCCTTACACACTTTTTTCTCTTTCGATGTGTCGTTTCTGAAGGAGTACATTTTTGATCTTAGTCCTACCCACTCTCTTATTGGGATTCCTAAGTATTCATCCTTGAATAATCCTGGAACTTTTTTGTTTACTTGAGGCATCCAATCCATTAAATAATCTGAAGTGTTGTAATAATCTAGATTCTCTTTTATGTCCTCATAAACATCATCACATTCTATATAAACAATCAATGAATCTGTATCAGTTCCTAATAATCTTATTTTGTCTCCATATTTCGTTTTTAAAACATTGTAGTAGAACTGGAACATTAATAATTTTGACAACTCCAGAACAACAAACCCCCCAAATATTGGTTTATTCAACTTTACTTTCTTATTTTGAATGTGAAGTAAAACAGTTTCTTCATCAAGAACAACTCTTGTTTCAAACTCATTCTGTTTAAGAAATGAGTCTAAAGTAGTCACTATTTGTACTGTACATCTTTTTCTAACGTTCTCCATTTGTTTCCCATAGACACTATTATTGAGTAATTTATAGAGATCTTTCTCATGATCATTTTTTGCTTTTTGTCTTAAGCTTGTATTCTTATCAATATATGGTTTCATCCAAGCTTTTTGTTTGAATCTTATGTAATTATTTATACTCTTTAAAACTATACCTTGTTTCAAGCATTCTTTCAACATTCTGTAATCAATGAGATAATTATGTTTTGGGTGTAGCGTACTTATTAATTTACTCATTTTTGGTTTATTACCTATTTTTTGTTCAATCAAAATTTTTTGAAAATCTGACAATTCTGATTCTCTAGGTACATATTGTTCTGGAAGCATGGGATAATCTTTAAATTCTTCGTGTAATTCTGTAGGAATCTCAAGATCAGCTATAAAAGTATATCCATACTCACCATTGTCAACTAGAGTAAGAATTACATCTTGAGTAAAGTCTGATGGTTTATAAGTCAATTTTTCAAATTTGCTTTCTAAGGATTTCTTTGCTTCGGAATTTTTTGCTTGCGCATCTTCAATTTGATGGGCTAGCAAATTATAGTTCAAGAATTCACCTATTGGTAATGGTTGACTCAGAGCCCACCCATATAAATTATTACAATCTAAATATAGAATATAACTGATATGCTTTTTACTATCCCAAATTCCTTTCTCTTTGGCTTTTTCTTTGCTTAATTTTATTGTTTTTCTTTCTTTCTCATCGTAAAAGTAACAATTATTAGCAAGAGCGTGTCTATGAGGAATGTTGGAAATCCCTCCTCTTATTCCTTTCTCATAAATTTCATAATTTTCTTGATCAGTAATTAGCTCAAGCGATTGTTTCGTGAATTTTAAAGAAGCACTATCTGATAAATGTGGTGCTGAAATATAATATACAGGATCTAGTCCATAATGTTTATAACACATTTCCCTAAAATTATCAAAAATATCTTTTGTGAGAATTGTATCTAGTTTCAAGTATAAATCATGATAATCTCCAAAATTTTTACATCCAAAATATTTGTAAACTTTTTTTGCTTTTGATAAATCGTCATCAGATATATGTTTATTATTTAACATCGAATACCACGCCTTTTTATCTAATGGTAATTGCTCAGAGAATTTATCATAAGTACTAACCCAGTCATAAGGATAAATCCCCTTCTGTAAAACCAAATGTAGGTCTTCTTTTTTAAATTCTCTCAATATATTTTGAAATTTATTATAATTAATCGGTTTTGTCAATTCAGAATCACAAATTTCACATTTTGCTGCATATTTTAAAATGCCATTCTCATTTATTGGTAAAAATTGTCCTTTCCTAATTTTCTGTACTTTTTTACACCTAGCACAAAAACAGTCATTCACTTCTGCTAGATTTTTTACTGCTTGATCTAAACTAATTCCTACAAAATTTAATGTGTCAATAAATCTAAATTCCATTTCTATAGGTATTTTATCTCCTTTCCTACTTATTTTCAGTTTTTCTCCTTGACAAGAGGAACATTTTTTTAATATTTTGTCCCAATATTTTCTTTTACAAGTGCAGCAATAAGTGGAATCTCTTTTTACTTCACAATGATCTATCACCACCTTTTTGGAAAATGTTTTATAATTTTCACAATTTTCTGCAATAATTTTCACATCATGTTTCTCAGAAGGCTCCCTCTCGTTCCCACTAAATAATTTTAACAACCATTGTAAAAATATTTTGGAATCGTATTTTAAATTATGAATCAAAATTGGAATGAATCTTGGCATTCTTAAATGCGAGTTGCACTCTCCACAGGCTACACCACGAAATTTTCCTGTATAATGATCATGATCTCTAACTTTTTCATTTTCTGCAAGAATCTTGTTACATAAATGACAGTGAGAAGTTTCTTTGAATTTGATATCTTCATCTTGTCCCCAAATCATTGGCTTATTAATTCTTCTTATCTTGTTGTATGCGCGAGCATGTTCTATTAACCAAGAATTGAATTGATTCATCAAGTTTTGTACATTCGAGTCTCTAACCAGCTGTGTTCCTTGTTGGTCAGAATAGAAACAAAAACTGTTAGCAATATGTTTCTGGAGATATTTTGTTGATTTAGTTTCTTTTTGCATTTTTTCCAATAGACATTCAAAATCCAACGTCACTGTGTATGGATGATATTGTTCTGCCCCATTTGTGCAATATTTTCGAAATTTCTTCTCTTCATTTGGCATTTCTATATTTTGCTCATCATTTATACAATTTTTTAAATGTTCCCCATATTTTAATTTATCTTTAAATCTTTTATGGCATTTCATACAAATTTCTACATGTTCATGATATTTATGTATTTTTCCTTTTAATAGAGCACTCAAGTTTTTTATCCCAACAATATGATCCTTATACTGTAGTAAATTTACATGGTTTTCACTATGATTTGGTTTATAAATTAAAGAAAATTGACCAATACCCTCTTCATCTTCCTCATACTTATAAATATTGATAGATACACCTAGAAATTTTTCATATTTTTTAATATTTTCTGGAATTAAATTAACTGGATATTCCATTTTCAGTTCTTCATATTTCGTGATATCATAATTTGAAACTCGATCTACATGATTTGTAACTGAATTCAAAACACTTTCCAACGCATATTCAAAGCATCTAAGATCTTCTTGCTTGAGACACTTGAAATTTCTATTTTGAATATTTTTCACATTAATACAACACTTTTTTGATTGAATAAATTTGGGTAATTGAATATAAGTCCCACCACGTAAAGGGTCATTTTTATCAGATTGAATATTTATTTCAATAACTTGATCAAATTTATATTTAGTATTTTGAGCAGTATAACTCTCATACTTTTTTATAACTTCATTTTTTGCTGAGATTAATGCACTTTCAATTGCATTCGAATCTACTATAATATGATGCTTTGATCGAAAATATGCCTCTTTATCACCTATTTTATCTCCAGTTGTGTGATCTATTTCTATATAGTTTACAACTGCTATTAATCCTATGTTTATTGCCTTTTTCTTTTTCATCTCACTTTTAAGCATTCTACCAAGAAGTTCTGTAATTTTGTCTAAATAAATTCTTAAATCATATTTTGCAGGTTCGTATACTATAGAGAATTGATTTACCATATTTTTCCAACACCCATCTATCTTTCTCACACTAGGACGAACTATAGGCTCATCAAAACTATCATCATCAAAATTAAATTCTTGGAGATACTTTACATTTTGAGATTGTAAGAATTTTTCAATTATTTTAGCTCTAGTTAAATTTTTGTTTCTTTCTCCAACTTTTTTAATGAGTTCTTTTTTCGTTAATTTATTCAGAATCTCTCTCTCAAAATTCGAACTCTGTCTCTGTATCTTGTCTCTAATTTCCAATAATTCAGATTTTTTCAACTTAGATACACCTTTCACTCCACAATTTCGCAAATCATTTCTTAAATCTTTTGCTGTTGTTGTTGTCCTTCCATGCTTAGATCTGACATGTCTAGCATAATTTTTGTATGTAATTTTTTTATTACACTCTATACACATTCTCGGTGCATATTTTTTATTTATCGTTTCCATTTTATTATATATAATACTACTATTATTCTTTTAACGTAATTCAATTTTTTATTTATCGTATTTCTTCATTACACGCTAATTTATGCACGAAAACAACCAAATAATTAACAAGGTTAGCGCAATCAATTAAATGATAACACCATCATGGCATTGAAAAAAATTATACATGAATCGAATCTATACGGCGATGATAATTTATTCATAAATATGAGAGTGCTATGTTTGCATTTTCAAACTCATATGTAATGTTGGTTACGGGCTTCGTAAGTATATATACAAATTTTAAATAACACTCTATCGGAGCTAGGAGCTGTACATTAGGCTTCCTCCCCATATTAGACGGAAGTGCTAAAGAGGGGAAAGGTCCGTACACCTCACCTAGGCTAGTTCCCCTCGGGATAACAAACTGTAACCGTGACTGAACAGCGTCACGGCGGCAAATCAAAAGTGTTATCTCGGGGTCGACGATGTCGAGTTACTAAGTCTCTGTAATCAGCGCTGATTAGGTAGTAACATTCAATGCAAAATAAATAAAAAAAAAACGCTGTACTAGATCTCTGACGTACTCCGATGGCGCAGGTGCACACGCGTCGCTGGGTGCTTGGAGGTCGAACTACAGTGAAAAAAAAAAAAAAGATAACACCGGGTTTAGACTCGCGTACTCTGAGCTGATATGAAGCCGGCCATATCAGTCTCGGATGCGTGAATCGACGGCCTTGGTGGAAAAAAAAAACTCTCAGAGTTTCCACAGCCTCCCGCGGACAAAAAAAAAATGCAAATAAAAATTCAGGGCGTTCGCGGGGGGCAGTAGTTTTGCAAAATTTTCTCGTGAGTTTTTTCGCATTTTCCAAGGGATTTCAAATAATTTTTGTTTGAAATCTTAATAATCTATATTTTCTATTTCTCCATTTTTAAATGTAATATTTTTTTTAGTTATTTTTTTTAAAAGTATTAGCATTTTAATTTTTTTTATATCTTCTTTACTTTTTCCCGTTCTAATAGCAAATGTTTCTATCATTGTATCATTAATATTTTTTCTTGAAATATTTTGATTTTCTTTTCGTTCTTTAGATTTAAATGTCTTTCTAATATCTTCTACAAATTCTTTCTCGCCTTTTTTTTCTAAATCTTTATAAAATTCTTTAATTTTATTTTCAGGAATAAAGTCATAAACAATATTTTCCATAAATTTATATAGATCTGTTTCCAAATAAATATTAATATATTTAAAACATTTAAGGAATTCAATGTTTTTTAATTCACAATTCATTCTTTTTTTTAATTCAATGTTTTTTAATTCACAATTCATTTCCATTTTATAATATATAATTATTTTTTTTTATTTATTATTTTTTTTAATTATTTTTTTTTATTTTTTTTATTTATTATTTTTTATTTATTTTTTTTATTTATTATTTTTTATTTATTTTTTTTATTATTCTTTTTTATTATTTTTTATTTTTATTATTTTTTTATTTTTATTATTTTTATATGAAAAATCATATAAAAATACATTATTCATTTTCTTGAACTAATGTGGTTATGAAAGGTTTACTATTTTCAGCTTTCCATTTTTCAGAATCATTAAACATAGCTTCAACAATTTTTGAGACTTCTTTATCTCTACCTACACATAAAGAGTTCAAATTAGATTCTGTTGGAACAATATAATTTTCAATACAACATGCTCTACTCTTTTTTAAAGAACCTACTACGTTTGATACAAAAGTAGGACAGAACACAAGCATAGAATACCATAAATCTGACATTACACCTCGTGTTTTACTATAAACTGTTTTAAATTCTTTTCTAAACTTTAATAAATTCTTATCAAATTCTACCTGAAATACACCTCTAGCTGTAAGTTGGATTGGTTCTTTATGTAGTGGATGATTATTTTCATCTAGAAACACTAAGAGATACTTACGTGCTGAAATATAGTCTGTATCTCCTTTTACCCAATAACCAGCAAAAGAGTAATCATTTCGAGAAAGTCTGATAAGTTTAAGTTGGCGTCTAATGATTAAAATACGATTTTTATCAATAATCCTACCTTGAATTGATCCATCTCGAGTCTCAATTGTGTGCGGTTTTGTATTTACAAAATGTTCTACACAGCTGGCACCTGAACATGACTCGTTGCAACTTTTTCTCCACTCACAAGACATCAAATTTTCATTAGACATCCAGAAGCCTACAGGTTCTTGATTAATCACTTTCACTGATGGTATCTTTTTAGATACACAATGTGTAGAGTCATCAAAATTAAAGTTATTGCTTTTACTTTCAATCATTTCCATTTTATAATATATAATATTTTTTATTTATTTATTTATTTATTTATTTAATTTTTTTTTTTTTTTTAACTAGGTTATCAATTTTCGATTTTTTTTTATTTATTTATTTTATTTTTTTTTTAAACTAGGTTATCAATTTTCGATTTTTATTTTTTTACTTTTTTATTATTTTTATTTTTTTTTTATTTTTTTTTTAGTATTAAGATTTCAAACAAAAATTACTTGAAATCCAAGTTAGAAAAAAAAAAAGTGGTCTGATAAAAAAATGGAAACTCGACCACTTTATATTACAATATCAATTCTTTTAACACCAACACAGAAATATGAACTCGGCCTAGGATCGTACAGAACTTACACACAAATGTGAACTTGGTTACAGAGAACAAAACTTACACAGAAAAGTGTTTTCAACAGCGAATGTACAAAAATGTGAGCTCGATTCAGAGAGAACAATACTTACACAGAAATATGAACTCGGTCTAGGATTGTACAGAACTCACTCAGAAAAGTGTTTTCAACAGTGAATGTACAAAAATGTGAACTCGATTCAGAGAGAACAATACTTACACAGAAATATGAACTCGGTCTAGGATTATACAGAACTCAGTCAGAAAAATGTTTTCAACAGTGAATGCTCAGAGAGGTGAGCTCGATTCAGAGAGAACAGAACTCACTCAGAAAAATGTTTTCAACAGTAAATTTACAGAAATGTGAATTTGGTTTAGAGAGAACAGAACTCACTCAGAAAAATGTTTTCAACAGTAAATTTACAGAAATGTGAATTTGGTTTAGAGAGAACAGAACTCACTCAGAAAAATGTCACTTCAACAGTAAATTACAGAAATGTGAACTCGGTCCAGAATCCAACCTTTCTATACTACTGCCGAGGTAGGAGAATGTCTCAAGCGGCTCACAATAAAAAAGGCGCTTCAAAAATAAGGTAAGAAGAGGAACGAATGAAGGAAGAAAGATAAAGAGTAGAAAAAAGGCAGACTTTTTTGAGGGTACAAGGGCGTTCTCAGAAATTAGTCCCCGGGCCCATATTTTGCTTCTGTTTTATTTATGTATTTATTATTATTATTTATTATTTTTTTTTCAATTAAGAAATATTTTGATTGAAAAATTGGCAAATTTTCAAATCTTTAAAATGTTTTGTCCGTGAATTTTTAGTTTTCAAAAAATATTTGTCGGCAAATTTTCCTTCTCCAACCTCCTCCCCCCCCCCCCCCAACTGAAAGTCAAGTATCGCCTCTGATCGCTCCTATCCCCTTTTTTGTTTGAAAAAATTATTTCCGACTGGTGCCATTGCGTCGTTTGGACACACTAAACAGTTTAGCTGTGAAGGGTGCAAGCGCACCCGATCCAACCCGAATGTACATACCAGACGTTACAAAAGGTAAGCTCGTAAACTCGACTTTTTCAAGGTCCAGTCGAGAATCGGATCTAAACGCAAACCGAAGTCAATCATCCGCAGAAGGTTCTAATTATGAGAGCAGAACACTTGATCTTGCACTTGCACCGACCATACTTGAGTGGTGTTGTACACAGACGTGCATCATACATCCCATCAGTGTGTATTTTTCATTGAAATACGAGAACGGTGTCACCGGAGTTATGTGCGAATGATTTTCAATAATATTGACCGTGAGCTGGAAACCCAGAACTTTTCGCCCGCGAACGCGACAGACGAATTTACTTCGCCGATTCGTCGCACGATTTGTCTCGCCAATTCAGATCAATTCCCGATTCATCGAATCGGAAGTAACTGGACTGGAGTTGGAGTCGGTGACTCGGTGCATGTCCTTCCGACGTGGATAGGGTTTCCTGCACATTATATGTTCTCAGTCGTACACACGACTATCACAATCACCTAACAGCCATTTGCCCAGCTGATTAGCTGGTAAAGCACGTCGACCATTTTCGTATAAATTATTACATCATCCATGAAAAAACAATGCAACATGTATAATTTCGAACAACGAAAAGGCACTCTCGGTATTGGGATACAGGTACCTGAAACTTAAATATAGAAAACACCTCAAGTACACAACGTCCAAGATCAATGCTGGAATCAATTAGCATTTAATTACACCGTACCGAGTATACGAGTATGCTGATAGTCTACCGCACCCACATCGGACATACGCGGGTATTTTCTGTCATTTTGCGACAGAAAACTCGAAATTCAAGATTGTCTTCTCCGTAGGTGTGACCGCCGAAAACAAACAGAAACCGAAATATACGTGAGGCTTTTAATCGCGATGTACTCGAAATTACATACCAGGCGAGGCTGTAACTGCCCGAGCACTACAAATTTCGAATGCCAAATACGACCTAAGACAGGAAGTGTAGAATACACATACGTCAAAAATGTGCATCGGAATTTGCAACAAGTTCTTCGAGAATCGCTTTCTTCGGTGTAATCGCAAGAAGAAAAGAAAATAAAAACAAAACTGGAACCGAGTGACGGCCGAATACCATTCGAATTTATAATCGGCGAGAGAAGGCGTTTACAAAACCCACGTCGGCGATATTTTGCGAAATAATATTTTTGAAGTCGAGAGGGTTTTTTTCGCGCAGTGGCATCGAGAGGTCGACCAGTTTTCGGTTTTGTTCGTTAGGGTGATCCGATCTGACCTACTGGCCTTCAACGAAGAAGAGATCAGCATTTACATCGAGTATACTGCTCGAGGGTCTGGGCTGTTGAAGTTACAATACAGCGGATATTTAGCGCGAATCTTCCATCTAATTTCGAACAACAACGTGAGGATCAAGGTACGATTGCCTACACCCTCCATTGCGAAAACTACTAATATGATTTCCGAGAGTATAATATTGCTAACAAGTCGTGGCATTTGCGGCCTATCACTGACCAATCAAGGATTTTTTCCCCCGAATAATTTAAAAAAGACAGACTCTGCAAATAGGCCGGGTCAGTCGCATCTCCACGATGAAAAAACGAAAGGTTGGCAATGCTATCATCATAATAATTATTATTACTAGAAAGGGCAAAGGCCTCTCTCAATCTTGCCCATTTACTTTGTTCGAGGGCAATTCTTTGAAAATGCTTTTTGGAGCTTTGGTTTTCATATCAGCGGATATCTTGAGTGGACTGAGACTAGTCCCGGTGGTGGGGAAGATCTGATTTTACCATACCATTATCTGTCGCAGATGAGAAACTTCAATGTGGAGGATGCAAGCCAAAAGCAGGTCTACTCCGTAGGGCGGGCAGAACTTCCGTACAGCGTAGAAATCCCAGTGAGTGGGTTAGAATCTCCTGGAAGGTCAATATACCTACGGGAAATGTTACAAAATGCATTTATTTATTTACAGCCTTGACCATTCTGTGGATACCTAATACTAAATACTAGCTTTGTTCTCGATAGCCTATTTCTGGACATAGGCTTGTAAGTATTTTTTCTACTCTTTCCTGTCCTTAGCTTCCCTTTCTCAGGTCAGTTCCCACTCTTTTATTACCTCATCTCTCCATCTGATGCAGTCTACCTTTATTGCGTTTATCCTCGCTGGGTGTCGGTTTCATAATTTTCCTTGTCCATCTCTCCTCTTATCTCGCTGAGTGTCCCGCATATCTCCTTTTTAATTTTTGTATGGTGTATCCTATATCCCTTATCCTCCTCTTGGGTGATACCTTGCCGTGGTGAGGAGACTTAAGCGTAAATAAATAATTAAATTACTCTGTGAGGTTATATATCGTTAAAATCTCGATCAAAAGCACCTAGGAGAAGGCAAACTCCGACAGATAAGTAAACCCTGTTGAAAGTAATGAAAAACTACAACAGTATCTCTTTCCAGGAAATGTAGCTTTTCCAAATCATAATTACTGATGATGGGGTTCCAACTGGTATATTATTTTTCCGGACGTAAAAAGCTCCTCATTCGGATGTCCGGGAGGGAGCTAAGTCGTGGAGCATCATCATCGGAAAGTTTTAAAAAGAAAGGCGCTATTAAAATAGGAACTTGGAATGTAAGAAGCTTGAATGGAGTTGGAAGATTAGAGAATATTAAGAGAGAAGTGAAGAAGCTTGACCTAGGAATAGTTGGAATAAGTGAAGTGAGGGGGAAAGAGGAGAATGATTTTTGGTCAGGACACTTCAGAATAACAAATACAACGGGAATAAAAGAGCAAGCAGACGTCGGAATTGTAATGAATAAACAAATAGATAGGAAAGTATGTTATGTACGCTTAGTATAAACAACAAAGTGAAAAGTTAATCTTGATAAAAATCAATACCTCCAGTACTTACTCCAATAGTACAAGTGTATATGCCTACTAATACTCACGAGGACGAAGAAATTGAGGAGGTATGTGAAGAATTACAAGGATTTATGAAGCATGTTGAAGATGAAGAGAATCTTATTATTAAGGACTGGAATTTTGGATTAGGGATGAGAAATGAAAGAGGAGAGCTTTGATACAGTTTTATGCAAAGTATAACCTTGGTTTAGGAAATACTCAATTTAAAAATCATAGCGAAGAAAGTATACATAGAAGAGTCCAGGTAACGAAAAACTTGGTAGGGGTAATTCTCCGAAAAATGGACAATTCATGTAAATGGGCTGTAACTCTGCCACTTATTATCAGAATGCTATGCGCAATATGTCAAAATTGAGGAAATGAACTCTTCTGATGGAGACAGTGGTAAAAGTTCTCCCTAGTTCAGCAGAACATCCTTAGAAAATCAAAAATGCACCTGATATGTCCATCAACGTGGGTGTCAACCTGGTCTAGTTTCGTTTTTTTTTTTTTGCTCGCTGGAAGGGTTTAATACATAATTTTCAGGAACTGCTGTTTTCCATTGTTGAAGAGGTAAGTTGAGGCAACACGGTATCGGTCTTACAATCTTTTTCTAACCAAGTTAAGTGACCTTTAGAATGCCTCAAAGTTGTGTCTAGGAAGAGATATGTCCTTCAACGTGGATAATTTTCAAACCTCTCTGTAGGGTTCCACTATAAGCATAAACTTCTCTCAAATGCTCATATAACTTCCTCATAACTTCCTCTAGAAGGCTGTGTAAGAACTTCTGTGAAATAATGATAATTTGTATGCTAAAATACTCATTTATTGCTGAGATCCTGGTTTCTAAAAAAAAAAGTGTCCTTCATCGTGGACATCAACAGCCATATTGAATTTACAGCTCGGAATTTGTAAAAACGTAATAATATATCTAATGTTGGCCGCATTACATTCAGCAACATGTATCAAATATTCTCCGCATATTCATCCAATGGGAAAAGGGGAAAGGCAATTTTGTCCATAAACGTGGACATAAAATATTATTCAACGTGGATACTCGCGTTTTTCTTGTATCCAAGTTGAAGGACGTGAATCTTTCGACACTTAGAAGCAGTCTGTAGAAACAGCCTTTAAATCTTCTTCGTGCAGAGACTACTTTCCTAGATGAATTTTTGGTACTTCATAAAACCGTGATCCGTGAGATTGTAACCCACGGTGCCGCTGTGTGATCGTACAGCCTCATCTTATCACACTATGTAAACGTGAAAAATTTGTCTTTTAACGTGGACAATCATTTTCCCTAACCCCCTCCCCCCAAATCAAATTTAAGCCTGGCCGGTATCGGAATATGGTTTCTCAATACCCTTAGTATCGATTTCAACGAAAAAAATTTGAAAAGGGAACCTCTTTTTTTTTTTGTTTTTGTCCACGTTGAATTGTCCATTTTTCGGAGAATCATCCGTAGACAAATAGAAAGATGGAATTTGAAAAAGTTGGAAAATATTATTATTAGAAGGAAACATCAAGAGGATATTGTTTTAGAAATAGAGATTGAAAAAACACAGGAAATTATCAGTGTGCAGGAAGAATGGGGTAAAATAAAAGAGGGACTATTAAAGCCAACAAAAGAAAATCTAGGTAAAACTAAGAGAGAATAAAAAGAACTATAGATGAAGACGGAAATCCTCAGAAAGATGGATGAACGAAGAAAATATAAGAATACAAACGATAGTGTAGATAGATTAGCTTATTAAAGGTTAATGAATGAAATGAAGAGACAAAGGAGGAATGGATGAAAGAAAAATGTGATAAGATAGAAGAGTTTATGAATAAAGGACAAATAGACTTTGCCTTCAGAAAAGTAAAAATGGAGTTTGGAGAAAGAAGGAAGAAAGCAAGTAATGTAACAAATAGGGAGGGTGAGCCTATAATTACACAGCTGAAGGAAAAGTGAAAAGGTGGGTAGAGTATGTAAAAGGACTATATATGTATAATAATGGGGATGAAGACATAAGAATGGAGAGGAAGGAAGATGTGGAAGAAGATGAGAGGAGAAACTCAATTTTAAGAGGTGAATTTGACAAAGCATTGAGAGATTTAAAGAAAGGGAAAGTTCCGCGAGTGGATGAGATACCAGCTGAATTATTACAGAACTTAGGAGAATATGTATTTCATAAATCGTACAATTTAGTATGTTATGTTTATGATAAAGGGGAAATGTCTGAGGACTTTAAAAAGAGTGCTATTATAATTATACCAAAAGAAGCAGGAGCAGATAGGTTTGAAAGTATCGAGCAATTAGTCTTTTTTCGCCTGCATAGGAGAATTGAGAATAGAATAGATGCAGAACTAGGGGATGATCAGTTTGGATTTAGAGAGAAGTAATGTTAGCTTTGAGATTAATTGTAGATAGGAGACTCAAAAAGGGACAGGATACATAATGGCACTCGTTGATATTGAAAAAGCTTTTTAAACTTATATAAAGGATAGAAAGCCTCTTTAAGACTAGAAAGAGAGAAAGGGGAGGCTAATATAGAAACACGTGTAAAGCAGAGGTGCTCCATATCTCCAGTATTATTAATTTGTACATAGAGTGGACCATAAAAGAAATAGAAGAAACATTTGAAGCAGGTGTCACTATACATAGAGAGCTAGTAAAGATGCTCAGGTTTGCAGATGATATTGTCTTATTAGCTGAAAGGAGTACTGATTTGGAAAACATCTTAAATGGAATGGAGGAGATTTTAAGTATAGAATATCGTATGAGAATAAATAAAAATAAAACTAAAGTAATGGTATGTAATCGATGTGAACATGATAGCTCAAATATAAATATTGGACAGGAAAAGATTGAGGAAGTAAGTGAATTTTGCTATTTAGGGAGTAAACTAACAAAATACGGAAGGAGTAAACGAGATATTAGTAGTAGAATAGCACAAGCCAAATTAGTATTTTATCGAAAACGTGATTATTTCAACTCAAAAATAAATCTGGAAGTCAAAAAATTGTTCTTGAGAACTTATGTTTGGAATGTAGCCTTGTATGGATGTAAAACTTTGGACCGTAGGAAAACGAGAGAAGAGAAGGATCGGGGCTTTTGAGATGTGGTGCTATAGGCGGATACTTAGTTTCAAATGGACGGATAAGGTAAGAAATGAGGAAGTAGTTAACAGAGTAGGAGGTAAAATGGAGGGATCTGGTTGGCCGAGTGGATAGCGCGCTGGTCTCGGAATCCGGAGGTCCCGGGTTCGAGCCCTGGTAGCAACTCGCTACATTTCGACCTAGGCCGGGTTTTGGCCAGAAGAGAAGAGGGCTAAGATAGCCCTAACGGCCTCCCCGACGTATCTGTAATGCTCGAAAGGGCGGATTCCAGGGCTCGAGTTGAGAGTAAAAATTAAAAAAGAGAGGTAAAAATGGATGTTTGAATTGTCTGAAGTGAAGGAGAAATAAACTAATAGGGCATAATTTGAGGCACTCAGGAATAATATCACTGCTGCTAGACGGAACAGTGGAAGGAAAGAATTGGGTAAGGGTTGGCAAAGGCTCCAGTATTTTCAACAGATAATCAAGGATGTCAAATGTTCGTGTTCTTACGAAATGAAAGAACTTGCACCAGATGGGGAGAAATGAAGAGCTGCATCAAACTGGTCGTAAGACTGACAACCATATCATCATCATATCTCTTATCCCGAATCATTTATAATTTTAATATTTTCAATTTTTCAGTAAGTATTAAATACTAGTTCTGTTCCCCTTCCATAGACCATTTCTGGACGTAGGCCTCTACGTACCTATTCCACTCCTTCCTGTCCTTAGGCTCACTTTCAGCGCCGTCTTACCATATGGACTGACTGGATTGCAGCCCGGAGCGGCAAAATTTGTGGCCCAGGAAATAGTTACCGCCAATTTTGTGGGTGGTGGGCGGGGGGATGTAAAAAAATAAGGCGACAAGAATACTGCAGCCCTGGGCGGCAAAGTAGTTAAAACCGGCCCTGCTCTCTTTCTCAGGCCTGTTTCCACTCTTATCTGATGCTTGGTCTACCTCCATTGCGTTTACCCTCCCTAAATTTCCGTTCAATAATTTTCCTAAGTGGGAGACAATTTTGAAATACAAAAAGGTGTAAAACTGGGCGACCCCTCATCACCCAACCTATTTAATGCGGTATTAGAGGAAATATTTCGTAAAATTATTTGGGAAGGGAAAGGAATTAGGGTTGATGGTAAATATTTAAACAATCTTAAATTCGCAGATGATGTTGTGCCTAAATATGAGGGGACTAATATCAACCAATAGTACAGGTATCTATGTAGATCAAAAATTGGGGATGAAATGATTGAGAAGGTAACAGAATACGAATATTTAGGACAAATAATAACTTTAGACAACAATATGAACAAAGAATTAAATAAGTGAATTCAAAAAGCATAGAAATGTTTTTGATTTCTAAAAACAATTTTAAAAGGAAAAATGTCCCTAAAAACAAAAATTCAAGTTGTGGAAAAATGTGTCTTCCCAAGCTTGTCGTACGGTTCTCAAACATGGACACTAAATAAGAAACAAATATGCAAAATTCAAGTAACACAAAACAGTAAACTCTGAAGTATCTTAAAAGTAAAATTAAAATTTATAAAATTACTAATGCTAAAAGTCTGATTCAACAAATTAAAAAGTCAAAATTCAAATATGCGGGTTTTTTGGTAAGAGAAGTAAGAGATAAATGATGTAAAAAGATAACAAACTGAACACCTTATAACCAGGACATATCGATAGGGGGGCCGAGGGGGCAACCCCCCGTAGGAAATTTTCACTCAGCAGTTGGGAAAGTTTACCATTTCAGTCAGGCGAGTTGGAAAAATCCAACAAAAGTTGAAAGATTTTTTTTTGCTTTGATACTTGAGAATTGAGTTGAGAAGTTGGGAAAACCCAACAAGTCAAAAGGTTTTTCTTCTTTAGCATTGGTACTTGGGAATTTTAAGTTGAGTCTGTTGGAAAAATCCCACAGGTCAAAAGGTTTTTTTCTTTTTCTTTGATACTTGGGAATTCTGAGTTGAGTCAGTTGGGACTTTCACAATCTTTATCCCCCCCCCCCCCCCAGGAAAAACTCTTCGGTACGTCTCTGCTTATAACGTCACAAGAAAGAAGGGAAGACTTCCTGGTAAATGGAAAGACGAAATAATAGATTATGCGGGAATAGCATGGGGAAGGACGGCCCAGGATCGACAAAGATGGTCCAGAGTAGGGAAGGCCTATGCCCCTAAGTGGGCATATTGTTGATTACATACAACACGCTTCAATACTGCTGAATATTTACCTGAAATTGATAAACGTATGCAAGTACCTAATTGTTTTAGTATTTTAATAGTGATAAGGATGGCCGAGAGTGATGAACTGCAAACATTTCGAATTCGAGGACATCGTGTATAATTTAAGTGTTTGATCATTAGGAAAATTTTTGATTCTATGCAAAAATTATACTGAACCTGTTTTGTGGCAAATTTAGGTTTCTTCAATTTTGTGGAAAATTCAGGCTTCTTCAATTTTATCACGAACCTTTTTTCTTTACGACCCGTAGGAAGTGAGATATAGTACAAAAACCCAAATTTACTCCCAATGGCGCCGTTAGTTCAGCTCGAATTTTGAGGAATTTTCGGGGAATCCCCAGAGGGTGGTAGGCTAAGGAACAGTTCTGTCAAGTTTTATCACTGCATCATTTTTTGGTGTTTTAAAATCCCCTTTACTGGACTAGAAGCTCATGTTTCCCAATCTAGTACGTAAAAACTGGTACGCTTTTGTCTCGCTATTCGTATTTATACAAGTACGAACGTACCGGTGTGTTCGTACAGTAAAATAACGCCCAACTCGAGTTACTGAGGCACTACACACTGAGCCGCTCGTAGAAAGTATACAAAAGGTAATTATTATTTAATCGTATTAAATGAAGCGAATTACCCGGCGATTCATTAACCCGCTTCTTACGAAATATCTAGACGTCGCTGGCTTTGTCAGTGACAACCTGCGGCTTCCCGTCGAGCTGTGCCCGTAGGAAGCTCTGTGGAGTCACCGAAGCCCGGAAGCTAACGAGAATCACATATGCCCGAAAATGAGGTCTTGGGCTAAATCAGCGCATGTAATGCAAACTGAGCCGAATATATCAGTGACGTAGTCAGCTCAGTGTTCGAGGGGCGGTCTGGTCTTAACCAAAGAGGGAGAGGGTTTTCGATGGATGCTACAACTTTTGTAAAGGGGAGGGAGCGGAGCCCCTCGGCCCCCAGGGCTGCGACACTGGAACGTATTCGAATGTGCAACTTGAAATTCAAAGAAAGCTCAACAAGTTACTTGGACCCTTTTTTACTCACCTTTTTTGCTCGTTGATTACGTTTGAATGCATCTTGGGAGCATGTAATCTAACTAGCAAAAACAATAGTGGGGTACAATGCGTGCACATGTGTACGTCGATTCGCAGAGGCTGAGACAGCCGCTGGTTGTATCTACTTGATAACTGAAGAAGGGTGAATGAGAAATAGCGTAACTTTCTCATACTTCAAAGCAGACCGCTTCCGGCTTTTCTCAGCTCCTGGTCCGCAGCGTTTCCAATATCCCTTCCTTTAGCTGTGCAGGAGGACAGTTCATACCTTGGCTTGTTATAACTAAGGCACATATGCAACCAATGAGCTAACACCAGTAGCAGGTGCTCAAAAAGTAAACAAGACCCGAAGCTATAGGCTCGGTCGCATCCTAAATCAGTACTGTAATTTCACGACTGTAGCTTACGGCGACTCTGCAATCTGCGGTCCCCATGGATTGTGGAAGCCGGTCACACTTCAGCCGCACTCGTACGTAGATTTTCGCCATTTTATTTACGCCACACCGAGATGCGGAGATGTGCGATTGTTGTCACCAACAGCTAGCTCATAATCTTCTCAATTTGTTGACAGCCTTTCGCGGCTTTATCATTTTCTTCGCACGCTAGGTTGCGTAAATTCGACGAATTTTACTGGTTGAGTAATATCGAGGATGGGTTCTCGAGTATACATCGTCGACGTTGAGATGTGTCAATTAACCGTCGTCGTCGACGATGAAGAAACTCGACAACGAGACAGTCGATAACCATCGTCGTTTACGGCATCACGGCTGCGGGCTGCGGCTGAGAAGCCAACAGCCGTCCAGAATGCAGATACGGCTAACTGATAGCTGCGACTTCTTATTAGCGACAGACATGTTTTTGAAATCGCGTGCGCTACCGCATTGAGAACGTTCTTGACGCGAACCCATTATGACCGTTAATTCTGGTAAACATACCCCCGCCCCTTGAATGACCGTTCCGAATAGTGTTGTAGTCGAAATTCTTCTAAAAACTGAGACGTTTACGCTCGATTCCTTCGCAAATGAATGTTCATCGCTTTTTCTAGTCTGGTTGTTAGTTGAATCGACTCAACATTTTTCGATGCAAAATGGCCCATTTGTGTTTGAGATTCTAAGGAATATTTTGAAAAATGTTGCCCACCGCGGACTTTGCGTCAAGCTCCCAAGAGGATAAGAGTCTCCTTCGCCAGTTCTTCCTCTACAATTTCTCAACCGTAAGTTGTACTGCAAAATTGCAGGGTAGCCACTTTCTGGAAAATTAGGAAAACGAGGAAAAGTTTGGGATTTTTGGCAGTCTCTGAAAAAGTCAGCGAAACGCTATAATTTTGATCAAAATCAGGGAATATTCTGAGAATAATGAGAGTTAAAGAATATACACTGTTTTCGAGACCAAATATCAGCATAAAGCGTAATGACTTACACAGTGTATTCAACAAGTTCTAATTTTATCCACGAACAAAAAAAAGAGTTTAGAGAAAAGTTTTTATTTAGTTTTCAGTACAATCCCTTCCTCGTTCTATACAAATCAGTAGCTGGAACGATCTGCAGAACTCTTCTTCTGGAATGGCTTTCAGATTCCTGGTAACATACCTTTAAATTGCCTCAACATCTTAGAAACGGCTCTCCCTTCATCGCTATTTTTCATTTAGGAAATAAAAAAAAATCTAACTGAGCCAGATCTGGTGAGTAGGTCGGATCGTGAATCGTGGTGATTGATTTTTGAGCCGAAAATTGAGCGACGAGTGTCGAGGAATGGCCTGGTGCATTTCCTTGTGTCTCTTGCAAAAGGAAAAAAATCACCAGTGCGGTACAATTGCAGTCTCACGCGTCGAATCTACTTCAAAAATCGTTCCATGAAATCTTTGTAGGATGCTGCGTTTACTTTTTGTCCTGGAGGCACAAATTCATTGTGGATAATACCGCGAGAATCGAAAAAGGAATGTGGAAGAGCACTCCTCTCGTAGATCATTTTCCAGCGAGCGCATACCACTAGAAAGCCTTTCCTCGGCTCTAACAATCATCCCCATACGTGGTTTCTAACAATTCGAATGTTTCCGAACCACTTTTTCCACCTTGAAAACAAAATTTGTGTGCGCACGCCTGCTCCATTGTGACGGAGTGACGGAAACACGTCACTTCAAAGGAACACGATCAGTCCTTACATGAAGTTACAGCGCTGACATTTCAATTTTGGGGAGCTGAGGGATGATACTGCATAGTTCCGGCTTCGGCCAACAGATAGCGCCAGTTATATATTTTATATAAAAGTAGTCCCGGAACTTTTTGAATACACTGTGTATTTCTTTTGCAAAGTATTCGCAAAGCCGTATACAATACTAGCTGGGAAAATGTCAGAGAAAATAATTAAAAATTGGCTACCCTGTAGTACGTATAAACATCGAAATTATTCTGCAGGGTGCTCAGTTCCAGAAAAGTCAAGAAAAGTCTTGAAAAGCCAGGGATTAAAAAAATTTTTTCTGGAAAAAGCACAATGCATATATGTGAGCTTCCAAAAGTGTATTTTTATGTGTGTCCTTTGATGCGGTTGAAGCTGAAATTAAGCAAATTAATTTTTTTGATTCTTATACCTTACTTTTAGTTTTGTTTATTCTTCGTAATAAAGTTGCAAAAATTTGAATATTGCGCACATCTTTTCGCACGCTCTTTAACTTCATCTAGCTACCTTTTGAACCGCTCTTAACCCTTTCGCTCCCAGTGGGACATCGTTTGTCCCACCGGTTTTTAAAAAATTCTGCTGGTTGAAGTATACGTTGAAAACAGTGCTAGTTGTACCCCACTAGTAGAGTACCTACAGAAGCATATCTTAAGCTCACTCAGGGACTTACCGAAGAGTTTTTCCTGGGGGGGGGGGGCAAAAATTGTGACATTTCCAACCGACTCAACTCAAAATTCTCAAAGCATTGAAAAATTTTTTTGATTGACTTATTGGATTTTTCCTTCTGATGCTGACTTAACTAAAAATTCCCAAGTGTCAAAGCAAGCAAGCAAGCAAGCAAAAAAAAAAAAAAAAAAAACAACTTTTAATTGTTTTATTAGATTTTTCCAACTAATGACTCGATTCAGAATTCCCAAATATCAAAGAAAAAAAAAAGTTTAATTTGTTAGATTCCCAACTTCTCAACTCAATTCCCAAGTGTCAAAGCAAGCAAAAAAAAAAAAACACGTTTGATTGACTTATTGGATTTTTCCAACTGATGTTGACTCAACTCAAAATTCCAGAATATAAAAGCAAGAAAAAAACCTTTTGACTTGCTGGATTTTCCCAACTCCACCTGACTGACATGGTAAATTTTCCCAACTGCTGAATAAAAAATTCCTACCGGGGGGGGGTTGCCCCTCTACCCCCTTATCGGTACGTTCCTAAGCTCACTTACGTCTCGGTAGATGGCGTGGTTGTTTCTGAAATAATTTTTTGACTCTCAAGTGGAACATACGCTGTCCCAGGTCCACTGGGAGCTCAAGGGGGAGTGAAAAATTCTTCGCCACCGGATTCGTATTATGGGGGGTCTATTCAACAACTTCCATTGAAAAAATAATTCAAATTGAAGGGGGAAAAAATTGGGAGCGAAAGAATTCAACGTGTCTGGGAAAGTTAGGGAAAAGTCAGGGATTTTTCGGAGTTTGTATGCGCGAGAGAGAAGGAAGTGTTTAGTCCTGCAACGTGGACATTCGAAATTACAGAAAACGAGAGAGTGTAAAAAGGGAGTGCATTGATAAGGCGGCTCTAAGGGAAGGTATAACGGACAGCCATTTTGATTGCAAAAAAGTAAACAAACGCGTCTTGATAATTTCTCATTATCGACTCACGTTTATTTACTTTTCTTGCAATCAAAATGGCTGTCCGTTATACCTCCCCTTAGAGCCGCCTCAGTATTGATTGATCGATAGTAAAAGTAGTAGATCAGCGTAAGTGCTAAACATAGACTGTATTTAAACTGTACTGTACTGATATCCTGCCTGGCTAATCGAGGGAGACAAAAGGAGAGAGAGAGTAAGCAGATGAACGGGTGTTGGAATAGATCACTTTGAAAATTACAACTTAAGCGACGTCGATTCTAACAGTTAAAATCTAGGCAGGTCTCAGCTCTTTAGATTCAGCATTAGAACAGCTGCAAAATGACATCCATGTTTTTTTCAGGGGGGAAGGGGGTAGTTCGACAGTGTTTTGAAGCAACAGCCTTCGTCCCAATTTCGGATCGTATAAAGTCATATTTTCGAAATTCAAATTTGGTAGAAACCCGGACTATGGTAGAAACCCGGACTAACGAGTGAGAAGTTATTGAGAAAAAACTGAGAAAGAAGATACTTATGACCTCTTGGGATGGTTCAACGTGGGGTCAGGGCTTGCAAAATTTCTTAAAACATTGATATTTTCGTGTCTTTACTTTGGCACAAACCGGAAAAACGTTACTTTTACGAGTCACGTTAATAATAATAATAATAATAATAATAATAATAATAATAATAATAAAACTACTGACTGACTAACTGGACTGGACTGACTCAACACTTCATTCGCCTGCGAGTACCACACTCCTTATATCAGCCTGTATTCCCTTGCGAGCATCACGTTCCTTGTACCAGCCTGCGAGCACTACGCTTTGCTAGTGCATCAACTTGCAGATAAGTTTGCAACCACGGGAGAGCATTCTCATGTCTGCTTTACGGACTGCGCCCACATGAGAATGTCGTCGTCCGCTACGCTCCGCAGAGCACGTTGCCCTCGGTAAGCTACGTTTGCTGGACAATGGCGTTCTCATGTCGGCGCAGTCCGCAAAGCAGACATGAGAATGCTCTCCCGTGGTTGCAAACTTGTCTGCAAGTTGATGCACTAGCAAATCGTAGTGCTCGCAGGCTGGTACAAGGAACGTGATGCTCGCGAGGAAATAAGGCTGATGTATGGAGTGTGGTACTCGCAGGCTGGTACAAGGAACGTGATGCTCGCGAGAAAATAAGGCTGATGTATGGAGTGTGGTACTCGCAGGCAAATGAAGTGTTGAATCAGTCTTTTGTTTCATTTTTTGACCTTGGTACTGTTTTGAAGTACATAATTGTGCTTAGCTACTTAGTTACCTATATTTTTGCATTTAAATAGCTACATTTTACATTTTTCCTTTTTTCTTTTTTTCTTTTGGTTCTTGACAATAAATGTGCCTTCTGTGCTTCAAAAAATGCAGGATATCTTCCGTATTACGTTACCAGCACCTCAACTATTGGAGGTCAACGCCATGTAGTCCACCCTCATTGGGGGAATTCTAACCGGGCCTGGTCGGTCTTGCCTACGTGCTTACTCGGTGTGGGCATCTCGCACCGAGATTCTTCGCGTCATCACGAGCTCTTCGCCTTCGTTACGGTATTTTGAAACCATGATGACGAACAATAGCCGAAGCGCGCCTCTTTACATAACCGCTCGCCGCCGAATAATGAATGACGAGTGTCAGTATTGTATCACTTGACACAAAGTCTCCTCGTATTCACGACACTTGCAGTTGTATGTTTCTCTCGGCGGTCGTAAATGTCAATACGTATAAATTACCTGCACCGTATTATCTAACTAAAATCTGGGTAACCTACTATCGGACTTCCTGGTCCTTATTTTCGTCAAACTTCTCTTATATACGCGCATCCCATGGAGCTGGTGCATGACAGCTGGATGCGCACGGCGACACATCATTTGGCAATCAAAAGCGTATACAATCGTCCGAATTGTGACATCCACGTTGATATACTATCGCGGCAATCGAGTAAATTGAGTTGCACTTTATTTGTTGCAGAGTTTTGAAAAGGTAAAGTTGGTGTCGACGAACCCGTGCCTTTGTGATGGGGGAGCAAAAGCACTCGGTGTTTAATTCGCACCATGAAATGGCTGTCCGTTGCGGATTCGTATCCTCGTCTGCCGAGCAAACCGTTCTATCTGTCCGATTTGCCTGCTCCGGAGGAAACGATCGCTGACCAGTACCACTTGACGCCGCCGCATCCGTTTGGACTCTACTCGGTCACCAGGTAAATATTATTCGATACTCGCGATGAGGGTCGCAAACGAGGAACGTGAGATGCGAATTCACAATGGAGATGTTCAGAGTTGCCAACTGACAGTAGAAATTGAGAGATGGTGACAGATATAAATGTTGAAAAAATAACTACGAGAAAAAACTACTATTTTGACGACCGCAAGAAAAACCCCGGTTATTTTAAGAAAAATTTCTCTTATTTTATTTACTAACTTCATTTTCAACTTGAAAAACAAGACGTTTAGAATTCTCTTGATACGCGGGAAAATATTGTCTTCTACTTCTAAGTACTGTACCCGTTGCCGGACATAGGTGGATCGCGGTTCCTGACGCTCGACTTTTCTGGCAAGGTTAGTCGGGGTAGAGTTTTCCTTCTCTGTGCCGAAGCGTATGCAGCTGCAGTTCGCATACTAGCCGTGTGTTTCACAACGTTGAGTAACCTATCCACGACGTGCACACACACAGTACCAATATTACTGATCCGGTGGTAACACGCTCTGCTATTGTAATGCCTTCTTCGTTCGAACTGGCGCGCTATCTTTCCCCTTCGATTAATACTGTAGTCGCTGTGTTCGCTAGCGGGGATATTCGAATATCCCTAGCTTGTCCGGCGTTGGTGGGACCCGAACCCGAGACGCAAGGATTGCGAAGCGTGCATGTTACCATTCGGCCACACAGCGACCTATAAGAAATTCGATAGATTTGAACCCCTCCCTTACAGTTATAAGAACCTACTACGGCGGAGGGGGATCTTGGAAAAGGGTCGGTCTTGTGGCGCCCGGACACACCCTCATTAAGAGATGCGGTGCGTTGGTTCCACAAAGCCGAAGGATAGTAATGTATGGGAACTTCTTGCTGTACAACCCAAAGGGTGTAGAAGAATATCTGCGGATGGCAACTGTTTTCATTTACAGGAGTTGGCAACCCTGGGGGTTTTGAATGCAGAAATCGACGGGCGATAGATCTCGAATTAGAAGGGTGGATGTGATCGTGTCTGCGGCAGTGACTTGAATCGAAATCTCGAAGATGTTCTTGTGATATGTAGTAGACAAGTTTTGTGGTAGCCCGAAAGCTACTATTGAAGAATGAGCGATGTTATTGGGTGTTTGAAAAGCATTGGCGGATCTAGAAATCAATTCTAAAAAGGGCCATTCAAAATTAATGTACAAACTTTTCCCCTCCTCTTCATGTGCTCCAATTATTTTTATACCTTCGAGCTGGCAATTGAGCCCATTCAAGTATTAAGAAAAACTCAATGAAGTAGCAAGAAAGACATTTACCGAAAGGACGAAGAATAAGGCAAAATTGTTACGATTTTACAGCCCCCTGAACGGTACCCGAATGAACCGCTAACGTCACTGTTGAGGTACTGATGGCAATCTTTAGTGGAGTCTTCGAGTTGGTTACGAATCGCCATCGTGACAGTCCGCTAAGGTGGAACTTCAGTGGCTTTGAAATTGTGACGCTTCTTGAGTTGCTGTTGTCAATCAGGTATAGAACCTCAGGACGTTAGGACTTCTTAGAACTTGTTCAGACGTTGATACAACCAGAGGCGGACTTAGGTATTTTGCGCTCAAGGCTCATGGAAAATTTGCGCCGCTGACCAGATTTTCTTGGAAAAAAAGAGTTAAGAATTTTTCGCTCGCAAATTCTTCTTTATTTTTTCAAAAATTTTGCACTGAGACTTCAGCCTAGTTAGCCTTCTGGGAAATCTGGGTCTGGATACAACTCATCATCTAGATTCTTTTATGATTTGGCAAGACGCATTCAGAATCTACTCAAGGTCCCGCAGATGCCAGTAATCATTTGATACTTTCAAAGGTGCTATTGGACCTCATTATGTCTCGATTATGTTTTACTTATTATGTTGTAGTCTAAAATAACTGTCCATCCCTAAAATATCCCTGTATCAAAACGCCCAAAAAATAATGAGTTGACTAATACGAATTATTTAAGGGACAAAAATTCACGCTGAATTTGTTACAAGTCTAGGGGGGGGCAGTGTGGACTCTGAAAATTGTGTCAACTTCCAAGGCCCCCCCCCCACCCTAGTTCATAATAACTTTCCATCCCGGCAAACATCCCAGAATCGAAATGACCAAGAAATACATAATTGATAGTTGGTGGAAGAAATGAAAATATGTGTTCAGTTTGCTACAGGTCTATGAGGTCAATGTGGCTTCTAAAATTTGTTTCATACTCCCATGACCCCACTGGCTTAAGATAATTTTCTGTTATGTGAAAAATCCCAGCATCAAAATGACAAGAACGTACACAATGATGTACTCAGAAGAAACGAAAATTCTTGTTCAATTTAAAATACGTTTACGGGATCAGTGTGGGTTATGAAAATGATTTCATACTCGAGATTCCACTGGTTCTGATTAACATTTCATCCAATGAAAAATCCCAGTGTCAAAATGATCACAAAATAAACTGAAAAATGAAAATGTTTTACGAAACAAAAATTTAAGCTGAATTTGCCTCCAAGCCTATAGATGGTCAATATGGGTTTTGAAAATTGTCTTGAACTCCCGACACTCCGCTCGTCCAAAATAACTTTTCATCTCGTCCAGATTCAGGTATCAAAACGATCAACTAATTTCAAGTGACAAATGATGATCGTGAAAGAAATGAAAATTCATGCTCAAATTTTTGTAAAACTGTGAGGTGATGTGGTTCTAAAAATTGTTTCACATTTTCAAGATCCCTCCGCTTTGAAATAACTTTCCATCGTGTGAAGAAGCTCAGTATTAAAAGACCAAAAATTAAGTTTGCAAACGATAGAGTTAGACGATATTCAATTTCCAGTAGGTCTATGAAGCCAATATGGGAAAAAATTCCAGTTAATATGATATTACGATATAATCAACTGTTATGTCGGATTATGTCTTTATTACGAATATGTCTTATTGTGTCTGGTCTTATACTGTGTCGTGTTGGGTTTTTATTCAGTCTTACTGGGTGTCAGACCGCGAAGCGGCCAGGAGGCGAAGGGGGGGGGGTTGCGTTGTCTGGGGTCTCCTATTTTTGGTGGTACTGGTGGAGTGTATGGCGATGCACGCATGCCAAATAGGCTGAAGACACCGCACGCCTAGCCTCGTAAACTACCCTTTCGAGTATCGCGTCAGTGAGCAGAGGGAAAATTGTTGTAGAAAGGATGTCACTGGGCTGGTATGTATGCAGCTGAGAGAATTGTAAATCGAGTTTCCCGAGGGATGCTGTAGTTCAGCGTGGCTGCATTGTCTGGGTACTGTAGAATGTGGTGAACAGATGTTGTAGTCCTGTCCGGCGCTGTAGGGGTCTGCCGCAGCTCCGTAGGCTCCACCTAAATTAAGGTAGCTGTGGCCATTGCGTTGCATGACTGATCCAGGTGTGTGTCTGTTGGGAGTGGAACAGTTCGTGCACTGCTGTCGCTTGTTGTTTCCTTTCAAACTTTCCTAGGTTGTGGCCATGTCTGTCCGGGTGGGTAGGCGCCGGCTCACCTCTTGTCGTGGGATTGGTCAGGCCTAGCATTTGTTCGAGAGCCCTTTATATCTAAAGATGAAATTTTAAATGGAGGGGGCGGTAGGTTTTGTCATCTAATCCGCGGCTAGATTCCCCTGCTGGGTGAAATCAATTTTTTTAGCATTTTTCATGTCTATCACGTATGATTTAATTTTGGCTCTCGCAGAATGAGAGGGAATGTAAGCGAGTAAGAAGATATTCAGTGCCTATTCTCAAGACTATCAGTTGACCATTTTCCTGATTTTAATCTTGATTAATTACTGAATTTCAATCGAATATTGCTCGAATTTATTGAATTACCTCATTGTTCAAGGGATACTCGTTTTTAACGAAGGCAAGATGGGGTAGTTTTGAAGTATAATCTCTCCCCTCCTCTTGACGTTCAGAAGAAATGTTATGGAAATTCTCCACAAAATGGAGGATTGTTAATTACCTCTGTTCTAGATCAACTAACAAAATTCTAGAATTAAGAACTATACAACATCACAATGGAATATTTCAGAAATAATTTTATTGCTCAAAAAAGGCGACCGGGCGAACATCAGCAACTACAGATCGATAAGTCTATTGTCAAACGTGGAAAAGCTGTTTATGAAAATTTTGAAAAACCGTATTTACAACATTTTAGACTCGCAGCCACCGATAGAACAGGGGGTTTAGGAAAAATACGACAATGGACCGCATTCAATCCCTCAACCAAATAATAGAAAAATCTAGAGAATTCAGTATATAGAAGTTTGGCTTCTGTTTATCGACTTTATAATAAGCCATTCGATTCGGGGTACCACAATAAACTTTGGGAGGCCATGGCAGCGCAGGAAATACATGAAGGGATAATTGAAATCGGCATAATATGTAAAAACAGACATAAAGGGGGATCGCTTCCCTATCCAAACAGGGGTGAAGCAAGGGAATTTGCTATCTCCAAATCTGTTCAACTGCATTCTGGAACAAATCTTTAGAAACTTAAACTGGGAAAAAAAGGGATTAAAAATTTTGGGGAAAGAAATAAATGATGTAAGATTTGCTGGTGACATAGTACTTGTGGCAAAAAGTTTTGATGAAATGTTCAAAATGGTAGAAAATCTGAAAATCCAAAGCGATGCTTTCGGCCTATCTACGAACTTATCGAAAACAAAATTTATGTCCAACAGTTGGGGCCAAAACGAATTCTGGCTGGATGGGGCAAAAATAAATAGGGTAGGAGAATACAAATACCTGAGTCAAACGTCAAAATTTAACCTCGACATGAAATATAAGAGAAAGGATCGCTAACGGTTGGAAGGCATTCTGGCAAAACAGATCCATATTAAAAAGCAAAATGAAACTGAAATTGAAAATTAATTTCTTGGAGAGTTGTGGGCTCCGTGTACTAACATGTGGCGCCCAAACATGGTTCCTTACCAAAAGCCAAGTGCAACGGTTAATAAAAACACATAATTCCATGTTGAGAAGCATTCTGGGCTTTCGACTAAAAGATAAAATTAAAATCAAAACTATCCAAAAACTGACTGGGTCTAAAAGCGTTTGCTACAGAATTAAAAAACCTAAATTCAAATATGCAGGCCATATTTCCAGGGGTAATCCAGATGAATGGAACATCAAATGCGCACTCTGGGATCCGCGGGACTACAAAAAGAACAGAGGTCGCCCAGCTTACGTGCATGCGATACAAAGAAATGTATGCAGGCCTGTGCAGAAGGGGTAAAGGGGGGTTCCCCGGGTCCGAGTTTTTTGAGGGCCCGCAAAGGGCCCGCTAGCGCTAAAAAATCTGCTTTTACAAAAAGGACCCTAAAAACATTGTGGTTTTTTTTTGCTCTTAACTACTTTTTACCCCCCCCCCTCCCCAGGGCCGGATTTCCTCTACACGGCCCTGAGTGTATGCTTATGTTTCACCTACTCAGTGTCAAAATAAAATAAATAAATGAAAACTAATCTATATCAACAGCGTGAAATTCACCCCCAGAAGGATTTTGGTACTCGGCTTGATTCAAAGCGTTTTGAATTCGAATTTTTCTTTTTGCTAGGTTGGGCGATCGACTCTGTTGTCCTCCTTGTGTATCTCCACCTGCGTATCAAATAAGAAGATGGTATCTGTAAGCTCAATATTATTCTTCGATGTATCGTGCCTCTTTTGGCTTGAAAATTTATGTAGAAGTCTATTTGCTGTCAGCTCCGTTTCCTTCCAGGTTGGTGATTGAAATGATACTTGGGACAATAAAAGAGATGACTACTTCAGAGTGGTGTCATCAAGTTCTTAGGACAGACGTGACCAAAGAAAATGAGAGCTGGTTTATGATGTCATAAATTTCTGATCTGAATACATACCATCAAAGGCTACGGAGGTCTTAAATCTTAGATGCCTTGTGAAGGTGTATGACGATGCAGGGTTGCTAAATTACTCTTGCTGCACCACATTTCCGGCTGCGGAATCCACCATTTCTACTGATCGTAGATTAATAAGCAACAGTTATCCAAAATTATTCAACGTATAAATCTGCTATAGTCCAATAATATACGAACTCTGGTGCAATCATGTGTTGACCACTTTGCAGTCAGCTTCAAAAATCTTTGGAATTTCTGAGTTATTTTTGTTTAAGAAAACGTTGACATTTGGTCGTATATGCTCGAGCTATGCAGAAGCTAAAAATCTTCAGTAGTTGGACGGGATCAAATGTGTGCACGAATCTTTCACCATTTCGAATCTGCCGAGTAATCGTAGCGAATACTTCATCTAATTGGGAAACGCCATCGCTATCATAATTTTTGTAAATTGATATTTAAAATTCCTCGAAAATCACAAGGTGAAATTTTTTAGCAGTTCGAGTGGAAGCAGTGCAATCGCACGTGTTGATGGCGAACGTAAATTCTGACCAGTTCATCACCAGGTCGGCATTCGGTTGATAAATTTTCGAATTAGGCTGACGACCAAGTACCCATAATATAGTGTTCGGAATTCGTCGCCCAATGAAAATTGCGATTTCATTGACAGTCTGGTTATTTACGCTCGCATGCAAAAGCTTCATATTCGGCGGAAAGTCTTCGAGAAAAGCATTCTTCTATCGAGTGTCGTACATTTTTAAAACATTCTCAGTGTCTTACGAACGTCGGTGTGTAAGTACCAACTCCTGTTCGGCAAATTCTCTATGCAACGATGTTGTACCAATTTTCGGGACACGCTTTCTTCCACTCTTCGCGGCTGTACTGTTTGCACCGAGGACAATATTTTGTTTACGTTGAAATCCATACATCATAGACAAAAACAAAAAATGAAAGCGTCAGCTAACCTGGTATTATGGAAACAGGTTGAGCATGTAGGCGCTTCCTCTTATTGACACTTGCTTTGTAATTTAGATTCAGGAAGTGAAAAGTCGTGAGCGATATTGACAAGAAGGAGAAACACGGGACAGGCGACAGTTGGTCTCGAATTTTCTTCCTGTGTGGTTGTAAGATGTTCTGGATCTCTATAGGTGTAGCCAGATTTGGGTATTACCTTACCAGCCGACTACGTTGAGAGGCGGCAAATTCGTATAACCCAATTTCTGCTCTCTCGAATGGATTGCGTCATACGTAATCCGGTTATGTGAAATTTGATGAGGATTTCTATCACTCACTGCGGAGTCAGAAGGGCGCCCAGGGGTGCAAAACAAAAAGCATCCAAGCTGTGGGTCGATGTCGACTCACAACGATTGAATATCGAAGAGTTTTTCATCGGGTTTGTTTTTCATTCTCGGTTAGAAGTTCATGTCTGGAGATATAATCATAGTACAGGATTTCATTAATTTTCGTATTTATATCGTTAACGAGTTAGTTTGGAAAAATGAATGAAGTTCACAGTTGACTTTTTAAGCGCATGTCATTTAGCATGTATTATGATAATTGTGTGCTTCGCTTTGGGTATCGTGCGTCCTTTCGGGCGAGTTTTCTACCACAAGTCTGAAAAAATTTGTGAAGGCCGATCTGTCACACACCCTAAGATCCATTAAGATAGAGATAATTATGCGAAACAGCCTCTATATACAAATCAATCTAGTTTCCTCCCAAGGAATATTCGGGGGCGGGTTGTGGGTGCTACAGCCACGTTTCCAATAATGTTTTTTGGAAAAGACCCAATATGATCGTAAGTTGCAATTGCAAAAGTAAGAAAAAAAATGACAGTTTTGGACAACTTTCAGGACCAAAAATGATGCAAAATTGAAAGTTTTCGCCTGCTCCTTTCGTGAGTGTAACAACTTTTTTAGAAACTTTTTTAGATACATTATTGTCTCCTTTAATTCCTTCAGGAAAAAGAATTCTAAAATCCCAGATGAGGGTTGATGTGTGGAGTGTTGGTAAACTGTAGGAAAAGGTACGGGACAATGTCCCTTTAAAGTGTGAACGTAAGTGCAGTGAGGATTTAGAAACAGGTGTAGTTTGAAGGGTTGAAGAGATACTCATAGGTAGACAGGAAGATTAGGGCTGTGTGCTATCGTAACGAGAAGTTTGGCAGTGAGTTGCATTCGACTGTAAGAAAGAGGAGGAATTCCAGCATCGGCACGCTTACTCAAAGCTGGGCTAGTGCGAAAGGCACCAATGGCGATACGTAAACCCGCAATTTGAAGAGCGTTAAGAAGCTTTAAGTATGAGGTAGGGGGCAAGTCCATATACGGGTGATCCGTAATCCATGATGGATCTGATCAGAGTCTGGTATAACTGGAGTAGTCCTGTGCTACATTGTTAATCCATGATGGATCTGATCAGAGTCTGGTATAACTGGAGTAGTCCTCTGCTACATTTTTTGGAAGGATAGAAAAACCGAAAAATTATTGTTACCTCTTGGACTTACCTTACCACTTTCCCCCTTTTACCTCAAAAATATGTGCATTTTACATGCATATCCCTCTTAAGCTCATGTTTACTCTCGCCCAGTATCTCCTATCTCCTCGAATATGTACGTTATCCGCGATGACGTATAATTTTTGTGTTTTCCAACATAATACTCGTATGCCGTATGCAAGTCATTTCGCGATATCAATTTTAAAACTGGTCTTCGTTTTCGGACTTATCAGTTTTTCAAAACCAATCCTTCTCTTGTTCTTCAGACGGACTATCATCTTACGTATTTGCATAGACTGCCTATAAGCCTTGCAGGTTGCTTTGGTACATGTTTGCAGGATATCACAGGAAAATTTGAGATGATCGACGCAGTAGACGCCGAGACATCGATTTTTTCGTGCATTTTTCTGTTTTTGAACCGTAAAACGCATTTTTTTTCAAAATTAAGATGATTGGAAAAAATCGTACGAAGGTTTGCCTGCTGAAAAATGTTGGGCATGGTGTCTCTAATGTGGTGAAAACCCACCGCCACTACACTAGGAGCTTCCACCATTATTGACGAAGGGGGCTACGGAAAAATGAATTTTAAACGGGTTTCTTGATTTTTCTCAAAATCATAACATTCTAGGAAGAAGATACCTCAGTAAAAAATTCTCTTTGTAAAATTTTCTACAAAACTGCCTATTACAAGAATTCACTTATAAGTCATACTTGAGGAGTAACAGGCTTAGAAAAGCTTATTGTTTTATATAAAATATTACATGTACGTGTAATCATTCATCATTATCATCAGACTCGTCTACATCATCTAGCTGTGAATAGCAAGACCCGATACTGGGACAGAACAGGCCGTGACAGGACTTGCAACCGTTTGCCCAAGGTCTTCCTGGAGAAAGAAAGGAGACAGTAACTCCTTCAAGTATTCTGTACGAGTTTAAAGAACGACAGTCACATTTATGCCTACATCCTTCTTACAGCCGCAGAAGATTCTCGCCCTCAGTTTCTGTGCAGCCATTTGAGCTTTTGTTTTGACTGGCTGTAAACCTGATTCAGTTTCCATTGAGCCCCTTTCCAGTGGGGAGACTTCACAATCCTGCGAATACTGAATTTAAGCGTACACTCGAAGAGTGTTCTTCAGTTGCGGCTTCAGTCGGTGAAAACGAACGTAATTCCACCTTCATTCTCTCGCCCATTCTGCAAAACTTCTGAAATCAAAGCGTGCTTAAAGAGTCATCCTCATTGCTCCATACAATATTATAATGGCCTTTTCACACGCTCTACTGTCGGGACAGTCGAAGACTTATGATATGTGCGTTATTGTGGGAGCAAAGTTCATTGTTGCCCAACTGGTAATTTTACTTTTATTCAAGAGAGCCAGGGTAGTATCACAACCTGTAAAGGCATGTAAAAAAGTGCTTTGTCAAGATACATATCTGATTGTCCAAGCTAGAGAATATTTTCTGGGCCACTTTACCTCTACTGGGTTTCATAAATAATAGCTCCTTGATGTGTGGATTTGTCAAGGCTATTACTAAAATAAGGAGGTCGATGTCCTCACCAACAACAGTTGTCAACTGCCCACTTTCTCGTAGCCTCACGGCTTCCCGAACAGTGAGGCTGTCAGCGTCATCTATTTCGTTCGGTGTCAAATTTACTCTCAGCATTTCAGTGAATTAACTTCTGTTCACGTTGTTAGCGAGAAGTAACTCTTGCTTGAATGTGAAAGGAGTTGTTTCTCCTATCAAAATGTCTGGAGCCCTTGCAGTGTAACGCCTGCTTCGTTCTGAATCTTTGAGGCAAGCCTGTTGGTACTCAACAAATACTATCACAGCATTTCTACCAAAATGCTTGAGAATGTATTTATGGTATGAATCCAGGAGACTGAAATGATACAGTTTTATGAAGGAGATAACCTCCATCAACAACAAACAAGTACTTTTTGTTCAATTTTGACATTTTTATGTCTACTTGGGCACACAACGGAAAAAAACGTTACCTTTTAGCATGACGAAAATCGCGCTGGCTAGGCTGGCTCATTTTTGACATTTACTGACTGGACTGGACTGTTTTCTTTGTGTCTTGTCAGCAATATATAGGCAGGTTTTATGTTTGTCTTCATGTCTTATCAATAGGAAATGAGACTGCTGTAATATCAGTGGGAAGGAGAAGGTGGTTGTCAGATTTATATCGTGTAGGCTTTTCATGCCTATCGTGTATCTTTATCTGTCATTATGTCTTTTATCAGCCATAGATAGACTGACAGTCTCATGTCTGTCTTCAGGTCTTATCTCAGTAATGAACTAGAAGGTGACTGATCTGTCCCTGCAATTCTTTGTATTTTTTCTTAATGTCTTATCGACGATCCTATCAAAAATATATAGACAAGTCTCATGTCTGTTTTTATGTTTAGGGAAGGAGATTGCCTTAATATCTTGTCAGTAGGGAAGGAGAAGGTAACTGTTGATGATATTTATATCGGATACAGTGTAAGTCTCTTGCCTATCTTATATCTTTCATTATGTCGTTATGTCTTATCAGCCATAGGCTGACAGTGTTATGTCTGTCTTTGAAACTGACTGACTGGCTGACTCTAACTGACTCTGGCTGACTGACTGTCTGATTGAGCGAAATGTAAATTGTATAAATCGAGGCTCGGGCGCGAGGCGCATCTGACTCGCAACGCTACTTGTATCAGCCTGAGAGCAGTACGTTCCTTGTATTAGCCTTCGAGTACTATGCTCCGCTAGTTCATCAGTTTGCAGGCGCGTCTGCAACCACGGGAGAGCATTTTCATGTCTTTCCGCTCCTCGGATGCCGCCGATATGAGAATGTTGACGGTCGATTCGCTTTTTATTTTTTCGGCAGTACAGTCGCTGAAAATTTCACAAGAAAACCGTTTAAGTTTCAATTTTGTGTAGCCCCCTTTGTTAATAATGGTGGAAGTTCCCAGTGTGAGGGCGGTGGTTTCTCACCACTTATAACAGACACCTGCCTCAATATTTTTCAGTAGTCAAACCTTTTGTACAAATTTTTTCCAATCGAACCTGTTTCTTCATTGTTATTCTCCTGGGCTATTACGTTTAAGCAAGTTGAGATTTACAAATTTGAGGCGCAAACAAGTGCTGAGGCGCACCGGGAAATTTCCCGGCTTCCCGCTTATCCAGTCCGTGTGTGTCTGCGACACATGGTGCCTTTTCACACAGAGAGCCTCGCAAATGTGAAAAATAACGTATACACTCTAGTATAGGTGTATTTTTGGTTAGCGTGTATGGCAATGCACCCGTGCCAAATTGACCCTTGCGACACCGCACCACCTCAGACCCTGGAATCCGTTCGTTGGGGTAAGACTCTATAAGAATGGGTAGAGTCACGACACGGTGGCCAATGTTGCGCGCTGAATACACGTAGCTTTATGGAGTTTTCACGGATTTTTTCGTTCACCGTTGAATATCTCGAGAAATATCGAATGACAAGTAAAATGAAAAAGAATGAAAATTATAGCCCACAAAATTTCCTTCTAGTTAAGCCCATTCAAAATAAAATCTATACAGCGACTTTCGAATTACGGTATTCTAAAGTTGAAAGTTTATTTTACGCGCATCTGTAGCTGCGTGATAAAGTTGCGCATTGAAATACCATGCACCTTAGTCGGGATTATTCAGTTCAGACTTCAGTATTCAATTGATGAATTGATAATGCTTTTTAATAACTTGATTTTCAGCTGGGGGGGGGGAGGTGGAGAAGGAAAATTTGCCGATTTGCCGACAAATGTATTTTTAAATTAGAAATTTGCCGACAAAATTTTTTTCAAATTTGAAAATTTGCCAATTTTTCACAAATGTTCTTATAAAATGAAAAATTCAAATGAACAGTTTCAAAATTTGCCAACTGCCAAAAGATTGAGGTGTTTCACCCGCCTGCAAATGCAGGTGGAACTTTATCCCCCAAGCACTCACATTTGAGCACATGAGCATCCCCTAGTCTGAAAGGGTAAGCTGGAAGGATGTTAGGAATAATTGAGATGAACCCACAACTTCCTTTACACATTAAGGTAGTCGTTATTTACTCTTGGTAATCTTTTTTTCTGATTTTCTTCTGATTCGTCTCCTAAATTAGTTCCAAAAAAATTAAAAAAAACCTACAAAGTTTCCGGTCGATCGGATTAGGGGAATTCGTGCCACCCTCCTGTATTCACTAGGACCAAAACCCGTAAATTAAACAATAGAACATTTGCTATAGGATTCAGCTTGTGAATTGAAAAATAAGTCTTTTGCTGTCAACTTTCTCAAATTTCAGGTTGTAGGTCAAACAGAGAATCTAGTAAAAACAGAAGTCATTAAAATTCGTAAATCGACGTTTGCTACCGACTTTCAGATTTTCGAAATGTTTTCCACTTTTCAGCTTTGTTTCAACCTTTCAGATAACGTTCGATACTCAGCTTGAAACCTTCGGCTTTTAACTGACTAGTCTCATATAGGAGTCGAGGGTACTCCATTTTCAGAAACGAAATTTGTCTTTCAGTTTGGGGAGGTTGAGAAGAAAAATTTGCCGACAAATATTTTTTGAAAGCTAAAAATTCGATGACAAAATTTTTTTTTCAAATAAAAATTTGCCGATTTTTTATCGAAATATTTTTTTAATGGAAAAGAAATAAACAAACAAACATTCATAAAAAAATGAGAAATTCAAATGAACAGTTTTAAAATTTGCCAACTGTCAAATTATTGGGGTGTTTCAACCTCCCATTTACCCCCCTATAGTTTCGCCCCTGGTTCTTTGCAGGATATCCTAGAGATTGTCATTATCACTTTCTGAACTGTAAAATCAACTCATTTTAAAGCTCTCATACGTTCCACTTTTAATTGAAGTACGGCATTTTCTTGCCCCAGGCTTCTTACATTGCGACGTTAAGTTTTGCTTAAACTCGAGTTACTGATGCCCTATACAGAGAACAACGTTTATGAAAATAATCTAACTAACGTATGTATTTCTTCACAAAAATCTGACGAACAAATACCTCATCATCGGGTGTTTTTAATGGAATTATATCGTCGTTTTTGATGCCAGTAGAGCGCAATTCATTTTCTTTTAAGTGCTTTGGCGTTGTCATATAAATGATACATTTTTTTCGAAATTTCTTATTCCCCCCGAGTTGATATGTTGATAAGCAGAGGCGTAGCGTGCTCAACATGATTGGGGGGGGGGGAATCCACTAGAGAAAATTTCGTCGCTTCCGTATAGAATTATTACCTTATTACCGAGGTAGAATTAACAAAAACGGATATTCCTTTATTATAACCCAATGTAAAAATATTAGGGGGTACGTGCCTCCGTGCCCCCTGACGCTACGCCACTGTTGATAAGAAAATGAAAAATAAAAATAAATACAAGAGTGCATAGACGCTGCGCATCTCCTTAATTCGCGCACATGATGAACGACGCAGGAAATAAACTTTCAACTTTAGAATACCGTAATTCGAAAGTTGCGGTATGGATTTTATTTTAAATGGGCTCAACTAAAAGGAAATTTTATGGGCTACAATTTTTATTCTCTCTCATTTTACTTTTAATTCGATATTTTTCAAGATATTTAACGGTTAACGAGAGAAAATCCGTGAAAACTCCGTAAGGCTACGTGTATTCAGCGCGCAACGTTGGTCCCGAAACTGTCTCGTGACTCTACCTATACTTATAGAGCCCTAGTTGGGGTATCGCGTCAGAGACCTGAGGGCACCAGTAGGGATATATTTATAAAAACTACCTTATTCTCAAAATTAGACCTAGATTTGGTTTCTGTTTTGTGTGTGTATGGGGGGGGGGGGGTTACGGAAATCTGAATTTGATTAATTAGATTCGTTCGATATCTCAAAAGATGTACCCTTACTTGGAATTCGAATGATTTGGAACATTATTAGAATCCAGAGGATATGAGACTTAGGACAAATATTAAGAGTAATATTAAATTTTTTACCTAAATAAAAAAGCCTTGTAAATTGAATCGCATTCGCATCGCTCGCTGGTCTTATTACAGTATAGGTCTAGCTTTTAAGGCCGAGTTTCGTTAATTGGCAAAACTGTCTCACCGATCGCCTCATTTACCTTAACCGTAGCAACTGTATGTCAAGGCAGCCGCAGTAACGTCTTTAATGCCCAGAAACCTTTATTTGCACTCCGGTAAGAACGAATAAATGTCACTCCCGGTAACCTTAACCTTTCAGGGATCCATTAACTGTCATGTGCTTTTACGACGTACGGGTGCGATATGATGCAGTACCCGCGACCTGCAGACTGATACAGATTCTGTACCGCACTTTGAAGAAGGACCTACCCAGCTTGCTCGCCCAGAGGGTAAAAGCAAAACCGACTCGTACGTATCTCGTATAAATAAATCTTATTAGCCAAAATTTTGCAGAAATTACAATAATTCATACACGAGCAACACTTTCTCGCCACTTCTGCGAAGGAACTTTCTAACGGCAAGCTTCTCAAATGAGCCAAGCGGCCAAGCCCGTCGTTACTCACCAGCCGGTATAAATCCGTAAAATTATAATTAAATGACGAGCGGGTATTGCGGCAGGTCTGCCGCCAATGTGTTCTTGTCAATCTGTGTTCGGTAACGTACGGATTATGAACTCACGTAATTCGGTTACATGTTGACGTTAAAAGTGGGAAGAATTAGGTAAAAACTCTTCTCACGAATTTGGCAGACTACTTTGCTATAATATTATGTTTATGAAGCGCATTCGCCGAACATCATTTCGATGTGCCCGGGATGGACATCATCTGTTGGTAGTGGACTTGTGGAACTCGATGGTCATGCTAATTCGTATGTATGTAGTCGAAGTTGAAATCGTCTCCGGTTCGCCAAAAAGAAGGAAGTGTTGCATCACCGTTTCCTGAAGTGGGTTTGAAGTCGCCGCGGATCGTAATGACGGTCGAGAGTATCATCGCGATCAATCAGTAAGGGCTCGGTGACCTTTTCTATTGTTTTGAAATCGAAAACCCAATTGCACACGTCGAATTCGAGCGTACAATTTGTAAATGCCACAAGAGGCGTGGGTTGATTGATTAACTCGCGGCTTCTGTCTGTATCAACGGTGTCTTGGTTCACAGTATCACAGATCTGCTCGTGTTAACTGCAGTCAGTCGAGAACTGATTTATATCGGTAAAATTGAAAATGATCGTAGAGTTGCGAAATATTTAAATAAAGCAAGCTGCCCCAAGTTACTTGCAGACTGACACAGTTATTTTTTCTGATTTCCAGTCACCCTCTTTCGTCTTGGACTGGGCGGGGAGGAGTGGCAGCTATCAATATTTATGACCCGCGCTGTTCTTCAGCGGTCGTTAAAGCATTTTATTTAAAAGAAAAAATCAGCCTCTGTACCTGTGCATTTTAATGGTTTGAGCTTGAACGCTGTTGCAAACTCACCTGGATACAGTCGAGTCGAAAACTGTGACAGATTTACAGTTACGGTCATGAGCGTAATATTTCACCGCTAATGTGGGCTTTATTTACCAATACGATGTCGCCTTATTTTTCGCTTCTTTGTGATTTGTGGAACCCCGTACAGCCAGCCTGATGGTCATTCCTACGCCAAGTGCGATGCGTGGTTATCGACGTGAAATTTCTTGCTTACACCTTCGTACTGTTACAGCTATAAACGAAGCGGCTAAATTTCTATCTATGCACTATAGCTTCCTTCCGGCTTGCTGGACAAACGTATGTTCTGGAAACCGTGGACGCTTAATGGAGGAAATGTTTATTGTTGAAGCTTCCTTCGTTCACTTTGTAGAGCCGCCGTCCACTTTGTATAGCCATCGTAGCTCTGGAAGCTTCCGTTATTGCGACTTGTAAATTATAAGGAAATTCCTTCCTGAAAGATGATAGAGGGTCGTTGGTTACTCCGAACACTATTCTTCTTGGTCGCTCTCCCGATTCCAGACAGTGTGACTTGTACTACACGATGTTTGTACGTCATCGATTACGTTTTTCCTGGCTTTTCGGTTCTCTGGGGTGTGGTTTGAGGTCTGGTTGGTCGAGTGGATAGCGCGTTGGTCTCAGACTCCGGAGGTCCCGGGTTCGAGCCCACGTAGATACTCGCCAGAATTTTCGACCTAGGCCGGTTTTTCGGCTAGAAGGGAAGAGGGCTAAGACAGCCCTAACAGCCTTCCCGACGTCTCTGAAGTAATGCTCGAAAGGGCGAATTCCAGGACTCGGGTGGAGAGCAAATTGAGGAAAAAAGAGGGGTGCGATTTATATCGCCGTTGTTCTTCCCGTAGTGGTTCGTATCATATCGGTATACCTTGTTAGGGATCGACCACACCCTCTGGCTCCGTGAACCATTCCCTGGACTGTGAGCTTCTCTAGGTTGTTCTGTCGTATCACACATTCAAAGTATTTTAGGTTGAGTGTTTTGACTGGCACACTCCGTCGTTCCTCTACTATTGACTTGTTTCTTAGCCTCGCTGTTCATGTCAGGCCCGTAGTCACAGGCGTGCTGAGCACCCCCTAGCGCTTGCCGGACCCTCCCCCCCGGCTAAATTTAGTGAATGAAAATAACGAATTCCTTATATTTTTCTCGCTAGCTTTGTTCAAAACTTTCCTTTCCACTACATTGTAATGATGAAACTTGGCAACACTGATTTTGCTTTGAAAGCAGGGATGCGAAGAAGCCAGTAGCTGGAATCAGAAACGGGAAGTTTTTGCAATTTTAGGACAATTTTGAGAAGCCAGAAGCTAGAAGGGGGAAGAGTTGAGAACTGGAAGCTTTTTTAGCTTCCAATTGACTTTTCTTACAATATTCTTCTTAAAGATTCTTTTACTCAAATTCGAAATCCAGAACGTTGGGTGAAAATAGTTAAAAGAAGCTGGAAGCTAGAAGCCAGAAGTCGGAAAAAAGATTGGAAGTTACAATTTCATATACTGTGGTTGGAAGCGAGAAGCTAGAGGAGATTTGGCGGCTAGAAGCCGGAGGCGGAAACTGTATCATTCAGCTTCCGTATCCCTGTTTGAAAGATAGACGAATCGTGTGTTAGTCATTCTTTATAATGTGAAATGTCACCATAATAGGACCCGAGTGTCCAACCAGCAGTTTAGACACACAGACCCTTTTCTTGTGTCGCATTACAATTCACAAACACGCAGTGGTAGGCTCGTGATCCAGTTCACATTGAATATCGATGGTTAATTGCCTGAATGGCTGTTTGAGAACTGATAACTTGATAAGTCCACAGATATAGAATTTTTTTATTTTCAAAAGTTCGAAAATTTGATCGTTGTTAAAAGGGTTAATCTTTTTTCACGCGACATATTCAATTGTTTTTCAGTGGGTTGTTGTTAAGTTGAATCACCAGTTCTGATTATGAATTTTGAGACTAAATTCAATCAGTGTTAGCAGCCCATGAATATGCTCGAACTTATAATGCGCTGATTAGCATTATCACCCAACCCTATGTTCAAAATTCAACCTTTTGTGAATTTTTTCTACAGGTGCTGAAAAGTCCTGCATTTTGGAAGTTGGTCCTAATAGTTCTGAAAAGTCCTGAATTTTGAAAGTAGGTCCTAAAAGACCTAAAAAGTGCTGAAATGAAAAAAGAAAAATGAAAAGTCCTTCATCTTTGTTAGTACATATTTAAAATCACACCCGTCAAAAATCAACGTTCGTTGTAAAAGATTAGAATTTTCAATAATAATAATTATCCCACACAGTGAATGAGAATGTTTCAAAAGCTTCCTTGGTTGACTTTTTATTAATTGAAAACCAAAAAAAAAAGAGAAAAGATTTGCACACTCGAGGAAAAGATGGAAAATATACCAGCTGGCTACAGTTTTGCAAAGGGTCCTGCAGGGGCGAAACTATAGAGAGTGTGAGGGTGGGTTGAAACACTCCCAATAATTTGGCAGTCGGCAAATTTTAAGACTGTTCATTTGGACTCACCCCCCCCCCCCCATTAATTTGACGATCGGCAAATTTTGAAACTGTTCAATTTCAATTTTCATTTTTTATGCATATTTGTTTGTTTATTTATTGTCTTTGTCAATTAAAAAATATTTCTATCAAAAAATTGGCAAATTTCTAATTTTTTAAACATTTTGTCGGCGAATTTTTAGTTTTCAAAAAATATTTGTCGGCAAATTTTTCTTCTTCACCTTTCCAAACTGAAAGTCAAATTTCGTTTTTGAAAATGGAGCACATAGGACACCTGTTAGAGACTAGTCAGTCAAAAGCGGAAGGTTTCAAGCTGAGTATCGAGCGTTATTTGAAAGGTTGATACAAAGCTGAAATGTGAAAGACATTTCGAAATTCTGAAAGTCGGTAGCAAACGTTGAATTTCAAATTTCAATGACTATTCGGACTGTCAGCGCGAAAGAGTCGCCCTCTATAATTTTAGGCACATATTGATACCCTACATTCTACATATTTTAGAAAAATTCATCAGATTGAAATGAAAATGGTCTCAATGGAAAAAAATTTTATGTACTATAAAATTTGTCCTAATCATTTTTTCGATAAACGCTTTCGTTTTCATAATATTTTGAGATTTCTTCGTATGCCTGTAAATGAAATATTCTCCTCAATCAGGGTTACAAGGTAAACAACTATAGCGCGCCACCGCTTTGAGCAGCCCGAAATTTGTTCACTTCATCACTCCGTCACTCACTGAGTCAAGGATTCACTTACTCACTCAGTCATTACTCAGTAACTCAGTGATTCACTTAGTCATTCGCTTATTTATTGAGTTATTCACTCAGTTACTCCGTCACTCACTCACTCGCTCACTCAATCACTTACTCGAATACTCAGTGACTCACTCAGTCACTCACTCAGTCACTCGCTTACTCATTTAGTGATTCACTAAGTTACTCACTCAGTGACTCAGTTATTCACTCACTCACTCGGTCATTTGCCTACTTATATAGCGATTACTCAGTCACTTACTCAGTAACTCACTCAATTGCACAGTCACACGCTTACTCATTTAGTGATTCACCAAGTTACTCACTCACTTACTCAGTGATTCACTCACTCACTTAGTCATTCAGTCATTCTCTAATTCAGTTATTCATTCACTTTCTCACTCTGTTACTCACCCAATGAATCAGTGATTTACTCTCTCACTCAGTCATTCGCTTACTTATTCAGTTACTCACACAGTTACGCAATCACGTAGTAGTGACTCAGTGATTCACTCACTCACTCAGTCACTCGCTTACCCATTGAGTTATTCAATCAGTTATTTAGTCACTCACTCAGTCATTCATTCATTCTCTAATTCAGTTATTCATTCATTTCCTCACTTTGTCACTCACTCAATGAGTCAGTGATTCACTCACTCACTCTATCATTTGTAAACGACTAAAGCGCGACACCGCTTTGAGCAGCCAGAAATATGTTGTTACTAGATTCTCTGTTTGACCTCGAGCCAGAAACTTGAGAAAGTTGAACATTTTATTACAATCTAAAAGTTGAAAAGCAAAAGACTTATCTTCCAGTGTCACAAGTTGAATCCAATAGCAAATGTTCTGTTGTGTAATTTACGGTCTTTGGTCCTGGTGAATATTCGGGCCGTACATCCGAGATTCCAAAATTTTGCTACATATGTCAAAAACTTCACCTTTTGGCCCTGATAAGAGTTGTCGATACTAGCGCTATACGGCCCGATATAGGAGGAAAATTTAGTCTGGAACAAAAGTCAAAACTTCATGTATTTTTCCCATATCAACGAAAGGGAACTTCTGGTGCGGATTCCCCTAATCCAATCGACAGGAAACTTTGTACTTTTTTTTTTTTTATTTATTCGATTTGTTTTTATTAGAATCAATTTAGGAGAAAAATCAGAGGAAATTCAGAAAAAAATATCACCAAGAGTATACAACGACCACCTTAATGTGTAAAGGAAGTTGTGTATTCCTCTCAAGTATTCCTAACATCCTTCCACCTTACCCTCCCAGAATAGGGTATGCTCATGTGCGCAAATGTGAGGGCTTGGGCCCCCCAATAATGAGGCAGTCAGCAAATTTTGAAACTTTTCATTTGAATTCTTCATTTTCTAAGAACGTTTGTTTGTTTATTATTATTTTTTTCAATTAAGAAATGTTTTGTTTAGAAAATCAGCGAATTTTCGAATTCTTAGAAAATTTTGTCCGCAAATTTTTAGTTAAAAGAAAATATTAGTCGGCAAATTTTCCTTCTGCACCCCTCTCCCCCCAAACTGAAAGTCAAGTTTCGCCTCTGGGGTCCCGAAAAAGTACTTAATTTTTACTTTTCAATTTCTGTAGACACCCTGATTATATCTACTCGAAGTGGAATATATAAGCAGTATCAGTTACATAGGATACTACCCCCCCCCCTCTCCGAGAAACTTCCTGTTCGCGCTACTGTTATGTCAAACTATCTTTGAAACTCTCCTGGATTCTTTAAAGATCATTCCGGGTTTTTGAGACTTAAAGGGATTGTTTAAGATCATTGAAGACGAGGGACATGGCCAGACTTATTTCTCCGATGGACGAAAGAAAACTACGTTGATGAAAAATGAGGTGAACGAGTTGTTGACGAACGAAAAACACCTAAAATTAAAGGAAAATATGTAGAAAAGATTTGGTCACGAGTGAAGGGCTATGATGTGCTCTCATTGCATCTAGAATACAACATCCGAGGGATCAAAGATCTAACCGGCTTACCGCTTTTCAAAGCTTTTTCACAATTTGCTAAGATTCTGTGGAGATTTCTTTCAGACCGATTTATGTGGATCTTGAAGACTCGTCTCGAGAGTTTTGAAGAGTCACGGTAAGAAAGTTCTGAAAGAGCCTCGAGAGTTCGAAAGAGTTTCAGTCTATCTCGAACCTGTCCGAATTAGTCTCAAGAAGTTTAACAAGTCTGAAAGAGTGTTGATAGTGTCCTAACGAGATGTAAGGAGTCTTAGCCTTGAACTAGCTTGTGAAATCACAACTAAGTATAGAACAATCATGAGTCTATAAGTCTTAAACATGCAAGTCTTCAACTGCCTTATAAAAGTTGCTCAGGTCCGGAAAAAGTCGTGAACAGTTTTCAAACAATCGTTTATAAGCCGGGAAAAGCTTTAAAAAGTTTCAGTCGGACTAAAATAGTCTTAAGACAGGTGGGCGTTAGAGGTCTTAAACATGCTAGGAAAGGGGTTGAAGAGCCTTGGAACAATATCTCAAAGATGTCTTCAAGAATCTTGAAGAGTTTGAAACACGTCTGTGAAATTTTGAGGAGGTCTTGAAAAATCTCACACAAATTTGGAAGCGTCTTGAGTAGTATTTAAATCTCCTCAATCGTTCAATTCATTGAAGTATCGGATTTAGAGGGAATACGCTCCGGGGCCAGTTTCAGAAAGCGCCTCCTTATTCTCTTTTTTCGCTTGTCTTTCTTTCATTTTTCCCTCTCCTCGCTTCTTCTTTTCCCTCATATTTTCACAATCATTTTTCCAGGTTTTTTCTTTTCGGCCACGCACCTCGGAGCGATGCCCTCCTTGGCCATGTATATAAATCTGGCGCTGGGTTCTTGAGTGAAAATTGAGTGTTAATATTTTAAAAAATGGAATTCTGCACACGTTAGTTTGGTTCATCCGAAAATGAAAAATTTTCCTTTTCGTCTCGCTAATGAGTTGGTGAATATATTAAAATAATTTACACTAGCTCTAATGCTCTTTTAGAACTGCCAGTTTCCACTTTAGAATTAGGTACTCAAACATAGCAAAATAGCCACTTACGTTTTAGGAAAACCACCGCAGTGCGTCATGTAATTTCAGCTTTCTGAATGCCTTCATAATTAAATTACTGAAAGGTTGCACATTTTTCGTCTCTCGTGCCCTTTGATTTTTACAATTCGAAAGATGTAAAACGACTACTGAGAAAACTGATTGCCAAGGCCACCTGTGTACATTCGAACCTATAGACTTCTGGTCATGAAGATGCGTTGCAAGGTGCGAGGCCACGTTTCATCTTTTTATTATATACTTCCTGAAAAGAACGTGTCCGGGTACCAGTTATTCGAAACTTACTTAACTTACCTGTACGTTTTCGTTGTTCCAGGATCAATCCGCTCTACATAGAAGAAGCCAACAGCCTACCGCCATCTGATCAGAGCCCTCCTTACCCGACGCCGTCGGGTGACAGCGATAAAAACTGTAAAACGGACTATCTGCATGCGAGCCCGCTGCGCGAAGATACGCTTAACGTCCTCAAACAGAACTCGGACTTCATCCGCAGCATCTTGGTGTCGGTGCGTCTCGACCGCTGCCACAAAAGCAATGGTCTGACCACCATTCCCGAAGGCACCATAGATTGCGTTCCGCGCCCGGTCTGGCCGTGCGATGAGTCGCTCGGCTTTCGATACGATGCTACTCGTGTCCAGAAGCTGCCCAAACACAAGTACAAACGCTGGAAGTATGACACGGCCGCCGAGCCGACGATGGCGCCCGACAAGCAGCAGGCCAAATCGTTGCCGGAGATTCTGCGCGAACTCTCCGCCAGCATCAACAACGCGATGGAGAACGCCGACCAGGTGGAGATACCTCCGGAGACGGTGTTGCGGTCGCTGCGCGAGAAGATCAACAAGTGCTTGGAGTCGTGCATGTCGCCGCACGCGGCCGACGCGGCTGAGCTGAGTCTAAAGGACAACGCGATCGCCACGCTGAGTCGCGCCTTCAGCTTTGTAAATTCCTTCAACCACGGATCTCAGGACGACCTCGAGAAGGGCCGGCTGCAGCTGCTCAAGCGCCTCGGCCGTTTTCCGGGCGCCGGCGAACCGCTGTACGAGCACGTGCAGCAGCCGTCCAGCTCGTCGTCGTCGTCCGGCACCAGCACCAGCGGCTTCTCGGACCTGACGCACACGCCGGCCTCCTCGAATTCGTCGGCGTCCGAGTCGCCGCCGCCCGCCGGTCGCTCCGCCGAGTGCGGCGAAACGCAAGCCGCCTTCGTGAAGCGCGAGAACCAGCTGGTCGCGTATCGCGATAACGGCGTCGCGAGTAAAATTAGTGGTAACTGTGATAACGCCAAGAATACGCTTTCGTTCGGTTCGTTCGAGTATCGCGTCCTTCCAAATCAGACCAACGATGCGGCCAGGATATTCGCCGGCGCAGCCAAGGGAGCAGAGTGCCTGTCGCAGACTACTGTACACGCGAAATCGAACACGCTACTTTCGGTGAGTTGATCAAGTTCATGTTTCTTAAATCTTAACTTTGGTGGTAGTGTAGGGCGAGTTCTGTGGAATAGCGAAGTGGAACAGCTAAGTTCGGTTGGGCTGGGTGAACCGGTTTGCACCGACCACTAACGCTGGCTTTGCATCTGGGTACTTACTTTGTAGTTAGCACTATTTTCGGTTTATGGAGATCCGCCGCAATACTCGGTCTTGGCCTGCCAATCCAGAGTAAAACTGAGCGCTGGAAAGATCAAGTGAAAACGATATTTTTCTTACAGTCATGGGTATACTTGAGTGAAAATTGTAACCCCCTCCCCCCGACAAGCATTCTTTCAGCCATGTTCAGTACCCATAAAACATAGCCATGTGTCGATGTATCTACATGCAGTGTAGATACTCGTCATCAGTTTACTGATGATTTTTGGTGTTTATTTAATAGATTATTTAATAATTTCACTTCTAACTTGAAAATTTTCAAAATAGGTTTGTTATTACTGTGCAGAGAGCGCCCATTTCGTCGCATTTCTCCTTCTGAAGGGTCTGGTTGGTTTTGCTGAAAAAATTAAACGAGGTATCGGAACAAAGGTTCTTTGACACGATGATTTTCAAAATTCAGTAAAATTTTCGATCCGACTCGAGTCCTAAATTCGACTTTTTCCACCTTCTGTGGGACTCGCGTGAACTTACCGAAAAAAATGAAGGAAGTATGGGAATTAGGGTGTTTTGATTCGTTCATTTCGAAAACTCAATCAGAGTTTTGGTCCAACTCCAATTTCGGAACCAAATTAACCTTTTCATCCCATCCGAGGTACCCCATGATCTTTGCCGAAGAAATTGAACAAAGTATCGGATTTTATTTTCTCATTCTTCCAAAATGTAAGCGATGTTTTCATTTTGAAATTTTTGATTGAGCTTTGCAAATGCAGGACCTACCGGAACAACTTTCTTATCTTTGGCAGGAGGAAGGAAGGGAGGCAAAAGTTCGATTTTTTTTAACGCAAAACTAATATTGGTCAACCGCAGCTACTCTTTTCGAACTAGAAACTATAATTTCAAGATCAACAAGCAAAAGTGCCAACTGCAGTTACAAAATTTACCAACTCTAGAAAAATGTCAAATTTTTGGAGGGTTTTCCAACTTGAAATTAGAATCTCATGATCGTCACGTAAAAAGATAAATAAATAAATATTGTAACATTTTCAATTTTTCCAACTCAAAACTTCTATTTCAAAATCGCAAAGTGTAAATGAAAATCGAAAAAATAATAATTTTTGTCACCTAAAGCTACTCGATTTACCAATTCTTGAAAATTTCAATTGATAGTTGGAGTGTGGCTCGGCTCCTACGACCCTACGGTAAATTAAGGCAACTTTGTGATAATGGTTTACCCTCAGATACATTTTTAATCCAAAAGGTTTGTAGCATTTGCTAATAAACTTCTAGTTACCAATAAATTTCTTATTCTCAGGTAGTAACATAATGATCTTTGCTCTGTGTGTTTTTTTATGGGAGTCAAAACGTTCGTTGGCTCAAAGGTGGGTATTTTTGCTTACAATAACCAAGAACAGTAACTCCCTGTGTGACGTCAGATCACCGTTCGCTTATCAGAAAATACTATTCCACGCCAGCGCTTCTACAATTTTCACAGTCCCAGTCTATTTTGACAGTAAAAGGGGAATCAGAGGATCATTGCAGGTCGTTTTCAGTAACTCGGTTTTATTTGTATTGACCTCCATTCCCAAGCTGCAGTAGCTTCCTACGAAGCTGTTTACCGCATTCGCTGCTCTTCATCAAAGCTAGCACGTAGCAGTGGTATAAGCTGAAAAATGGAACGCGGTACTTGAATATGTGATAAATCCACCACAGACAAGTGAACTTGCTAGATGATCATAGCTGCAGGTTACTGATTGTTGTAACTATTGACTGTGGCATGGTCTTTTTGAAGAATGGATAACAGTAGCCGACACTGTGATTGGGATACGGAGTGGACCCTGTACATTATCCATTGTCCGTTATGTAGCTGGCGTGGTTGAAGTTATCTTCTGTCGATTCTTTAGGGGCAGTGTACTGGGGTTCCTTCTCCAATGTGTCTCTCAGCTACAGTTGGTCGTCCAGATTGGCTGCCCGAGTTAGACTCAGTATTTAAGATGAAATGTAGACTGGTCTGGCAAGTCATGTCAGTTTTATTAATTGTTCTACTGTCACAGAGTATATGGCGTACTCGTCACGGTATCAAGCTCACCGTGTGGCTCTGGGCAGGCGATGCGTTTTGTCATTGTCCACTGTTGGCTCTACAGAAACTGAGTGTGACTCATATGCCATTGCAAAAGCTGCAATTGGTCCGGCCGCACTTCGGCCGATTCCTGTGTAGATAATTATACTTAGCTGTGTCAACAAGGAGGAGTTTTGGCTTGGGCCACTTTGGAACCCCAAGCTTTAATTGGTTTAATCCGAAACAGCGATTTGTACCAGTCACAGAAATGGTGGGTTGTCTCGCATCTCCATAAAGCACGATCCTGAGATTGATAGGAATGAATGATTTCAGAGCAGGGGCTCAGAGTTGGTCTCTGGTAGCAGGTTTGGCGAGTGAATTTGTGAATCCCGGTTTTCGCCATTCCACACCCGATAAGACCATCATGCCATCCGATCGGCCGAATCACGTTTTCAGATAGAATCGACCCGCGATCATGGGAACTCGCCCTCGGATCTTCGCCGGCGATTGCGTCATCAGCGCCGCGTCGCGCGTCAACACATCGCGCGCTCTGTGACCCAGTGCTCATCTCATCTCATCTCATCCGCTCATCCGTCGAGACGTACGAGCTCGTAAAAAACGTTGACCCATAACCCGTATCAAAAAGTAAATATTTGAGCGCGTGTATGTGTACTCCAGACCTCGCGGATTATCGGGCGACGATAAACACTACCAGCTTATATAACCGGGCGTAATTAGCGATAAACTTGTAACGAGTACGCGAATGCTAATTCGAATGAATGCGATGATTCGAACTCGAAGCGGACGCTGACACGGTCGTTAGCCCGATTTAACGACCAGTCTGCGGATGATACGCGCGATTTCAATACCGAAACCTACTGAGCACACTACCCAGGCGACCTGTAGCCATCTACGCGCGAAATCTTGTCCGGTAAACTCGATTGCAGTATTTTAGTCGAGTTCCAAATTAAATGCATCGTGATAGTTTCTCATTCGCCGGTGGCCTGGTCCACTGTTCACAAAATGGACCAACTGCGGGGCGAGAGAAGTGTTTAGTTCGGACCGCAGTGAGGGCATTTGAAATGGTAAAAACAGACCTTAATGTGAGTGCAAAAACGTATCAATTATAACTGTACTAAGACTAAACTACTGTCCTGCTTGGCCGATCGAAGCTGAGAAAGTACAGGAATGCGGGAGACAAAAGACGTTTGTTAGACGATACATGCGTTGTGCTACGCAGGAAACAGCCAGGCAGGACGATTTATACAAAAATGTACGTACGCGAAAATAGGGTCTCCGTAAGCCCGATTGTAAAATGCCGCACCAGAGACTGGCTTATCAAATCCAGAGTGATTGGGTGTATGTACTATCCAGGGTCGTGTTTCGGAGAGCGATCACAAGGCTCTCATTAGTGTTGGTTCCCAACCGGACGTACCTATTTGAAAATAGTGTTTTCGATTTGTTTTTTTTCTGCTCCGCCCCCACCAGTTCTAGACCCTTTGGGAGTCTCTAATCGTAAAATAGCCCTGATATCATCATATCCACTTTCGTCGAATTGAACTTTTTTTAAAATTAGGATGGTAAGCTAGCCGTTGACCATTAGCTTTTAACCGTTGGTCGAGTAATTTCCTCTGCTTTTGACTCATGAAATAAATAACGGTTTTATTGGGTTACATTTTCTTTTACACGTCATCGGCATCGCGAGTGGTGAGAATCTCCCTTTCCAATCTCTCCCATTCCTCGGAATCCACCCATTTTTGGATATGTGCTTCCCCTTTTTCCTTCCAATTCTTTTTCTCCAAGGTGGGCCCCAGCTCTTTCCTGAGCTTGTCCCTCCAGCGGGTACATGGTCAGCCCTTCGGCCCTTACTACGTTTTTGCCCATGCATGGAGTCCAGCCGTCCACTCTTTTTCCCCACCTGCTACTTTCCTCTCTCATGAAATGGCCTGCGTAATTCCACTTTGAGCTTTTAATCACTTCTCTAGGCCAACACTACTGAAAAAATTACCCCCAAAAAATTTTCCAGCGACGCCACTGCTCCTAAGGGTTTGAGGAGTCCTGGATTTTCGGGGAATTTCGATATGTGGTAGTGCAAAAAAATAAGATCCCACTTTGTGTCGATCCTAGTTTTCGAGATACGTCGATTTTGGTGAATTAAGGTCAAAACTGTCGAAATTGGGATTCGTGACCATTTAGGTAGAATAAACCGTCCTTTTTCGAATGGCGTTATTCGTTTTTCTCTGTCTGCTTTTGTCCATTCCAGACGAAAACGTGAACCTAGCGCCTCTCTGTTTTGCCCCGATCAAATTCAATTTTTTTTTTGGGGGGGGGGGGAGGGGGTAGCCGTGTCATGTACAGCCTGTTAGCTACCGACGTGAAGACTATATGGGTTAAATTTTGGAGTAGTTTGTGGCTTTTAGGAATGATATGAGTTTAAGGTTTTGAGTGTGATTGTCGGAGAGCAGGGATTTTAGTGTTGAGTTTGAGATATGTGTGATTCGCTGGGATTGGAATTTTGGGCATCGAGTAATTACGTGGTTAATGGAGAATAGGGGTCGTAGACAGTCCTAAGTCTGCATAAAATGGAAAATGAGACGGGAGGGAAAATGTGGCCGGAACCAATTCACAGTGAACACGGGAACTAATTTGTTCACAGTGATGGGCTCCCTGGCGACCAATTCGGAATGACTGAAAGGGGACCGGAACCAGTTCGTTATGTATCGCAGGTGGGTTGGGGTAGTTTGTTCAGGATATAGCTATGAGTGAGGGCGGAGTGTGCAGTTCTTAGTCTGAAAAGTATGACTTCGTCTTTTCTGGACTTTTAATAGGATGTTTTCTAGGAACAAACTGTGGTTCTTACGGATTTTAGTTTATTAGTTGGTGGGACTTTGATCCCAGTGTCGTTAAAAGGTTTTGTGCACGAGTGATTTCCTGATTTTTTTGACATCTGATATCGGGATTGGAATGTTAGGGGTTGGAGAAATGTTCAAGAAAAGTTTTGCGGTTTCATCAGCTGTGTCATTTTGAGGAATTTTAGAATGGGAGGGGATCCAACGTAGAGTGAATTCTTGGCTCGAGGACGGTAGCATTTGTACTATCTTTTTGGAGATGGGATGTTGTTTCTTTTTGTAGAAATTCTGTATATGAATAGGAGAGCTGATATCGAGTCTGTAAGCATTAAGAAGTCGTTTAGTGTGAGGTCTAGGCAATATTGGGTGGCTAGCTTAATGGCATAGAGTTGTGTTAAACTAAATTTTGTTATCACTTAAAATTAAACTCTTTTATTTCGTTTTAGTTTTCTGAAAAGGTCCCTTCTATCGACGAAACCCTTTATAAAATTTCTGACAAAATGAGACCTCGCGGAGCTCTCTAGCTTTATTTGTCTCGGAGATATGCCATTTTTAATTTTTTTAATTTTTTTATTTATATCTTGAATAGCTCAAAATCAGGTTTTTTGAAATCGCAACTTTAAACAGCGCCATATCTCGGCGAATATTGGAGCTGGAGAGCTCCGGAAGGTCTCGTGCTGTCAGAAATTTTACCTAGTATATGTCGGTGTTCAGAACTCCATATGGAAAAAAGTGGGACCTTATTTCCTGCACTGCCTTATGTTGTTTCCTACTGCTGCCCAGTCCTCTCTGTAGCAGAATTCAACTTACCAACAATTTTTCCATCTATGTGTATTTGACGATTTTTTGCGTAATTGTGCTGGATTACTCGTGGTACAAACCTGGAAACGTAATGGTCGATGATCTGGACCTCAAATTTCCGATGATAATTAATATTATCTCCTTATCCCTTATTATCCCGAATATGTGAAAATGTCCGGGAGTATAATTAACGCGATGTTGATAGTGTTTTCTTCGAAGCATGTTCTCGGTTAATTTAGAACTGTTCTGTCAATACAAAAATTTATGCGTTTACATAACCGACCGAATTGTTTTTTTGTGTTTTTTTTTCGCATTCTTTTTCTTGGCGGAGTGTGTATGTATGAAACAAGCAGTAATTAGGTTCTCATACGAGTGTTTTCTTCTCTGTTTATCTTTGTTTTAAAAAAGCGCGCTGTGGCGCAGCACAGTAGCTGTATGAAAGAGCTTCTCACAGATGAAGATCAACAGTCTTGAGCAAACTCGCATCGCATCGATTTTACGTAATTTGGGATGTAATTGCGACGCATTATTTTGTATTCGAAGTTAATTATAAGAAACGACGTGGTGTGTAGTCTCTACTTTGTGTGGAAACCTATATCCGTGCTCAGTTTACGGGGCTCATTTGTAGGCAGTTTTCTCAGTCGTGCGGCGGTCGTGGGCAAAATTTTGCTTGTCTGGTGGCAAATTTTTCTAAATGATTGATGACTGCGGGTTTCCGGTTCCTATCAGATCTTATTACGTATGTAGCTTGCGGGAAATAGACGATTTTGACTCTCCTGTTACGTACCCATAAATTTAAAGTAAGTCCGGGAAGGGAAGGTTTGCTCTTCCGAAAACAGTCTACGTTGAAAATTTTAATTTATTTTAATTGCTGGGCGCCCTTCTTTTCTGTCATATTACCAGCGTCAGCAATGGAAGCAATCAGGGACGTACCAAAGAGTTTTCTGTATGGGGGGGGGGGGGTAAAAATTGTGAAAGTACCTACTGACTCAACTCAGAATTCCCAAGTATCAAAGAGCAAAAGAAGAAAAATCTTTTGCCTTGTTCGGTTTTTCCAACTTCTCAACTCAATTCCCAAGTATCGACCAAGTATCGAAGCAAAAAAAAAAAAAAAAAAAAAAACGAAAACCTTTCAACTTATTGGATTTTTGCAACTTGCCTGAAATGGTAAATTTTCCCAACTGCTGAGTAAAAAATTCCTACAGAGCGGGGGGTGTAAGTTGCCCCCTCTGCCCCTCCCCCTTATCGGTACGTCCCTGGAAGCAATCATTCTTACGTCACTTTAGGCTTGTTTTCCTGACAAAAGTTTAGTGCCTATTATCAGAGAGTGATGAAAAAATTATTAATGCAAACATATCGAAGAGATATCATACCAAAAATTTCATGTTTTGGCTTCAAAACATGCTGTAATTGACTTCTCGGGTACTGTACCGCTTCAAAAGTAAAAAAGAAATATTGTACATTTTGGAAAAATAGTCGGCTGGCATGTGCTGTACAAACTTTTCTTGGGTGGTTCCGAAAAGTTCATCAGTTTTTCATTCAGCGCGATTCGAGTCTCAAAATTCTGATTTCACTTTTGAACTGGACAAACTTCACTTCAGTGAGAAAATCGAATAGTGTGTACCGAAATAAAGGAATTTAATTAGATTTTCTATAAAACCCCAATTTCATTTTAAATTTTATTTATTTATTTACTTTTTTGAGTCGCAGATTTCGAACATTTTATATTTGTCTTTAAACCCCGATTCGAGTACGAAAATTGAAATTTTATTCTAAAATATTGTGTTTGCGAAATCATTACGTCGAAAAAAGGATTTCTTCAGGATAGCCACTTTCTGGAAAACCGGGAAAAGTCAGGGAATTCTGTCAGTCTGGAAAAGTCAGGAAACTGCTATAATTTTGATCAAAATCAGGAAATTTTTGAGAGTATTGTAAGAATTGAAGAATATACACAATTTTCATAGTAGTCAGTGAATATCAAATTTGATCTCAAGTAGTAAGTATTCCCAATTCTGTGTACAATACTAGCTCAAAAAATTTTAGGGAAAAATTGGATAATTTATCTGGAAAAATGAGAAAAGTCAGGGAAAATCTTTCTAAAAAAAAGCTTTTCGTATTTCTGATTTTCGTGCATTAAATTCAACTCACCTTTAGTACAAAACTCGGTCTGCCTTCAGGATGTACATCTAAATTTATAAAGTGATATTTTCCCGAAACATGGCTGAAATGATAATATCTTCGTGTTTTATGGATTTTAAAAATATGCAATTTTCGGTTTACCTAATTCGCGTTAATTCTACAGCTATGGTGATAACGTGAAATTCTTACCTGAATACAATGTATTATAAAAATATCAGAATGGAACAAAAACTTTTTTTTTTTTTCAATTTTGATGATGTGTATTACTAGAAAGCTGCGTTCAGTTCGAAAGTATGTCTGAGATTTCATTTAAAAAACGTTTCATTTCGGGTTCGCTGTAGGAGTTGACATTTTGGGACGATTAAGATGTATCTATGAGAAATTTTTCCAGGCTTGATTTAAAATAAATCCATAGGTTTTCCTAGACTTATATTTCAAAGTCTCCAAGACTTCGTTAAGGCTCTTCTAAACTTTTCCGGACTTACCTAAGACGATTCCAGGCTTAATTGAAGTTCTTTCATCGTTTCAGGAACTTATTTCAACTTGATAAGTCGCTTTCAAGACTGCTCCATACTTTTTCGAAATTGTTTTAGACTTATTTAAAACGCTTTCAATACTCATCTAGACTACTAGACTATTTAGGATACTGCGAGACTCTCCCTACCTTGTATAAGACTATATTTAAGGCGTACCTGTTGAGACACTTTCAGGATTGATACAAACTTGTAAAACTGTAAGTCTTGTTAAAGACCTCTGAAGACTCTTCGAGACTTTTTAAAGAACTTGCTGTGACTCGTTTAAGACCTTTTCAGACCTGTTTAAGATTCGTTAAGCGTATTGGAAATACGTCATGGAACCCTGAAGAGTATGAATATAGGGAAGCGAATTTTGAAAGGGGAGGGGGAGAAAACTTGCGTAAATTCTTCTCACTGAAAATCGGATTTTTCAAGCCAAACAGCTCATCTAATTTTACTATCTGAGAAAGACTCTTGACATTACGTACTGTTCAGCATTTTTAAAATCAAACGACAAAAAATTAATGTATTCAAAATTGTGCTATCTTTTGATCGGATTTGGTCAACTAATAATATTTTAAAAATCAGTTGGACAAAAAAAAATAAAAATAAAACATGATATAGGTGAATGATTTTGAAATGTTAGCAACTAAGGGTCGATTTTACTAAATATACCAACTGCGAAATATACTTGAGGATAGCCCCCCCCCCCCGCTGGTATGACCCTAGCTAAGATCTTAAACCGATATTAAATAATTTTGAACAAGCCTTAGCGAGTCTTGGAGAAGTTTTGAAGCATCTTTAAGGTACATGAAAGGATTTCAAAAAGTCTAAAACATGTTCGAAGAATTCTGAACAATCCGTGAAACTAGTGTTGAGTTCGCCTCTGTCTATTACTTTTTTCGTTTCAACACAAATAAGTGATAAATTTTGCCTGTCTACAAAAAAGTTGATTTTCATGTCTTGAAGCGGGGTCACAAAGAATCTTAAACCTGGCCGAACCAGTTTTGGAAAGTCGTAAACTTAAAATAGTCTCAAACAGTAAATAGTTCTCAAATTGTTTTAAAGAAGTTTTAGAATATCCGAAAATAAGTCTGGAAGAATTTGAGAAACTTTCAGATAAGCTTCGAATAGTCTCAAACAAGTTTATTAGCGTATTATAGTTTCTTTGAACTGAGGTGTGTAATGGCTAAATACATCAAATTTCTTAAAATAATTGAAGTGCCTCTTATAATTATCTGACGGAGTTTTTGAAAATATTCGTATCTTTATCTCAATACTACGAAAACCAAGCGACAGAATGCGAATAGATCCAGGAATTCCGGCTAAATAGGGAGCAAGTTGAAGAGAAACCACGCTTTAGTTTTCCAGGTGTTTTTACAGTTGTTGAACGCTTATCATTCTCGATAGCCAGCGACCTTCGCTGTTGGCTGTTCTCCTCTTCTGTAAACATAAGGCGGCATTTTACCCGGACCGCTTAACATTCCCAATAGCCAGCGACTCTTGTTTTTGTCTGTTCTCCTTATCCGTGAACATAGGGCGGCATTTTACTCGGAACGTTTTATACATTCTCAATATAGCCAGGGACCCTCACTGTAGGCTGTTCTCCTCATCTGTAAACATAAGGCGGCATTTTACCCAGAACACTTAATATTCCCAATAGCCAGCGACCCTTGCTTTTGTCTGTTCTCCTCATGTGTTAACATGAAGCGGCATTTTACCTGGAACGTTTAACATTTTCAATAGCCTGCGACCCTCGCTATTGGCTGTTCTACTCATCTGTAAACATAGGGCGGTATTTTACCCGGAACGTTTAACATTCCCGATAGCCAGCGACCCTTGTTGTTGTCTGTTCTCCTCATCTGTAAACATGAAGCGGCATTTTGCCGGGAACGTTTAACATTCTCAATAGCCACACCCTCGCTGTTGGCTGTTCTCATCTACAAACATAGGGCGGCATTTTACCCGGAGCATTTAACATTCTCAATAGCCAGCGACTCTCGCTGTTGGCTGTTCTCCACTTCTGTAAATATAGGACGGCATTCTACCCGATTCTGCTGCATAAATCTAGATGTAGGGATAAAAAGAGATATGTGCTACTAAACTATTCGCCATATTATTGTCACTTTCCCTTGAAGAATGAAGCCCATATTTTAGTTCTTGAAAATCAATTATGAAAGAGAATTGAAACGATGGCGTGGTTACTATTAGAGATTGTTATTTTTGTGGATTAATTTTGTAATCTGCTCTTACAATATTTGATCATCAGCAGATAACATTCAAATCTATGGGGAATACTTCTGTATTACAGAAGTCAAATTTCATTAGTTTTCTCCCATAAAAGTGGAAGTGTTTAATGTACCACATGCTAATATCATCCGATCGAGCTACGTTTCAAAATGAGTGGTACTCTATGTACGTTTGTATTGGTCGAGTCTTCTCGGTTCTCGATACTCATACCTCTACTCCCATACTGGATGAACTGGTGCTGATGTGTTGGTTACGCAAATGCAGATAGTAGTGTATGCATGGGAACTGTATACGCGAAATTTACCACTGTCAAGGTTACACGGGGCTCGAGAACAATGTGGAGTACGAATCGACATATCGTGTCGTTTACGAAAGAGAATATAATTATTCTTCATTAACACAATGCATGTCACGACACATTGTAAGAACTGCACATACACATCGCTGTCGACAGCGAAGATGTCAGTAGGCGTCGTAATCTGAACTTTCTAACGTGACACGTCCCGAAGGTGTATTATTGTAATGATAGCGTATAGTTTGCCAAATACCGCAATATTTTACAAAATGAAATAGCAACAGAATGAAGGAAGAAAAAAAAAGAAGTGTAGAAATGTTCGCAGTGTTGTTGGTAAGATGTTTTATGACCCTGCGGAGATGTGAGCTCAGAAGTAATAAATTTAAAAAATCTTAGCCTTTCTTTTGTTTTAGTTGCATTTAAGAGTTTTGTTACTTCGAAATCAATTACTGCCACACTGCTTTGTTTTCCTGTCATAAAGTTTATTTACTGCGCTTCTGCGAGAATTTACGGCCCGGCACTAATTTTAGGTGCAAATTTTATGTGTAGATATCGTGTGAAGTGCCACTGGGAGGTAACAGTTGAAAACTAAATGGTGTAAAACTTTCCGCATAGTTGGTACATTTTAGCTGATTTAAAAAGAAAAATCGGCTGTTGTCATTATCATGTCACTGATATTGAGAGTAGGAGTTGAAGTCAATTGCTCGACGTTTCATGACTAAAGAAAGCTAATTACGCCAACTTCCAATTTTTATAATTTGTGTATGTATAGCCATACCTATGTATACGAGTTAACTTGAGTAAACATTTATTAATAGTGATGAAACTTAAGAGGTAGAAGTATAATACTTATAGGTGCCTATTGATTTTGATTGAAATCGATGAAGTGTTTCCCGAGAGTTTCACAGATTTCGGGTGACTTCAAGAAGAAGTCAGCGGATTGGCATGATATTCGGTTGAATGAGGACGTACCATGGGGAATAGAGGCGTATTAAATTTCATAAAAATTGGTCTAACTGGTCGCGAGATTTTCACGATCAGTTTCGTCTTGAAAACGTTTCGTTGTTGTCGACCAGTGTCTTTGTATTAGGGTGTATTAGTAGCAGTAAGTCGTAAAACACACGATACAGTGTCAGGAAAAGTTATCCTTATCCTCCTCAGAGCTCCTTCCCACAAAACCATAAGCCCTAATCCCCTCCCTAATGTATTTTCCTCCCGCAGAGTTGAATCAGTTCTCACTTGCTTGAGAAGAGGTCGTCCTAGATTGACTCACTATTGTCTCCTTTCGGGCCTAAGGCCTTCCACCTGTTCCCTCCATCACTCCAAAGACGCATTTACTGTGTTCCGCATACTCCTCTCCCACCCGGCTTCCAATCTTCTTCATAACCAACTAATACTCTCTGCCTCACTACCCGACCTTCTCCTGTAATCCGTCAGGTTATATGGTAGTAGACCTCGGTGCAGGCATTTGGAAATCCGTTAATCAGGGAAGGAGGGGTTGACCAAACAGGCCACCAGGAAAATCAGTTTGGCAGGTCACCGTAAAAATAGCAGGCCAATACCCCCTACCACTTACTCTCCACGAGAGAAAGTTGAGAAATAACGTGCTTCATCATGATTGTAATTTTTCTCATTTAGTTTCCTCTCCCCCCCCCCCCCCCTCCCCGAAGGAAAAAAGTCTAAAAAATAATGTATACCATTTTTTTAAAACATTTTCTACAGTTTTTTTCTAAACAGTAATGACAGTCGGCGAAATTTTATTGACTCAGCAGAAAAGGTGAACATTCTTGAGAAAATAGTTTTTGTGTTTTCAAATCTGAATTTTTGGATGCAAAAAAAGCGAAATTTTACTACTTTTTTCCAATCATAGGCAGAGTTTTGGTAACCTTTTTTCGCACTTTTTTTAATGTATTCTTTGTTTTTTGGCCAATTCCTTAACAATTTTTGCTATAGTTTTTGACCCATGGCGTCGGGGCATGACGGCATTACTACCTTGCAAAATAGAAACTTACTAATTGCCCTCCCCTTCCACTGCTCCAATTCGTTGTCTCCTCCTCCGACACAAGAGGGTCGCCGTGAGTTTGACTTGTTCTGTGTACCCATAACTCACTCTCTTTTCTATGGATATACCCTTCTCTCGTTCAAAATTATGTTAACACCTTTTCGTTTTTGATCACTATCTGACTGAAATTGAACATTCTATATACGTTGTTTGAACGATGATATTGGAAAGACGTACCTTCTTTTATCGAAATAAGATAAAAGGCAACTTTTGGCGTTATTACGCGAAATTTTACCAGAATAGAATATGAACTTGGAAATCACATGCACTCGGTTGGTATGCCGTTTGGTAACACGTCTTAAAATTGAATGAGGCCTCACTCACGCCGTAAAAACTGAGCGTGCGTTAATGAATTGAAACAGGTATACCTACGGCTCCACCGACCCATTCATATCGATCAATAGTTCCGCCATTCATAAGTCTTCATTTTGTTTTTTGTCAAATGTAAAATGTAGTCTCAAATCTAGAAATCAATTGACATCGTCCTGTCACGCTAGCTTTTTCCTACGAGTTGACCAGTTTCATTTTTACGACCATATTATTGTTATTTCGCCGTTTCACCGTCCTTATTTTTTTCTTATATTTTTCTCATCATAAAATTCATTGCGAGTGAATCGACGTCTTAATATTGTCAATTGTCAAACCTATCTATCATACTTTTTTGAATTTCATTCTTTAACGGACGAGACAAACAAACGAAAATATGAGTAAATATACAGCTATCTGAGCAAAAAATGTCGAATTTATAGTGTCTGGAGAAAATGTTCGAAATTGTGAAAAACCGTTTTTCGGTGCTAAAAGACCTTTTGGACCTCAAAAAAGCTTTTCTACTCCAAACGGGCATTTTCTGTACTATTTTCTGCAATAATGTCGAATTCGCAGGGTGTCTACATGGTCAGGAAGTCAGGAAATTTCGGGAAATTTATTAAAAGGTCATCAGGAAAAAATTAGTAAATTACTATCCAATGGAAGATTCTATAGGAAAGCAATGTGATGAGAGAATTATGATGATTGCCTTAATTACATTCACTATCAAGTCCTTAAACTGATACTCAGTTTAAAAAATCCGAAGACTTTTATGGTTGGATTCTTCAATTACAAAATAGGAGGTCAGGATAAAGTCAGGAAAAACATTTGTGAAGAGTCTGTAGACACCCTGATTCGGCATTATTCGGCAAAATAAAACTTCGGCTAGAAGATCCTAAGATGTATGAATCGGCAAATGTTTTAACCAGAAGTCCTTAGCTAGGGTCAAATGTCGAAGGGGCAAATGAAATTCCTGGGGGGAGCAACGTAGTTCAGGACGAATTCTCCCTGTCCTACTCACCCTACCCCTAATTTTATCAAAAGCACCTCTTCTCCCCTCCACCAATAGAAATAAATTGACAATGACGAAAGAATGAAATTATTATTATTATACTTAATCATTGTTATTAAAAATTTCCATTAATCTAGGCATAACATTAAAAAATTATTAAAATCATTTTAAAAAAACATTACTTTGAAATTATTTGGTTTCTTAGTTCAAATAAAATTTAAAATAATTGCATAACAGTATAAAGTCATAAAAACTATAAAAAGGAAAACATTACTTTGAAATTATTTAGTTTCGTAATTCAAATAAAATTTAAAATTATTAAAGTTCACGATTTTGTTTATCGTTGCATATACGAATGAATGAACTCTTCATTTGGAATCAATTGTAGAATCGCTAGAAGTATTATTAAATAAGGCGCAACTCCTCCATGTAAATTTTATAATCATTATTCATTAGACAAAATGAACCAAGAGTGATTGAAAATCCCAGCTTGAAACCTACGTAGACTTTTTCCTTTCCTTTTCATTGAATTAAAATTTTTTTACAATAATTCGTTGAATTTTATTTTGGGAGCAAATCAATTTGCTTGGGAAGCATTGCCCCAGTCCCTCTGGCTACGGCCCTGTTAACCAGAACATGTTCATCCCTTTACAAAATAAAGTTCATAACCACATCCTCCAATTGCTGAATGTGAGTCATTCTCCAGAAACTGAGAATATTTTATTTCCAGCAAATTTTCAACCCAAACAATTTATTTATTTTTAGTTTTTTTGGCGTGGGGGTGGGGGTTATTTTGAGTTACACAATAATATCCGCAATAAATTCCAGCAATCCATTTCATCAGACGGGACAATTACCATATTTTGAACGAAAAAGTATAGGGAAGTGTCCTTGGTCGTGGATGTTACCATCTTGTCTCAATACTTGTTAAATTTTTGAAAATTTTGACATTTTCATGTCATTGCTTTGGCGCATAAACAAAAAAAAACGTTACTTTTTGAGCGTTACATTGGAGCATTACGGAGGAAAAACAGCTGCTTGAGAGCTTTGGCACATTAACGAAAAAAGTGTTACTTTTTGAGCGTTACCTCCCCTGATCATGCCCTAATTAAAATCATTTTCTTAGAAATGTCTATGTTTAAGCGTTACTTCTGTCCGTATGATTTAGTTCTTCATGGTCACAATTCAGTTCAGTGGTTCAAATTTCCATGGAAATTTTTATTTCTTCTAGCCATCTTCAGTATTTTACAGGGTGTCTACCAGAATCGAATAAAGAAAATTCGTGGCTTTTTCGTGGTTCTTCGTGACCTTTAAAATGTAATTTCGTACCCTTGCCCCTCCCATGAATTAGACAGAAAACCTGAAAGTAAAAAACATGAGAAACTATGTAAAACTAACAGTAAGTTAGCACAGTTAGGTGCCAATAGTAAAAGAATAAAGAAAGTAGGAGATGCCTTTGTTTGCCCACTGACACAATTGAATAATGTACGCTACTTAAAATTAGTCATTAAAATTAGATAACAATTATAGTAAATTATAAATATTTGGAAGTTGATCAGTATGGTAAGCTATGTAGAATCAAGTTAATTCAAAAGTATAAATCCATCTTTAATTTTCTGCTCATTACTTTCTATAATAGAAGGATTTCACCGAAAATTTAAAATAGTAACTTTCTTATTATTTTGCGGGTATTTTGTAAAAATTCGTGACTTTTTCGTGTTTTTTGTGTTTTTTATGATCTATATTAAAAATTCGTGGCTTTTTCGGGATTTTCGTGGCTGGTAGACACCCTGAATTTAATAGAAATTTCCTTGGAAAGTTCTTTTCATTAGGGTGTAGGATCAGGTCAAATTATTTATAAATTCTTCCTTTTTTCCCCCCATTTATTATTTCTTGTTGAAAATCAAGATGCGTGCTTTTTTCCCGACTCTCCTCGAGGAACGAGGTTACGTGTTTTCTCTTCTCTTCTCATTTCCAGTTCAGTGGTGCATACTGCGTTGAAGCCTATCCATATGATTTAGCTCTTCATCGTCACAAGTCAGTTCACAATTCAGTTCAGTGGTGATCGAGACATGAAAATGCTGTCCCGTGGTTGCAGATCTGTCTGCGACATGTTTCAGTAGTGATGGCAGCAATGATTTATTTGCTTAGTTTTTTCCCTCATAAAATAGGATTATTATTCAGAAAGATTGGAAGTGTATATCAAGAAGTTCAGTTTACTGTCAGTGACTTCACATTTTCAGAAGGAGTGGCGATGGCGTAAAATTTTGTTACCAGGGGTTTCAGTTCATTGTCGCGGTCAGTATGTGATTGGTGCAAACATTTGTGCCTTATATGTACATTTTCCGGTACAACTAATGGAAATACTGGTGCAGTTTTGATTCCTGAACTCGGTCGAGGTGCCAGCTCGTATAATCACTGGCGCATGTGTTAGCACAATTTATCAATAATTCCTTGGAAAAGGAAATTTTTGAAACTGTTTTGCCCGTGGATGCCATCAGCGCTTTCGTCATTCACAAGATGTCTGTTGTCGTGGACCAAAGTCGTCTCTCTAAATTTTGAAGCCCCTGCTCTGTAAACTGGTTAAATATTCTCTGCTGCATTTAAACCAAGTATTATAAAAAGAAAATCTAATTGCCACCTTCACATTCTCTCTGGAGAATGCCCCACATAGTACGTTACCCTGCGACTATACCCCGTCATTCGAAGCAAATTCAAAAATACCCGTTTTTCAGTTCATAGACTGTCCGAGCCTGCAAGTCGCCTCTCAAAGTTATTATCCAGACTCCTCGATTATCGCGTTGATCTGCCTAAAATGGCTAACACCACGGATGGCGCAGTATCGTGCGAGTACACTGATCACACTGAACCGAGAACCCGATTAGTATGCTCACCTCGATCGACATTCGGCGTTCGAAAAAATCGATCGCGCAAAGGCCACCGCAGTCTCGTTGGTCAGTCACGTGCGCGCCGAATCAAAATCCGACTCGCCAGTTGGCGAGGGCGTACATTGGTACATGTATGTCCAACGTGACTCGCACATTAGCGACCATCGCTTACGAAATGCTCGCTTCGCTCGGTCCCATCGTGATCGTGATTTCGCCGACCGGACGGTGCTCGCTGGTCAGCGCAGGCCGAGACGGGAGAGTGGACCTCTCGGGGACGAAGAGGTCTTCGACTGTTCGTCGAGTTCGGCCGAATTTTTGTGCGAGCGCGGCGGCGACCGGTGAGATCGACGTACACGACTTGTCGGAGACCTTGACAAGGCCGGTCAGTGACAAAACATGGCCGAAGGTGGTACGGCAGCCTTATTCGGGCACCGGCGCACCACCGCTACCGACGTATTATCCGACTCGGTAATTATTTTTCACCTTTCCCGCGGTATAATTCGGATTTTTTTCTTCCCCTCTTCATCTCTCTCGTCGAGTGGCCGAGTTCCAGTTGTGGCGGTGCGTCGATGATCCCGGTGTGGGTGTTCGCATTCCACACCGCCGCCGCACGTATGTCACGTCAGTGTCGGGTGTAGTCCACGTGCGCGACGCGACGCGATACTGCCGCCGGTGTTCGCGGACTCGCGGACGCGACCCAGAGCGATCGCATTGTTTCGCGAAACTCAGGCAAATGAAATACGAAAAAATTGGAGGAAACTCGTTACGCAACGAAAAGTAGGTTAGGACGTATGCGGGCTGCAGTTTTGGTTCAACGTGCGTGTACAATTTCGAAATTGAATGTCGATCGAAGACATAGCGATAGGCGAGTCAACAATGTGAGAAGACAAGGACGAAACAGGACTGTTCTCTGTGTGGCAGCTGGCAACGCGGGTTACGGATTTACCTGAAAACAAACAAACAAAAAGAAGAAGAAGAAAGAAAAATACAGAAAAGGATAGAAGCTATTGAAATGTGGTATTATCGGAGAATTTTGAAAATCAGTTAGACAGAAAAGATCAGGAATGAGGACATATTAAGGCGAACAGGAAGGAAAGGAGAAATTTGGAATATGTATAAACGTAAAGAGAAGAGTTATAATAATAGGTCATACAATATAAGAGTAAAGAAAGAAGCACGTTATAGGTCATTAAAATATAAGAGTAAAGAAGGAAGCACTTTTTTCGTGCTTCAGGTGGACCCAAACAGTACCCGACAGGAACCGCGAAGCCAGATATGTCGATACGGCCGCGCTCAAAACTCATCGAACTTTCTTTTTTTCTTTTGACGCGAAAAATTGCTATTAACAAAATGTTACTAAAATCGAATTTAGCGACAAATTTCAAGGAATGGAAAGGAAAACCATTTTTTCGTTTATTTATTACTTTCAGAGAAAAGACTCAATCCCTCGTATTTGCTTCACCTATTGATCATTTTCCCATAATTTCAACAATGGCTGCTAGTTCACCTCACTGTCTAGTAAAATTTCCCCATTTGCTGTTGATTCATGAACATATCCAGGGATACTGTTATTATTGCTAGAGGAAACGGTTGAGTGGAAGAACTAGAAAGGAAAAGGCAAAGAAAGAGCAGATAATGAAGGATGCAAAGTGTAAATCCTTCTCAGAAATGAAAAGATTTGCACAGGAGAGAAAAAATTGTCGAAATACAACCTATTAGTCAAGAGAGTAAGGACTAACAAAAAAAAAATTGAAACGAACTCGCGGTTGCCAGAATCGATTGATGATTGTTGACCTGTTTGGTTAAACATCATGCATTGTAAGGAATCTATGGAAGACAGCAGGCCAGTGGCTACAGAACTGGAGTAGTATCATTTTGCCCCCCCCCCCCAATCCACAGTTGCAGTAAAAGAAATTGAAGGGCTCATGTAAAAAATGACCACAATCAGTTTTGAAATTCCGACTCTGTAGACAGATCGCTTTTCTGGCTAGAGTGTCTAGCAACCGGAAAATTTAAAAAAAAACAAAAAAAAAACGGGAAATTTGTTAAACTTACGGGAAGTTTTCCAACTCGCTCAGTAGTTCGGGAGCCCTGATTTCTTTTTTTGTAAACAAAATTTAAAGATTAGGTCTGTTTGGCTTGTAAGTTGTAAAAGAAAAAATTCCTGATGCAAAGGTTCAAGGATTCCACAGTGATTGTCAGCAAGTTCTGCGGTCTCCTTTAACTCCAAAAATTTTTAGAGGAATTTCTTGTCTGGATTCGATGATAGTCGTCGAACCTCCACATCGCATTTAGGGCCCAAGTTAAAAATGGAATAAAATCTGACTGAAATCTTCAATTTGGCGATTCCAGAAAATTTCATTCCGACCCTTTGTTCGATTTTCTAAGTCGGATCACTTTCGCCCATTTAAATGAGTCAAACTGGGATTTTGGAACCAAGATCAGGGTCTGATCGAACAATTTAATTTGATTTGTGAAGTGAGCCGAACAAAAACCCCAAATTCCGGTAATTTGTTCTAAAGGAAGAGCAGAGATCAAATTTGGAACCAAATCGGGGTTGAATCCAAGATCTGATTGGATTTTCGAACTCGGACACCCAAAAACCCGTATTCCGATACTTCATTCGATTTTCGAAGTATGACCAATTTTGCTCGCTCGGATATATCAGATCTGGATTTGGGCCTCATAACGAAAGCTAATCGAATTTTCGAAACCAGTGTTCCAAAAAAAAACCTCTGTTCAATTGTTTCAGCGAAATTAAACTGGGGAAAGTTGAATTTGGAGCTCAAATCGAGGTCCGTATTTTTATTCTTTATTCATTATTTCTAGCCGAGTGAAATTGATTTCATATAGAGAAAAAAGTCAAATTTGGAGCCGGATCGAAAATTCAGTTACATTTTCGAACTCAACGACCTAATCAAACCATATTTCGATATGTTTCCATTTATGATTAATTTAAAGTTGGTGGCACTCTCAGGATCAGCCCCAAACAGTGAAACTTCACTTTTGAGAGGAGAATCAAATTGTCAAAACGGGGGATATATATATGTCTTCTAGTCATTTTGTTCGAAAATTCATACATATTTTGCATTCAGATGTCACTTTCACGCACATCGTTGAAACGCTTGGTATGAATATTGAAATCTACAAGAAAAGAAAAAGAAATACTCCGTGGCGGTTGGTTGAGTAACAAAAACCCAAAGTGATCGAAATTTCAAATTTAAAGAGTTGAAACGAGTAAAAAAGTGTTTCCGTAGTTTCTGACTTTGAAATTGTATTCATTTTTTTCGATAGGCCTCGTCCAAGAAGTTGAAATCAACGAAAATGGCATACTTCTTATGTAAAATTTGAATTTGCGAACTCAAATTGGGATCGGGTTCAATAATCAAAATAATACGTGACTAAAAAAATCCCTATTGTAATAGTTTCCCAATTCTTAGTCGGTTTAAATTTGTCATTTCAAGTTATATTCTGCGATCCTCTGTTCAATCTAGTATAGAGAATCCTATTTTCCCCAATGATTTTGTAATTTCATTTTACATAAATTTTAGAACGGCGTTCGTAGAGATGACTCGCGTAAAAATTGTTGAAATCGTTAATTTTATTATTAAATTTGAATTTTGGGGGCGCAATTTGGGTTCAAATCAAAAATTTATTGCAAGGTCGAAATTAGCGAGAAAGAAATGTACCTACTTCAATGGCTGTCTTAATTTTTTTAACAGAGTCAGTTTTGTCCATTACCATTCCTCTTTCGGACGTACGTGTGGTGGAGAAAGGAGAAAGTTCAGAGATTTTCTCGAAGTATTTGTATTTTACTGGACACTAACTTCCCAATGAGGTTGCTTTGATACTTTGTTCGATTTGTTAAATCGAGTCAACTTCGTTCGTTTAAATGGTAAAATTTCTGTATTGATGGACCATTTTGAGTGGATCGAAAATGTAACGGAACATTCGCAGTTTTCAACCCATGGAACATCTGTTTCGATAGTTTGTCCTATGTGTCCTCATAAATTTAAGATTTCTGTGATGACGGACATTTTTTTAGCTCTCTCTCTCTCTCTATTGGCGATGGAAGAATTGGATTAACCCCTTGAGGAACTAGACTTTGGCGCTTCAAAATTCAAGGTCTTATTATAGATCGTATGTTGATCCCATAACGCGTTGTGATATTAAATCATTCATTTATGAAATTATTATAAATGAATGATTGAATTGGAAGAAATTTTGAGGTACCAGGATGTATAAGTGCAACGTCAATACTAATAATCTTCTTGACATGAGAACCAGAGGGAGAGTAACAGGTATCCACTCAAGGTCAAGACAGTCACGACTGTAGCCAATTTCCTTACAGCGCAGGCATTGAATTCATATAGACAGTATGTTTTTTATCAAAATTTAAGCTCAGTTATCGCTTTGTCGATCACCAGCCTCAATTTTTATGATAGGTAATTAAGATTTTCTTAGAAGAAAACAAGCCACTTATTTTTCTCTAGTTTTGGCATACACCGTTTCGTGTAAGCGAGCTCTCTCATTCTTACAATTTCTTGTGTTAAAATGGGGGAGGGGGCAAAATTATACTACTGTCCCTAACTTCAGAAGGTTAGGGGTAATCCCCTGTTCCAGGCTCCGGCGCCATACTAATGATGGAATGACATATCAGAGACATTTTTAATGTTTCGTATACTAACACAAATGGTGATGCGATGTTACAATAAGGTCGTTGCGCTTGAACGTCATCTAGGAACCGGCTGACGTGTGTCACGTGCGAGTAACCAGTAATGTATTATTGGCTTCTCGTGGGAACTGGTTGCCCGTGTTATCGGGACGTTCACAATACCCGAGGAATTAACGAAATCCGCCCTGCCAGCAGGTATCTCGATGTAGGTACGAGTGCGCATCATTGTAATTTAGACTCGAAATCCGATGCTTCTGCTCGAAGGGCACGACTCAGACTGCGACTTCGCCACAGTGACCGCCAAAAAATATAGGTTGAATGCGAAAATGAAGAGTGATACGCTTGAATAGAGTAGAGTAGAGTGGAGTGGAAACGAAACCGTTTCGGGAAACGAAATCGGATGTCACACCGGCTTAGTGGTCGTTCCGGAAAACCAGTCCGCCCTTGACGTCGGCCAAGGTGCACTCGACTGAGGAATCGGTCGCTTCGGAAGAACAATGCCGTGGTCGATGAAAGTGGCGGCTTATAGAGTACTTGAAGAACGCGTTTGGGAAGTTCTAGAAATGGTTTCATACATATGTGTCGATTTGGGTGAGCAGATCCGACGATGTTCGGGTAAAAAACTTTGCAGTCCATGATTTGATGCGTATCATTTTTGCCCCGAAGATCCGTGATCTTAATCGGTTTTCTCTAATCTGATTTATAAAGATTTCGGATCATTTTCGGTTTTTAGCTTCGACAAAGTTAGAAACGATCAGTGCGATTCAGGGGTGGATGGGTGGATGGGCACTAAAATAAAGGGAAATTCCGAATTGAGTCCCAAAACGGTGTTCTTGCCGGATTGAGTCCCGAGCTTGAGGGGTTACCTGACATGAAGTTCCGGATTGAGTCCCGGGTTAGCGCGCACCGTGTTCGGTTCCTGCGTACATTGCATTAGGCAATATATTACGCTGTGATGGACCTTTCCATGGAGCATAACATCATGTAGTTACAACAGATCCACACGCACAGCAAGCTGGCTCATGTCAGCACCGTACTTTCCATGTCAGGTACACGTTGTCACGAATCATTTTTTGAAGATAAATAATCAAAAGTTAAGCATGCTGGGCTTCTGCCTACGCTCTATTTTTTACAATTTTTTATTTTTTTTCTAGACGAATTTATGATTTTTGGGAGAAACCAAATTAAATATACAATTCAATTCATGACTTTCTCAAGACTTTCATGGCTAGCAGACACCCTGATGTAGTTTCGGAGTTGCATTTATGGCATTCTTTCCTGAATGCCAACAAGCGAGATCGGTTCGCTAACAAGGGACTCAATACGGAAATTAATTTCAGGCAGGCGCGCTGACCCACGATTCAGTGGTACTGATAACAAATAGAGACACGGCTGGGACTTAATCCGGTGACGCCTGAAATAGTCAAGTTACGCGTTAGCAACGATACGGCGCCATAGAGGGTTTTATAACCTCCCCCCCCCCCCCCCCCGCTTATGAACTTTTATTTCCAACCGGCGCCTTATCGCTGAAATCTCGGCGGCACATCGGGCGTATGCCCGGTTTGCTACACGTCCCATCCGCCCCTGGTGCCACTAATTCTCATACCCTTATGGGCTTCATTATCTTTCAGTGTTTCAATAGTGCTTCAAAGCTCTTGCAGTATTTCATACATCTCCATCTTCATCTTCGGCGGTTGTTTAGTCCATTTTCTTTTTGTGCACTGGTGTTCCCGCTTCCCACAAACCGGAAACCTAGCCTATGCATCGATGGATCAATTTTAATTTCTCTAACATTCGTAGGATATCATTTCTGTTAATTTCGGAGCGTTGGTTGTTCGATGTCTATTTATATTGTGCTCATTCTCGACTCATAGGTTCCATCAAAAATAGAAAATGAATACGACACTCGACTGTTGAACATTCGAAATTTTACCATTTTGTACCTAGAAAAAATGTCTTATCATTATCACTCGCTTTCTTACGAAAGATGAAGAATTTCATACGATGCATTCTGCTTACTATGCTAGACCCTGAAACTAGTGGGCGAGGGAGTAAAAACGTGTCTCCTACAAAGACAAGTATTGTAACATTTTATATTTTATGCTTTCGTAGCCTAATAAAAATTTTAAAAATCTCCATGGAAATTTCTATTAACAACACGGCTGCAGACTGTAGTCGCGCAGGGAGCAGCAAAGATCAAGATCAGTCAGGCCCGTAGCTAAGCCAGGGCAATCAGGGCATTGCCCTGGTTGACCAACCTGTTTGCCCTCGCTAGCCAAAAAAATACCCTTACCATTTGGCTACCCTGAGCTGATGCTCAGCACTAACTTCATGCTTCACAACTTCGAAGCTTCGATGCTTCCGAAGATCAATGATAATTATTCGTGATAGGAATATCAACAATCAATAATTCCCTGAATTGAACGTCGCGACTTGTGTGTTTGTATTCAAATTGATATTGATTTAAACTGGAATCAAAAATTAAAGCTTACTATTCCTGCGATCTACCAAACTTAAAAAACATCAAAGACATCAGTACCACTATGGAGGCGTGGTTGAAAAGTTTTTAATCAAAATGGAGAAAAAATTCTGGCAAGCAGGACATGTCCCCCCCCCCATATTCTTTACAGTCTTGAATTTAAAATGAGTGAAAATAAAACGAGGAGTGGTTTTCCAAACTGTCCTAATTCCACTTTTGCTAAAATTGAGTTAGCAGCGCTACCTAGCAGCCCAACTGGTGTACTATGTTTGTAGGCAACAATCGTACCAAAAATTTACCTATTTCTTCTATATTCTATGCACTGAAAATCTAGGTTTCAGTGTTACCAAGTTAACGTAGGAAACTGTTTTTTTCGATTTCCCAACATTTGTAAAAATGGAATTAGAGCAGTTTGGAAAACCACTCCTCTATAATGTTTTCTCTTCTTATTTTTTAGGCTACTTCATCAAGAAAAATACAAAAACTAAAAAAAAAAAAAAATGGGAAAAAATAATAATTTGGGAGGGAAGGGGGCGACTGAATAAATATAAAATATGTAATGTTGAAATATTGCCCTGCCTTCGTTGTCGTTTGCCCCAACTGAAATGCAAGGCTGGCTACGGGCCTGAGATCAATGAACACATGGCTGGAAGAAAAATAAATATTCATGAAAATGTCAACCACTAAACTGAATTGTCACCATGAAGAGCTATATCATACAGACTGGTTTCGTTTCGGGGGGGGGGGTCATGGAAATTTCTATTGCTGACTGCAGCCGCGCGGGCCGCAGCAAAGATCAAGATCAATAAACACATGGCTGGAATAAAAATAAATTTCCGTGGAAATGTCAACCACTGAACTGAATTATCACCATGAAGAGCTAAATCATACGGACTTGCTTCGTGTCGCGGAGGGCATGGGAATTTCTATTAACAACACGGCTGCAGACTGTAGTCGCGCAGGGCGCAGCAAATGTCAGCCACTGAATTCGTGTCGGTGGAGCGTGTCGGGGGACGTTACGATTTGGGCTCTAATACGAATGTACCCATGACTGGAAGAAAATGGAAATATCAACCACTGAACTGAATTGTCACCATGAAGAGTTAACGAACTGTGAGCTGAAGTGAGCTGGAAAGGAGAAAAGAGAAAAGAAGAACATGTAGTCGTGTAGGACGCAGCAAAGATCAAGATCAATGGGAACATGGCTGGAGTTACGGGTTTCGCTCAAGTATACCCATGGCTGGAAGAAAAAGTGAATTTCCATGGACATGTCAACCACTGAATTTGTGTCGTGGGAGCGTGTCAGGGGAAGCGTTACACCAGTAGTAAAAGCATATAAAATGCTAAAATGTAAAACTGTCAGTACTCAGTTATTTCTCGAAAATATCGATTTTTTTTTGGGGGGGGGGGGGATTTCAATGTAATTTCCCAGAAATATCGATAAAAGATGAAAAGTCAGTTATGTTTCTTTTTGAGAATATCGATATATGGTGTATCGATGATGTTTGCAGAGTTACAAATATCGCCCGTCACTTGATAAAATATTAAAATGCTCCATACAGGTACAGCAAACATGATTAAATCTTTCGCTAGTTAGTCAGATTATCAAAAAGCAGGGTGTCAAAGCGGAGTTGAAGCCATTCTTAAAAAACTGAAGCTAAAGCTAGCTCCAATTCTAAGACCATTGCTGGAGCTTGGTGCGGTGTTCATAGGCACTAGTTTAAGGCTGGAACTAGAGCAACTTTTTGGAGCTGGAGCTGCAGAGCCAGCTTCTGCTCCGGGTGTAAAAGGCTTGGAGAAAGGTCAGAGATGAAAAGGAGAGGAAAGAAAAAAAATATTAAGGCGGCTCCTGCTTGAGAATCTGCTCTAGGCTTTGCTCCAGTTCCGGAACGGAGCTTGAAGCGGAGCCTGGACAACTAACCGAAAGCGGATTACAGCCACTTTCAGGAAACTGGAGCTGGAGCAGAGCCCGGAGCAACTTTTAAAAACTGGAGTGGAGCTGAAAGCTAATTTTAGGAATCGGGAGTTGGAGTGGAGCTTGGAGCACGTTTTCCTGTTTCCGATATCCTGTCGAAAACTGGTCAAATGCAAGAAGTAGAAACACAGGAAGTAGTCTATTAATGAACGTGAAAATTTTTTGAAATCATACGATTTATGATCCAGGAAAAAAAAATTCGGATCATTATTGTCTTTATGATACGTGATCCAAATAATTTTTCTACCCTGATTCGTGATCTGTGATTCGAATCACTTTTCCCATCGATATCCGTGATCTGTGATTTGAATCATTTCTTCCGTGATTCGCGCGAACCCTAGCATAGTATGTTATAAAATTAGGGATTCTAAAAATATGCAAAATGGAAAAATAGTAGGAAAGTTCTACCTTACGCAACAGTGGCGCTTACGGTTTAAAATGTAAGTATGTGGACAAACAAACGAGATAGGAGATACACAACGCGTGATTCGTTGCATGTACCGTAGTGGCCACAATATGGAGGTCCGGTATACCCAGGTGAAACTATACTGCCCTAGTACTGGTCATTATATTATTGTACCAGTGGCTTACGTTTGTTTACTGGTTCACTTGCTTACTCTAACAGCCTCGGTGAAATGTTGACATCACTGCCATATTTCTGGGAAATGTCAGGTCTCCTAGCTTAGTTTGTTTCCTTTTGAGTTAAAGTTTGCATTATACAAATATTGTTCCATTTCTGAATTTATCAATTTATTTGAACGTATATTTTATTTCTATTTGATTAGAGCTTTAAAACGATACCCATATCGGTAGAAAATATTTTGGAATATTTCTAATTTTTAGGGAATTTTTTGGGGATATTTTCTCTGGATAAGGGAATTTTTTATGCGCATATTTTCCCAGTTTGGACGGAATAAAATCCACAGACCTAGTAATTATCACCTTCGAGTGCGAACTTTAGAGTCAAAGTTCAATCGAAGTGGACTGTTATTTCGCAATGCTTATGTACCAGCACCTATTCTTAGATTGAGACGAAATTGTTCCTTTGTTATTTTTTGTCTTACTCGATTTTGAATTCTATAAAATTCAATCAAATTGGGATCTCAATTTTTCATTGTTCAATTACTGGTGTGGGATATGTCACATTTCATTTTCTCTCAGAAAATTAACTATAACGTTGGTAACACTACGTTTTTCAGATTATGCAGCTTCCAACATTCAGCTAGTTGTGTTTGGGGAAGTTAATAAATCTTGACCTTGTCCAGGCAGGGCTGCCAAAGTCGGAAAACTGAAATGTGATATATGTACTACATTTTCCCTTTAAGCCATCTCGTATGTTAGAAGAGTTTGAAAGCTCGTATGAAGACCATTATTTTGTCCTTTTTTGTCCCTTTTGGTCCTATAAAAATTCGAGAGTGGTCAGATTCAACGTCGCTCATCTGGCAACCCTGTAATTCTGAAACATTTTCCAATGAGCTAAATTTGGAAAATGAATTTAAACTTTATTAATCTCCTTAAAATTTGCACGATTGACAAACTAGATTTCGCGCCTGTTGAAATCTACCTCATTACCCTTCGAAAAAGGAAAGTTGCGTGGGTACGCCTCCGTGTAGTATGTTCAGCATTAAAATCACCGAATTGTTTAAAGCTCCCATGGCAAGGACTTCTATTTTCTAATTTCCAAGAAACGCAAATATTTTTCCGAATACTGTTGAGCAGTGAGCATACGTTGGTATTAATTCTATTTCCGACCACTATAATTAGTATAAATGGTTCGTAAGACGTGACTGTGCGTAATAGAAGAAAAATTTGATTCCTTATACCTGTATATGCCGTTTTCCTCGACTCTCAACCACCGCAGGTTCGGATTCGCCTAATTTTAATTTCTCGCATAAATTACCTCGAGCCGATGGTAGCCGTACCAAATAGGCGGTTCTAGAACCAACGACTACGATGACCATTTCTCGGTACTCATTTCGTGCCGGTGTCCACGATCAGATCGATTATGTTGCGTCTCGATCTATTGATTCCCGATGCCGGATCTGCTCGATTTGCGGGTACCTTGAAACAGAGAATAACAGCGGCTGTCCAAATTGTGTCCCCAGAACTGAAATGGCCAAACGGATTGAGAATCCTTTTACGGTGCAAAATACCAAACTGAGCTTCAAGAATGATTATTTTCACGTAGTCGCGGTTAGATTTGCCTACGTAGCGCATACCTTTGGAACTTGTCTCAAACCGAGTGCCTTGAAAGTAGGTAATTTTTGTTTCGTTGGCGTTCAATTAAAAATCATCGCCCACGATTACACGTATTAACGCTGGCACGTTGGCTAAAAATGTGTTTTGTTCCGCTTCTGTTTCTTTCTTTCTTTTTTTTTTTTCTTCCTTCGAGACCGTTAACTATTAATCATTTGGTCGCTGGAAACTAGTCGGGTCGAATGATTTCACCCGAGCTGAGCGCAGGAGCGCGGCTAACCAGTTCGCGCCGCGACTCGATAATCACGTATTCGCGAATAAAAACAAACCGATTGATAAAAAGACTGCTGCTGCTGCTGCGATCTTCACTAGACGCTTGTCTAAATATGGATTATTATATACAATAATTGGTTATGGCCCTGTGTTGTCGCCTTCTTCGTTCTGCGGCGTCTGCGAAACGCTCTGGCACAAAGATGAAAATTTTCAAGGCGTCCGCCGATCTGTGTGTAAGATCGCGTGAAATTCGATCGAAGTGACTGAACAGTATTCTCGCCACTTGTTTACTCTTTCGCGAAACGTCGACCTTTTGTGTACCAGCCAAGGTCCGAATAGTAGAAATGTTCGAGACTTTTTTTTTCTTCTTCTTTCGTTACCTCGCAGACCTTTAATCGTTCGAGGGCAGGCGATTGAATGCGACGCCGAATCGTGCGCAGGATGTCCTGGATGGAATAAGATTAACATTGGCGAGGGGGCTTGGCGATTTCGAATTGCACCAGCTGATTTTGTGGCTCGCGGTTGAGGAATACTCGACGAACGGAGAAGCACGACGATGACGAGGGAGCCTCGCACGTCTCTTCGACCGCGATGAGATATGGGAAGTCTGGTCTCGTGACCCGTAAGACGCGTGAACAGATCAGGCTGAAACACTGAAAATTGCAACATGAACGATGGTTGGATGCTGTAAGAAAATCTTAACCTTTCCTCAAGAATAAGATTTTAGCGCAGAAGTCTGTTTTTCGATTCATGATTTTGGAATTCGTACAGTACCCAGTAACTCTTATTTCTTTCGCTTGCTAGTAGGACCTGCGGGTTCTTCACGAGAGATGTTTTTAGTCCGCCCCGGAGCGAAAGCATACTATATCACAGAAATGAGAGAGTAGAAACGATAAAAATTAATGATAAAAAATCGAAATAGTTGAAAATATCATTTGCTTAGGACAAAGAGTTTCATTCAATAATCAAACGGGAAAGGAGGTAGAAAGAAGAATAGCTTTAACGTGGAAAAAATTCTGGAGCTTAGAGCCGAGCTCGCCCGCAGTGCAAGGGCTGGAGCTTCAATCAGACGAGTCTCACACGACGAGTGAGTGAAGAGGAAGAGGCAGCGCGTCCTGCTGCGGGGGACCTGAAATTTCCAGGCGAGTACTCTGGGAGTGCGGACCTTGGTCAGTAGAGAACCCCGTGGTGGCCCTGGCAGGACGCGCGCACCGTTCCGGCCAGGAGAAATGGGGGCTCGGGCCCGGCCCCAAAGCGTTCCCCTCAGTACTGATGCGATGCCCGAAAGGGTAGTTTCCGATGCCGGGAGTGCGGTGTCTCAGGGGCCACTTTGGCATGCGTGCATCGCCATACGTCCCACCACACCAACGTGGAAAAATGCTGGAGCTTAAAGTCAATTCTAAGAAATAACTACCCGGTCACTCACAAATGTCAAATCTTTAACAGTTGTTTACTCCATGTCCTAGCATTGACAGAAAAAAAAAAAAAATAGAACGGAAAATCGAAACAACCCAAAACTTACTCGAAAGAGCCATAGAGGTATTAGGCATCAAATTGAGGGATAAAATTAAGGTTACGAAAGTAAAACAAAAATTAAAACGAAATATGAATATAATCCGCTGCAGAAGACTAAAAAGGGACTGGGCGGGACACGTTAGTCATTCACGGAATGCCAAATTTTAGAAAGTAGAAAGCCAGGGAAACAAAAGACTAGGTGGGCAGACGACTTGGTAAAATCTGCAAAACCAAAGTTTATCATAGAACCACCGCCGACCAAACCGAATGGGCGAGACTGAGGGAGGCATATCCTAATAACTGGATTTTAGCAGGGATAGAAATAGAAGTTACCCATAGATCTAAATGTTGCCGCTAAAAGAATAAATACATAGGCTGTCGCTAAGTAACTGAGACTAAAATTCGTATGGCCCACCAACGCTACCTATCGGCTTTTCAACACAGTAAGGGGATAATTTGGTTCATTAGCTATCAATTGAGACCACGCCGAGCTCATTTGATTGAAAACTCGCTATTCCAGACCAATTTGAAAGAAACCATATGCGTTGACCCCTCCAGGTTTTTTAAAGAAGGAAAAAAAGCATACAATTACAAAATTTTTTATTAATCATCATCTTCATTAAGTACACAAATATCTCTTTCAATAGAAGCACCATTCACGGCTATACAGGCGTCCATTCGTTCTTGCCATTTATCAAACGTTTTTTCGTGTATTCCGCCGCCGGTAACGAGAAGAAAAACATCTGCGCCGCGGTGATGACTCCTAAAAAATCACAATTCACCCCCCCCCTCCCGTATAGTCCTGACCTCGTCCCCTGCGACTTTTGGTCATTTCCTCAACTGAAGGCAGCCTTATGTGGTCGTCAATTCAACACGAATTAAGAAAAGTAGTCATCACCGCAGCACAGATGTTTTTCTCCTCCTTACCGGCGGCAGAATACGCAAAAACGTTCGATAAATGGCAATAAGAACGAACAAACGCCTGTATAGCCATGAATGGCGCTTCTTTTGAAAAAAGATATTCGTGTCCTTAATGAAGATGACGATTTAAAAAAAATCGATTAGCTAATGAACCAAATTATTCCACTAATGCGTTGAAACGCCAATAGGTAGCGTTGGTGGGCCGTACGAATTTTAGTCTCAGTTACTCAGCGACAGCTTACGTAAATGCTACATTTGATGTAGTCCTCATCGGAACGAAGGCATACGATATCACAGAAATGCGAGAGTAGAAAAAGTGCGTGTATTGATTAACCGATAGAAAGAATAGATCTTTGTAAGTGCTATAAATAAACTGTGACTGAACTAAACAGATGTCCTACCTAGTCGATCAAGGGAGAAAAAGAAGAGTGAGGCATGAGAAGAAGAAGAAGAACGTGGTTTTGAAAAGATCACGTGCCGGGAGTACAGAAATGCAGGAGATAAAAGACTTTTGTTAAAGGCTTGCATGGTGCTACATAGAAAGTAGCCAGGCAGGACGATTAATACAAAAATGTATGTGGAGTTCTATATAAAAACGGTCAACTTCGATATCTGGGCATAATTATAGATAAAAATTTAACATAGAAAAGCCAAATAAATTGGCTTCAAGATTGAGAAAACTCACATATTTCATGTTAAGTATAAGCAACATAACAAACACTAAAATAAAATATGATGTCTACTACGCGCTAGTACAATCCATATTAAACTATGGCATAATAGCATGGGGTAGTGCTTATCCAACAACAATAAAGCCCTTACAAATAGTGCAAAATAAGATCATAAAAATCATATTCAATTTCCACCCAAGGACGTCTACAACTCAGATCTATAAAATAACAAACTTATTAAACATACAAAAATTACATATTATTAAAAACACCTTGACTTACATGAAAACCAATAACTTACTACGCATACAGAAAAATCATAGCATAACAACTAGACATAACCTTTGTAACATTAGGGTGCCAAAAAAAATACAGCAAGGGGACAACAAAACTATAGGTACCAGGGCATTTCATTTTTCAATAACCTCAGTCCATCCCATAAAGCAGAAATCATGTGTACCCTAGCAAAAAATACTAAAAAAATAATAAAACTTATAAAATAGCCTACTATAAACACGCACAAAATAAATAAACAGCAACTAATAAACAAACAATAAAAATAAATAAATAAAATAAACAGTAAATTTTCTAGTGCTGGAAAAATATAACAAAATTCATTTTCGTTTCTCTAATTTCTAATTCATTAATTTGTAAATGGCGGATGGGGGCGGGATCGGTAGTTTTTCATGGCTTATTTTCGTTTTCTACTATTCATTTGTTCTTTTTATTTTATTTTATTTTGTTTTTATGTTTCTGTTTTTTTGTTTTTCTTCCAAATTGCACTGTTAGTTTTTTTTTCTTATTTTATATATTTCTTCTTTTTTTAGTGTACGTAAATATTCGGAAAACTCAAAAAATACTATAATACGGCCTCAAGACAAGCTTTGCTCAGTGAGCCAAAAAATAAGACGCAATAAAGTTTAGTTTCGGTTTCAGTTCGTCCGTTAAATCGGTTTTCATTCAAAGTCATTTATTTTCAGTGGTCATTTAAAAATCTAAAAATCAGCAAATTATATTGAGAGAGAGAGAGAGAGAACAAATAATTTATAATAATTGGAACATTCTATTGTAATAGTGGCTCTGTGGTGTAGCGGTAAGAACTCGAAGGTCGAAGGCACCGGGTTCGATTCCCAACACAGGCACCGTTATCAGTAATGCAAGAAAGAACTCGTCACACATTCTAACACCGCATTCTGATAACGTACACAGAGTCACAACCACTTACAGCAGAGGCTTCCGAGAATTGTGTAATCGGTCGCCAGTATCTGAAAGCTGTAAATGGGTAAGGCGCTACCTGCTGGTGCTCGTTGAACTCACCGTCTTAAAACCACGGGGCTAGTGATACGGGTATTCGACAGGAAGATAGCGCAGTCGACCTAGGCCGATTCCCTGTAAGAAGAGAAGATGGCTAAAGCATCCCTAAAAGGCTCCCCGATGTCCCTGAGGTAATGCTCAAAGGGGCTGTTTCAGGGCTCGGGTGAGAGCAAATGAAAACGAGGGATTCTATTATAATGCGATGATCCTCTCGAAAATCTTCCCAACTGTGTCCAGCAAACATAACGGTCGGTATGACGCTAGCCCGCCGACTGGTTTCCCTGGGTTCGGCAACAGCACCAGGCGGGCTATCTTCCATCTGGCGGGAAATGCTGCTCCGCTTAACGCTGCACTGAAGACTGCAGCCAGTATTCCCGGGTCGGCCTGATGGAATTCGGTATCCCATCTGGTCCCGGCGCTTTCTTCGCTTTTGTTTGTATTCGGTCTACTGTCGCGTCGATTTCCGCTGCATCAGTGGTGGTACGGCGTTCACTTCCAGAGGTGTGTCCACTGGTGCTGGGCGTTGTGGAAATAGATGGTCCACTGCTTGTTCCGCAGTGCTCGGCTCCATACGCTCGGTTATGGGAGGTCCCCCGATCTTCTTCATCACCGTTCTGTAGGGACTTCCAAAGAGGTCATCCTCTTGAGCGCCAACCAGTATGGGTTCCGAGCTGGAAGATCGATGATTGATGCCGCCGGGAAGCTGATGAGGCTGGCACAGTCAGCAATCCAAAAGCTCCAATTCGGTGCAGCCGTCAGCCTCGACATACAGAATGCGTTCAACACGATGCCGTGGACGCGCTTATTGGGGGCGCTGGAGAACGCGTCGGTCCCCGCGTATTGACGCGAAATTATCCAGGACTACTTTTGTGGTCGGATAATTCGCGAGGAAACTGCTACGGGTGTGGTGCAGCGGGAGATGTCGTGCGGGGTTCCGCAGGGATCAGTTCTTGGTCCACTCCTGCGGAATATCGCGTTTGACGGCATCCTGCGAGCAGAAGTACCACCAGGAGTGAACATCATCTGCTTCGCCGATGACACTCTGGTGGTCGCAGTCGAAAACGACGTAGCCACGCTTGAAAGCCAGGTGAACGCGGGACTGGAGGCAGTGACCCGTTGGATCGAGTTGGCCAGGTTGTGCCTAGCAGCTGAGAAGGCAGAAGCGGTGTTGTTTACACGCCGTCGGCAGTACAACCCTCCTTCCTTTCGTCTAAAGGGAGTGGAGATTGCGCCCTGTACAGCCCTGAAGTACCTCAGGCTGCGGTTCGACGGGAAGCTGTCGTTCAGAGAACACGCGAAGAGGACAGCGCAAAAAGCAGAGAGAATCGTAGCCGGACTAAGCCGACTCATGTCGAACCTAGGGAGGCCGACAGAGAAGAACCATAAACTGTTGGCGAACGTCGCCATGTCGGTCCTTCTATATGCCCGCCAATCTGGTTCGACACCATCGGTGTCAGGGAGTACAGAAGAACCGATCTGGTAACAGTCCAACGGAAGCCTGCACTGAGGTGTTTCAGTGCCTATCACACGGTCTCCACAGAGGCAGTTTTCGTGCTAGCAGGTATACCGCCAGTGGAGTTACTAGTGGATGAGCGGAAGAGAGTATACAGCGCAACGCGGAAGATACCACCGAAGAGCAGGGCGGCGCTACGGGTCAAGCGGGATAATAGGCAGTCGACGCTTCACATATGGGAAGAGCGGCTCTCCCGCAGTACCAAAGGAGAGTGAACCCAACTGCTAGTACGTGACCTTAACGCGTAGTTGGGCAGACGCCATGGCCAGCTGGATTTCTACCTCACGCAGGTGATGAGCGGCCATGGAGTGTTCAACAAGTATCTGCACCGGATGGTCATAGTAGAAAGCCCGCGGTGCTCTTACTGCGCTGCAGGAGGGCGAGATGCTGATGCCTGGCACACCCTGTACGAGTGTCCGGCATTCGACCAAGAGAGGAAAGAAGAGGCGGCCGCCTTTCAAAACACGAGCTTTGAGCCGCTTACACCGGAGAACCTGGTCCCGACCATGCTGAAGAGCAGAGCGGGATGGGATCAGGCAGCTGCCTTTGTCAAAAAGACGTTGGGCCGCAAGATGAAGCTGGATTGGCAGAGACAAAGACAGCGGACGCAGCACCCTATGCCGGCACTCGCCATCCCACCAACATCAACGACGACGACGATGTCGTAGCTGCCATCAACCGACGAAGAAGACGATCCGGCGCAACTCGACAGCGAAGATGAAGAATAAGACGCCGTAGATTCGCCGCCGTGAGGAGGCGACAGGAGAAATGGGGGTAGCAGGAGCTACCTCAAAGCGATCCCCCCTATTCTGACGCAGGCCCATTCGTGGCGCTTCCGGGATATAACCAGGGACATAAAAATGACAAATTGACAGAAAAGTACAAAATCCTACTCATAGAAAACAACACCAGAAAAAGAAAATTAAAAGAACATTTAAAAATAATAAATGCAAAAATAAAACAAAATAACCTAATAAACACAACAACTAACTTCCAAAGCGAGAACTATTAACATAACACCCACGGATTGGACAGACTGCACAATCACAGACAACCAATAGGAGCACACGACTAAACAGGTTCACCGTACGGTACTACTCTCGACTATGACTACAGGACCACAAGAGACAAGTCTCATTTAGGGTGCTCCATTGATGTTGGCATAACAGCCAAAAGCGCTCTGGACTACAGAAGAAGAAAAAGTAAATTGGCACACCCTACAAATGGAATATTCTGCTACATAACTCTGCTATTAAACCCACCAAATAGTTGCTCATTTCACCGCTAAAGGGCGATTTCTAACAAAAACTGCAATAATCAAACTTGCCCCGCAAAGTCAAAGGTACCCCGTTTTAGGGTAGTGTATTCTGGAGGGAAACAATCCTTTGTTCCTGATAATTGGCGGGGGACTTCAGAAAACGCTATCTATCCACCTCGATTGATACTATGGTCGTTCTAACTTATTGGGATGTTGCTGGGAGAGATATGAAGCCTGTTCACGTAATCTTTTTCGAAGCCTGGCAGTCAAGTCATGAAGCGACCACGTTTCATGTTTGGTGGCATTTTTTGTCGAATGCGTTCAGAGGTGAAGCTCGGAAGGTCAAGTACAATGGATTGGTGACGTTTCGTGAAAAAGTACACGCGATTGATGGAGCGGACCCTGTGGCGCAAATCAACTTTATATTTTCGAAAAGGCTTTCGTCTTCAGGCCGATGACCTTTTCGCAACTTTGTGCACGTTTGATTGAGCTTCGGCCAGGTGTTTTTGAAAAAGGTGTCCGGAAACGCGTCTCCGACCGCGAAAGTGCGAACAGAGCATCGAACATCGAGACTCACCTGGTTGCACACCGATCTTGTATTTCGAAATCGGTGCGACGGACGCCGCGACGAGCCCTTGACATTTTCGAGCGATCGTTTCACACGATCACGAGAACGGCGATAAAAAGGAGCGCGGAGCTGATAAAAGCGATGCCTTGCAAGGTCTTCGGATGTAAACAATTTACCGGACGCGTAACGAGAGAGAGAGAGAATAATTAAAATACTTTGTACGATTTTGTCTTATTTTTTTTTATCACTCTTGCTCATTCGCTGGCTGTCCAAACCGATCTGATTTTATCGTCTAAATTGAAGAACAAATTAGAGGACTCGAATAAATTTGCGAGTGATTAATGATTGTCATCTAGTGTGTGCGACTAAGGGCCATCTCTCGATCATGCGACCCTCCCCAGAGAAAGCTGTCATTAGTTATGTATAGTTTTTCTCTTCTGTTTTTTTTCTTTTTTTTTTCTTTTCTTTCTTTTCTTCTCTTAACCTTGTACGGGATGGCTCGCGAAACCAGTTAACGTGTAGCGGTCTGAGAAACTCAGAATTGAAAATTACGAAGATAGATTCGCTATATATAATAATAATAATACTCGTAATATAAATAATATAATGTAAAAGTACAAAAACGTGTATACATAATAATTGTATCAGTAGCTCTACAAATTGGCGCGTTTGCGCGATTTTATAATCCATCTGGGGGAGCGGGAGAACTTTGTTGCAAAACAGCAACCGGGAGTGCCGGCTGCTGTATTACACTTAATTAGACTTTATATAGCCTGCGAATTGCTTTTCACTATATCATTAACGTAGAAACATTGTTGCTTTGTTGGTTAATTTGTAGTATATTATGTTTGCTGACTATATACGTCTAGAAGCAATAGTGGACATATTCGGATTGGATTTCAGCCATATACTTGGATTTTTATACGCGATTATTTAAATCGTGGGAGGAGAGAAACTGGATTTTAATGTGTTTCTTTAATACTAACTTGATATAGAAAAGTTATTGGAGCTGTGTACATTGGTGTAGAACCAGTTGATATGGAGTGTTGACCTAAAGAATCGAAGGTTAATTGGTCTTGAGCACAGGAGTGAACGCGGGTTGAGAAGAATCAACTAAGATCAAGTGATGTGATTTCGAGATGAGATTGATTTTCCACGTATCGAATGATTTTTTTGGCACCCTTTAACCCATAACGAGATTATAGGATTGGCAAAAAGAAAGAAGTCTTCAGTTTTCATATGTGGCCGCTTACGTTATCAGTTTCGGGTTTTAAAATTAAGGTTCTTATTTCTAGATATTTCAAGACTAAGTACCAAGGCCAGATTAATGTTTTTCACTGTAGGGGGCCAGAGCTAGTCGGGGCCTTATCTTCATACGAATATAATTTTTTTCGTCATTATTCGCGAATAGTGTATAGCGGGCTTAGATTTTTTTTACCCATTACAACTTGTTGATGGGGGCCAATTTTTGTGCCCTCCCCCTAAATAAAGCCCTGCTAAGTATACAGTACAGATTGATAATTCTATTCGTTAATCGCTATCTGATACATAGAGCTCTTACAAATGGGTATTTTTCCTTGATATTCAGAGATAGTTTTGAATCTATGCATATTTAAATCTTCAAGACAGTTCTATTAAAAAACTATCTTTTTATATCTTCTATCTGAAATAGGTTTCCCACCTGTCTGATACATCACTGACTTTCAGATGTTCTCTGAATTTAATTCATTTTAGTTACCCTTCTTCCAGAGGAGTCGCTGGAATTTTTTCGGGTGAGGGGGGGGGATTAGTAATGTTGACCTACATTCATCAGCGTTGGTGGATTTTTTGGGGGGGAGGGGTGTAGTATGTTGTATCAAAGTGTCTAACAGTCATTTAAAATTATATCAGTATTGATACGAAAAACTGTAAAAAGTTACTGATGGAATTTTCTTTTCATTCTTATTTTTCAATTAAGTTTTATAATTTCCAAGTTTATTATAATCAGTACATTTTTTGATAATCAGTATTTCCACTTTCAAAAAGCTAAAAAATTTTAAACAATTTTAAGCCTAATTGAATGACACTAAACCGTACTTGATATGAATGAAATATCAAGCTTTCTTTTATCAAATTGGACTCTTAAAAATATCTGAAAGGGTCTCAAAGAAGTCTTGAACAAACTTCAAACAAAGGAAAAACCACTGAGTTCTTCACATTTATGAGGTTATAAGCCAAATATTAAACGTATGCGATATATTTTTAATAACAAAAAAAAATTGCTGTAGGTCTCCAGTGTCCTTTTCCTGATACCTCTCTTGGATATATCATCTTCCTTCTCCTCTCACTGGTTGGAATTAAACTCCGTCAGCTCCTTCAGTTGGCCTTCGCTTTTGATTTTTTGATTACCAGAGCTGGACTATTCTCATTTTTTCGGACATTAGCCATGCCTTCACGAACTTCTCTAATAATGCATTCTTATTTACTAGATTTTTTCCTAAAACTTTACCAAAAGTACGTTAGTGTAACATTTTATATGCCCTCCAACCCTAATTAAAAAAATTTCCATGGAAATTCCTATTAACAACAGGGCTGCAGATTGCAGTAGTCGCGCAGTAACAACACGATTACAAACTGCAGTCGCGCACTGTAGCAAAGATCAAGATCAGTGAGCACATGGCTGGAAGGGAAATAAATTTCCTTGCAAATGTCAATCACTGAATTCCTGTCGGGGGGAGTGCCAGGGTTTTCGCTCAAGTATAGGCATTAAAGTACCATCCCACCCAAACAGGACAGGGGAGCTGTTTCACGTTGTTACCACCTGAACCGAAAGTTACCGTTCTAGTGTACTGAACTCGATTCTTCATCTGTATAATAAATTAGCACTACAGTCTCCAGAAATTGATATGTTTTGCCTAAGAAATATAGAATTCCGCAGAAAAATACTGCTCCAGTTACCTGTCTTTCTATTACTCACCTGATGTTCTCTCTCCTCACCACTATCTACCATTGCTTTTATTCTGATATATCTTGTGTTCTCACCCTTCCCATCCATCATCCCCTCCTCCCCCTCTCCTTTTTCTTCTTCTCTTTCTCCCCTCTCATATCTGTCTGTCTGTCTGCCTGCTTGTCTGTCTCTCTTTCTCTTATTTAGTTTTTATTATTTTACTATTTTGAAGTAGTCAGTAGTTTTCCCCCACTTTTGTGTGTGTCCCCCGTGTCCCGTAAATGGCCGTGTGGAGCTTGTAAATAAAAAATATATACCCAGTAGTAAAAGCATGGATAATGCTGAAACTAAATTTCTATGGAAATGTCAACCACTGAATTCGTGTCGGGGGAGCTTTAAGGTTTTTCTGTTACTGTTCTCGCTCAAATATCTTATCATCATACACCCGGTAGTAAAAGTATATAAAATGTTAAAATGTATTTTTATTTTTATTTTATACCTTCGGACTCTGGTCCTCGGCGCGAGTAAATCGTCATACTACTGAACCCACCCAATGCCGGACATGGGTTTTCACCATCGGTTTTCACTTACTCCTACACTAAGTGCAGCTCGTGCCAAATTAAACTAAATTTACTAATAGCCCCCTGGTATATCGTCAATGCCCCTGGGCCCCGCGACCTACGACTAGACACCGTCGACGAAACTATCCAAAAACACGTCGGAAAGTACATACACAGACTTCATCATCATACAAACATCGAGGCGATTCAGCTGCTTGACGCTTCAGGCATCGTGAGACGACTCAAAAAATCCAAACCGATTGACCTGATCCCTTATAATACTTAATGTGAGTCAATTTTAGTATGAAGTAACTTACTTGCAAAGTAAAAGGCATAGCTCACGGGAGCAAAACCTCTCCACTGTGTATACTTACAAAGTTTTGCTTATTTTTTACTTATATACGGCTTTTCAAAGTTTTGAATTTGGCTAAACTGGGGCAGGTTAGTCGGGGTAGTTTGCTGTTGCTTTCCCCACGGTTTTAAGTTTTCCGTCTTTGTGCCGAAGAGTGTGCAGCCGCAGTTCGTTTACTAGCCATGTCTTTCACGACGTTGAGTAGCTGTTCACGATGTGCACTCGCACTGTACCAATCTTTCTGATCTGGTGGTAACACGCCCTGCGGTTGTAAAGTTTTGATCTCGTGAACTGGCGGGGGTTACACGACGCGCTATGCGTCCCCCTAGATTGATATTGTAGTTGCTGTATTCGCTAGGATGGTAGTGGGGGTATTCGAATCCATCACTAGTTTTCCGGCGTTAGTGAGACTCGAATCCGAGACGTAAGGATTGCGATGCGGGTACGTTCCCACTTGGCCACACAGCGACTCATATGAGGTCCACTCCTGTGAAATTTTATTCCGCTTGTCTGCCCGTCCAACCAAAGGACCTACGTATCCTAGTTTCAACTTTTTGATTATCTAGCCGATGCCAATAGCTTTAGTTTCTTGACTTATTATTTCCACTCGCGCCTTATCCTTAAGTTTAATTCCCAGTGTGCTCCGTAACATCCGGTTTTAGGTGGTTCTTAGTCCCTCAGTCTATGCCTTCGTTGGGGTCCATGTTTGTGCATCATAAGTTAAGATTATAATTACGCATTGGTTTACGGTTTTCATTTTGGATGCCAAATTAAACTTGTATTTTAAAATATTTTTGTTCGACCAAAAATTTTTCCAAGTATTTAATTTCTTATTATTGAGTTCTTTTTTCATTCTTTCATCAAACGCCAGAGTTTGGCCCGAATATTTGTACTCCATAACACACTCAGTTGAATTACTACCGACAAAATCTAACAGATTACCATTTATCATTATTTTTGTTTTTGAGTAATTAGTTCTGAAGTCCACTCTTTTGCTTTCAATGCAGAGTTCTTCTTCCATATTTTCAATTCAGCTAGGCTGGCGCTCATCAGAACAGTGTCATCTGCGAATCTGAGATTATTGAATCATTGACCATTAATTTTAACGATCGACACCATCGGCTTTTGATTCGTCATAGTGTGGACGCAGCATTAGTCTCTCGACTAGTATTGCGTCTCTGCTCTTTTCTCTCTCCTGTGCGGTAATTTGCCTACCCCACTTAGTGTCTTTACATTCCACGTCCCTATGCTCAGGTTTTCTAATTTTAGCAATCCCTCTAACACCCCTTCCCTGTTTGGTCAAGACCATACTCTCTTTCCACTGCCGGATGCAGTATTGGAAGAAGAAGTTCAAGTGGTTTTACCGCGCCTCTCAAATCGAAGCAGTTAATCTGCACCTCATTCACATGCCTGTGCCTCCGGTAATCAATCACGATCTGTAAACTATTAAGGGACAGGTAGATCGTTTTTGGCTTTTAGCGGATACGCCATCATCCCGCCCCTACAATACCAGAGGAGTTGGAGGCTCTCAAGCGTATCTTCCTTTAGCTAATAACTGGCGTGTCCTGCAGATCGGTGTTCTGAAGATAGCCAGCTGCGTGGCCATTGAAACGCATGAAATTACCCCGGGAAACTGGATATGCTCCCGTCTCGCTCCCATCCCATCAATTACGCTTTATGGTTCACCGCTCACCGACTTTTTATACCTTTTCTGTATGTTCCACAAACTCCGTCGTCCAGATGTTCCAGACGACCTCCTAATCATAGAGGCGCATGCTTGTTCTCGTTAACAAGTTTACCTTCTAAAGCATTCGCGTGTTTTTTTTTCTTCTTCTTTTCCTGCTCTCTTCTCCTGTTCTGCAGAGATATTATGCTCCATCGGCATGGCTGTCACTGACCAGTGCCCAACGTGTGTCGCATACCTACGCATACATAAACCGCGAAGTTACACTTGACATATTTAAGATTTTTTGTACGCCGTTTTTCTGCGCTAAAACAATCGTTCGAAATCACCCGCTGCTTCGTTGATTGCGGACGTGTGGGATCGCGGCTATTGTTCGCGTCTCAATCCGTTTAACGAATTTGTCACGTCGAAATAGCTTCAGCTGGTCTGATTTTCGAGTCGATTTGCTCTCGGTGACGAATGAGTTTTGGAGCCGAGTCAAGGTGAGCAAAGTCGTTGACGATCTCTTACAACCAATTTTTTTATATCTAGTATCCTATGGCTACTTACCCATGTAGCATAAAAAGTTTTCAGCGATACTAATGAGATTTTTTGTGTTTGTTCTGTGTTCCAGGTAAGCTCGATGTAATTATTGGCGCAATATCTGAATCATTTCGGTCTCCAGCCCTACAATGATCAACGTTAACGGCCAAAACAGGTATCAGGTAGGCTCGAACTCTTCTGAAACTCGATGTCCACATGGGTTGCACCTTTGCACCGCCACCAGTGCTCGAGACTGTGAATTGACCTTGAATTAACTCGAAGCGCTGATAAACAGGGGATTTACATCGCGTTGAGTCTCAAAACTTCTGAGTCTGGCGTCTGTCAACAGGTTTGGATCTGGTACATGAACACCTATTATCACATTGTTGACTTCATGTCAGCTCGTTGACTTGATTATTGGATATTCTTGACCTAACAATGAACTCTGCTAAGAGACATCAAAACTCGTTGAGACACCGTTATGACTTGATAGAACTTGCTGTGGTTTATTGAGTTGCATTCTTTGCTTCGTCTCCTCGGTCATTCTACCCCAAAGTTCGTTGGTAGTAACGGATGATTTTCAGTCACTGACACAGATAGTTTGCTCTTGCTTCCCTCGCGGTTTGTTGAGTCAGAGTATTTCCTTCTCGGTGCGTTATAATCGTTATTAGTGCCTCATACCACTGAGTAAGCGATTCATACGAGACACACAATACAGCGCCAATATATGACAGACATTGATGGTTAGGTGTTATGTGAACAATTCCTTGTTCTTGAGAAAACTGATAGGGATTGCAGAATGCGCTATGTATCCACCTTGATTGGTACTGTGCATCATATATACGTACTATAGACCTATAGACTTGATCAGTGTGATCACTGTTATTCTTGCACATCTGAAGTTTAATATTACAAGCTGTTTATTGCATTTTTTCTTTCCTAAATGTGTACATATAATTATTTTCGAATAGTCAGCACTCGAAAATAATTTCCTTCAAACTTTTGTTGAAAATTTTTTATCAAGCACAATATTGTTGCAGTACAGCTATTTTTAGGCCCCCTTAAAACTTTACTCTCAACTGACCCCCGGCGATCTCCAAGTAGTCATCCAGGCCAGTCCGACACTGATGCATATCTGTATCTATTGCGTATATTCCGAAAATTTCAAAAGATCTTCAGGAAATAAGCAGCACTTCATTTTGCATATTTTGCCATTTACCATTATTTAACATTTAGCGCATTCGTAGCAAAGAGGGGGGGGGGGCATTTAAAGGTCATTTATTTTCAGATTTCAATTTTGTTAGACTCTCTGTGGAAGCAGAAGGTTGGACACAGAAAGTAACAAGGACCAGGTTTTGGACGAAGACATAGAGATAGCTATCATAGGGCTGAAAGCGAATAAAGCACCAGGAACAGATGGTATTCAAAATAAAATTTTCCTATAACAAATTTGTTCAACAAAATTTTTGGGTTCAGGAGAGACCCTCCCATATCAGTGGAATATCGCTAAAATTATAATTTTTTTAATTGGGGGGGGGGGGCAAATCAGGTATCAGCAATTACTATCCAACTAACCTGTCCTCGAACAAAGCTAACCTATTTATGAAAATCTTGAAATAACGTATTTACAATATCGCTGTGTGGCTAAATGATAACATGCCCGCTTCACAATTCTTGCATGTCGAATTTGAGTCCCACCAACGCCGGAAAAGCCAGTGATATCCGAATACTAATATCCTAGCGAACGCTGCGAATACAGTATCAATCGAGGTGGAAATATAGCGCGTCCTGTAACCCGCACCAGTTCGATCGAACAAGGCAATACAATCGCAGAACATGTTACCACCAGATCAGAAAGGTTGGTACTGTGCGTGTGCACGTGGTGAACCGCTTACTCGACGTTGTAGAACGCGTGGCCAGTAAGCGAATCTTGGACTTTCATCAACCTATCGAAGAAGGAGTATTTAAGAAAGTTTTGCCACAATGGACCACATTCAAACATTGAACCAGACTGTAAAGAATAGGGTATGGCTAATGTTCGTAGATTTTAATGAGGCGTTTGACTCGTTGTATTACAATAAATAAGGGGTACCATGCAAAATTATCGAAATTCTTGTCTACCTGTATGAGCATGTGGAAGCTTATGTGAGAACCAATATCAAAGGTACGAAATTTCCTGTCCAGGGGGAACTGAATTAGTTTGATCCCCTGTCCCCAAACCTTTTTAACAGCGTACTGGAACAAATTTTCAGAACGTTAAAATGGGAGGAGAAAGAATTAAAGTTCAAGGTCACCAGCTGAATAACCTCAGCTTTGCGGACATAATAATTGCAAAACACTTTTGAGGAAATGTAAAAATGACCAGGGGCCTAAAGGAGGGGAGTTAAGACTTCGGACTTAACGAATACAATATTCATGTCTAATAGGAAAGTAGACGATGTTCGGCTTGAAGGGGCGAAAATCAGTAGGGCGGAGGAATACTTGGGACAAACTATGTTTTGGTAATAACATAGGGAGCGGTGTTATTGACCCAAGTAGTTTGACCTAGCGACTGGCTCAAGCGTTGCGGTCTGCAGATACATTTCCGAGTAACAAGAATGACAGGGATTTTCATGACCAGCTTATGGATTTGCGGTCAAATAAGTCCCCAACAAAGTGCACGTAGCTTTGTAACTTCATACTCACCGCATGTCACGCTCTTGTTGTCAGTCCCAACCGCAGATACATTTCTGTCTCTAGGTTATCAATAATGCTTCTACGGTACCCGTGAGAAAACAAGAGGAGTGTACCACTGAGTGCAATTGAGCGTTTCCTATCGCATTTCTGGGTTCAGTAATCGTTAATCTTCTGCGGTTTCCCGCACTAATGGGCCGCATTTATGTGATGTTGACCCGCAAGCCATCGTTGTTGACGATGTGCAGTATTTCGTATGCGAAGCCAAGCGCATGTTTGCGAGACAGCGCACTGCAGAAACATCAGCACTGTGCTGTTAAATGAACTCCGGACGCGAAATGATCTACTCGAACGGGGAATGATTTTAATCGTTACTCCTGTATGGTTACGCATTCGCCTGTCCTCTCATTTGTGGTATGAATCATTTCTCAGATATAAGAGCACTAGCTGAATGATGGCGCCGCATGCGTGACACCTTGATCAAAACCGTCCCATGTGATATCCAGTTTGTGCCAAAGACTCGTAACAAGAATTCCCCCGTATGTTTTGGGGTTGAAAAGTTATACAGAGGGAAATTCTCAGGGATTTGGACGAGCGATCTGGCCAAACCACAACGCATGTTCCTGTCTAAGAGAACCGCGTTAAGTCACCTCATGTGAGGTCAGGATAGCGAGAGTTATTATCATGTGAATGTAGGTGCGTGGATATGTCTATCCCGAAGAGCAAAAAAAGGTATTATGATTTATTCTGTTAGTTCCTCAGCGTTCCCTCAAGCTACATTGATACAGTTTGCTACCATTCAGAATAGTCCATTCATGCTTAGGTTTTTGCTCAACTCTTGTAAAGAATACAAAGACAGCCTCAGTGAATACCATCTAACTACTTTCGAGCATAACATTTCTCTCTTTTCATTTGCTCTCACCCGAGCCCTGGAACCGCCCCTTCAAGCATTACATCAGGGACATCGGGGAGCCTTCTACGGCTGCCTTAGTCCTCTTCTCTTCTTGCCGGGAATTGGCCTAGGTCAACATCGCTATCTTCCTGTCGAATACCCGTATCACTAGCCTCGTCAACGAGTACCGGCAGGTAGCGCCGTACCTATTTACAGCTTTCAGATACTGGCGACCGATTACACACTTCTCCGAAGCCTCTGCTGTAAGTGGTTGTGACTCTGTGTACGTTATCAGAATGCAATGTTAGAATGTGTGACGAGTTCTTTCTTGCATTGCTGATAAGGATGCCGACGTTGGGAATCGAACCCGGTGCCTTCGGATTAAGAAGCCGAGTTCTTACCGGTACGCCACAGAGCCACTTGCGTCGAGCATAACATACTGAGTTGTTTCCCAACCAAAACCACCAATCATAAAATTCCTCCTCCCCGCCATCATCAGTTCTCACTCCACGTTTCCTCAACTATTTTGCTGATGTTTCAAATTACAAGGTGGCCATTCGTAAATCTCTCCGGTTTGTAAAGTATTTTTATTCGTAGAATTCACAAGAAACAAGCTAGTGGTAAAATCAGCGGTGCGACTGACCCGACTGCAGCCTTCAGTCTCGTGCTAACACCTTACACGTTGTGTGCGTAAAAATAGTCGTCACTTGCATCAGACTGGGCGTTGTAGGCGTTCACATATATGTACTCGCTTTTTCAACACATAACGGTGCATTTTCAGCGACTCGGTGTGCGCTCGACTGCTCTAGTAGTCTCATACCCTGGAAGCGCTACATACACGGTCCAGTTTCTGGAACTTTCAAGGCCGTTCGACCAGATCTTGTTTTTTAGACAAACCAAGTTTACCTTATGCTGAGTTATTTTGTAATGTAGTCGTTAATGACAATGTGAAGGAACTCTATACCGTGTGCGGCTTGCTTGGAGCACATTAAGCTCCGATTTGCTTGCTCGTCTTCGGCGTCCTGATGATTTCTTTCGGTTTTGGTTTCCCTTTCTAATGATGACCTCACGTGCTCGATGACCGTCCGACTACTTTTGCGACTTCCTCGCAACTTCCGTACATTTAGCATGTTAATAAGATAAACTCTCGATGAGTAATGATTAAATGCAAGTTCCAGTTAAATTAATACTTAGAGAGCAGAGAGGCCGCGAGAGCACTCTGATGCCCAGAGATTTAATTGAATCCTGGAAATAACAGACATATGGAATGTTGGGTATGTCAGGGTTAGAGGGTTATTTCTAGTAATGAGCAATAGTTGCTGGGTGGAAGGCGTAGGTACAAAGGCAAAGAATAGAGGGTAATTGAATCTTCCCCAAAGCGAAAAATTGAGGTCAGGCTGGACGCAGTCAGTCGAGCCTGAAGACACACAGGGAGTCAGCTATTTCATCGGACAAACAGAATAACGGATAGACCAACAGACAGGTTAGCAGGCAGGCAAACAAACTATCGGTCTATTCTCTTTTCATATCTCTCAGGATTATATGTATTATTTCTGTAATTTATGTCACTTTTGCCGGTGTTCTTGTAATTTTTGTTTTCGCTATCTCTCCTGCATTTTTTATAATTTTTATTTCTTACTTTCTTTTGTATATTTTGGGAATGTGTTCGAAGGAACGCAGTGTATAATTGTCTCTTTACTAACAGTCAGATTTTGACCTCTAGAGCCACCCAAAGAACTCTTGGATGTGAGATAAAGAACGAGCTATCAGGATGGCCAGTGAGTTAGAAAACCAGGAAGCCAGCTAGGCGTCGAACAGTCAGTTGTTGATGTCTATTGTCTGTTTCGGTAGATATGCATCTGTTAGGGTTCAAGACAGTTAGTTCGGCCAGCTGTTTTTTTCTCTTTTTCTTCCTCTCATGAATACCTTTCCGAGTATTGAAAACGTACCCTCCTTCGTCTCTTCTTCCAGTATCTATGGTGATAGGGAAAACTCTTTGAGGCCTGATAGTTAACCAATTAAACCATCGATGTGACCAACATTCAATCAGTTGGTTAGGTAATAATTTGATAAATACTAGGGGGCTTCGCCCCCTGGCCGCTTCGCGGCCCAACCCCAACCGTCACTCGCTTTGCTCGTGCCGGCCTGCAGTATTTCGCAAGCTGGAAAAGTATAACTACTATTAAAAAACAAAAACTGGACGTCATAGTAACTTAAGTGTATCTTATCCTACATAAAAAAGTTTCCATAAAAATTATAGGAAAACAACACGGCGCTACACCACCCAGGAGCTCTCTCCGACACCAAGGACCCCCACTGGGGTGGGCTACCCTCTGCCAATCCCCACCACAGGTGTTCTCTTCCATCACAGTCACTTCCCCCCGCCATGCTCGTCCTCACCCACTGCGCCGCCCTTCCTCACCGTGGTCGTCCTCCCGTTCCAGGAGCTCCCACCTCCACCGAGATTCCCCCTGGGGTAGGGTACCGCTGGTGAAACGTGAGATTAGAGTACAGGGAAGGCCCCCACGAATTTACTCCCGGAGGGCAAGGAGGAGGTGGCTTTTACTGTTTAGTGTATAGAGAGCCTTCCCTCACCACAACTCCTCCTCGTCCTTCACCGCGACTTCCTCCCTCAAGCTTCCTCCTCCACGGCTACCCCTGGAGAAATGAACAATCAATGAGCAGGGTAGGCAACGCGCAGTGTTTTTTTCTCCCTGAAACGGCGGCGGTGGATTTTATTTTTTTAGAACATACTAGGGGGCTTTGCCCCCTGGCCGCTTCGCGCCTTGTCCAACCACCACAGTCCTCAGTGTTTGGTCTAAAACTATTGTTCCTGAGTTGAGATTTGCTTTAGGCCTCTTCTGCTGCCCCCTCTATCAGCGGTCCTCAGTCTTCCACCATGAACCTCCTTCCATCCTTTCTTCATTACGAATCTCCTCCTCCACCACAACCCCCTCGTTCACCACGGTCACTCTCCGCCTCCACGGTCACACTTCAACCATCGGAGCTCTTCTCAGCCACGAACTCCTCCTCCACAACGGCCATAATCTACCAGAGGCTTCAGTGCCCACCCCATGGTCTTTTACCTCCGCAGTACCCCACCCCCTTGCGAACCCTTCCCTCTCCCTTGGACTTCCTCCTCACCTCTACAATCAACAACCACCACAACCGACCTCCGCCACCTGGGCCTTAATCTCTTCACATTACCCTCTCCCTCGCTCCATGACCTTCTCCATCCACAGCTTTTCCCCCACATGGCACCCTCCATTCATCCCTCCGATCATTACCCAGTCCTCCACCTAGTCTCTCCCCAATCACCCTCTTCCGTCCCAAGTGCCCTTCTCCATTAGGACCACGTCCCCCTGACCGCCCCCACCACTATGGCCTTCATTTCTGTTCACATACCACGACCCCACCAAGACCTCTTCACTCATCACTACGCCCTCCCCAATTGCAGCCTTAATCCCTTGCTACAGCCTTTCCCTTCCACTTTTCCTTTTCTGCAGCCACCTCGTCCCAACTCCCTCGAAGATCCCGAGGGTCCTCCACTCAGGAGCTCCCACCACCATGATCACCCTCCCTTTCAGACCCCCCACCACCAGCCCCTCCCGCACCACGGCTTTCATTTCCCTCCCAGGTCCCTCTTTCACCCAGGACTTACTCCACCTCCAAGACCTCTTACTCACCATTGCCTCCTACCACCCAGGGCCGTTAACCTCCTCCTGAGGCCACGCCCCCATGGATCTCCTCATCCCTCCCATCACCCGCTTCCATGCCGAGTGCCCTTCCCCATTAGGACCACGGTCCCCAACTCCCCCTACCACTACTATGGTCTTCATTTCTGTTCACGTACCACATCCCTACCAAGACCTCTTCACCCATCTCTACGCCCTCCCTAATAGCGGCCTTCATCCCTCGGTACAGCCTTCCCCTTCTACTGCTCCTTCTCTGCGGCCTCCTCGTCACAACTCCCTCAAAGATTCCCTGGTCCTCCACTCAGGAGCTCTCACCACCATGACCACCCTTCCCCTTCAGACCCCTACTACCAGCCCCTCTCATACAACGGCTTTCATTTCTTTCCCCATTCCTTCTTTCACCCAGGACTTCTTCCTCCACCAGGACCTCTTACTTACCATTATCTCCTACCACCCAGGGCCTTTATCCCCCTCCTGAGGCCACGCTTCCCATGTATCTCAGTGAGAGAACTATTTTGTGGTTGGACGTCATGAAATGGGGAGGGAACAGTGAGTTAGGTAGGGTAGGCAATCCGCAGGCGGCGGACCCTCCCGAGGGTATGCCATTTCTGGAGAAATGAGTAATTAAGGAGCAGGGTAGGCAACCCACAGTGGTTTTTTTTTTCTCCCGGAGGTGGTGGTGGTGGTGGCGGCGGCGGCGGTGGATTTTTCTTTTTTAGTATACAGACATATATATCTTATTATGTCAGTTATGTCTTGAAACTTGGAGATTTTTCATGTTAGAACAGATTATGTATGATCTGCCCCTGCAATTTTCCTGATTTTTAGGCAGGCAACCCGCAGTGAGCTTTTTTTCCCAGGAGGCGGCGGTGGTGGCGGATTTTACTTTTTTAGTATTCGAGACGCAAGGGTTGCGACCCGATGCGCCAAAACCCGCCAGTTACCCGTGAAAAAGCTACCCCCGGAAACCCTTCAGTTACCCGGGTAATCGAAGGGTTACAAAAGGGTAACTTTTCCGCGGGTTACCGGGTTTTGGCGCGTCGGGGAAGCAGGCACGTTAACCACTCAACCACAGAGCGACATTAATTCGGTCGTTTGTCTTAGTATGTACTTGCCATCTGCGGTTATTGACGTACACAACTCAGGAAAACTGTAGGTTATCGTACATGGAAGTTCATCATGCGCGATGTAGAAGTTCATTCGAGTACAAGCGTGTGTGTGTGGTCTCAATCCAGCAGATTCGAGACTTCAAGCTGTGGGTCAGTCAGCCTCTCCGTTCGGCTTGGTGAGATTGCGGACTGGAACGCTGCATCGATGACTCAGTCACTGGTGCAGCCATATACGGAAGTTCTCATTAGGTTTGAATGATCGTGCCGAAGATAAGCGAAAATGGCGGCCGTGGGAGCTGAAGTCGACACTGTCTTACTGCGGAGGCTTCCTTGCGTCCTCTTCCCTCGGTATCGTCCGGCGTGTAAACGCCGCGATTCTACAGGATTGTGAGGAGTTGAAGCGTGCATGGCTTGAAGAGGTGGAGGGCAGGGGTTTCTGACGATGAGCTACAGCGATTGAAATTAGAGAATCTCGATTGCCTGTATTAATTTTTGAACGTCGTTTCCTCGTCATTGTGTTGTCTGTGCAGTGTGCACGCAGATTGCTAATACCTCGCCGCTCTTTCACTTACGGTTTGCACCCGTACAAAGGTTAACCCGAAGATTGCGGTCGTGAGCTGGACTTACAAAACGTGTGTAGATCGGTAACCTCGCGACTACCTGTATTGTTTCATCGAAAATTATAGGTTCCGTTGCGGCGATAAGAAGGTAGAGATATGTTACATCTCGAGGAAGACGCTCATCATCGCTCTTATAATGTAATGCACGATACATTTCGCGTCTTTAACCGACCAGTTTTGGTTGCATAAGCGACAGCAACGTGGAGTTGGGTCGGTGATGAGCATCCACAGAGGATCACGTTTGGTAAGACGACTTCTTCGAGAGGATAACGAGTGAATCGCTGAATCGCGATGCCTGGTGGTCAGCACGATATTTCGGGAAATGGAAATGGAGTTTCTAGGCCAAGGGAACGGTTCTGGGAGCCCGAATGGAGGCGAGAAACTCGGTGTACAGTTTATGAGGTGACGAAGTTGTAAGTCCGAGAAAACGCCGAATGTAATGTGACTGCGTGTCATAATGTACAGGACAAAAACTATACGTATAGGACAGGAATGCATCAATGAACTTGACCAGAATTAACAGCTCTAAATCGTATGCGTTGTCGCCCTTGAAATACTTGCGTTTATCAACGTTCGTAAATTTGATCGCGGTGCGACGCTACGGAACCTTGGTGTTCTCAGCTGACACTCTCGAGGCAGTTCGGAAGATAAATTAAGGTATTTGAGAGCACGTGGGCTTACATGATCGTGCTTGCACGATGACAAAGGGCCTTATTGTTTCTCACTATCGTTCGATTCCCATTTCCTTTTCGATTTGCTTTGCTGATGTCTCTGAATTCGAGATACGTGACATTGATGAAGCCAAGTTTTTATCAAACAAGGAATACGATTAAGACTGGTACTCCTCATCCATCTTCATGGACCAGTCAGACCGGAAAACATTGAATATACATATGCCGCGCGTATTTAGACTATGTATAATCTCCACGGGCGGGAGAGGGTGAAGTTGGTGGAAAGGATTGCTAACAACCTGTATACAATTTGAGAAGATACCAGAAACATTTGAAAGCCTGAATATCTCCTGATTCAAATTTTGTTCTCAGCGTTTGTAACATTGTAAGCGGGACATCCATTATCTATTTCACAAAGTTCGGGAAAAGACTCAGAAAGATCGCTATTTTAGGTGCTGTCCGCGAGACATTTTTGATGAGAAATTATTGACATGAACACAATAAAAATTTGAAAATCAGAAGGTCTCTATGCCTACTGTATTATTAATTTACACTAAAGGATTTTGATATTAATTTTCCTGAGTTTTAGTCGTGGTTCACTTAAGACTACTGAACTTTTAGAAATCTTTCAATGTAGGCGTAAATAGGGGGATTGGTGATGCTTAACCCTCCAACTCCGCAAAATGTTCTACAAAAACACTAAAGAAGTATTCGAACGACAACATTCTTAGCATCACTGTGATACTTGTTAGCCTCCCTCCTCCCGCTATTTGCCCGTATATTTTTCTACCTCTCGAACTCTCCTAAAATGTTAAGACAGCCCACCCGAAATTCCCTCAGTCTGAGTTGGCAACACTCGGCGTCATCTCTGCTTGTAAATAAAAGAACTAGGTCGATAGTGAAGATACGAGATCTGAGATCCGAGATCGCGAAAGCTTTTTAGTTCTCTTTTATAGCTAGTACAAAAGATATTCCATGCATAAGTGGCTCTTTGTATACTGAAAGCCTGAACTTACACTCTCTTCTGCCCACACCTTGGTAGCCATAAAATTCGAAACTGAGGTCGAAGTACTAGCAACCATTATCTCTTTAGCTTTTCATCGGAATTTTAGAGGAACTTGTTGAAAGTATCTTGAAAATAGCTTTTCCATGAGTGAACGAGAATATTTGTAATGAGTCTGATTGTGCTGGCTCATTTTGAGGCCCCTGACAAATGGATCTTCTTAGCCCCCTCCTCCCACACAGGGGCATAGCTGGCAAGTTTAATTTGCGGAGAAAGAGAGTGCAGACAGCGCAAAAATGTTGACTAAAATTTAAAAAAATTATGTTGAAAGAACCTCATTTTCTCAGTTTTGCCGACTGACGTCTACAGTTTGTCGTGTACTTACTTTTTAAACAGCGTTGGTAGGGGGAGGGGGTCATAAATTTCCGAGACTTGTTAGTGATTCTTCGAAACTTTTGCAGATTTCTTCGTAGCTCGCTGAAACCAGTGTAACCTCTTTCAGATATGTTTAGGGTGCTGAATGACTCGCTAAAACATTTGTAACGCATCCAGACGTGCTCTAGTTCCTTTGAGACTCACGGGTTTTCATAAAATTGTTTAGGACTTTCAAGCCTTTTCCAATCGTTTCAAGACTTCTTATAGACGTATTGAGATTCTTAGAATCTCTTCGAGACTGGCTTGAGACTCTTTCTGGTTCATTATTTAGGACTCTTTTAATATATTTCACCCTTTTCCTAGACTTCTGAGAGTGTGCTTAGCAGAGCCGTACCAAGGGTCAGGAGTCTGTTCCAAATACATACTTTCCGAAGTCAGTAAGCTCAGCAAAATTCACACTTAGTTGACAGAATCAGTTCCTAAGTTAACAAACTGAAGTTGACAGTTGAAATAAATTCAAAAAGTCTTGCCTGTTTTCCTTCACTTTTCGATTTAGAAAATGTCTGATTTACATTTTCAACTGACAAAATTAAGTTTTCTCCCTTCCAGTCCAAAAACATCTCTTTGGTGCGTCCCTGCTGCTGGACTTCGTTTAAGTTTTTCAAGACCCTTCCAGACTTGTTTTATATTATTTCGGGTTCATTCAGACCATTCAAAAGTCTCTCTGGTGCGCATCTGCTGCTGAACTTATTTGAAGTTTTTCAAGACCCTTCCACCCGATTCGCAATCAGTTACCCTCTAGTTACCCAGTTACCCGCGGAACAGTTACCTTTTGCAACCTTTGGGTTACCCTCAGATTACCCAATAACCCGTTAGTTACCTTTGGTTCCCCTTTAGTTACCCGCGAGGAAAAGTTACCGATTTGTTACCCTTGGTCACTCTCAGATTATTAAAAAACCTGTCAATCACCCTTGGTTCCCCTTTAATTACCCAGGTAACTGGTAGGATTTTGCGCATCGGGCAGACTTGTTTTATATTTTTCGGGTTCATTCAGACCATTCAATGATTTGTTAAATAAGGTAGTTTAAAATTCTTCAACACTTACTCAAGTCTCGCCCATATTACGACTCATTATAAGATTCGTGAAGGCTTTTCTAGACTCTTTGAAGACTTTTTCAGACTTTTTTCAAAAAAATAATATAAAACTGGGTCAAAGCCGTACATCTGGATGAGTTAAAAAAAATTTATTTTTTGGATATCCGAAAATGGTTAATACGGAAAGTTGCTTTTTGTAAATTTGAAAGTTAAGTGTATTATTAATTTTTAGAAATTGAGAATCCCCATTACAAACGGCGTTCAAAAATCAAAATGTTGGGAAGTCGAAAAATAACTCTGCCGCACGTGAACTTTTTGTGCTAGGAAATTGAGATTTTAGAGGTGGCTGCACTGGTCCTTCAGTGATATAACACCCCGCAAACGATAAATCGTCATCGTTACATAGTGTTGAGATATATATGTGAATGTGGACGAAAGTCGAAAAATAAGGTTACTTGGGCCCGCAAATTGTAAAGAGGAACATATAATTATGTATAATGTCATCTGTGATTACCATCCTTTTCCCTGAATCCACTAACCTTAACGACATTTACCGGAAAACTAAAATCTCGAACAAAATTTACTTGAATATTTTCTACTCGAAGGGCATTAGCCTGAAAAGCCAAAATCCTGGAAGACAACACCTGAGTCCTATGCGCCTGGAAAAAAGAGAGATTTTGCTAATAAATTAATGTTTTATTTACAAATTAACATTGTATAAAAGAGTTTTCAAATATTCCGTCACCCCCCCCCTGTTTGTATCGACGTTATGAGCCTTCCCAACAGCGACAGTTGTGAGGTGCATCCTCTCTGCATTTCCATGGATATGCGAAAGTAAGATACGTCATTCCCGTATTCAGGGTCAAGGTTAAGGGCTGCAGGTTTTAGTCGTTCCGGGAAATTCCATTCAGGTAATTTTCTTTCAGTATTTTTTTTTTTTTAATTCAGGCAAATGGGTTTCAGGATTTTGGTTTTTGAGGGAAATATCCTTCAGGATTTTTTCCTTCGAGCAAACATTTTTCAGGGTAGTGTGTTCAGGGAAATCGGGGTAAACCTCATCTGTCCTTACCATTATTTCAATCGCAAATTTTCAATGCAACATACGAACCTTCCGTGCGAAAATGATAAAAATCAACGAAGTCACGTACTTTCAACACAAATATCTCAGCGTGAAATTGAAATTTCGAAGTGAAACGAATTTTGCGAGAAAGCTACGCAGTACTAAAATCTCATTTTCGACAGTTTGAACTAAGTTCTGCTGGGACTGGAGCCAGTGGCTTAGCTAAGAAGGGGGATTAGGGGATGAATCCCCCGCCTTGAGATGAGAATTTTTTAATATGCTGGCAGTGCATGCGCGAAATGAAATTTGAATCCAGATACATAACTGAAGTTGAAAAGCACAACATACTGATACGTCAGTGTAAAAACATACAGTTCATGTTAGGTGTACCCCCCCCCCGCGCAAAATTTTGCTGATCCCCCTCCTTGGAAAAATCCTGGCTACGCCACTGACTGGAGCTCCTTAGTTGTAAGTGATTCAGTTCGTTAAATTACTTTCAAGTTCTATGTAAGGTTTCCTCGTGACGCTACTTCGGAATTTTGCTCTTAAAGATCCTAAAAATTGAGTTTGGCCAAAAAAAAAAAAATGGTTCTATTGACCTGGTTCTAGTCAGTTAGTTTAACGACTTCTCAGTAATTTATGAAAAAGTCTACATATTATTGTCAAGAGGTCATCGTACTTGACAAAATTTATTGACCTCAAGTAACTCTTTTTTTCTGTTGTAAACTTTCTGTTGTAAACTTTTATGGAGATGTTTAACTGGTTTGGTTAGTGAGAACCAATTCATATACTCGAACCAATATTTATTTCTAGTTTCACTCAGTTTTTAAAATTTTTTGAAGCAAAACTGCAAATTTACTTTGTTGAAAATTCTGTATTAAACTTCAAAGTAATTTAACAAAATAAACTTCCCGACACAAATGATACAGTTACTTTCAGGTTCCCAGAAGGGAACTTTTCTGTATTAGCCATCGGATTAAAAAAAAAAAAAAAAAAAACTCTTGGTGGATTATTTTTCAAAAATGTTGATATTTCAAGTATGTTTTTTCTTGGAGGAAAGTAGGAGGTATTTGAACTTTTGTTGATGGGAGACGTTAAGAGGCGTTCTGTATAACATATTGGTAAGATTGGGCCGACAGTGAGGGGATTCTGTATTTTGGCATGGCAATCAAAATGATGAATGCCATGCCGAAAGACAGTAGCGAACAAAAAATGTTCTGCCGTCGACTAGTAGATTCCAAAACAAAAAATTATATGGACCTGGAGCATGGAGAGTTGATAAAGGCATACTAACCCATTAATTAGATGTAATTCTTTTTGGATGATGAACGTCTATCGTTGCATAAAGGTGACCATGCCGAAGGACACATTTTTTTAAACTATTAATTTTAGACAACAATATGCGAATGCACGAGTCTTGTCACAAAAAAATCGGGATTTGATATGCGGACCGTATTGCTCTGATAAGAATATACAATGTGACCATAAATTGCGACGAAAAAATATTAAAACTCTTGTTCTGTGATTGGTTGAGAAAGAGTCATGCCGATGGACAAAACATCGAGGGACAATTTTCAAAGTTAGCCATACTGACTCCCACCTGTGAAGATGCGATTTCAATGTTACCTTGTGATTCCTTCATCTATTTAAAGTAGCACTATGTTGTCAGTTTGTTCTAATATACAGCTTGGAAATTTAGAAAAAAAAAGTAATAATGAAAATTGTTCGAGGGACAGCGATGCCGACGGACACTTGACCATATTTAGTCTAATTTTGACCCATTGAAAGTTGATCAAATTTTCTTCTGAAAGCTTGAAAAAGTATAACTGAGTCATATCTATCCACGAAAAAAAAAAGGTCGTATCGTTAATAGCTTGTGAGATAACTGCTGGGGACTGAAATATCAATATTTTCGAAGAAGAACCCTGGTACCTTACAGTGTATTGATAGGTGAAGCAAAAAGTTTCAGAATTTCTAAAACACTCGGTAATCAGAGTGTAGCTCTGGAGCTCGATAATAATAAAATAAAATAAAAATATTTAAAAATGGTATTTTGGGGTCCGCATGATTGAGAAACCTGAGAACATCCCCTTGGCACCCTCTCTGTGCAGCTCCTGGGTAATCTTGTCAGTGTTACCATGTGTTTGTTTTTTTTTCAAATGTTGATATCAATGTTTCATACCCGTCGTTATGAAAACTGGCGGTCAGTGTCTACTGAAATTTTGAATTCGGAATTTGAGCCCCCTTTTTCCTTTTAGTTTCCATCCCGACTGGCAGTTGCCAGTCTGAGAGGCGGCTAGCAAGAAACTAGTGAGGGCCAGACCGAGTCCACTCAATTTAAGTTGTCTCACCATACATGATTGATGGAGTAATTCGCCTCGGCTGTAAAGTGTACGAGTGAATTAATTAGATGTTAATCGGGAAAGTTTTTAAATCGAAATAACCATGTTACGTTTCTGTATTATAACCGTCGGCGAGTAATAATACTAGCGCTTCCATTGTACAAGGCGCTTCGATTGCCCAGCAATAGGGTACGTGATGTCGAAAAATCGCATGGGTCTTAATACACATCAGGTGTTTACACGTATTATCAAGTTACATAAAAATCTTTAAAAAAATCAAATGCACACTCGTAAATATTACGCTTTTGTAACCCCGATGAAGGAAATACATTTGTACGAAAGTAATGAGAGCCAGTCTGGTCTCTACACGTGTTACACCAATTTGAAAAAGAAATATGAGAAACAAGCTTCTGGAAACGTTATTGTCGGATTAGATATACCACTTTGCTATACAGCCAGCAATCTTCCATCATCTCAGTAATGAGGCGCTCAGATGGCGATGCTGTTTTACAAGCCTTTCTTCACTTTATTCATTGATAGCGAACACGCTTCTGGATATCTTATCATCATAGTCGCGGGATGCTAGTTGCGTAACATGGAAGGTACCCTGAATTTCTTAATGCGATGGTGCCACTCGGTACATTTGTGGTTAAGATCGTAAAGAATATTTGAAGAAATGTTGCTAAACCCGGACCCCGTGTCAAGCCTCTCCCAGGTGGTCAGAAATGTTTCCTCTCTTAGTTTTTTCTCAATAACTTTTCAGTTGTAAGTCGCACTGCAACAGTGTACAGACAAAATTATTCTGCATTGAATTTCACGTAAAAATGGTCTCTTTACAATTTTCTGTATCTATCTTAGAACTTTCCGAAACGGCGGCTCGAAAATCAGTCCGTATAATGCAGCACTTTGACACGGGCCTTGTGGAGGTAAACAGTAGTATTTTCTATAATTTTGTGGTCTCACCTATTTCAGGAACCGTGGGGGTGCAAATCTCGCTCGAAACTGTTTCCATATACCTCCAGCTACCAATCTCTGAAAGTTTTCTCCACTCCTCTTTTCCTGTAGATACTATATTTTGATATGCGTATAGATGACTGTCTCAATACAAAACTTTTTACATCTGTTATTGGCTCGAATCACCGAATCGAGATATCAGCTGTGGGCATTTCAAACGTTTCAAGATTACGAAATTCGATTTTGATGATTTTTTGGCTGTAGATTTAAAACTGTGGCATCTGGGATGGAGCGGGTGCTCACAATTTTCGTGAAATGCAATATGGATGTACATAGTTTCAGAGGTTCTCAGAGACTTTGAACTTATTTCTGATAATAATTTGTTTTCAATTTACAAACTGTGGCACTTAGGAGGGGCGGAAGTTCCAAACTGTTGTGAAATGCAATATGGTTGTGCTTTTAAGGGGGTTTCGTGGTCGATGGATTCATTTTTGATAATGATTTGCCCATAATTTACAAACTGTAGTACCTGGGAGGTGGCCGGAGCTCTAACCCTTACTTGGAGATTGTAGCACGTACGGTGGGGAACCTTTGAGAATTGCCTTCTGAGCGCGGAAAGCTTTCCGCACGTTCGCTTTTCTAACCTGCAGTTCATTTTTTAGTTCTTTCGTATTTTCTATAGTAACACGGTTTGACCAAGATATTTGTATTCCGAAACAATTTCAGTTTTATTGGTATAAGTATTTCCCGAACAATAAGTTTTGAATTCCTCGACTGGACTAATGTGAGTCATTATTTTTACTTTAGAATGTATTAAATTGAAATCAAAAATTTGGATTCTAGCGAGCTCGGTCTGCCCCGTGTTGACGTATGGGGCGCAGACATGGGCCTACACTGTAATACAAATCCAAAAAATCAGAACGACCCAGCATGTTATGTTGAGATATATCTTGGGGATCTGGTTAAAAGACTAGAAAAGCATTTCGGACATTCAGAGTGTGACAAGAACAAAAAATATTTGCGGCACTATCGAAAAATTAAAATTTAATTACGCAGGCCACGTGGTCAGGGAATCAAAATTTAAATAAAATAAAATGCTACCCTGTTGATTCCTGGGGGCAAAAATGAGGGGAGACCTTCAAGGAGATGGGTATACGAGGTGGTCTGGGTGGCCGGTTCAGGGTAGATATTGATAGCCAAAAACAGACGCAGGTGGGCGGATCTGATGGAAGTTTCTACCCAAAATGGTTGAACGGTATTTGGGGCGGGGTGGAAATACCCATACTAGCCATTCGAATTATGTTAATCTATGGACTTAAAAAATATTGGCTCACTGAGTTATAAAGCTTGAGGTAAAATTTTTAGAAAATGGGGAGAGCTTGACATGTGGAGTTTCAGGGGTCGTGGGGGTATAAACGAAAAAAATTGTCAATGAAGACAGTATTGGTTTTAAATTCTATAAGATTATGTTTGCCTCCCATTCAAGATTCAAACACACGTAGATATAGTAACACATATATTATATGAAGTACTTCACAATTGATTCTTCTGGCATTGGCACTGACTTGTGTTACATTTTCTCTATATACGCAGCGAATGAGTTTTAAGTGAGGGTGAAATCCGTATTGAAATTGAATTCAGCAACTCTGAAAATCTGTGAAACAATACTCATATTGTATTTAATTATGAATTTACCCTCTCTCCCGCCTTTTGCCTTGTCTCTTACATGCGAAAACTTTCAGAGTAGGTTATCTTCATTCTTTAGGCGCCATGTCCGATGCCGGACGCTGGTGGTCGCAGTTTCTGACGCGCTACTCTCCTGGGTAGGTTAGTCGGGGTAGTTTGCATTGCTTTACCCATGATCTTGTTGCGTCAGAGTTTTCTTTCTCTGTGCCGAAGAGTGCGATGCTGCAGTTCGCTTACTAGCGATGTGTTTCAAGACGTTACGTAAGCTGACCACAATGTGCACACGCACAGTACCAATCTTTTTGATCCGGTGGTAACACGCACTGCGATTGTAATGCCTTGTTCGTGTGAACTGACGTGCTATGTTTCCACCTCGATTGATGCTATAGTGGCTGTTTCGCTAGGATGTTAGTGAGGGTATTCAAATATCTCTAGCTTTCCAGCGTTAGTGGGACTTAGACCCGAGACGTAAGGATTGCTAAGCGAGGTCGTTACCACTTGGCCACACAGCGACTTTTATTAAAATCATATTTGGAAACCCTAATAACCTATGAAACGACATCCATGTTGCATTTGATCAATTGTTTGAAACCCCTCCCTTCTTAGATGCTACAGTTCAATAATTGTTGGCGAATATCGTTTTCAAAAATTAGTTCAGCGAGCCTTGAGATCTCGAAAAGGACATCCATATTGCATTTCATGAAAATTTGAGCTCCGGCCTCTCCTAGGAGCCTCAATTTTGAATTCATCGAAATCGAATTTTGCGAGCGTCAAACTTCCACAGGTGATATCTCTTATGGTGATTCAAGCCAATGAAAGGTTCTAAAAAGTTGTAATATGAAAGTCAATTATGATTCTGAAAAACACGAAAAAAATACAAATTTCAAAATGTGATATTTACTGGGGGGGGGGGGGGGTATAGAAACAAATTCCAAGAATCGATAAATAATTTGATATATTTATGGAAATGGGTCCATGAAAGATTCATACCACTTTGGTTCGCTGAAGTCGGTGAGTCTATACAAATGTCCAAAATTATACGTTCACTCATATGTGAGTTAATGTTTGTCCTCCCCCCTTCCGTTTTGGCGTGTTCTAAGGCTGATACAAAAAATTTCAGGGAGACCATTTTTACTTGAAATTTAGTGTAGATTAATTTTGCCATCTGCCTCGTACACATTTAGAGTACGACTTACAGTTGAGAAGTTATTGAGAAAAAACTGAGGAAAGGAAACTTATGACCCCCTATTAAGGCTTAATATGGAATCTGAGGTTGGCAGCATTTCTTAGTATATTCCTTAGGATCTTAACCACGAATGTGACATGTGGCACCTTTGTACCAAAGAATGCTTGGTGCATTCAACTATCAGACTGGGAGATCCCCGCTAGGCTGGAAGCTGAATTCGTGAGTCTACGAGCTCGCTTTTAATCGGTTTCCAATTTCCCCAATTCATCTCCTGATTCCGCGAGATTATATATTCCGCTTCATTAACCTTCTACGCCTCGAAGTCGAAATCGTGTAATTAAGAGTCCCAGACGACCATTTTTATTGCATTTCCGCGTGCCGTTACCTCACGTCCGCGCATATACAGACCCCAACACTTAGCTTATTAATGAGCACGAAACAAGTACATACCTGTAACCACATGTAACCGCGTTAGCGATACAAAGTGCATTGGAAATAGCGAAACGATTCTCATCATTGCTCATTTCATCTCGCATCTCACTTTATCTCATCTCACCTCACCTTACCTCATTCGCTATGAACAGCTGTTTATTATATTTATTCGTGAACCGCTGCATGGGTCGATGCTTCCAGTAAACCACTGCTCACGTCTTTGGCAGTCGGTGTAATAACAGAGTACGCAGGCATAGATCAGGTTACAGGTTGAAAGATTATTAATTATCCAGGAGAGTGTTAATTTTCTTGGGCACATATTTCTGCGAATGAAGGCTGAATTTCTCAAAGTCGTCAATTTGGTACTTCAATGGGTCAGTTCCATCGTATGTAGGTTGAGAACCTGTTGTTTAGTGGGTCAGTTCTTCCAAATGGGGAAAAAAAAAATTCATTGAACTTGAATTTGTTGATCTGTGGATTCTCCTCAAAGAATTTAGGTTTATTTCTCCGCCCTCTAAGTTGGCTTTAAATTCTGTTGTAGGGTAATTCAATGTGTTCACTTATTAGTCTAGGCAAATAAAATCAGTTTTGGCGAGGATCAAAGGTTTTATTGTTGAAAATTTATGAGGGTAGTCCCGTGACCAACATATTGAAAATTTCCTCCCCGCTCTTTTTGCCATGTCTGGGGGTAAGTGGAGGTCAAAATCCTCCATGTTTTTCGTAAAAATATTAGAAATGATCAAATTTACTAGTAAATGTTTCAAACGAAAAATGTTCATGCATGAGACAAATCTTATACAATTTTTTTCCTATTTCAGGTAAATTCCACAAATCAGGTTCAAAACGACCCTTCGCATTACCATGCATTATCTCGGGACTTATTGGGAAAAGACTGCTTTTGATCGTTTTTCCAGGGTTATCAATCTTTGTCACCAAATAAGATGAGAGTTGCCATCGGATATGCTTCTCAACCCCTGTACCTACCTATTTCTGAAATTTTTCCCTCCCTTCTTCCCGAGCCTCAGATATCAAACCTGTAAAACTGTTTTTCGGTGTTTCATTGCTTCAAAAGGAAAATGAGAATAGTATATTTTTCTTTTAAATTTCAATAGCGCAGTTAAAGAAAATGATATACCCCGTGTAGGGTATTAGAAGTCATTAAAGTCGATCGTTAGTTTGATCCTAAATTCAAAATTGTGGCACCGGAAGGAAAGAGAGGAAGAGATAGGAATGTTTGAGGGTCGCTGAGCCCGTTTTTTGATGTCACTTTCCCCATGAAATGAAACTTGGAAAATCGAACTACTGAGGCGTCGAAATGAGATATTTTGGGGTGCTAATTACGAATATGACGCCATATGCTTGAAAATATCGAAACTGGAGATTCATGAATCACTGATCTCGAATGCAGCATCAAATTTCAAATCTGTATTTTTCTGGTGTATCACGATTCAAATTCGATGTTGATTGAAACATAACTGGTCACACATCTTCGAGAAATTTTTAATCGAATCCATTTTAGGTTTCCAACTTTTTTCTCTGAATTTTTGTCGTAACACTCTCACCAGTTAACAAAGTAAAAAAATAAATATACATAAATAAAAGCAACTCGATAGGGTCCCGCCATAACAACAGGCCACACCCACCAACCCAGAATCGACCAATGAGAGATGTGTTCAACAGACGGTCAATGTAGTTCAGTTATTAAAAAAATAATATCAACTTTTCCATGAATTTTACTGAATTTTTATATATGACGTAGTCGAATGCTCACGATATCAAATTAAATTAAATTTTGTAAAAAAAATTTTCGAATTTTGAAATCAAAAAAATTTTTAGAACTTCTGCTTATAATTTGTCCAGTATGACCAGAATTTTCAGTCGATCTGGCTGAACTTCTGTGTGTGAGTTGGTTCAGGACTCTTGATATCGAATTGAGTTAAATTTTTATCTAGTTTTCCAAATTTTCATATATCTTAGGAAATTTTTGGATTATTTTCCCAACGCGCCAACAATTTTTTATGAATCGAGATGGAAATTTGTATTCGAATTGGCTGAAAACTACTGATATTGAATTAAGTTCAGTCTTCAATTTTATCAAATTTTGAAATATAGAGATTTTTTGAAATTCTTTTGAATATTTTCCCAGGGAGACTACAGTTTTTCACGAATCTGACTGAATTTTCATGATCAAATTTGTTGAAGCCTCCTGCTATCGAATTGTGTTCAAGTTTAAATTCTGTTAAATTTTCAAATTTTGAGATTTTTCCAACATTTTTATCAGAACTTCTAGTTTACTCCAAAGTGATTACAATTTTCCATAAAGTTCTCTGAATTTTCGTATCCAAGGTGATTGAAGGCTCATAGCAATTTTCAATTTTGTCGAATTTTTTGAATGTGTAGTGAATTTTTTAAAATTTTTGTCGTGAATCTGTGATAACTTTTCGAATGTGACTGCGATTTTCTGTGAATTGGTTTGAATTATTTTGTTCGAGTTTCTTGAAGACACTCCAACGTCAAATTTGGTTCAAAATTAAATTTCTTCAAATTTTTTAAATTCATTTTTCCTGATGTTGACAAGTTTTCCTAAGTAACCACAATTTTCCATGAGTGAATCGGTTGAAACCACAAGGGGTTAAGTCCAGAAATCGCACTTTTCAGGAAGCGAAAAAAAAACCGTTTTATTTGAAAAATTGAAAATCGTGGATTACGTCCTTTAGGGTGGTGGTAGAGGGTCACAAGAAACTTAAGCCCGGTTCCGTCGAACAAAATTTTAATGGACCGGAGCTGGGGGGGGGGGGAGCTCATAGCCCCTTTTGGTTCTGAACGATTTTTTTTTGCAGTTTTACTGCTCGAAATTGCCCCTCCTTTTCGTAGTCAGACATAAAGGGGTCACTTTAATCTTGGTCCCATTCCAATCGAGCAAAATCCCTGCTTGTAAGAAAAAAAGTTCTGAAGCTGTATTGGAAAATTGCGATTTCGTTTTTGAAAATAGCACTTTTTAGGTATAAAAAGGCAAAAAGAGGAGGTGGGCTGGAATTTTTTATTTATATCTATTTTTTACTTTAAAATACACCATTTTCGAACAATTTCTGGAAAAAATACATTTTTTGAAAAAGTTTTATTTCAAAAAATTTACAGTAAGCGATGTTGCCAAAAAGCACTTTCCCAGCTGTTTCACGAAATTTCGACCACACCAGCAGATCCATGATACTTCAATACCCCATAATTCGAAAAAAAAGCAAAAACGACAAAAGTGGACTTGACCCCTTTTGGTTCGAATCGATTAAAGTCTGGCTGAATTTGGGTATTCTAATTGATTGAGCAATCCTAATATCAAGTTGCGTTCAATTTTTTGAGAGGGTTCCAATTTTGAGATTTAAAAAAAAAATATATTTTGAATATTTTCCCAAGGGTGCCTTCAATTTATTTGAATCGGGATTTTTAATATTCGAGTTGTTTAAAGACTTCTGATTTCAACAGTCAAGTTCAATTTCTAATTTTAACAAATTTTTCAAATTTCGAGATTAATTTTAAATGCGTTTGACTATTTTCCAACGGTGACTGTAGTTTTTCATAAACATGGCCAAATTCTTGTATTCGACTTGATTTAAGATTCTTGATATATTGAGTTCAGTTTTCAATGTAGTCAATTTATTCAAATTTAAAATTTTTGAGAATTGAAGGGTCGGATTCCAAACTGCTTGTAGTCCAAAATGACGAAAATAGAGATTTTAGCGCAGTCTGGTGGAGGAAGTCAAAATATACTTCTTGGCGTTGGGATAGATTCTTTTGCGCGATTAGAAGTCGAGTTATCGATTTTCAAAGTCAAGGGGTCTCTCCTCCAGCGGCTCAAAGACTCCATCCAAAGCGAGGACGGCCCCGCAAGTAGTCCTGCTGACTTCAAGTTGATTATACATTATTTCGAATATTTTCTTACGATAAACGATGTAATCCTGCTATTTTCGAGCTTACTTATTGGGTGGGACATTCAGAGTGAGGGGAAGGCATAACAACAGTGATTAGGATGGATGGTCACCAGCATTTTATTCGTAAGCAGGTCCCACTTTGGCCTTTTCTAAACTGCCCTCAGTCTACGACATTGGCTACTTTGGAACCTTGTAGTTCGAAGACTAACGGTCGGTTTGACTTGAAATTTTGATCGTATGTCTAGAATCCACTCAACTCTCCATCCTATGTATCACTTCAGGGTCACACACTGTACAATCTGACATATAACGGTTTTTTGTAACAGTTACGATTTTGGACTATGGGTAATTTGGAAATTGACCCTTCAATTCTTTTAACCATATTTCTTAGGTGACTACGAGTACAATTTTTTGTGAATGTGATTGAAATTTTCTATTTGACTTGGTTGAAGCTTCCTGATACCAAATTAACAGTTCAGTTTTAAATTTCATTGTATATTTTTTTTAATTTTGAAGTTTTAACTTTTTTCTTCAAGGGGATTACTATTTTCCGGAAATCTGGCTGAATTTTCGTATATATCAGTTGGTTGAAGCGTTCTGATTTCGGATTGAGTTCCGTTTTAAATTTTGTTGAATTTTCCTAACATCCTCAGTTGGTAAAATTAGGTTTTCACCTCTGATACTCGTCTCCCGCAGCTCTTCTGTCTGTTGTCTCTGTCATAGTAGAAATATCCACCAGTTGGCTACATTGGAATTCCCGTTAGAAAAACTTTAATTTTCTGTTAGCGAAATTAAGTTTTCTCTCCCCCACATGTCCCTAACTCGCTTCTGTCTGTTGTCTCCAGCATAATGTAGATGCTCGTCAGTTACCAACATTGGATTTTCAGTTAACAGAAGTTACATTTTCAGTTGGCGAAATAAAGTTGACTCTCCCACTCGTCTCTTTCCAGAAAAAAGTCGCTTCGGTACGGCCCTGCCTCAGTCACTGTTTCTGTCTGTTGTCTTTGCCGTAATATGGAAGAAGCCGCGAGGCTGATGAGGAGCCATCAAGTCACAGCTAAAGTCCGCAGCTTATTCGAGTTGTACGTTGCAAATCGGTTCCCAAGCTCTGAGTGCCGAATTCCAGTGAACTTTCTACATGCACATGAAACCCGACAGTATGCTGGATCACGCATCGTCAATCAACAGCGGCTATTAACGTCACCGAGTCGGTGCAATGTAAATAAACCATCAGCGTCGTAATCTAATCCGTCAAAACTCGTATTACGTTATCAATATAAAATTCTGAACACCAGTGCCTACCATTTCGCAAGTGTTTTACACGTTCGTGCTCTTAGAGGTATCCACGGTATCGGCCCGTCCCAGTCGCATTGCTGTGTGCTATAAAACGGGTGTCCAACCTGGTCAAGCATTTTGCTGTACACAGCACTACTAGCACGAGACAGACCGACAGATGGTAGTTAAGCCACACGAGCTCAAAATTTCTGGGTGTGTTGACGATGGATACGCCGAGGCACTCGGCTAAGTCGCGGGCTTTCTCGAAAATCCGCATCGAATTCGCGTATTCGGGCAAAATCGTTTTTCCGGTCCGATCTGACCGTAAAGTCGCTCCTCGCGTTCTTCGAGATTTACGTGCGATTACGATCGCGTAACCAGGATATGTGGCTCGGTGTGGCGCATTATACATCTGCAGCAGCAGCAGCCTTTCCATTTGGGTTCGCAAATAAGGTCCGGCCGTTCGGCAGGCGCAGCTTCGTCTGTTATGAAATGGACAAATGGACATAAGGCGTTGTGCAATCGCGATTGACCGCATTGACATTTATGCGCGAGATGATTTGGCAGAACACCGGTGATGACGAACGGGTATTCTTGGTACCGGTGTGTGTGTCTGTGTATAAATAGCATAATATATACCATAATTATGTACGGAGACGCGGTCGATTAATGGGCGAAACGAGTACGAAATGGACACTGATGTTGCATGTCCGTGGGTGACTCGGATGTCGACTGCGAGTGATATTCCGGTGAACTGCCGGACGAAATCGCGTTACGTGACAAAAACAGCCCACTCGGTCGTTTGATGGGCACCAGAACTTTGAACTACTCCTAGTCCTGGCAAGTGTGACCGAAGACGAGGGTTTTTGAAAGAAACGAGGTAACAAGCAGGATGTAGCTGAAAATGGTCGAGCGTTTTCTCCGGAACTCCCACCGTTAGTTCCAATTTTGCTACTGGTGTGGCGATCCTCTCATCTCCATTGTACATTTTTGCATAAATCTTCGAATCGTCCTTGCCTGGTTAGTTTCTGTGTTGCACGATGCCAACGTCTAACAAACGTCTTTCGTCTCCTGCATACCTGCATTTCCAGTACGCGATTTCTTCTAAAACACGCTATTCTTCTTCGTTGTCCTTTGTTTGTTCCTTCGATCGGCCAAGCAGACCATTAGTAGTCATAGTTTTTTTTTTGTTAGTTTTTTATTTATTTTAAATAAATATTAATATCCCCTCTTACAGCCAAAACTGACCAGATTAGAGGAGGAGGGGGCAAAGTACAGGGTATTACAATTTTTATATGGAGGAGACTGGGAAAATAATCGGAAATAATCTGGCTAGAGAGCTGAAGGGAGAGGGGTACCTGGAAAATATTGGAAGCAAATGGAATATGTAGGGGAAGAAAAAAATGAAAACGAAGAGAAGCGTTAGAGTGTAAGGCAAGGGAGAGGGGGAGGAAGTCATTGAAACCAAGCTGGCTCAGAGGCCGATAAATGCTTACGATTCATGAAGCAAATATCCACCTCTCCATTTGCTTTTGCCTCATCATTGTAAAGACAGATTATGCCGTAGAAGCCGGAGTTACATTCCTTTGTGGCAGCAAAAAGAGCATTGTCCCTGCTATTAAACGTTGAGATTTGGAAATTTATAGTATCTAAAAGGTTACTATCCTTATATCCTTGACTCTTCCATTAATAATGCCCCACAAGAATAACATAGCTAATAATTTTCGTCTATTACTTGGACTCACCACTCAAACCCCTGTAACAGTTAAGTATATTTCAGATTGTATGGGTAATATGTAAACAGAGATCATAATATAAATATTTCAAAAATGTTTTTTGAATTTTTGAATTTTTTTACACGACATTCAGTCTATAGCTGATGAAACATAACGACATAGTGAAAGATATAAGATAGACACAAGACTTACACTGTATCAGATATAAATATCACTAACAGTTAGGTACCTTCTCCTTCCCTACTGACAAGGTATTAAGGCAATCTCCTTTCCTAAACATAAAAGCAGACATGAGACTTGTCTGTATATTTTTGATAAGATAAAAGAAGCCTTCATCCCTTCTTGCTACGTGGCCCGCATAGTCCATTTTGAGCTTCTTAATTCGGCTTCTACAGTCCACAATTCCACTCCTCCTCCTAACCGCCATGTTGCTCACTCTGTCTATCCTCCTGCTACCTGTCATCGACCTTTCCATGGCAATCTGGGTCCTAGCCAGCCCTAGCAGTTGCCCTTCTGTGAGAGCCCAAGACTGTGCTGCATAGGTCAGAACCGGCATCACACAGCTTTCGAAAAAATTTTTCTTTGGTGTTTGTGAGAATTTACCCTTAAATACATATGCAAGACTCCAATAGCTGCTCCACGCCCTCGCTTTCCTCCTTTTCAATTCTTTACTCGGGCTATCAGAGAAAGCTATCGTCTGTCCTAGGTATATTGCCTCTTCGCTGCACCTAATCAGTTTTTCCGGTTTGTGTGCCAGAGTAAAGACAAAAAAATGTCAATATAAACTATTCAGTATGATAAAAGAGCGGCTTGAGAGACATCGAGACGAGATGTATGAGATTTTCTGCTTGTTTTGACTCATGGAACTTTTTTTTTTCTTTTCCTTGTCAACTGAAATTTTTGTATCCCTCTAAAGAAAAACCTTCCGACGCATGTACTCGTACACGACTAAATGTAAAATTTAGATTCCCCCTGTTCATTAAGTCCTGTAAAATGAAGTAGAATACCAAGAAACTGTGTCTTTCATTAAGTCCAATGTTAGAGTGTAATGACAGAGAGGTTACCCTGAACTCTCGATTTGTGATGGCTCTGAGGTGGTAGATGCGAAAAGAATACGAGGAACCAGTTTTATGGCGCATCCGATCTACAAAAATCTTTATTTGAAAACAATTCTCATAAATGGCACTGGTTTCAAAATGTTTGAAAATCAGTTTTTAAAACTTATTGAACTTTTAGGAATTGTTTGCAAAATTTGTTAAGACATTTAAACGAGGGGTTTCACAAACTAGCCAGTCAGTCAGTCAGACCTGCGAGCACTACGCTCTGGTACTCCATCATCTTGCACATGAGTTTACAACCACAGGAGAGCATTTTCATCTCTATATGTTATGGACTGCGCTGACATGAGAATTTCATTGTACACGAGTCTGCAACCATGGGAGAGCATTTTCATGTCTTTGCCTTGCGAACTGCGCTGACATGAGAATGTCATTGTGTCTATCAGTCAGTCCAGTCAGACAGTAGGACCTGCAAGCACCACACTCTGCTAGTGCATCAGCTTGCATATGAGTCTGCAACTATGGGAGAGCATTTTCATGTCTTTGCTTTGCGGACTGCGCCGACATGAGAATGTCATCGTGTCTGTCTGTCTATCTATCAGTTAGTCCAGTCAGACAGTCAGACCTACAAGCAATACGCTCTGCTAGTGCATAATCTTGCAGACGAGTCTGCAACCCCGGGAGAGCGTTTTCATGTCTTTGCTTTGCGAACGGCGCCGACATGAGAATGTCATCATGTCTGTCCATCTATCTGTCAGTCCAGTCAGCCAGTCATTTATTATTATTTTTTATTAGGCTTTCACACCTCTGATTTGTTTACACGTATTCTTATCAAACGTATGGTGAAATGTTGTTATCACAAACACGAATAATATTGAGCCCGATTTTCGTTCATCTTATTCCTTCTGAGTTTTGATGTTAAAATAGAAATATTATCGTTATTATTGAAAAATGTGTTTCATAATAGGTGGAAATCTCTCGAGGAAATACTGATGTGCCAACAAACTAGGCCCAAGGACCAAAGAAAATATAAAAATACTGATATGGCCGAAGATTTCTGAAGTTTGTTTTCTAAACGGCCATTAAGTAGACTTAATGAATATCTTTTTACATTAAGATACTATTAATTGAAAAAATTGTTGAAGGAAAAGTTTCATCAGCAATGTTGCTAAATGGTGGTACTACTTTCAGTTTCAACGGGATATTTTCTAGATTTATTCCCTTCACTTTATTGAGAAAGGTTTCAATATGTGCTTTAGAAGAGAAAGCAGTCTTATTTAAAATTATTTCTATTTTTTTTCATCGTCGTTGTATGGTCCCTCTTTTCATTTGCTCTCACCCGAACCCTGGAACCGCCCCTTCGAGCATCACCTCAGGAACATCGGGAAGCCTTTTAGGGCTGCCTTAGCCCTCTTCTCTTCTTGCCGGGAATTGGCCTAGGTCAACTGCGCTATCTTCCTGTCGAATACCCGTATCACTAGCCCCGTCAACGAGTACCAGCAGGTAGCGCCTTACCCATTTACAGCTTTCAGATACTGGCGACCGATTACACAATTCTCGGAAGCCTCTGCTGTAAGTGGTTGTGACTCTGTGTACGTTATCAGAATGCGGTGTTAGATTGTGTGACGAGTTCTTTCTTGCATTACTGATTACTGATAACGATGCCGGCGTTGGGAATCGAACCCGGTGCCTTCGACCTTCTGAAGCCGAGTTCTTAGGTTCTTACCGCTACGCCACAGAGCCACTAGTCGTTGTACGGTCACAATAAATTTTTCTTACGTTTTGAAAACAAATGTCCGAAATCTTCGGCCATATTAGTATTTAACTATTTCCTTTGATCCTTGGGCACATCAGTTACTCCTTGAGAAAGTTCCACCTATTATGAACCACATTTTTCAATAATAACGCTAATATTTCTATTTTAACATCAAATTTCAGAAGGAATAAGATGAATGGAAATTGTGCTCCATATTATTCGTGTTTGTGATAACATTTCACCATGCATTTGATAAGAATACCTGTAAGCAAACCAAAAGTGGGATAGCCTGTTTTTCCATTGTGTGCCAAAGTAAGAACATAAAATGTCAAAAATTGATTTGAAGGGGGGTTAAAACCCCCTAAAGAAGTAGCACTAGAATGGGGCCGAAATTTGTCGTGTATTAGCCTTAGGATAACATTTTATTTTCAGTCAAGTCCCATTAGTTGCATCATTTTTCTTCGGATTTTCTTACTGGTCGAAAATATCAAGGAGTCCCACAAAACAGAAAAGGTCGATTTTTTGCTAGTGAAGGTGCCGGTGACTGAAATACAAGGCAGGCGTGGGGACAAGTTTCTAATCCATGATCGAGTGTTTACTTTCTGCATGTGAGAAAGTTCCAGGAACAGCAAAGGTGTTCGACAATCAAATAATAGACATTCGCTCGACTGAGTTCACAAATTTGCGAAATTTTCATCTTCTTTCATTAGCTCATCTGCGAAGATATTTTTTCATATTCATTCTTATTTTCGTGTCCAGTTTTCGTGTACGTCCGACGCTAGTGCAATTTATTTACAGTAATTCTCGAATTTGAACGTCAGAATCGAAGCGTGACTGTGCGGGAAATGGCGAACGGTTCCGGACCATCGGCCGAATTGTAAAATTGTTAGCGGAAAATTACCGCAGATTAACGCGTAAAATTGACGATCACATGGCATTGTGATTTGTGAGAACTCCGATACATACTTGTACTTTACCAGCAGTGGCGATTTGTTCAAGTCTGTTTTGAACGTCGACCATAATTGCATCGGGCGCACTTGTTCGCGGCTATGAGAGTTTATATTCGTGTACGAGTACAGCCGTAATTAACGACGAAAGTGTAAACATCGTTTATGGAGGCGCTTTCGTGAGAGAACTAATAAGGATGTACCTGAGAAACAGATTTTCTTTTCTGTTTACGGTATGCGGAAGTCGCTTAAAAAATAATCTTCGGAATTCTAGATCGATTCTGTAAACATATTTTGTTTCTAGTCTGGTTTTTCCCTGGCTAACGAACGTACGAAATAGTTCAACATAGTATGGATAGGACTGACAACCTCCTGGGTAGAACATTATAACCGACATAACTTGGAGTCGGTTTTCTGGGCTTGAGTGAAATTGGTTTAAATTCGAGTTGTGCTTGAAGGAAGAACCAGTTCGTTACTTACAGTTTAATAGGTCCATCTCACTTGGTGGAGCGTATGGCGATGCATGCATGCCAAAGTGGTTCCTTAGACACCGCACCCCTGGCCTCGGAAACTACCCTTTCAAGTATCGCAACAGTCAGAGGGGCGCATTGAGGCTAGCCCGAGCCCCTATTTCGCCTCTCCACTTCGGATTCGCGCTGTCCTGCCAGGGCCACTATGAGACACCTTACTGAGCGAGGCAACGCATACCCAGCATTAACCTGGAATTCGGGTGCACCACAGACGGACGTGCTACCTTCCTTCACATCTCACCTCCTCGTCTAGGTACGTGAGACGACGCAGGAAGGTAGTGATGGCGGGTGAGCTCTGCGAGGTCCGCAGCAACTGCAGCAGCTCTAGGATGGTACAGAGTTGTTGTGTCCGGTGTGGGCCGAGCTTTGTCCGTCGGCCCTTTGCCTCGACCACTCTGTCTGCATCTTCTTCTTCATAATGGTCGGGACAAAGCCCGACACCAGGTTCCATCCACTTTCACTCTTCAGCATTTCTGGAACCAGGGTGTCCGACGCGAGACGGCGTCGTCGCTATCGTTGTTGCTGGGATTGCTCGTTATTACCGTCTCACGCCTCTCCTACTCTCAGGCCTCACACTCGAACAGGGTGTGCCAGCGGTTGTCTTCTGCCTCTTGATCACAGTACGTGCACACGGGGCTCGGCGCTATCGTCATCCGATGTAAGTATGTGCTGAAGCACCGTGGAGTTGCCGGTCCATAGCTGGAACTGTAATTTAGAACAGCCCTTGGGATTTTATAGCGAAGCCTCTACACTTTGACTATGTTCAAGGTCAATAGAATCGTCGTTGATTCCAAGGAAGCCTAAGCCTTCTCAAGCGTCTCCAAGGCTATGGCCGTGCAATTGTCATAACATTAAGACTGCAAACTCAATCTTTTATATGTACCTGCCTACTTCCCCAGTGGTGGGAATCATTCCATTATCAATGTCAAGCCCGTGTGGTTATAATTTTAATATAGGAAAGGCCTCAGCAACCTGTAGGGGAGACTTCTTATACTCGCACGATATCAGGGCTATGAAATAGCCATTAGTTTCAATGAAGGCTCAGCCTCCCTTGGCGTCCTCCAGGCTTCGATCCTGCAGCTGTTATAATACCAAGGCTATACATTTACTCTTCCCCTTATACCTATTTTCCCAGTGGTATAGAAGTTACTGTATTATCAGTTCCAGAATACAGAATAAGCCTTTTGGGAATCTCTAGGAGATCTTAAACATAAGCTGAAATTCTTAAGGTCCGAGCCTCATTTGAACGCCCAAAGTTTACGGTATTGCTGTTGTCATTCTCCAGTAGTTAGTTCATGTAACGGGGGCTTACACAGGGTGTCTTGAGTCAAAACGCTCCATCCGCCCGGAGTATGGGGAAATTACTTTCCTTCCCGCTTCCTTGTAAACCCATGGGGGAACCAGCTGCAAGGATTTTAGAGAAAGTACTATCCTCTGTTACTCTCGGAAGAATGCAGTGCATACAAGAATTTGCTTCAGTGGCGTATTTTGTTCCCAATATGAACTAGTGACCACTGTATAGGTATGGCGGATGATACTGATTCGTTGGTACTATTTTGCATGTTGTTTCATGATTTTTTAAATCGCGTTTTCCTTGTGGGGGGGGGGGGGCTAATTTGGATCGCTGAATTCGAAAATGTTATCGTTTATCATATTTTCGATCCAATCCTGATTTGACCCCCATAATCTAATATTGTGTCCTTAAATGGACCCATTTGACTTGACTGAACAAATTAAGAGATCGAAATAGGGAGAGGTGTTTCGGGTCGCTGATTCCGGAACTTCAGTTAGATTTCTAGTAATTCGATTCTGCTTTGGCCCTCACAATTCAAATTTAACTCATTCAAAATCGGGCTCCGATTCAAGCCTCACAATCCAAATTTGACTTCTTCAAATGGGCAAAATTAATTTAACTTAGAAAATCGAATTCAGTATCGAAATATACTTTTTTTTTGTGCGAATTCGAATATTTGACTTGACCCCGTTTGGTACCCCAACTCGAGTTTTCCTTTTTGAAGGGGTTATACTGACTTTGGTGAAAGCATTGAATGAAGCACAGAAAAAGAAGTATTATTTGGGTCGCCTATTTTAAAATTTCAAACATATTTGGAATACAACCACGACTAAGGTTCCAACATGTAAAAAATCTGACTTCTTCAAACGGACCAATTTGACTTTGCCGAAAAAACTGGTAAATTATTGGAAGATGATTCTTGTGTGTGTCGATAAGATCGAAAATTCAATAAAATTTGTTGATCTAGCTTCGATGTGGGCCATGAATCATGTATCCTTCTCCCCGTCGCAAATTTGAAAGGTCGTTCTAATTGGTCTCACGCGAAAAACGTAAACAATGTATGGGACTAAGGGTTTTTTGGATCGCTTATTGTGAACATCAAATTAGATATTCGATCAGAATTTGACATGGGCTCCAAAGTGATGAACTCGTGATTCTTTCCTCAGCGAAGAAGAAATTTTTTTTATATTAGAACCTCATTCCTTCTTTTAAGAACGAATAAATAAATTGGTCCCTTTTTTGAAGAATGAGTAACTAATGAAAAGAAGAAGAATAAAAGAGCTTTATTTCTTTCCTCAGTGGAGAAAAAAATCGTATTTTTTTCAGAAGAAAGAGGTAAATCATTCCTTCCATTTCCTAAATGAGAAGAACATGGTCCTCTTACCACAATACTACAAAAAAGTTGACCAAACTTTTTTTTTTTAAATAACGGGAAGTATGCCATTTTTTTAGAAGAAAAATAAAAAAGTGTGTTTTTTTTTGAGAATAGAAAAGAAAATCGATTTTTTCTTCTTTCTTAGAAGAAAGATAAACTTGTTTCTTTTCTCAAGGGAAGTGTGAAAAATTGTCCCTTTCCTGAAAAACTTCACGTTTTCAGAATTTTCATTTCAAAAAAGGAAATCCAGGAACTTTTGCCCAAAGAATTATTATGGTATGTGAAATACTGCGCTTTTTTCCTAAAATCAAAGAGACTGTTTCTTTTCTGTGAAAAGAAAAAAAAAATCATTTTTGTATCAGAAAAAAACGAGTTCGCAATAAAAAAATAGCGGATGGTGGGGGGGGGATATTTTGTGACACGCTGTCATGTAATGTAGACACTTCGATTTTTTTGATTCTAGTCAATTTTGTCAATAGTTCAAAGTTGAAATTTGAATTTTTGGTATCAAATTAGAATATGATCATAAAATCTGACTGAGTTTGTACTAAATTAGCGAGCCGAGCATGCGCACTTGTATAGCTCGATTATTTCCCGAAGTACACAAAAATTTGATCGTGTTTCCGGAAAATATCAATTTTTTTAAGCCTCAGAAACTCTGGGGTAGCAGGAGCTACCCCAAAGCGATCCCGCCATTCTGACGCAGGCCCATTCGGGGCTTTTCCGGGGTAGGGGGTGCGGTGTCTCGGGGCCAGTTGTTAGTAGTTGGTACGTGGCGAAGATTCAGTAGCTGAAGCCTGAAAAAATTATTTGGCGTAATCAAAGCCAAAGCCTAAAATAATTACTTGCCGAAGTCAGAGCCAGAGTCTGAAAAAAATGATTTGCTGGTGGCTAAAGCCAAACTTTAACGCTGGCTCCGACTACGACTCCGGCTCCATCCCTTCAACTACTCCACCCGTCCTATCTTCCTCATATCACCCCCCCCCCCTCTCTTATAACACGATACCCAGCTGAGACCAGTCGATCAACTTCAATTTCATACATGCATTCTATGGCTAAGATAAATTAATGATGTCCTTTTCCTCGTCTTTCTATGTTCAAGTAATGCAGTGCAATGTTCAGTAGCGTTTCCCGGAGGGTGGGGGGGGGTCTGGACTCATCTTTGCGACTTTTGGCACGGATATGTCTATTGGCTGGCCTTCATCCTATTTCCGACCGACACCGAACTTGATTCCAGTTCGTATTGTGTGAAGCCAATCAGTATGATTTAGCTCTTTATGATCACAATTCAGTGCAGTGGTCCACTTTTTCATGAAAACTATTTTTCCTTCTAGCCATGTGCTCATTGATCTTGATCTTTGCTGCGCGGCTGCATTGTGCAGCCGATTAATATGTGTAGAACATGTTCAGTAACTATAAGACATATCATCAGTTTACTGATGATTTTTGTTTTGTATTCGCCTTTGTGAGTGCCCAAGTTTGGGCTCCATAGGTCAACACTGGATGTACGCAGCTCCCCCACATCTATACCTTGGTTGGAAATTTCTTTTTTAGCATTTTATATGCTTTTACTACTGGATGTACTTGAGCAAAAAGTTTAACGAAACTGCTGACTGACTAACTCAACACTCTTCATTCGCCTGCGAGTAACATACTCCTTGTATCAGCCTGTATTCCCTTGCGAGCATCACAGTCCTTGTACCAGCTTGCGAACACTACGCTCTGCTAGTGCATCATCTTGCCGACGAGTCTGCAACCACAGGAGAGCATTTTCATGTCTGCTTCACGGACTGTGCCGACATGAGAATGTCGTCGTCCGTTACGCTCCGCAGAGTACGTTGCGCTCCATATTTTTTGGCGCGCTCATTTTTTGGACGCTACATTCTTCTCATGTTGGCGCAGTCCGCAAAGCAAACATGAAAATACTCTCCTGTGGTTGCAGACTTGTCTGCAAGATGATGCACTAGCAGAGCGTAGTGCTCGCAGGCTGGTACAAGGAACATGATGCTCGCAAGGAAATACAGGCTGATACAAGGTGTGTGGTACTCGCAGGCGAATGAAGAGTGTTGAGTCAGTCAGTCAGTCAGTCTTATTATTCTTATTATTATTTTCGTCTCGCTCCAAAGTAATGCTTTTTTCCATTGTGTGACGAAGTAAAGACATAAAAATGTCAACTGGAGCCAATTCAGGAATTATAGTCAGGTCGAAGCTATATTCAAATTTGCCCGGAATTCGGATCCGGGTCGGAGCGGCTCCAGTTTTGATGCCGGCTGGCAAATTCCTGGTATTGAGTTGTTAATAATAGAGGTTGATTTTACTATTTCAGTCTTTGTTATTGTCTAGCGTGGTTGGCTCTTCCTGTCCAGATACCCGTTCATCCACGTATTTCTTGCACCCTGTTTCTTGTACTCAGCTCGTAAATCTCATCAATTTTCTCTTCAAGCCCTAAATTTGCAGTCACCTTGCACTATTAAGAGTTTCTCAACCGGGAAAGTTGAGCATTCAATTTGACTTGACTCAGATCCTCAGAATTACTATATGTTGTATCAACTGACACGTTTATATATGGCGTTTATACGTGCTATATCTACGTATACCTAATTCGTAATAATGTAGCTAATGTTTGTCGATTGCTTCTGGGTCTAGGTAATTTTGCCGAAGCAATTGACATTTAATTCGTTATTTTTATTTTTTTTCGTCCAACATTTTTGAATTTCTCTTCGGCACGGTAATACTCGGCTAGCAACAAATAATATGAAAATGCTATTACCTTGTTATTACAATTTTCGATGTGTCTTGTTGAATGACACCGCACCATAGCAAATTCAGTTCGTCTTCTACTTCCGCCATTTTTGTCTTCTAATTTCGTACACTCGCGGATGTGTGTGAGTATCGCCCGTTGAGCTGTGTGCTGGTAACTGCGCTGCGTGTCTTGTTGGTTTTATTTGGTCTGCTTTAATCTTCAACTCTATTATTGTAAGCTTTTGTGTGTGAGACGTTGAAAAATAGTACAAATATTATTGAGGGCCCACTGTATATGCCTCCAGACTTTTCCCAGGGGAGACAAGACACTTCTGGACATGATTTCCTTTTCCAAAAGAAAATATTATGGTGATTTTTGTTTATAATGAACGCGTTTTTTGACAATGTGTAGAAGAAGATAAGTGCTCCATTTGCTTCCCCTGGTGGTGTCCGTAAGACCAGCAGTGTGAAAAGTGACGGGCGAGAAAAGATGGGTAATCTTGTCGATTAGCAGTCGGCAAATTTCTTCAGAGATTCAGCACATTAAATTATGTTTGAGTTTTCCCAGTCATATAACACCTAAAGTACCTGTTCATCGCCATGTTTCTTCGAAACGTGTGAGTTAATCTTTTTCTCACTGTAAGCTATTATGTTTGAAAAGGTCAATAGAGGCAATATAGGCTACCAAGTTCTATTCTTTATTACAATCTATCCAGTATCCGCTCACCTACGTTGTATCTGATCGCGGTTATCACGTTTGAATCTCCATCTCCATTCACTCGGAGGGTATTACGAGTTAAAATGAAGCCGAACTGCCGAATTCCCGGTGGATCATGAGCGCAAGCGGTTTCGTAAATCGAGAAAATTAACCCGACCTGTGCTATGGTGCGATGCGAGGTAATGGTCTCGTGATCTTCCAGTTGAGTACGTGCAGCTACCGGGTAACGAATGACCACTTTGCACTTTGTTTTTTATCCCACGTTAGTAAAATCAATTACTTTGCGGCTAGAGTGCCATATACAGTCTCCAGCGTCAGCGGTTGGTCTTTCGCGATTGCAACCGTGAAGATCAGAACCGTTATATAGCATCTACTGCTCGACATGAGCCACGAGGTGCCGGCGGTGACGTATTATGAATATTATTTTCCGTAATTACTATTATCAGTCAAAGTGAGCCATACGTTTCAACTTTTCGTTACATGTGATCGGCGAATTCGCCATTCATCGCATCTTACGATATTTTACACGTACGAAACCCATTATTTACATTGCGAACTCGTCCAATCGTGCCCCGAACTTTTTTTTTCGCAACAAGTGAAAAGTAACCGATGCTTTGAGAAACTATTTCAGCGATACATGATCCCCGCTCGGTTTTCTAAATTCGTCCCTTCCAAAGGAAATCTGGAGTGAACACGAGGCAAGGAATCTGGTTTATTTTCGGTCAGTCTGTCGTTACCTATGGGCACAATCGATCCACCATTTTGTTTGCAGAAACTCAAAATTCTGCTGTGTCGTGAGAATTTCCAGTTTTTGTGAATGTTTAAGTTCAAAATCCATTCACCGGCTGAAGTAAATGACTAAGTTTTTCTGTGGTCGAAGAAATGCTTCTGTGTGAGAACAGCCAATAAGGCTTGTTCACTGGGAACTCCCCCGAGAATGACCTGTACATTAGATATCTATGATGCGTCACTTTCTCAAGCTTCATTCAGGGTTGCGTTGTAAATTCCGCAACATAACATACATGTTTGGGATTGAACATTGTTGAATCGACCCCACTTCTCTTTCAGGTGCCCACGTGTTTCACTCCGTTAAGTAAGCTGTCCACGACTTGAGCACGCATTGCACCAATCTTTCTGATCTGGTGGTAACACGCCCTGCGATTGTAACGCCTTGTTCACTGGCGGGGGTTACAGTACCCGCTGTGTTTCCACTTCGATTGATACTGTATTCGCTGTTTGCTAGTATGTTAGTGGACGTATTCGAATACCACTAGCTTTCCAGCGCTGGTGGGATTCAAACCCGAGACGCAAGGATTGCGAAGCACGTTACCTATTGGCCGCACAGCGACTCGACCCCACTGTCCTGCTGGTATACGCAAAGATTTCAGTGTCAGATATGATGTACTACAATCGTGAGCGATTAAGCCATTACTCTAAATTCTTGTACCTTTGGATTCTGCTGCCTCAATGGTTATCATTCGTTTCCAAAAACATAATTTTGGGTCATCCACATCACTAAATTAGAGACAACTTATAGTTATGACAAGTTGCATTATAAAAACATCACAAGATTGCAAACAACCGCTGCACCAATTGCAACCCTACCTGACTGGAAATAGAGGCGCGAGGACTGCGCCAGACGTCATTTCCGACATGGGGGCCTAGAATACTCTCGATTTACTTCGGACCCAACAGTGCCAATCGAGCGCCCGTGTATTTTTTGTTAATTAAAGGAACCAGCCTCAAATCCGAATCAGAGCGCCATTAGGCCAGCGCTTTCTAGCATCTAGCCTCCGAATTTCCAGGTGGGTTTGATTCTGCAAAGTTGTAAGTAACAGTTGCATGATTCACATCATCTTGACTTCCCCTTCAGAGCACAGTCAGTATCAACAACTACATCGACAAAGTGCTCGACCATTTTATTTCAAACTTCGAATGAAAGTTGTTGGTAGTTTAACAATAACATTGCTGAAGATACTGGAAATCACTATAATTAAAGCTGTACAACTGTTTGCCGCAATATAATCAGGAGGCGATACAGTTGTTGAGTCAATTTTGAAAGCTCTATTATATTCGACTGACGATATCACCATGACTCAATTTGTCAACTCGACACTGTGAGATCAACTATTTACTCAGTTTTCAAGCCGTCAATTAAAACAAAAATTATTTGCGTATTATTTAATATTTGTAACCTGGAATCATGAAATGTGCCTCTGGTGTCAAAAATCATTTTTACTTTCTTCACAATTCTTATAGGAAAAATTACGCTCTTTTGAATGGAACAAATCGCAGCGTTCTATCTTCATTGGTTTTTCCACAAATTGCATTTAAAAATTACGTCAAAAGTTTAAAAACATCCGTTTTTACATGGCGTCGTGTGAAACGGGCCTAGGAAAATGACAGAGAACAAGAATTTGAAACGCGGTTATCATAACAACGCGTAAACGCACCACCACACTATGTACATCTGTCTACACCATCACCACCATCCCATCTTTATAATCGTTTATCTTGAAAACCTGTTTTCGCACAAGAGACACATTTCATGATTCCAGGTCACATGTGAATATAAAACGTAGAAATAGTTGCCTTCACTGATGAAATGTCAACTCAGAAATCAATATAATGGAATAATCAACATGTGATCTGCTGTGTCGATTAGACGAGATAAAAATTGATTTCATTTTATGAATCTTATAAGTGCGTAATGAAGCATCACCATAATAACATACCATCAATCAATACCTATTTCTTTAAATAAGTTCATTATTTTTCAATGCATCAGAAATATTTTTTAGTATACGCCAATGGGGTCTGTTAAAAGATCTACAACTAAACTGACATTCGTCTCAGCAAATTACTTGATTTTCATACCTACAAACAGCTCGACTGAAAATCTTCAAATAAGACTACTCAATATATTCACCAACAAACGACTCGATTTAACTGTCTACAAAGAGCTTAAGGGCCATTATTATAAAACTTGGTTATAACCGACGATTATTTTTAACCAAGTTTTATAATATTGGCCCCTGTTAGAAGTTGTGGAAAACGTTGATTTAGTTGACTCATGAAAATTGATATTGCCTTTGTATCAGTCAGATCAATGCAAATGTAGAGTTGTTGACGACCTGATTGACAGCACAAAATTCGATGTCTCGGTATGTTGTCGACTATGCAGATGCAGTTCTCGAGTTACTGATGATTTAATTGATAGTGCGACTAGCAATGTCGCCACGCTGTATCAACAGCAGCGATATAATTATCGACCTCGACTGTAGTGTCGAATTAGCATCTATATAATTGTCGACTTTTATACCTACACGAAGTGATTACTGATTCGCGACTCAAAATGGTTTTGGATTCTGTATATCGCCATTTACCTCATTTTCGGACTCGACTGTGTTCCTAGGGCATACAGACAAAGACAACCGACTACCGCCTTTCATTTCACATACAACAATCCACGCTTACCAACAACAATGATTACCTGCTTGGATCTTAGTGTATTCATCCCACTTTTGAGCCCCTTTTGGCGGATCCAGGGGCGTTAGAAATATGGTATCCATCCTTCTAGGACCAACGACTCTAAATTCAAAATTGTAACGGCGGTGCTCCACCAGGAACCGGATAGAAGTAGGGACAGACTATGAGTATCCAAGCAAGTCAAGCGCCACTTACTCTGAAAATTCCCGGGAAAATAAGTGTTCATGTACAATATCAGCTTCAACTTCTAGCAAATAAAAGATAATGAAATATTGGGCAAAACAGAGACTGTATTGACGCTTACAACGCTTACGCTTAAGTATATTATAATAAATTCATGGGAGGTAAGTTGAAACAGAAGCGTATACTGTTCGGCATTCGGCAATCCTTGTATGTACATGTATAGGTCAGCAAGGTGTGCATCGGATCTAACGCTTCCTTTCCATACTGCATGTAACATTGCATGACTTACGCTCCGCCCCTGTGTTAATTACCAACACAAAATCACACTAGCATGTTCAACGCGACGAACCCTGTGCGTTTGGTTGCGTTCTGGAAGTGCTTTGAGTCTGGCGTGGCTCGGCTTAGCTGCACAGGAACATCAAAGTTGACAGTGAAACGTGATTATGTTCTTGCACTAGTCAACGCGTTATGTTTGATTTTTTTCCCCCTTACCTACAGAATGCGTATTTGAGATATTATTGAAACCCCCTTTTTGCGACTTACTCTTAATGAACAATTAGAAATTATTAATGATGGTAAGCCTAAACCAGAATTACCATTATTTTTAAAAACTGGGCAAAAGAAAGATGGTTCGACTTTTACTAGACATTTTCACGTATCGCAACATGAAAACATTTTGTGGTTAACCTATTGTGAAGATCGTGGAAAACTGTTTTGTTAGCCATACAGAAAGGATAAATGTATATGGAATGACCCTACACAGGGATACTTGAATAATTTGATCAATGGCCTTTTGTAGTGTCATACTTTTATTCTGATTTTTACTTTACCTCCAAGCTCAGGGATGTACCAGTGGGGGGAGGCAACTTTCCCCCCTCCGTAGGAATTCTTGACTCAGTAGTTGAGAAAATGTACCATTTCAATCAGGCGGAGTTGGGAAAATCCAACAAGTCAGATTTTTTTTTTTTTTGCTTTAATACTTGAGGATTGAGTTGAGAAGTTGAAAAAAATCCAATAAGTCAAAGGTTTTTTTTATTTTTACTTTGATATTTTGGAATTTTGAGTTGAGTCAGTTGGAAAAATCCAATAAGTTAAAAAGTTTTTTTTTTTCTTTAATACTTGGAAATTTCGAGTTGAGTCAGTTGGGTCAGTAGTATAGAAAGGTATGATTCTGGACCGAGTTCACATTTCTGTAATTTACTGTTGAAGTGACATTTTTCTGAGTGAGTTCTGTTCTCTCTAAACCAAGTTCACATTTCTGTAAATTTACTGTTGAAAACATTTTTCTGAGTGAGTTCTGTTCTCTCTGAATCGAGCTCACATTTCTGTACATTCACTGTTGAAAACATTTTTCTGTGTAAGTATTGTTCTCTCTAAACCAAGTTCATATTTCTGTAAATTTACTGTTGAAAACATTTTTCTGACTGAGTTCTGTATAATCCTAGACCGAGTTCATATTTCTGTGTAAGTATTGTTCTCTCTGAATCGAGTTCACCTCTCTGAGCATTCATTGTTGAAAACATTTTTCTGAGTGAGTTCTGTATAATCCTAGACCGAGTTCACATTTTTGTACATTCGATGTTGAAAACACATTTTTGTACATTCGCTGTTGAAAACACATTTGTGTGTAAGTTTTGTTCTCTGTAACCAAGTTCACATTTTTGTGTTGGTGTTAAAAGAATTGATATTGTAATATAAAGTGGTCGAGTTTCCATTTTTTATCAGACCACTTTTTTTTTCTAACTTGGATTTCAAATAATTTTTGTTTGAAATCTTAATACTAAAAAAAAAATAATAAAAATAAAAAAATAAAAATAATAAAAAAATAAAAATCGAAAATTGATAACCTAGTTTAAAAAAAAATAAAAATATTATATATTATAAAATGGAAATGATTGAAAGTAAAAGCAATAACTTTAATTTTGATGACTCTACACATTGTGTATCTAAAAAGATACCATCAGTGAAAGTGATTAATCAAGAACCTGTAGGCTTCTGGATGTCTAATGAAAATTTGATGTCTTGTGAGTGGAGAAAAAGTTGCAACGAGTCATGTTCAGGTGCCAGCTGTGTAGAACATTTTGTAAATACAAAACCGCACACAATTGAGACTCGAGATGGATCAATTCAAGGTAGGATTATCGATAAAAATCGTATTTTAATCATTAGACGCCAACTTAAACTTATCAGACTTTCTCGAAATGATTACTCTTTTGCTGGTTATTGGGTAAAAGGAGATACAGACTATATTTCAGCACGTAAGTATCTCTTAGTGTTTCTAGATGAAAAGAATCATCCACTACATAAAGAACCAATCCAACTTACAGCTAGAGGTGTATTTCAGGTAGAATTTGATAAGAATTTATTAAAGTTTAGAAAAGAATTTAAAACAGTTTATAGTAAAACACGAGGTGTAATGTCAGATTTATGGTATTCTATGCTTGTGTTCTGTCCTACTTTTGTATCAAACGTAGTAGGTTCTTTAAAAAAGAGTAGAGCATGTTGTATTGAAAATTATATTGTTCCAACAGAATCTAATTTGAACTCTTTATGTGTAGGTAGAGATAAAGAAGTCTCAAAAATTGTTGAAGCTATGTTTAATGATTCTGAAAAATGGAAAGCTCAAAATAGTAAACCTTTCATAACCACATTAGTTCAAGAAAATGAATAATGTATTTTTATATGATTTTTCATATAAAAATAATACTTATTTGACTGTCTTTTTTTTCTTTTTCTTTTTTCTCATTTTTTTAAACACCTGTTCGATAATATTCCAACAGAAAATTATAATACACATCCAGTTGAATTTATTTTCTGAATTGTTCTCTGAATTGTTTTCTGATTGCATACCTATTTATAAGAATATTTTTTTTATTTTTTTTTTTTTTAGTTTTTAGGAGCAGGTCTAACCGCTCTAGATATAGGTTTGTATTCATAACAAACAGGTTGTTTCAAAAGAACAAATATTTCAGCTGTATTAGGAAAATCATCACGCCATGAGAATATAATTTGTACATTGGCTACATCTGTTTGTAGAGCGTCAGGTTGTCCTGTAAGATCAAAGCAAAAGATAGTATATTCTTTTTCAAATTGCACAAGATCAATTAAAACATCGTCTTTTCCATTGTAATTTTTAAAATATGTATATAAAGCTCCTGAATCCTTTTCATTAAAATTTAATCGCATTTGCTGACGAGGATATTCATAACCATTGACATTGAAACGTACATCATAAGGATTACAATGATCAAATTTACTTTTATCAGCAAAGAGATCATTGTTCCTTTTATTTTGGAAAACTACAAAAGCATATTGTGATGTAATATCTGTAGGAATTGACCACCTAAATTCTTTTCCTGATACACTACCAGCAGGTTTCTTTAAACATTGCCAATGCTCAAAATTCATACGAATTGGTATGTCTTTATTTAACAATGGTAAAACTTCTTTTTCAAGTTGTAATGAAAGCTTCACCACTGGCATTCTCCAAGTTATATACTTCAGATTCAATTCCACAGTATAATCTTTTAAATTTGGGTCAACTTGTAGCATATTTGTAACACCATGTTGTTCTCTTGCTAGTATCAAGGATTGACTAACATTAAAGAGAATTTCTTTATAAGTTCCAAAACCTAGAAACATATCGAAAGGTAATGCAACTTTGAAGTAACCATTCGCATCAACATTCATGTAATCATTATTTAGATTCCATCCTGCATTAGAATACTTGGTGGTTTTGGACATTGAAACGAGACCATTAATGGTGCTGGCTACACCTGGATACTCCAATATATCTACCTGAACATCAGAAATTCTATAAATAATTTGCCTAAAAATATGGAGAAACCCATTATTAATTACTTGTACTGTACTACGATCGAAACTCGCAATTTTTTTGTCTTTATCACGTACTATCAGACGACCAGCTATAACTACCTCGCTTTTCCAAGGTAAAGTACAAATATTAGGAGTATTTATTTCAATTATAATTTCCTCATCTTTTTTATTTATATCAATATTATTAGCAGTGGAGAATTCTATTAATTCAAAACTTTCGTAACCATTCATTTATAGTATTTTTTTTTTTTTTTTTTAATTATCGTACTTCACGTATGATTAAAAATGCCCAATATGTTTCACCATTATTTTCAAGTGGATTGCCATTCTGATCATAAAGGTTTAATACAATCTCGCTTATTTCTTTATTTCTCACTCTATAATATTGAGTTTCATTTGGTGTATAGATTATTTTTTCTCCGGGTAGTGATGATATAGGAAAATAAAAAAGTATTTTTTCATTACCGTTATTACATTCATTACATATCCCCTTAATGCTTTCAATAGGAAAAATTTTAACGTGGCTATCAGATTCAACTTCTTTTCCAGCTGGTATAATTTGCTTAGTAAAACCCAATATATTACCAACAGAAGTCACATCTCTTAAATCTATTATATGTGATGGACTCCCCATTATTATGGTATGAGCGTATTTATTTATTTTCAAGGTTATATTAGCAGCCCTAGCATGTTTACTTTCATGTATACATTTAATAATATCAGCTACTTCATAAATACCAGGATCAAGTACTATAGTTGTAGGTAATTCGTTCACCTCCTTATAAAAAGTAAGTGAATTGTTTTTAGTTACAGTTATATTGAAAAAACGATAAGATGTGTGGAAAGATTCTAACCCAATTTCCCATTCTTTATTAGGGTTGAGTCTAATAATGTCATCAACTCCACTAAAATCATGATAAAGAACAGAATCTGTACCGCTCATAAGCATACTGTAAGAACCATTTATATATTTCATTTATAGTATTTTTTTTTTAATTTTTAATAAATATTCTATGCACCGTCTACCACAATTTGTTTCATCAAGTTTTTGATCCTGCGTATAATTATAAGTAATAAATTCTAGACTGTCCAAAATATTTCACTAATTCTGGTGGTGGAATGTTACCAAACGGTTCATAAAAATCAACTTGTGAATCATTCTTACAGTAAGCAGTCCAATGAGTTCCAGAGTGGTCTGAAGTGTCTAAATTTACAATTCCACATTCATATTTTTTGATTTTTGGTGGTAGCTCATCAAGCATAAAAACTCCTCTGAAATGAGGAATTTGCAATTTTTCAGCATATGCTTCTATTTCAAAATTAGTTAATGCGTCATTCTTGATGGTTATTTTTTTTTTTTTTTCATTATCTAAGATTTTTTTAATTACTTGTTGAGTGATCATGTCACCCCCAATTTTTCTTTTTTTAACGCCATCGCATTTTTTTTTAACGCCATTTTTTATTTTTTTAACGCCATTTTTTATTTTTTTAACGCCTCTTTTATTTTTCTCAACACCTAAACAGTCTTTTTGAATACTACCATTAACGCCATTTTTTATTTTTTTAACGCCATCGCATTTTTTTTTAACGCCATTTTTTATTTTTTTAACGCCATTTTTTATTTTTTTAACGCTCTTTTTCTTTAGAACTTCGTTAGGTATTTGTAGATATTGTCCTATGCCTTCACCAGACTTGTACTCCAACTTTTCATTACGACGTTTTCTCTCTTCTACTAACTCGTCATTGGCTTTCTTATTATCAATTGCTTGCTTGGCGGTTGATATTAAATTACCTACAGTTTCTACTATTTTAGTACCTACTTCTACAGCAGGTTTAGCTGCTGCAATAGCAGCCAATCCTGCTAGGATAGCTGGTGGGAAGAATCCACCATTTTTAACCTGCTTCAGTTGTGTTTTGTTCAGTTTTAGCTTTAAACCTTTTCCCTTGGTTTTTGCTGTCTCAATTTGATTCACTTGTGCTTTTGTTAGAGGTAAATATGTTTCGTTCTGTGTGCTATTTTTAGTTCTGATTAAATTTTCGTATCCTAAATTTAGTACAACAGGTACCCCTTTCTCAACACCAATATTAATTTTGTCAAGTTGTTCATTATCTGGATTGATAGGATATTTAATGTATCTACTTACTTCGATACCCTCACCTTTTTTTTTTCGATCATTGATAGCTGTTTCCCGATAAATATAAAATCCTTTACCTTTTTTTTTCTGTTTGTTAACATATAAATTATTCAAATAATTCATTATTTCTGGGAGATCATTGGTTGTAGTTTTTCGATCAATATGAAATCCTTTGCCTTCTTTTTTCTGATTATTGGTTATGGTTTTTCGATCAATATAAAATCCTTCACCTTTTTTAGGTAATATTTCATTAGGTAATCGCAAATGTTGTCCTAATCCACAGTTTTTACTCATATTATTTATATTATAAAATTTTTTATAAATTCCTAAACCTAACTTCTGTTTTAATTTCATTAAATTTACTGCTACATATGCTGGAATTTTTTCATCTAATTTAGCATTAGGATCTTTGACACGCTCCCAGGCTCGCCATGTGAATCTGTTATCAGCATAATCACGTTCATTAGGATCATCTGTATTTGCATAATCTACATCATGATCCATAGCTATTTCATCTAATTTATTTTTCAGTTTTACACCTTTTTGAATATCGAGGTCTGTATTCGAACCAGGACCAAGAGCTTTATATCCGGGCCAGTGAAGTGGAAATGGTACATATTTACCAATTGTATCCACAATATCACCACCTCTTTTAGATAATCCACAGTTTTTACTCATATTTATAGTAGAAAATTTTAGAAAACTGTTTTTTGAAGTTCCTGGCGATAAAATTTACCTAAAATTTCTTCACCCTTCAAATCTTTAATAGAATAGACGGGAGGGTTTGTGTGGAATACTTTGTCAACTACAAATATTTCTCTTGTCCAGTTGTTCTTATACTTGTTCTCAAAAGTTTCTTTCTTTTTGGGTATTCTCACACGATCTCCTTCCTTGAATTTTGGTCGCGTGGAGAAACTTGAAGAATACATTCTATGAAAAATTTCTTGTTCATTTGTTTTATTCACATCACAAGGACGCATTCCTATTGTTCTATGTACCCTCACATTATTATATTCGTGCAATATCTCTGGTATAAATGGAACCCATTTATGATTCTTATGAATCTCAAAAATTATTCTCAACATCCCATTAATGGTTCTGTTTACTCTCTCACCAATTGCTGATTTTTCCTCATTCTCTGTGTGATACATATGAATATTATATTTTCCCATTAATTTTTTAAAAACTGAATTTACAAATTCTGTACCTTTGTCGACATGTAATTTTTTAGGTGGACCATATTCGCTTTCTTCAATAATTTTCTCAAAAGCTTGAGAAACCTCTTTCCCTGTTTTTTCCTTGAGGGGTTTTATCCTGAGTACTTTTGAGAAGGTGTCAATAACTACTAACATATACTTATAACCCCTATTTTCTTTTGAATACTGGGACATAATTAATAAATCACCTGCCCAGATTTCATTGATTTCATTTGTGATAATTTTTCTTTTCTGAAATTTTTTTATCACAGGTTTATGAAGTTCTTTGGCTTCAAGTTCAACTAATGACTGCATTTTTTATATTACTTGACATTTTCTATTGACCTTCATGATAACCTACATTTTGAACATTTCTGTCTTTTCCTCTAATATTTTTTGAACATTTTCATTTGTTTGTGGTAAATTTTCCTGCAATATTTTCTGAATATTTCCAGTTTTTTGTGAATTTTTCTCCAATATTTTCTGAATATTTTCAGTTGTTTGTGGTAAATTTTCCTCCAATATTTCTTGAACATTTTCATTTGTTTGTGGTAAATTTTCCTCCAATATTTCTTGAATATTTTCAGTTGTTTGTGAATTTTTCTCCAATATTTTCTGAATATTTTCAATTTTTTGTGGTAAATTTCCCTCCAATATTTCTTGAACATTTTCCTCCAATATTTTCTGAATATTTTGATTTGTTTTTGATATATTTTTCAATTCTGTTAAAATTGCTCCTAATTGGGTAATATTGAAAAGTGAATTCTCGCAGGTGGTAGCCAATCCAACTACCTGCCGCGTAATATTTTTCAGTTCAGTTACAGCTGATTGATCATGTTCAGTAATCTTTTTCAGTTGTGGTAAAATACTGCTTGTGTTATCCTTTATATTGTTTATGTACTCTTTCACACCATTAGCATACTCTATTATACCAACAGTATAATTTTCATTATTAATGACATTTTTTATACATTGTATTATCATATCTGAAATTTCGCCAACATCTTTTATGACAATTTTCAGAACAGACTCTAAGATTTTCCCCGTGTTATTCTGAATTTTTTCAACTGATTCATACAAATAATGATGATTTTTTCTAGTAAACATTTATTATAAGGTTTTTAAATTTTTTTTGGCTTCTATCAGTTCCTCCCGAATGTTGGTCATTTCATTGAATATTTGTGGATTATGATTACCTGCTTCCCACATACCTTTCAGTATTGTAAATCGATCAATTAATTCTTTAGGATCGTTCCAGTATTTATAATCAGTCTGATTGGTATAAATTTTCTTGAGGCCAGAGCCACGATGTGAAAGTATGAGTTCCTTCTCAATCAACATAGGTTGGATGAAATTTAAATATTTATACCCACGACTACTTTTAATTTGTCCATTCTCAGAACGATAAGATTCTGTACTGAGAATAATTTTTTGATAATTTTTCAGGTCTTCATCAGTATAATTTTCAGGTTTTTGCATAGTTAGTAATTCCCATAGTCCTTGTGTTCCTGGATAAAGGGTAGTGTCATTACTTAGCTTAATATCAGCACGATTATTATCAGCATAATGATGAACTTCCATGAGTCGTGCATTTCCTATATAATAATCTTTATTTTCGTATCTAATACCAAAAGTTGAATCAGTAGGTATTTTTTTATTAGTATAATAAGACAAATATCTACATGCAAGACTTTGAGACATATCAAATCCTGGTGTTTCCTCTGACCGTTCATAGGTAATTTCTCTTGGCTTGTCAGCAATCATAGGTAATACTGGTTGTTGTATTACAGGCTTAAGGTCTTTTATTGTATCAATGATTGGTTTATAGTTTTCTTCCATTTCTAGTTTTCTATTCACTTGACCTAACTTTGCACATTCAATATTTTTTTGTAGAAGTGCACGTTGTTTTACAACAAAATCAATATCATTTGAATTATAATCTGTTAGCTTTCTCATTTATAATATAAAATTTTCCTCAAATTTGTATTTGAACCTACCATTTTTCTGATCACATTCTTTATCTATAACTACAAAGTCATACGGTTTTTGCCAGCAATCATTACATATTGATTTGAACTGATTAAATGTTATGGTCCTAGCATATTCGTTATAAATATGTGTCAGATTGGTAAGATCTTGTTCAAAAAGAATTAAGTAATTAAAATTATCTCTAATCTGTTGTTTTGGAATTTTTGAATATGTTTGGGATAAATAGTAGCATGAAATATCATTATGACGACTCCATGAATAATATTTACCTATTTTATCATGGTTTTCTGTGTAGATATCATCAAAGATTACTACTGATCCTTTTTCTATTTTATTAGGGTCTGGTAAATCCTCGAGTGATACTGTATGAAATTTTTTGTTTTTAAGTTTCTCGTTTTGCAATATTTGGCGAAACTTTTCATACTTTGGTTGATTAGAAGTATTTGAACATAAATATACATTATCAGGTAATGGTCTATCCACTAATATAGTCAATAAAACATTCGTTTTTCCAGACCCACTAGGACCACATATACAACATCTCATTATATTAGGAAACACTTCCTTCAATCTACAAGTTGGAACACTATTATCAAAGTTTAAAACTTCAGTCTTATTCTTTATTTTAGTTCGTTTCATTTATTATACAATATTTTTTATAGCCATATGGAAGTGTATTCATTTCATCAATTAAGTATCTTTTATCATCATAAGGAGATAGTGCAATTTTATTGATTGATATAGTATACAATTTCAGCTTTTTGGAAACAATTCCATGCACAATTTCCTTAGTTTGCTTGCTATTGAACAAACAGTTTTTGTACATTTCAAATTTCATTCTTTCTATATTCAATCTTTTAATTCCCTTACACACTTTTTTCTCTTTCGATGTGTCGTTTCTGAAGGAGTACATTTTTGATCTTAGTCCTACCCACTCTCTTATTGGGATTCCTAAGTATTCATCCTTGAATAATCCTGGAACTTTTTTGTTTACTTGAGGCATCCAATCCATTAAATAATCTGAAGTGTCGTAATAATCTAGATTCTCTTTTATGTCCTCATAAACATCATCACATTCTATATAAACAATCAATGAATCTGTATCAGTTCCTAATAATCTTATTTTGTCTCCATATTTCGTTTTTAAAACATTGTAGTAGAACTGGAACATTAATAATTTTGACAACTCCAGAACAACAAACCCCCCAAATATTGGTTTATTCAACTTTACTTTCTTATTTTGAATGTGAAGTAAAACAGTTTCTTCATCAAGAACAACTCTTGTTTCAAACTCATTCTGTTTAAGAAATGAGTCTAAAGTAGTCACTATTTGTACTGTACATCTTTTTCTAACGTTCTCCATTTGTTTCCCATAGACACTATTATTGAGTAATTTATAGAGATCTTTCTCATAATCATTTTTTGCTTTTTGTCTTAAGCTTGTATTCTTATCAATATATGGTTTCATCCAAGCTTTTTGTTTGAATCTTATGTAATTATTTACACTCTTTAAAACTATACCTTGTTTCAAGCATTCTTTCAACATTCTGTAATCAATGAGATAATTATGTTTTGGGTGTAGCGTACTTATTAATTTACTCATTTTTGGTTTATTACCTATTTTTTGTTCAATCAAAATTTTTTGAAAATCTGACAATTCTGATTCTCTAGGTACATATTGTTCTGGAAGCATGGGATAATCTTTAAATTTTTCGTGTAATTCTGTAGGAATCTCAAGATCAGCTATAAAAGTATATCCATACTCACCATTGTCATCTAGAGTAAGAATTACATCTTGAGTAAAGTCTGATGGTTTATAAGTCAATTTTTCAAATTTGCTTTCTAAAGATTTCTTTGCTTCGGAATTTTTTGCTTGCGCATCTTCAATTTGATGGGCTAGCAAATTATAGTTCAAGAATTCACCTATTGGTAATGGTTGACTCAGAGCCCACCCATATAAATTATTACAATCTAAATATAGAATATAACTGATATGCTTTTTACTATCCCAAATTCCTTTCTCTTTGGCTTTTTCTTTGCTTAATTTTATCGTTTTTCTTTCTTTCTCATCGTAAAAGTAACAATTATTAGCAAGAGCGTGTCTATGAGGAATGTTGGAAATCCCTCCTCTTATTCCTTTCTCATAAATTTCATAATTTTCTTGATCAGTAATTAGCTCAAGCGATTGTTTCGTGAATTTTAAAGAAGCACTATCTGATAAATGTGGTGCTGAAATATAATATACAGGATCTAGTCCATAATGTTTATAACACATTTCCCTAAAATTATCAAAAATATCTTTTGTGAGAATTGTATCTAGTTTCAAGTATAAATCATGATAATCTCCAAAATTTTTACATCCAAAATATTTGTAAACTTTTTTTGCTTTTGATAAATCGTCATCAGATATATGTTTATTATTTAACATCGAATACCACGCCTTTTTATCTAATGGTAATTGCTCAGAGAATTTATCATAAGTACTAACCCAGTCATAAGGATAAATCCCCTTCTGTAAAACCAAATGTAGGTCTTCTTTTTTAAATTCTCTCAATATATTTTGAAATTTATTATAATTAATCGGTTTTGTCAATTCAGAATCACAAATTTCACATTTTGCTGCATATTTTAAAATGCCATTCTCATTTATTGGTAAAAATTGTCCTTTCCTAATTTTCTGTACTTTTTTACACCTAGCACAAAAACAGTCATTCACTTCTGCTAGATTTTTTACTGCTTGATCTAAACTAATTCCTACAAAATTTAATGTGTCAATAAATCTAAATTCCATTTCTATAGGTATTTTATCTCCTTTCCTACTTATTTTCAGTTTTTCTCCTTGACAAGAGGAACATTTTTTTAATATTTTGTCCCAATATTTTCTTTTACAAGTGCAGCAATAAGTGGAATCTCTTTTTACTTCACAATGATCTATCACCACCTTTTTGGAAAATGTTTTATAATTTTCACAATTTTCTGCAATAATTTGCACATCATGTTTCTCAGAAGGCTCCCTCTCGTTCCCACTAAATAATTTCAACAACCATTGTAAAAATATTTTGGAATCGTATTTTAAATTATGAATCAAAATTGGAATGAATCTTGGCATTCTTAAATGCGAGTTGCACTCTCCACAGGCTACACCACGAAATTTTCCTGTATAATGATCATGATCTCTAACTTTTTCATTTTCTGTAAGAATCTTGTTACATAAATGACAGTGAGAAGTTTCTTTGAATTTGATATCTTCATCTTGTCCCCAAGTCATTGGCTTATTAATTCTTCTTATCTTGTTGTATGCGCGAGCATGTTCTATTAACCAAGAATTGAATTGATTCATCAAGTTTTGTACATTCGAGTCTCTAACCAGCTGTGTTCCTTGTTGGTCAGAATAGAAACAAAAACTGTTAGCAATATGTTTCTGGAGATATTTTGTTGATTTAGTTTCTTTTTGCATTTTTTCCAATAGACATTCAAAATCCAACGTCACTGTGTATGGATGATATTGTTCTGCCCCATTTGTGCAATATTTTCGAAATTTCTTCTCTTCATTTGGCATTTCTATATTTTGCTCATCATTTATACAATTTTTTAAATGTTCCTCATATTTTAATTTATCTTTAAATCTTTTATGGCATTTCATACAAATTTCTACATGATTTGTATATTTATGTATTTTTCCTTTTAATAGAGCACTCAAGTTTTTTATCCCAACAATATGATCCTTATACTGTAGTAAATTTACATGGTTTTCACTACTAATTGGTTTATAAATTAAAGAAAATTGACCAATACCCTCTTCATCTTCCTCATACTTATAAATATTGATAGATATACCTAGAAATTTTTCATATTTTTTAATATTTTCTGGAATTAAATTAACTGGATATTCCATTTTCAGTTCTTCATATTTCGTGATATCATAATTTGAAACTCGATCTACATGATTTGTAACTGAATTCAAAACACTTTCCAACGCATATTCAAAGCATCTAAGATCTTCTTGCTTGAGACACTTGAAATTTCTATTTTGAATATTTTTCACATTAATACAACACTTTTTTGATTGAATAAATTTGGGTAATTGAATATAAGTCCCACCACGTAAAGGGTCATTTTTATCAGATTGAATATTTATTTCAATAACTTGATCAAATTTATATTTAGTATTTTGAGCAGTATAACTCTCATACTTTTTTATAACTTCATTTTTTGCTGAGATTAATGCACTTTCAATTGCATTCGAATCTACTATAATATGATGCTTTGATCGAAAATATGCCTCTTTATCACCTATTTTATCTCCAGTTGTGTGATCTATTTCTATATAGTTTACAACTGCTATTAATCCTATGCTTATTGCCTTTTTCTTTTTCATCTCACTTTTAAGCATTCTATCAAGAAGTTCTGTAATTTTGTCTAAATAAATTCTTAAATCATATTTTGCAGGTTCGTATACTATAGAGAATTGATTTACCATATTTTTCCAACACCCATCTATCTTTCTCACACTAGGACGAACTATAGGCTCATCAAAACTATCATCATCGAAATTAAATTCTTGGAGATACTTTACATTTTGAGATTGTAAGAATTTTTCAATTATTTTAGCTCTAGTTAAATTTTTGTTTCTTTCTCCAACTTTTTTAATGAGTTCTTTTTTCGTTAATTTATTCAGAATCTCTCTCTCAAAATTCGAACTCTGTCTCTGTATCTTGTCTCTAATTTCCAATAATTCAGATTTTTTCAACTTAGATACACCTTTCACTCCACAATTTCGCAAATCATTTCTTAAATCTTTTGCTGTTGTTGTTGTCCTTCCATGCTTAGATCTGACATGTCTAGCATAATTTTTGTATGTAATTTTTTTATTACACTCTATACACATTCTCGGTGCATATTTTTTATTTATCGTTTCCATTTTATTATATATAATTATTATATATGATTATTCTTTTAACGTAATTCAATTTTTTATTTATCGTATTTCTTCATTACACGCTAATTTATGCACGAAAGGTTAGCGCAATCAATTAAATGATAACACCATCATGGCATTGAAAAAAATTATACATGAATCGAATCTATACGGCGATGATAATTTATTCATAAATATGAGAGTGCTATGTTTGCATTTTCAAACTCATATGTAATGTTGGTTACGGGCTTTGTAAGTATATATACAAATTTTAAATAACACTCTATCGGAGCTAGGAGCTGTACATTAGGCTTCCTCCCCATATTAGACGGAAGTGCTAAAGAGGGGAAAGGTCCGTACACCTCACCTAGGCTAGTTCCCCTCGGGATAACAAACTGTAACCGTGACTGAACAGCGTCACGGCGGCAAATCAAAAGTGTTATCTCGGGGTCGACGATGTCGAGTTACTAAGTCTCTGTAATCAGCGCTGATTAGGTAGTAACATTCAATGCAAAATAAATAAAAAAAAAACGCTGTACTAGATCTCTGACGTACTCCGATGGCGCGGGTGCACACGCGTCGCTGGGTGCTTGGAGGTCGAACTACAGTGAAAAAAAAAAAAAAAAAAGATAACACCGGGTTTAGACTCGCGTACTCTGAGCTGATATGAAGCCGGCCATATCAGTCTCGGATGCGTGAATCGACGGCCTTGGTGGAAAAAAAAAAAAAAAAAAACTCTCAGAGTTTCCACAGCCTCCCGCGGACAAAAAAAAATGCAAATAAAAATTCAGGGCGTTCGCGGGGGGCAGTGGTTTTGCAAAATTTTCTCGTGAGTTTTTTCGCATTTTCCAAGGGATTTCAAATAATTTTTGTTTGAAATCTTAATAATCTATATTTTCTATTTCTCCATTTTTAAATGTAATATTTTTTTTAGTTATTTTTTTTAAAAGTATTAGCATTTTAATTTTTTTTATATCTTCTTTACTTTTTCCCGTTCTAATAGCAAATGTTTCTATCATTGTATCATTAATATTTTTTCTTGAAATATTTTGATTTTCTTTTCGTTCTTTAGATTTAAATGTCTTTCTAATATCTTCTACAAATTCTTTCTCGCCTTTTTTTTCTAAATCTTTATAAAATTCTTTTTTTTTATTTTCAGGAATAAAGTCATAAACAATATTTTCCATAAATTTATATAGATCTGTTTCCAAATAAATATTAATATATTTAAAACATTTAAGGAATTCAATGTTTTTTAATTCGCAATGATAATTTTTAAAAGTGTTATTCATTTCCATTTTTATTATTTTTATATGAAAAATCATATAAAAATACATTATTCATTTTCTTGAACTAATGTGGTTATGAAAGGTTTACTATTTTCAGCTTTCCATTTTTCAGAATCATTAAACATAGCTTCAACAATTTTTGAGACTTCTTTATCTCTACCTACACATAAAGAGTTCAAATTAGATTCTGTTGGAACAATATAATTTTCAATACAACATGCTCTACTCTTTTTTAAAGAACCTACTACGTTTGATACAAAAGTAGGACAGAACACAAGCATAGAATACCATAAATCTGACATTACACCTCGTGTTTTACTATAAACTGTTTTAAATTCTTTTCTAAACTTTAATAAATTCTTATCAAATTCTACCTGAAATACACCTCTAGCTGTAAGTTGGATTGGTTCTTTATGTAGTGGATGATTCTTTTCATCTAGAAACACTAAGAGATACTTACGTGCTGAAATATAGTCTGTATCTCCTTTTACCCAATAACCAGCAAAAGAGTAATCATTTCGAGAAAGTCTGATAAGTTTAAGTTGGCGTCTAATGATTAAAATACGATTTTTATCGATAATCCTACCTTGAATTGATCCATCTCGAGTCTCAATTGTGTGCGGTTTTGTATTTACAAAATGTTCTACACAGCTGGCACCTGAACATGACTCGTTGCAACTTTTTCTCCACTCACAAGACATCAAATTTTCATTAGACATCCAGAAGCCTACAGGTTCTTGATTAATCACTTTCACTGATGGTATCTTTTTAGATACACAATGTGTAGAGTCATCAAAATTAAAGTTATTGCTTTTACTTTCAATCATTTCCATTTTATAATATATAATATTTTTATTTTTTTTTAAACTAGGTTATCAATTTTCGATTTTTATTTTTTTATTATTTTTATTTTTTTATTTTTATTATTTTTTTTTTAGTATTAAGATTTCAAACAAAAATTATTTGAAATCCAAGTTAGAAAAAAAAAGTGGTCTGATAAAAAATGGAAACTCGACCACTTTATATTACAATATCAATTCTTTTAACACCAACACAAAAATGTGAACTTGGTTACAGAGAACAAAACTTACACACAAATGTGTTTTCAACAGCGAATGTACAAAAATGTGTTTTCAACATCGAATGTACAAAAATGTGAACTCGGTCTAGGATTATACAGAACTCACTCAGAAAAATGTTTTCAACAATGAATGCTCAGAGAGGTGAACTCGATTCAGAGAGAACAATACTTACACAGAAATATGAACTCGGTCTAGGATTATACAGAACTCAGTCAGAAAAATGTTTTCAACAGTAAATTTACAGAAATATGAACTTGGTTTAGAGAGAACAATACTTACACAGAAAAATGTTTTCAACAGTGAATGTACAGAAATGTGAGCTCGATTCAGAGAGAACAGAACTCACTCAGAAAAATGTTTTCAACAGTAAATTTACAGAAATGTGAACTTGGTTTAGAGAGAACAGAACTCACTCAGAAAAATGTCACTTCAACAGTAAATTACAGAAATGTGAACTCGGTCCAGAATCATACCTTTCTATACTACTTGGGTCTTTCACAATTTTTGCCCCCCCCCCCCTATGGAAAAACTCTTCGGTACATCCCTATCTACGCTTATCGCTTACCTCTTAGAAAAACTCACCGCACGCCACTGGTATCTATCCTAAAAATGGCAGGCTACGAGTATCTATCCTGAGGGTGGCAGTGGAAGTCTCAAGCAGATGAAGTACAGTGGCATCGAAAGCTCTAGCTAGGTAAGCTTTCTGTCTCTCTCATGCAAGTTTCAGCACCTTCCGATCGTCTTGATCTGTCTTGCCATCAAACAAACTTGCTATGGCTCTGGGAACACGGTGCACTCCACAAAGGTACCGTGAATGCTGCGCATACGTCTGGTCAACAATATATGTCTTAAAACTGCTAACTGCTGTGAAAGATGCTAGAGATAAAATAGCCCCCCGTTTGGATCTCCGGGTGGAGGCTGCATCAGTTTTTAAGAGATTCAGAGGTGTAATGAGCATTGGAGTCTGGAATGCCCGGACTATGTTAGATCAAGATAAAGTACAGCGGCTTGAAAGATCTGCCATTATTGATAGAGAGCTAGCTAGATATAACCTAGATTTGGCTGCACTCAGTGAAACCCGGTATCATAGAACTGAGCAGCTTCTAAAGAATAACTACAACTTTTATTATTTAGGAAGAGAATCAGGAAATATAGTGAATGTTGTAGTCACTGCAGTTAGAAACTCAATCAGCAAACGCCTTGTGGAGCTTCCTGAATCAGTATGAAACAGAATCATTAAGTTGAGAATACAAATTAGAAAGAAGGACTTCCTCACAATTATCTGTGTTTGTGCGCCAACCATGCAGTCGCCCAACAATGCCATTGATATAGTCTTTAACGACCTTAGTAAAGTCCTTGATAAAGTGAAGAAAGACGATCGAGTTATATTACTCAGGTACTTCAACGCTAAAGTTGGAAGCGACTACAGAGGATCAGGACAAGTACTCGGACCTCATGGCATGTAGAAAAAGTTGACTCAAATGGAAAACTTATCACTCAGATTGTGTGCTGTCCATGAATGAGCAATCACAAACACATACTTTCAGTTAAAGGAATGCCATGAAGCTACCTGGATCGACCCTCGATCCAAACATTGACATGATTGACTGTGCTATAGTGCGCTCAGGGACGTACCGATAGGGGACAGGGGCAGCTTACTCTCCCCCCTGTAGCCCCCTGTAGGAATTTTCTACTCAGCAGTTGGGAAAATTTACCATTTCAGTCAGGCGAGTTGGGAAAATCTAACATATTAAAAAGTTAAGAGTTTTTTTTCTTTTCTTTTCTTTCTTTGATACTTGGGAATTGAATAATTGAGTTGAGAAGTTGGGAAAATCCAACAAGGCAAAAGGTTTTTCTTCTTTTGCTTTGATATTTGGGAATTTTGAGTTGAGTCAGTTGGAAGAATCCAACAGGTCAAAAGGTTATCTTTTTGCTTTGATACTTGGGAATTCTGAGTCGAGTTAGTTGGGACTTTCATAATTTTTACACCCCTACCCCTCAGAAAAAACTCTTCGGTACGTCCCTGATGACATTCGGGGGAGATCTATTCGGGGGAGATCTCAAGCTTGCGTGTATAAAACTGGAAAAGAGGTGCTTGGGACTGCCAAGAAGAAGAATTCTGACTGGTGTCCTCATAATGAAGATATTATTGAGCTGAAGCTTACTAAGGTTTAAAGAATGCCACATCGATGCCATCAATAATCTTGAGGACAACGTTCTCAAGGCAACAAGAAATGAGCTCCAGAAAGTCTTCAGACAGCTAAAGAATTCATGGTTGCTGAAAAAGCAGAAACTGGAAAGCTACTATAATCGGCAAGACTACTGCAACTTCTTCAGGCAGTAAAGGAACTAATGGCCCCCCAAAGAAACCTGATGTACCTGTAAAGAGTAGCAGTGGGAACTTTTTAAAATAAAGGAATGAAATCGGAAGGAGATGAATAGAAAACTTCAATAAACTTCTGAATTAGAATAGGCCAGTAGATACTTGCTCGTTATCCACCAAGCTCGCCAGATGTCAGGTACTTTAATCAGAATTTCCAATAGTATTTCTTTCTGTCAGTATACGGAAAAATAGTAATGTTAAAAAAGTGAAAGAGATTTTTTTTTGCAAAGTATTTTGTAGAAAAGTTTTTTGATTCAAATGAGTTGTGTATTTTTATCGATAATTTCAGTAGGTATTTCGAGTTGAATATTATAATTTTTTGAAGCTTCAAAAAGGGTACTAAGTAAAATAATCTACTTAACACGTTTTTAATGTTGCTATTTGTATTAAAATTCATAATGAAGTGAGTTGTGTTATACCTCCCCTTAGTACTCCACTTTCCTGATACAAAACAGGCACATTGCACCTGTCAGAGGACCACAAAAGTATTATTAATAGTGCAGGTAATGAAGTCTTGCTCTTACGATTTTAAATGGATCTACTAACAGAAAAGAGATTTTTGAATAACACCGGTCAAGGAAATAAGGAGTAAATGAAATCAAGCGATCGACCTAATATGCAGGAGAAACCGGTGTACTACTGTACCTATTTGTTTGATCTTTTTATTCTAATAATTAGATATTAGATGTTGCAATGTATCAGAGAATGGTTGGTTATTATTTTTTTTTGTCCATAAAATAAACCGAGAAAGAGAAAATAATTCATTCCCAGTAAATTTCTTAAAATCGAAACAAGGTTGAACCCACGCTAAAAACAAGCCCTACCAGATTCAGCAGTCCTATAAAATCGATATTAAACGTATAATGTCGCGCAAATCGAGGTATTTCTATTTCATAGACAAAACGCCATAAAACTGTAAAAATGCTTTCAACTATTTCGAAATGTATGAAAAAATTGGTACATGCAGTAAGCAATTATTTCAATAATAGCGCAAGAAGTTATCGTTCTTTTATTCTTGATCTACAGCTTCGAACTCATTCTTTGAGATATTCAACCTCGATCTGTTATTACGTAAACGTCTCTAGCTTGAGATCGACTACAGGAAAAACATGCCTTGTTTTCGAAATCTAAGAGGCCCTTTAATTCTTACTTTTCATACCTAACATGGAAAAATCGAATCCAGTAGCAATTTTCCTGGGGAGCCGTTCCACTGGACTTTTTCAGGGAGCAGGGTCCCCCCTTTACCTCGGGATCGCTACCACTAACTCTGAGGTTTCGATTGTTCACTTCAGTTCAGATAAATACACATATGAGTTTAATCGGGAAACACAAGCGAAATAAATCCGTGCTCTGCTTATTGCTTAGCATATTCTGTCATTTGATTTTAGCGTATGAGTGACGATTCGGTTGTTGGAAAATCGAAAAGCCCCCCCCCCTCATTGCAAAAATGCTCTTCATCTTCGGTTAGATTTTCAATGAATGAAAAAGGATTGCGGCTCTTTGGGCTTGTCGCACTTTTGTCGGCAGGACCTGGGGACTCTTTCCCAAAATGATGCACTGTATATATACCGGTGTAATACGTCCCAGAATCACATATGTGGCCATTGTGTGGTGAAGCCGGGTCCAGCTGGCCAAAGTCAGAGAGGGAGCAGATCACCTGCAAAGGCTCGAACGAGGGGAATGAGAACGGCGCCGACTAAGGGCCAGTTGTACAATAGTGAGTTAACTATCACGTGATAGCTAACTCACTGTTTCGACCACTCAACTCGCCGAATTCGGCGAGTTAACCTCTAGTTAACGATAACCAACGATTGCACAACTGGCCCTAAGGCACTGGAAAGGTTCCCAAACTTGCCACCACTTCACACTGCTATAGAAGCAGCTGCGATAATGTGGGCTTATCGTCTGGACCGAGCAAACTGTCAGTTCCAAAAAACAGTCCGCAGAAAGAAATGGGAGGTGGCGGGGACGATGGATAATGCTTTGGGATTCCGAAGGATAAAAACTCGATGGAACACTTTTTTGACAAGCCATACCGTGCACTGACACCCACACGGGAGCCTTGGGAAAAGAGGTAGCCAAGCATTCTAGGAAAAGGGGAGCATTTGCGGTTTACAGACGCCCCTGAGAATGACCAAGGTATATCAGAATCACGTGGAAGGCACTGACAGCTATTCAATGGCAGTAGGGGAGGGCGTCACTATCCTCCAAGCAGAGGTAATGGCGATCACGGTGGCCATTAACAGAAGCCAGCAGAAGGGCCTCGTTAGTGAGCAGATCTATATCTGTACAGACAGTCGAACGGCTATTAAGGCACTATCGTCACACCAAACTACATCCCTGGTGGTGGCGGACTGCGTTAACACATTATACGCTCTTGCCCATGAGAACCGTGTTACCATACTATGGACACCGGGACACTGCAGCATAATAGGAAACATAATCACTGACAAGCTAGCGAAGGAGGGTATATAAAAGGAACTGGCAACGCCTAGGCCGTGTCTTCCTGTAGCATACAGCGTCATAAAATCCAAAGTGGAGGCTTGGATAACTAAGTATACGGAAATGCACTGGCGGATGGCCAGTGGCATGAAAGTCAGCAAAACACTGATAGGGGACGCCCCCTAGTAAGTACGCCAAGCTCCTACCAGGGTTTTACAGGAAACGTGCAAGGTTCATGTTCGGACTACTAACTAGTCAGAGGACCAAATACGTGCGGTATAAAACAGGAGTAGCGAAAAGCGGCGCCTGTAAGTACTGTGGAGAAGAGGAAGAAACCTCGATCCATATCATATGTCAATGACCAGCAATAGCCGGGACAAGACGCGATGCACTAGGACTAGAGTATCCAGCACCCAGTAAAGTTAAAGGGATAGAACTAAGTAAAATTCTCACTTTGGCTATAAAAGTGAGGCTACTGAGCTGATACTTAACAGCAACTTGAAGAATAGTGCAATGGACTACGAAGTCTGAGCACTCGGCGCATACAGCGCCACCTCACACAATTATGTGCGTGTTGACCCTGATTTTGAATCATCACATCAAAACTTGTTTTCGGCGCAAAATGTCTGTTCGTTGGAAAATATCGGCTCTTTTCGACATCATATATCGACTTTTAACACCTACAAGAACTATGATTGACTGACTTCACCAGTAGGCTAATATAAGTCTGCTTTCAACTCATCAAAAAGGTTGATTTAACGTTATGAACTTCTCTGTTGGCCTTCGAGCTTGCAGAGTGCCAATAAAGCCTTCTCGAATGTTGCGGTTGTTGAACTCACAATGTTTCATATCATCTGAAGCTGCAGTACCTTTCGCTCTCTTGCTTTGCTAAAAATCTTACCTAGCCTGAGAAGTAAACTACGTACCTGAATCACGATTACGACCCGAGCAGAGATGTGATCGTTCTCTGCTCTTTGGTTAACACGCGTGCAATATTTTTCGGGTCAAGTGCAATGCAAATCGCAAAGAGCAATGGCCGCTTAACGGCGTAATTTTTCAAAATAACGGAAATCCGTCACCACTAAACGAACATTAAATCATTCTTTCGTCTTCCCAAATGAAACAGTACGAAATAGTTTTCTCGAAGCGCGTGGGTGCTTATTAACGGGTACCGTGAGCTTTCAAGTTCTACATAGGTCGTCGCTAAGTAACTGAGACTAAAATTCGTACGGCCCACCAACGCTACCTATCGGCGTTTCAACACAGTAAGGGGATAATTTGGTTCATTAGCTATCGATTGAGACCACACCGAGCTCATTTGATTGAAAACTCGCTCTTCCAGACTAATTTGAAAAAAACCATATGCATTGACCCCTACAGGTTTTTTAACGATTTTTTTAAAGAAGGGAAAAAAAACATACGATTACAAAATTTTTTATTAATCATCATCTTCACGAAGTACAGGAATATATTTTTCAAAATAAGCGCCATTCATGGCTGTACAGGCGTCCAGTCGTTCTTGCCATTTATCCAACGTTTTCGCGTATTCCACCGCCAGTAAGGAGGAGAAAAACATCTGCTCCGCGGTGATGACTTCTAAAAAATCACAATTCACCCCCATCCCCATATAATCCCGACCTCACCCCCTGCGACTTTTGGTTCTTTCCTCAACTAAAGGCAGCCTTACAGGGTTGTCAATTCAACACAAATCAAAAAGTTGCATCACTGCGGCGCAGATGTTTTTCTCCTCCTTACCAGCAGCGGAATACGCGAAAACGTTCGATAAATGGCAAGAACAAATGGACGCCTGTATAGCCATGAATGGCGCTTATTTTGAAAAAGATATTCGTGTACTTAGTGAAGATGATGATTAATAAAAAATTTTGTAATTGTAGGTATGCTTTTTTCCTTCTTTAAAAAAAAACCTGTAGGGGTCAACGCATATGATTTTTCTTCAAATTGGTCTGGAACAGCAAGTTTTCAATCAAATGAGCTCGGCATGGTCTCGATCGATAGCTAATGAACCAAATTATCCCGCTACTACGTTGAAACGCCGATAGGTAGCGTTGGTGGGCCGCACGAATTTTAGTCTCAGTTACTTAGGGACAACCTATGTATAACACTGTACACATATTGAACTTTTTACTTTCCATCGTACAATCTGTTGGCGTGCTGTAAAACTGGGTGAAAAAATCAAAGGGGAGAAATTGACCTCAAAGACACACACATATTGGGTTACGAGGTAGTAAAATCCTTTATTTTCCTTGGCTCCTTGATTGTTATGGGACTAGTGAGATTGAAATATGAAGAAGAGCTCAGCTCGCTAGAGAGGCAGTATGGAAGAATCATGATATCAGGAAAGACACGAAGATCAAAATGGTACAGACACTGATATTCCGTGTTGTGCTTTATTCAGCTGAAACTTGCACACAATGGAAAGTCGACCGAAATAGACTAAATAACCTGAACTTCGGATCTGAAGGATGATGCTTCATGTGTCATGGACTGCAAAGCGAACCAATGTGTCCATTGTGGATGAGATAGGAAACCCTGAACGGCTAAGCTCCATGTTTACGCATCGCATATTGAAATATTTTGGTCACATTATGAGACGGGAGAACGACAATCTAAAGAAGCTAGTTATAACTGGAAAGATGGAGAGCAGTCGGCCCCCTGGTTGCTTCCCAATAAAGTGAAGAGACCAAATCCGGGGCACATGTGGAGAGCCAGTACTTGTGGTCGTAAGAAGAGCAGAGGACCGGGAAAACTCTGAACACTAATAGTAACCGAGCTACTGATAAGGTTTTGATGCCACCATGAAAACATATGGATCTGCTGATTGCACGACGAAAATACTTCAATTTGCCAACTTTGAATATTCAAAAATTAGTCGAATGGGTACACTGGGGTACACTGTTACTACATCTTTTTGTTCCCACAAGTTGATATTAGTTTCAGGCTTAGTAACATTTCAAGAACTTTCCTGAAATGTGATTCTATTTACTCCAGTGATCCTGTTCATCCCGTTCTACGTGGTATATCCCAAGTACCTTTTATAATGCCACCGGTTTTCATTGCCCATTGGGTACGCATTCGCAGTGTTAGTTTAAATCACATGCTCGCTAGTTCGCTCTCTTTCTTTCTTTTCAGTTCTCCGTAACACCGAATTACTCATCGTCATCGACAAACGATCGCTTTATTACGCAATAAATCAAGGTTAATGTTATTCGATAATAAAGATCGCGGATTAGATGGAGAAGAAAGAATGAGCCGCGAAAACAAGCCAACCTGTTCGCCGCGTCCGTCTTCGTCACTCTGGCCGGGCCAAGTTGTGAAGTGAAAGTACTCGATGTTCGCGTGGTGTGCCGAGCGAGCCAATGCGATGCCACATGCGGCGGGACATTCGACCGACCGCATCGCACCGGCGAAAGTGACATTCAAAAAGTCGCAATTGCTGTTACCATGTTGGCGTGGTAGGTTGATTGCTGCCTTCGAGGAATGCGAACGAATTGGTATCGGCCGTCTGGTGCCGATGGATACTATGATGGGCGAGTTCGGCTTATGGTACCGGCTGCGGCCTGCTGGCTGGGTGCCTGGATACCAGTTTGAACCTGAGCGACTTACAAGTTCTAGCGACTTGTTAGTTCGTGGTCTCGGGCTGCTGCGCTGTACCATGTCGTACTCTTATTTACGAGTCGTGAACATGTCATCAAAGATACTTCTGGTGTCGTGGTACGCTCCGCGGATATGAATTCGCGATGAAGCACGAAACGCTTTCAAAGCTTCCACGCGTAGCCTCGCGTACATTGCTGGAGGTTTGGAGAGATTCGCGCCCTTGTCCCCCATTTTAAGAGTTACTGATGTCAGATAGAACGATGGACAGTATAGCTTATATAATTCATAATTATGACTTTTCAACTCTGTATTATGGAAGAATGAAGTTTGCGATCCAAATTGACGCTTTAGGGATCAGTGTCTCTATGGTTCACTGTACTGGTGTGTGAATATGGAGTTTCTTGAGAACGTTCTACAAAAAGCAGACTTGGTTTTAGCCCCCGGAATCACAACAAGTGCCAAAATGAAGTTTGGAAATCTTCCTGATTGATAGGAAATTCTTGTGCTAGAATACTGCAATACAACGATAAAAAATTCAGAAAGGAGTAGTGCACATTTGTGAGGGTAGTATAATCGGCTCCTTAAGGAAGAATAATGAGCACATAATTAATAAATTGAAACATTTTTCAAAGGATCGTATTAAATGAATATGAACAGATTATTAAGTTTCAGGCTGGAAATTATTGTATGTGATACAATGTGTACCCCTTTCTTTTTTGGCGGTGAAGTCTCAAGATTCTTCCAAGAGTGAACGATTTAGATGGTGTAACCTTTCTTCCTTTGTCCTAAACATGAATGATTGAAATAGAAAACTGTATCCGAAGACACCAAAATAGGATAGGGTTACGTGGTGGACACTACTGCATTACAATGTAAATTCATTAATCTGTCAACTATGAGAAGTAATGTCTTATCAAGTTTTGTGTAGGACATAAACTTACAGATTACAGAAGCGATGACGTGAGAGGCCAAATAGTCAACAACTAAGACATCTGCAGAAGAAGACCTCGTGGAAGAGGGTGCCCCCACCAACTACCTTACCGCTTCCGGAATGAATAACCACGCCTTCAGTAGCGTTGTTAACGTTCAGATGATGTACATGATATGAACATAAGATTGATCGTACTCGATACTCGTAGCTTCCTACAGGTAATACGTCGTGAAGTAGATATTTGGCAACAGAGTGGCTCTGTGGCATAGCGGTAAGAACTCGGCTTCAATAACCCGAAGGCACCGGGTTCGATTCCCAACGTCGGCATCGTTCTCAGTAATGCAAGAAAGAACTCGTCACACATTCTAACACCGCATTCTGATAACGTACACAGAGTTACAACCACTTACAGCAGAGGCTTCCGAGAAGTGTGTAATTGGTCGCCAGTATATGAAAGCTGTAAATGGGTAAGGCGCTACCTGCCGGTGCTCGTTGAACTCACCGTCATAAACCACGGGGCTAGTGATACGGGTATTCGACAGGAAGATAGCGCAGTTGACCTAGGCCGATTCCCGGCAAGAAGAAAAGAGGGGCTAAGGCAGC